>JBBGZY010000017.1:5010000-5610000 GCA_037952925.1 Lithobates clamitans | reverse complement strand
CAGCTTTTTCTCCACAAGCAGCTCCTCAGATGGGTCCCACAGGCTCTTGGGTCACATTGAGCTATGATTACGACCCCCTGAGTGCTGAAATATGTAAGCGGCTTGCTACTTGGATTTTTTACCTCTGCCTAGACTAAATTAATGTTTTTTTATGCTGTGAAGGATCCAAGTTACTGATTGCATCTGTTTCAAATCTTGGGTCACATTGCCCTTTAGGTGTAACTTAACATACATGATTTTCTTGCCTCAAGTGAATTAATCCTCCACAAGTGTGTCTTCAGCTTGCCAATGCTGCCATTGTTTTGCTGCTCTAATACTGTTGTTCCTCCTGCCAGCTCAAACACTCTGTTGTGATGCATAGTGGCACTATGGCACACACAGGGGTTGTCAAAAATTATGGTGTATAGGAAATCCGCCCACTCCTATATTCCAAACAATGCGTTGATGGAAACAAAGCCTCAAATTGAGCAGCCGCTTTAGTACGTGTGAATAAGTGTACAAAAAATTGGTCCACCATAAACTATCCCCCAAACCAAATAGCAGCGCTAAACCAATTAACCTGAATGAGCAAGTGAATCACTTCCATAAACAGTGAAAATATTAAAAAGATATGGAAAATAATAATCCACAATACAGTGCATCAAATAATGTGAACCGTATCCTGAAAAAAATGTGTAAATAATCAATTAAGTGAATAAAAGATCTGTGAAAGCAAAAAAATGTAATATAAAGACTTTTGAATCAAATGAATGTGAAAAGTCCAAAAATTAGTGATGAATAAATAATGATTTCTTTGGTATTAATCCGTGACGTGATATAGTGTAGATCTTCAATAAATCAATCTTCCACCACACCTCTGTGACTGTGATTCCACTCCCCTTAGGCGAACACACTCACCAGCTCCTCTTGCCTCACACTCTCGTGTTTGGCTATAAGGCTTTAACCCACACAGAAGGGGGCAAAATAATGACCTCCAGTGGTCCTCCGTTACACATCCAGAGTTTTTCAATAAAGTGCTCTTTGGACGGTGCCGCCTCCCAGGAGGAGACTCTCTGATTCCAGCCGACTGACAGGGGTTAATTTACTAAAACACGAGAATGCTAAATTTGGTGCAGCTGTACATGATAGTTACTCAGCTTCTAACTTCAGCTTGTTCAATCAAGCTTTGACAAAAAAAACTCGAAGTTGATTGGTTTCTATACAGAGCTGCTCCAGAATGTGCACTGTTCAGTTTTAGTAAATCAACCCCACAGTGTTCCTTCACCTTCTAAGGTGAAATATAAAATGTTACAAAACAGGAAATGAGGGGACAAGTAGGGTGACAACTGTCAAAGGTGGGTCAGGACAGGAGGTAAGGCTATATTTCCCCAGTGGGGATACCCAATACAATAAAAAGCTTTCAGAAGGTCTACCTTTCCCCCACAAAAAATAATGTCCTACTTAAAACTGTATCTGTAGAGGGAGACAAACTAAATAAATGCCACTATGCACTTACAGGAACCTACATACTGCTTCAGATTCCCTATAGCATTTTCCGGGAGATCTGAAACCCAGGGTGCTCTGTAATGCACAAACTGAAAAGCCATACTATTTTTTGCATTTTGGTTTGCAGGGTCATTCATCACAGGAATATAAGCCAATGCATTAGGCAGTAATAGGCCGGTTTCAATAACCATTTCTCCTCATAGCGAAGTTATGCCCCCCCCCCTTCCAAAGAAAGTGGCCTGGAACTATTTGTGACCATTGTGCTACCTTTTCATATGGCACTGAGAACAGAAAGCAAAAATGCCCACGCAGCTTAATCTTTTGGAATTTTTTTTTTATATCTTATGACCTGGGAGTTTTAGGTGCTTTCCCTCGACAGAACAACATTTTTTACATCAGTAGAATGACAGGCACTGTATAAATTCACTTCCACTTACAAAAAGCATCACTTTAGTATCATCTAGCTTTATCTCATTATTTTGGGATGTTTTTATGAAAAGGTATTTTTCAACATATGTACAAAACTTTTACAGAGTAATCAGCCCAAACTATTTATGGGTAGCGTTAAGCTGGCCTTACACGATTAGAATTTTGTTTCAATGTTTGTATCGAAAATTTTGAAAATTGTTCGTCAGAATATTCTTTTGTATCATTATGAAGTCAACCGATCTAGTTTGAAAGCCCTTAAAATTTTGTCCAGACCTGCTCTTTGAATTAAATCCCAGACATAATCAGGTTTTATTACAATTTCTATTGTTACAATTTCTAGGATTTTCCTGAATGAAAACCTTGTTCACGGTATTTTCTTCGTTTTGAGAAAAATATTCCATTCTGGTCTAATTTTCTCGTCATTATGCTTGAAAATTAATACTAAATTGACCCCACTAACCATTAGCAAATCAAATAAACGTTATCAAATCGTATACTATGAAATTCTACTGATGTATGGCCAGCTTTAGACTACATGAACCACTAGGAGAGCAAACCTACAACACAAAAAAATGCAGACTGTGAAAAGATACTGATTTGTGTTCTAACATGATCAAGGTCAGAAACCTTTTGTAGTTCAGTGATTAAAACCAAACAGATCATCAGTTGGGGTTGATAATATTTTTTATTAATCAGTTACGAAACGTTTAAAAAAATCTTCAAACAAATGAATGGTGTTAAGGAAATATCTTTCACACACATTGCAAGTAGCAAACTAAGAATACAATATACTTAGTAGGTTTGTTTGTGTGTATTGGAGACAATACCAGCCCAAGTGCTCAAGATAATTTAGTCTTATCAAGTTATCTTTGATTATGTGTGGTTTCATATGCTTAGAAACTAATTATGTTCAAATGAATAGATTCCTCTAAAATCCATTGAATGTAGAGTAATGAACCAGGTTCTTCACTTCAATGGTGATCAAATTAAATCTTTCTTGAAATAAGTATAGGGGTAGGTTAAGTTATATGATATTGGCATAGGCATATTTTGATAGTTCCACAATGTAAGAATCCCTAATAATAAATATGTCCTGTAGGGGATGCAGGATGAGCCACTCCAAGTGGGGCTCAAATGTTCTCTTTTCCACTGAACAAGGAATTGTTTGGGGCAGCAGTCCCTGTAGATGCCAAGGATTCATGGTTGTTTTGAGGATGAGCAGATCTTTAAGGCTGGGTTCAGACACGCTGCGGCCACGGCCGTGGCTTACTGCAGGGGGTCTGGTGCATCCCTGTTCTCCGATTCAAGTGAGAATCAGGTCCTAATTTCTGCCTGAATTTGCACCTGATTCGGAGCCAAAGATGCACAGGACCCTTTCCAAATCCAGACCGCAGCCGCATTGGAGGTGTGTGAACCGGTTCCATTGAGAGCCGGTCACACTCTCCTGTCATACGAATTGGATGCAGGGAAACCCACATCCAATCCGCATAAGTGTGAACCCAGCCTTAGTTGTCTACCAGTGTTTGCCACCATAAATTTTAGTATGCTGATAATTGACAATTTTATAGACCAAAATTACTCTCACCATTGAGCAATGCTAATTTAAATATCAAATAGCTGCTACCATAGAAGTTGCGTAAGGCTGGTGGTACATGCATCACATTTCAGCCGACTCATGCACCCAGATCAACAAAAGTTGATTTTTCAATTGTCTTTTAATAAAAGATCTGGGTTAAAAGCTGAAAGCTGAACAGCACCTGCATCCAATCAGATGCAAGCACTGTTTGGGTATTCTGACACCCAATTCCAGCAGCAGTATATATATGTCAAGCCTTAGATGGCTTGAATTGTAGGTAAATTTGGATATTTTGGATATTTCTCCTGTAGATTCGCTGTGAGCGCTTCCATACGAATGATATAATTTAATTCAGACATCCACTCTTTAATGCTAGGTACGACATTAGAATTCCAATGTCTAGGTATGATAGCCCTGAATGCAGCAAAAATAAAAAATGTTAGGCCCTTTTTGGCTGTCTGTGGCGATCCTGGAAAGATGGAAAGTAAGGCCGATTCCGGTAGTTTGGGTAAGCTGTTGCCTGTAATATGTGCAGTAAGTCGAAATACAGCCTTCCAAAATGGTCTCAAATGCAGATACCCCCACCACAGATGTAACATTGTGCCATATTTCCTGCCACAACGCCAACAATGGGCTGGATCGCTAGGTAACATGTTTAGGAATCTATCGGGACATCGATACCACCTGCATCTCTTGTATCTGAACTGAGAGGCTTGACTTATATGTTATAAAAAATTACTTTCCCAGTCTTATAATAAGAGTGAATAGCCTGTCATAAAGGCCCTTGTTCAGGCACTTCCAGTTATAGGGTGACAATGATCTGTCCTTGTCTGACAATTATGGTTCTGCTTTGGTACCCTTTTACATTGAATTCTGGTAGAGATTAAAATGGCCATTTCAACATACATTCTGCAGGTAAGGTCCACTATTGTCACCATCAGGAAGAATCAGAAATGAGGCCCGTTTTAAACTGGTGTGACATGCGCTCAGACTTTGAGAGCGCAAGTCGCATCACAAGTCGGGTCCCATTAAGTACAATGGAACCGTTCTAATAGGAGTGATTTGAGTCACTCTGACTTAGAAAAAGGTTCCTGCACTACTTTTGGTGTGACTTCGGCATGTCTTGCATTGACTTCTGTGAAAGAAGTCATGCCAAAGTTGCGCTGGGATGACAGCTTCAAAGTCGCGGCAGTGTGAACCGGGTCTAATTCCCTGAATAACAATGTGCAGCCATCCCTGGTCAACCTGCTGCAAAGAGTCTGAAGACCAGCAACACTGAGATGCAACAAAGGATAAAAAAAAGAGTGAAAACAAGTTTTTTGTTAAAAACAATAGCAACTGATTACGAAATATGTAAATTTCATTCAGTAAAGCTGGAATTACACATACAGTCAGGTCCATAAATATTGAGACATCGACACAATTCTAATCTTTTTGGCGCTATACACCACGACAATGGATTTGAAATGAAACAAACAAGATGTGCTTTAACTGCAGATTTTCAGCTTTAATTTGAGGGTATTTACATCCAAATCAGGTGAACGGTGTAGGAATTACAACAGTTTGTATATGTGCCTCCCACTTTTTAGGGGACCAAAAGTAATGGGACAATTGGCTTCTCAGCTGTTCCATGGCCAGGTGTGTGTTATTCCCTCATTATCCCATTTACAAGGAGCAGATAAAAGGTCCAGAGTTCATTTCAAGTGTGCTATTTGCATTTGGTATCTGATGCTGTCAACTGATATGAGTTCCAAAGAGCTGTCACTATCAGTGAAGCAAGCCATCATTAGGCTGAAAAAACAAAACAAACCCATCAGAGAGATAGCAAAAACATTAGGTGTTGCCAAATCAACTGTTTGGAACATCCTTAAAAAGAAAGAACGCACCGGTGAGCTCAGCAACACCAAAAGACCCGAAAGACCATGGAAAACAACTGTAGTGGATGACCGAAGAATTCTTTCCCTGGTGGAGAAAACACCCTTCACAACAGTTGGCCAGATCAAGAACACTCTCCAGGAGGTAGGTGTATGTGTGTCAAAGTCAATAATCAAGAGAAGACTTCATCAGAGTGAATACAAAGGGTTCACCACAAGATGTAAACCATTGGTGAGCCTCAAAAACAGGAAGGCCAGATTAGAGTTTGCCAAACAACATCTAAAGAAGCCTTTACAGTTCTGGAAGAACATTCTATGGACAGATGAGACCAAGATCAACTTGTACCAGAGTGATGGGAAGAGAAGAGTATGAAGAAGGAAAGGAACTGCTCAAGATCCAAAGCATACCACCTCATCATTGAAGCATGGTGGTGGTAGTGTCATGGCATGGGCATGTATGGCTGCCAATGGAACTGGTTCTCTTGTATTTATTGATGATGTGACTGCTGACAAAAGCAGCAGGATGAATTCTGAAGTGTTTCGGGCAATATTATCCGCTCATATTCAGCAAAATGCTTCAGAACTCATTGAATGGCGCTTCACAGTGCAGATGGACAATGACCCGAATCATACTGTGAAAGCAACTAAAGAGTTAGTTAAGGGAAAGAAGTGGAATGCTATGCAATGGCTAAGTCAATCACCTGACCTGAATTCGATTGAGCATGCATTTGACTTGCTGAAGACAAAACTGAAGGGAAAATGCCCCAAGAACAAGCAGGAACTGAAGACAGTTGCAGTAGAGGCCTGGCAGAGCATCACCAGGGATGAAACCCAGTGTCTGGTGATGTCTATGCATTCCAGACTTCAGGCTGTAATTGATTGCAAAAGATTTGCAACCAAGTATTAAAAAGTGAAAGTTTGATGGATAATTGTTAATCTGTCCCATTACTTTTGGTCCCTTAAAAAGTGGGAGGCACATATAAAAACTGTTGTAATTCCTACACCGTTCACCTGATTTGGATGTAAATACCCTCAAATTAACCACTTCAGCCCCGGAAGGTTTTACCCCCTTCCTGACCAGAGCACTTTTTACAATTCGGCACTGCGTCGCTTTAACTGCTAATTGCGCGGTCATGCAATGCTGTACCCAAACGAAATTTGCGTCCTTTTCTTCCCACAAATAGAGCTTTCTTTTGATGGTATTTGATCAGCTCTGCCGTTTTTATTTTTTGCGCTATACACGGAAAAAGACCGAAAATTTTGAAAAAAAATGATATTTTCTACTTTTTGTTCTAAAAAAAATCCAATAAACTCAATTTTAGTCATACATTTAGGCCAAAATGTATTCGGCCACATGTCTTTGGTAAAAAAAATGTCAATAAGTGTATATTTATTGGTTTGCGCAAAAGTTATAGCGTCTACAAACTAGGGTACATTTTCTGGAATTTACACAGCCTTTAATTTATGACTGCCTATGTCGTTTCTTGAGGTGCTAAAATGGCAGGGCAGTACAAAACCCCCACAAATGACCCCATTTTGGAAAGTAGACACCCCAAGGAATTTGCTGAGAGGCATGTTGAGCCCATTGAATATTCATTTTTTTTGTCCCAAGTGATTGAATAATGACAAAAAAAAAAAAAAAAAAAAAAATTACAAAAAGTTGTCACTAAATGATATATTGCTCACACAGGCCATGGGCATATGTGGAATTGCACCCCAAAATACATTTAGCTGCTTCTCCTGAGTACGGGGATACCACATGTGTGGGACTTTTTGGGAGCCTAGCCGCGTACGGGGCCCCGAAAACCAAGCAACGCCTTCAGGATTTCTAAGGGCGTACATTTTTGATTTTACTCCTCACTACCTATCACAGTTTTGAAGGCCATAAAATGCCCAGATGACATAAAACCCCCCCAAATGACCCCATTTTGGAAAGTAGACACCCCAAGCTATTTGCTTTGAGGCATGTTGAGTCCATGGAATGTTTTATATTTTGACACAAGTTGCGGGAAAGTGACAAATTTTTTTTTTTTTTTTGCACAAAGTTGTCACTAAATGATATATTGCTCACACAGGCCATGGGCATATGTGGAATTGCACCCCAAAATACATTTAGCTGCTTCTCCTGAGTACGGGGATACCACATGTGTGGGACTTTTTAGGAGCCTAGCCGCGTACGGGACCCCGAAAACCAAGCACCGCCTTCAGGATTTCTAAGGGCGTACATTTTTGATTTTACTCCTCACTGCCTATCACAGTTTCGGAGGCCATGGAATGCCCAGGTGGCACAAACCCCCCCCAAATGACCCCATTTTGGAAAGTAGACACCCCAAGCTATTTGCTGAGAGGCATGGTGAGTATTTTGCAGCTCTCATTTGTTTTTGAAAATAAAGAAAGACGAGAAAAAAAATTTTTTTTTTTCTTTTTTCAATTTTCAAAACTTTGTGACAAAAAGTGAGGTCTGCAAAATACTCACTATACCTCTCATCAAATAGCTTGGGGTGTCTACTTTCCAAAATGGGGTCATTTGGGGGGGTTTTGTGCCACCTGGGCATTCCATGGCCTCCGAAACTGTGATAGGCAGTGAAGAGTGAAATCAAAAATTTACGGCCTCAGAAAGCCTGAAGGCGGTGCTTGGTTTTCGGGGTCCCGTACGCGGCTAGGCTCCCAAAAAGTCCCACACATGTGGTATCCCCGTACTCAGGAGAAGCAACAGAATGTATTTTGGGGTGTAATTTCACATATTCCCATGGCATGTTTGAGCAATATATCATTTAGTGACAACTTTGCGCAAAAAAAAATAAAAAAAATAAAAAATTGTCTCTTTCCCGCAACTTGTGTCACAATATAAATTATTCCATGGACTCAACATGACTCTCAGCAAATAGCTTGGGGTGTCTACTTTCCAAAATGGGGTCATTTGGGGGGGTTTTGAACTGTCCTGGCATTTTATGCACAACATCTAGAAGCTTATGTCACACATCACCCACTCTTCTAAGCACTTGAAGACATAGCCCTTTCTGACACTTATTGTTTACATAAAAAAATAATTTTTTTTTGCAAGAAAATTACTTTGAACCCCCAAACATTATATATTTTTTTTAAAGCAAATGCCCTACAGATTAAAATGGTGGGTGTTTCATTTTTTTTTTTCACACAGTATTTGCGCAGCGATTTTTCAAACGCATTTTTTGGGGAAAAAACACACTTTTTTACATTTTAATGCACTAAAACACACTATATTGCCCAAATGTTTGATGAAATAAAAAAGATGATCTTAGGCCGAGTACATGGATACCAAACATGACATGCTTTAAAATTGCGCACAAACGTGCAGTGGCGACAAACTAAATACATTTTTAAAAGCCTTTAAAAGCCTTTACAGGTTACCACTTTAGATTTACAGAGGAGGTCTACTGCTAAACTTACTGCCCTCGATCTGACCTTCGCGGCGATACCTCACATGCATGGTGCAATTGCTGTTTACATTTGACGCCAGACCAACGCTTGCGTTCACCTTAGCGCGAGAGCAGGGGGGACAGGGGTGCTTTTTTTTTTTTTTTTTTTTTTTTTTCTCTTTATTATTATTATTTTTTTATCTTATTTTTAAACTGTTCCTTTCATTTTTTTTTTTTTAAATCATTTTTATTGTTATCTCAGGGAATGTAAATATCCCCTATGATAGCAATAGGTAGTGACAGGTACTCTTTTTTGCAAAAATTGGGGTCTATTAGACCCTAGATTTCTCCTCTGCCCTCAAAGCATCTGATCACACCAAGATCGGTGTGATAAAATGCTTTCCCAATTTCCCAATGGCGCTGTTTACATCCGGCGAAATCTACGTCATAAAATGCTCGTAGCTTCCGGTTTCTTAGGTCATAGAGATGTTTGGAGCCACTCTGGTCTCTGATCAGCTCTATGGTCAGCTGGCTGAATCACCGGCTGCATTTTCAGGTTCCCTGTTGAGACAGGAGAGCCAGAGAAAAACACGGAAGATGTTGGGGGGGGGGGGGCATTCCCTCCCACTGCTTGTAAAAGCAGTCTAGAGGCTAATTAGCCACTAGGATTGCTTTTACATGAAAGCCGACCGCTGGCTGAAAAGAATGATACCAAGATGATACCTAAACCTGCAGGCATCATTCTGGTATAACCACTCAAAGTCGTGAATGGCATACCTGAAGACAAAAAAATGGTTAACAATAAAGCACAGTAAACGGTAAAGTATAAATAATTACATACCTGAAAAGCAAACGTGATAAAACATAACAACAATAAAACATTGCAGAATAGAATACAGTAAAAAAGAGCAGAACAATAGAGAGAGAATAGAGAGAGAGAGAACAATAAAACGACAACTATTTTTATTTTATATTTTTGTTTGTGTTTTTTTTTTTTTTTACACTTTTTTTTGTAACTAACTTTTATAACTGTAACCGGTTCCAGGTTCGGGTCTCTCAAAATGCGATGGCATCTTGGGAGACCCTGTGAAAGTGTGCCTAGTCTGTGCAATGCTGTACCCTACGCTAATACTCAACTAGTGCATGGTAGCGTTCAAAACATTCACCAATGCAAAGACCAGGATTATCAGGACAGGAGGGACAATAATAGCGGGTGTCACGCCTATATCCGCGCTTTCTGCAGACACGACATCTTTTTTGGGGGGGTTCGTTGGGTAGGGGTACTCGGGAGGACATAAAAATGCCTCTCATGCAGCCGACTGCATTTGGTTGGGGATGTGAATGGGGGAAGTACGGGCGCTGCAGAAGCGGTGGGTTCCCAATTAGGATTGGCGAATGCAGCAGGAAGGGCATTATGGGCACGATGGGCCTGTGTTTGTCTTTTTGGTGGCAGCGGGACACTACTTGTGCTTGCCACCTCACCAGCTTGAACTGCACTTATGGGACTCGCCACGTCACCAAGTGTTACTGCAGTGCTGGTTTGACTACGACCGGGGTGTACTAGGCCGCTGGCGCTTGCCAGTTCACCAAAACGCTACAAAAAAAACTGTTAGCGATCACAGGGATCCGGCCTGACTCTGCGAACGCTGCAGTTATGCGTTTAGTGTTTTGTAAGTGACAGTGATCGATCGATACTGCACTTGGGTGGGCTGGGCCGGGCCGGGCGGAGGGGCAAAACGCAGGTGCTAGCAGGTATCTGGGCTGATCCCGCTAACACTGCGTTTTTGGGAACCCTAAACTGCTGGGGACGCTAGTATAGATCAGATCGGATCAGATATTGATCCGATCAGATACTATACCACTAAGGGAGGCGTATGCTGCGTGCGTGGGTGTTAGCGGTACTGGCGCTAATCTGACGCTGCCTGGGGCTGGTGCTTGCCAGTTCACCAAAACGCTACCAAAAAAACTGTTAGCGATCGCAGGGATCAGGCCTGACTCTGCGAACGCTGCAGTTATGCGTTTAGTGTTTTGTAAGTGACAGTGATCGATCGATACTGCACTTGGGTGGGCTGGGCTGGGCCGGGCGGAGGGGCAAAACGCAGGTGCTAGCAGGTATCTGGGCTGATCCCGCTAACACTGCGTTTTTGGGAACCCTAAACTGCTGGGGACGCTAGTATAGATTTGATCGGATCAGATATTGATCCGATCAGATACTATACCACTAAGGGAGGTGTACGGTGCGTGCGTGGGTGTTAGCGGTACTGGCGCTAACCTGACGCTGCCTGGGGCTGGTGCTTGCCAGTTCACCAAAACGCTACCAAAAAAACTGTTAGCGATCGCAGGGATCAGGCCTGACTCTGCGAACGCTGCAGTTATGCGTTTAGTGTTTTGTAAGTGACAGTGATCGATCGATACTGCACTTGGGTGGGCTGGGCTGGGCTGGGCGGAGGGGCAAAACGCAGGTGCTAGCGGGTATCTGGGCTGATCCCGCTAACACTGCGTTTTCGGGAACCCTAAACTGCTGGGGACGCTAGTATAGATTTGATCGGATCAGATATTGATCCGATCAGATACTATACCACTAAGGGAGGCATATGCTGCGTGCGTGGGTGTTTGCGGTACTGGCGCTAATCTGACGCTGCCTGGGGCGACGCATATCACCGCCGGGCGATCAGGGGGCTAAACCTTTATTCGGTAATAAACGGCGGGTGCCCTGACACTATAAAAAATAAACGAACTAACCAGCGTCACCCGTAACAGTTATACAGTGATCAGTGGTGAAAGGGTTAACTAGGGGGCAATCAAGGGGTTAAAACATTTATTAGGTAGTATATGGGGGTCCCTGTCGCTATAAAACACTGATGGCGAACCTAAATATTTACGTTCCTAACTAGCGTCACCAGCGACACTAATACAGCGATCAGAAAAATGATCGCTTAGTGACACTGGTGACAGGGGGTGATCAAGGGGTTAAAACTTTATTAGGGGGGTTAGGGGGGTATCCTAGACCTAAAGGGGGGGTAATACTCACTGCCCTAACACTAACTGTCACAAACTGACACTATGCAGTAATCAGAAAAAAAAAAAAAAAAAAATACTGCTAATGTCAGTTTGTGACAGGGGGGGGGGGGGTGATTGGGGGGGGATCGGGGGGCGATCGGGGGGGGATCGGGGGTGTAAAGTATGCCTGGCATGTTCTACTGTGTGTGTGTGTGTGTTGTGCACTCACTTGTCTTCTCTCCTCGGCGCTGGAACGGAAACTGCCAGACCGAGGAGAGATGACATCACATCCTCTGCCTGTGTGAAACGACACACAGGCAGAGGAGGATTCCCATTGGCTGGGAGCGATCGCGAGGGGGGGGCCACGATCGGATGGTCTCCCCCTCGCCTCCCGACGCTCCCAGTCAGATGCCGACCGCCGATGGCACCGGGGGGGGGTCCGATCGGACCCCCCGCCCGCGGGAGGCAGATCACGTACGGGTACGTGATTTTGCCTGCCCGTGCCATTCTGCCGCAGTATATATGCGGTAGGCGGTCGGCAAGTGGTTAATGCTGAAAGTCTGCAGTTAAAGCACATCTTGTTTGTTTCATTTCAAATCCATTGTGGTAGTGTATAGAGCCAAAAAGATTAGAATTGTGTCGATGTCCCAATATTTATGGACCTGACTGTATAGACTTTTTTTCGTTCGGCCTGCAGTGCTCAAGTGTGCCTATTGTATTTAAAATACCCAATCAGCGGTTGCATATGATTGGATGCAGCCACTTTTTGGACAACAATTTTCCTTCCGACTTCTTTGAATTTTCAGTCAAGGGATGTCAGGCGGGTGCCACTTAATGAGAACATTTTAGCCTTTTCCAAAGGAACCAGCTGAATTTCGTACAGTGTGTGGCCAGCTTTAGTTTCTACATCTACTTTGAGGAACACCACCAGGAAGTTCTTTTTTAACCAGTTTAATTGCTTGCAATGCTTTAACATTTGACTGGAGTTGTAATGTTTCTTTCTCAGGTAAAAACGATTTAAATAAATGTTGCCTAAGCTTAGTCCTGGCCCACAGTGTCACTTACCTTCATTTATATTATTTCCCACAGAAAAGCTGTAGGCTCAGATCTTAATCAGGTTCCTTAAAGTCTGCATGCACTGCATTATGTGGGATTTGGGGAAAGTCAAACACGTTCTTCAATATATTAATGCATATTCACGTTTCATGAAAAGTTGGCAGCTGTCGCAATAAATGATACTGTCAGCAGGAAAGTGATTTACCATTCACATGGTGATCACTGTATTCTGTCAGGCTGTGTTTGAGATGTCAGGCCTATATAAAAAAAGGGAAATGAACTGGTTAGGATAAGAAAGAAAGGTACGTGTTCTATTCTGATCTACTTATTGTCTGCATCTAGGATAAACAGATGCAAAGCGCACAAATAAATATCACATCTACCATGATTTTCTTTCTTTTATCTCACTACAATAAATTGTTGAAAGGGGATGTCAGATTGATTCCTATGAACAAGGGAGGAATATCAAGATGAGAAAGTTGGCAAAGTCTCACAGAGGCATTGATTTAAGAAAAAATAAGTCTTGGTGCCAGAGATGAAGAGATCTATCAACATTTGCTTTGCCAGCAATCTGATTTGTGGGCCAGATATTCACTGCAAAGTGACTGGGGCCCCTACACAGTTCACTAGCAAGATATGAAAGCCCATCTGTAAACTCCTTTAGTCTTTAAGTGAAGCCTCATGCTCAGAAGCCATGGTTGACAGGTGACAGTAGGGACACAAAGAGCAATACAGACCTGAAAGAGTTTCTAACCCTTTCTCACTCAGAAATCAAAACTGGCTTTAGATACACCTAATTTATTTCAGCATACTTCTTCACAAACAAGATTGTGATGAGTCCTTGTAGCACAAAAGTGTGTAGAATGTTGGACAGATGCCTCACCATCTGCTGTGCCCCATGAGACATCTGCCCACCTTTCACTAGCATAACATTGGCCTTTAACTCTGACTGCCCCGACAGGCTAGTCCTCCACTGTCTGAGAGGGTTACCTTGTGCATCATGTGATGCTCAATAGCTTAATCAAACAATTTTCTGTAATAAAAGAACATTTTAAATTAACATGTCCTATATAAAAGTGTGTAGTTGGAGAGTCTATTGCTGAGCTCACATGCTACTCAACTTAATAGAGAATCTGAAATAATCTAGAAATAAGTATTTTCAAGGATACATCAGATTTTAGTTTTGGATAGTGGGGAATAGTTAAGACCCTTAACAGATTTTCTTTGTTCCTAGTTTTGTTCCTTTCTAAAGATTTTCCCTTTAAGGCCCATGTCACTTAGGGTGGTCTCAGTGGTGTAGTGGTTAGCACTTTCACCTAGAGGTAAAAGTGTCACTGGTTCAAATCCCCACCACAACACTACCTTCCTGGAGTTTGCATGTTCTCGCTGTGCCTTCATGGGTTTCCTCTGGGTACTCTGGTTTCCTTCAAGACTCCAAAGACATGCTGGTAGGTTAATTGTCTCTTGTCTAAATTGGCCCTAATATGTGTATGTTAGATTGTAAGCTCCTTGAGGGCAGGGACTGATGTGAATGTACAATGTATATGTAAAGCGCTGTGTAAATTAATGGTGCTATATAAGTAGCTGAAATAAATACATTTGTGGTGGGTGGGTGCGGGTCTAGGAGGGGAACCCCCAGTTGTTTAAGCAACTTTATTGGAGAGGATTCACACTGCTCTGTCATATTATTAATTTTTATGTCCAATGAATTGAATTTTGGTAGCCTCAGTAGATGCGTATTTCCTTTGAGGTGTGTATTTGTATGGACTCTGCCAGGAGCCTGCCTGCTCAGCTGGGAAGCTGTCCCCTGATCCCAGCTGAGCAGGCGGATGGCTTGTCTGTGTCCACTTCGCTTATGCAGAGATCACTCAGCTGTCCTCTATGGGCGGTCGGATGTAAATGGAGCACCTGTCTCTTTAAACCCGATGGCCATCCGATCTGATTCGCCAGAAGGATAGGGAATGGATCCCCCATCCATCAGTTTTTGCCTTATAAGATCGGATCGGATGTTGGCAGGTATCAATGGACACATATCTGTTGACACCCGCCGCTCCATAGAGGGCAATAGTTAGTCCAATTGGGCCCACCTAAAAAACAGACAGGTGAACCCAGGGCAGCCATCTGAAATTTTTGGGCCCCTTACACAGCTTTAGGTCTGGACCCCCCCCCCCGAGCCTGACAAAAACATTCCTCAAGGCCCGCACCACTGGCTGTCCCACCTAATCCACCCACTGGCCATCCCACCAAGTCCTTCAGTGCAACCACTTATATTTTATTACTCTTACAACCTAATGTATCCTCCATCCCATGTCCTTCTCTTTCTCTATCCCATGTGCTCCTCTTCCAGTCCTATCTCCCCCATCTCATGTCCTCTCCCTTCTCCAGTCCCATCTCCTCCATCCCATGTCCTCCTGCTCCTCCAGTCCCACCTCCTCCATCTCACATTCTCCTCCTTCTGCAGCCCCATCTTCGTCATCCCATGTCTTCTTTCTCCAGTCCCATCTCCTTCATCCCATGTCTTCCTCCTCCAGTCCCATCTCCCCCATCCCATGTCCTCTTCCTTCTCCAGTCCCATCTTCTCCATCCCATGTGTTCCTGCTCCTCCAGTCCCATGTCCTCCATCCCACATCCTCCTCCTTCAGCAGTCCCATCTTCGCCATCCAATGTCTTCTTTCTCCAGTCCCATCTCCTCCATCCCATGTCCTCCTCCCAGTCCCATCTCCTCCATCCCATGTCATCCTTCTCCAGTCTCATCTCCCCTCTATGTCAGTCCTCTCTTGTAGTGTCCTCCCTCTGTAGCCCTTCTATCCCTTCTGCGCCCTCAGTACAGCCCAGATTCAGTCCAGTGTAATCCTTCCAGTATTAAGAGGAGAGGAGTGTGGAGGGTATGACAGTGACAGAATGGGGAAGGATTTATTTTAATGACAGTCTTTGGGGTGACCAGGGAGTGATGTTGGGCAGATAAGGTTTAGAGTGATGTCCGTCAGCTGGATGTATGCAGTGGTCTCAGGGTGATGTAATCAAACAAAACTATTGTGCTCATCTATGTACCAATATATACAACAATACATAATACAAAATTGGTACTCAAACAAAACATCCTCCTGTTATAAGATGTAAATATATATCTATATAATCCAGCCCCTAGCACTCTGTATGTCCAGATGATGTGAAATTAAGTTACGACAATTTATTTAACCCTGTGTTATCCAAGTTCTGTACAATCAATAGTGTAAACTCATCACATAAACACAGAGTTAAATGAATGGTCATAAATTACATTCACATTATGTGAACAGAGTGATTGGGGGATGTTTATATGGATAGGGCTGTGTGCCAGCTTGGGGGATCTGTCACACTCGCTGTCTCTTGATT
The DNA here is from genome assembly GCA_037952925.1 of Lithobates clamitans. Classification (NCBI taxonomy): domain Eukaryota; kingdom Metazoa; phylum Chordata; class Amphibia; order Anura; family Ranidae; genus Lithobates; species Lithobates clamitans. The sequence goes on along the minus strand of JBBGZY010000017.1, from coordinate 5,593,807 downwards.
CTCCTCGTCTCCTTATCACTGAAGTACCTACAAGAAAATCCTAACAGAAATTTTGGCAGCTTTTCATCCAAGGTGACTTTGCTCAGAAAAAAAGTCAGCTCACCTCCTACCTGTAGTGTGAGCAGCCGTCCAGCAGTAGCTACAGTGTGCTCCGCCCCCCTCAGCACACCACACTAGTGATCGGAGGAAAGGGGGGGTGGTGTTGAGTCAGAGATATCACAGTGCAGGAGACGGGGAGGGGGGAGAAAGTGCCTTCGGAAATTCTAAATACATACACCCAGGGGCCGCCCTATCATTAAGGGTGCATGGGTTCCACCCTCCCCTGTCCATCACCGTCTCCACTATCTATGCGTCCGGCCCCTTTCAGGACACCGGCACATGGATTCCAATGCGGAGGGGCTGTTTTTTTGAAGCACTGATTGGAGCCAGGGGCTCTAATAGGCTTCAATATAGGGTGGACTCGGGTTGCAGAGAGTGCGCTCCGAGCCCACCAAGGTGTATTACAACCCCAAATCAATATTCACTGTTGTAACACTGATCTTCCTCCCGGCCAATCAGGAAGTGGGTTTTCACACCGGTCACCCGATTGGCTGAAAGGACCTTGGTATCCATGCAATTGCAGACACTTGGCTATTAAACGGTTGTCTAAGGCACTTGTTGGTTTGCCCGTTTGAGGGTGTCCTTGTGTACCCTGATTTGCCGCTCCCACTGCGAAAACATCATCCTCAACCACCTACTTTTTGTGCTCTGGGAATCTTCCAAATCCTTTAGTATAAGTATAAAATGCCTTTATGCTTTCATCTGCTGAATATTGCCATGCGATTTTAGCCTTCTGTCTGAGGCGTGAGGGACCATCTATCTGAATAATGCTGTGCAACACTGTCTAGGAATATATGTCTTAATGTTACCAGCATGCTTCCATCTAACCCCTGATGAAGGAAATGAATACAGAGTCTGTTTAGCCTTTTGGCTTTTTTCTGTTTCCGAAACATGTTGTGACCACCATATTCAGTCGACTTCCAGTCTAGTAATGTTGTGTGCTCTCAACATCCAATTAGCTGCTGATTTCTATTGTACATGTATTTCAATTTCATGATTTTAGATGTTTATTGTATATTCTATTCTATTTTGTATATATTTATCCAATAAAATTTATATTTTTATACACATCTTCTATGATTCTATTGCCAATATCCTGTTCACCCTTTTACCCACACCATCCCCTTGGGGCACCCCCTTCCTTTTTTCTATTAGCTGAAAGGACAGGCGATCCTATTGGATGCATAGGAGGAGGAGGGAGGAGCCACGCGGTGGAAGCCGCCGTGATGCAGAGAGGACACAGGAGCCTGCAACCCGCTGCCCGTAGGAGCCTGCAACCCGCCGCCCGTAGGAGCCTGCAACCCACCACCCATAGGAGCCCTGCAACACGCCACCCGTAGGAGCCCTGCAACACACCACCCGTAGGAGCCTGCCCGCCTGCAACCAAAAGGGTAAGTGCTAGGGTAGAGGGGGTGCCGCTGACCAACCATCCGACTGGGGGGGTTGTTTGCCGTCCCCACAAAAAAACACGAGCTGCCACTGCATACACCCCAGCCCAGTGTATGTATTTAGAGGCAATGACACTGCTGCTGTCCACACAGTGGCAAGTATACCCCCCCTCCACTTACCCTGGGCTCTCAGTCGGCCCCTGGTCAGAATGGAGGAGGAGCCTAGGCTCTGTCGGCTAGATGTGCTGTTCTGATAAGCAGCCGACACCTGTCACAGAGTGTTGCATTGTGGCACTTCTCTGGGCAATGGAAAGTGCCCAGAGAAGTGGTCTCTGCTCGGGCCCCTAGGGAAGCCTGGGCCCCCTACAGGGGTATGGGCTGTACCCCCCTGAAGGCAGCCCTGGGTGGACCTGATTGGTCCATCCGTGTCAAAGGGGTCTAAAAGAGAAATATGGCCAAAGCTTTTTTTGGTCATACTTTTCTTGTGGGTCACAGGAGTATACTTTTCCAGGAGTCAGCTGGCAGTGGGCTATTGCCTGCTATCAGCTGATGGGGCAGAGCCGCTCCAGGCTCTGGAAAGATCCCAACAATATTGTCCAGATCCACCCAACTTCCTGATTGATAGCTGGCTCCGCCTCCCAATGTGTGGCCGAGAGCCAGAGCAAACTGTTCCAGCCCCTCACCTCATCAGCACCGATACTGATACCGGTCTCGGTATCAGTGCAACCCTAATAGAAATAAATGGCTGTATATGGCTGTCTGAGAGTCAGAATCACATAAACATGCATATATCATATGGAGGTATTCCTTGAATGCAGATTTTCTGCATTCACGCAATACGTTCATATTATTGAGACCATCTTATTGAGTTATTGTTAGGGAATATCTCTATACATGTGTTTACATGAGCACCAGCATACAGTATATAACCATGTAGCGCTGCTCGCAACCATTCATTTCTATGGGTGGCTCTATGCAACACCTGTGTTTCCCAGGTGCAGAAAAATGCCTGAATGTATGCCCCTCGTGTGCCTGTATGCATGAGACCTTAAAATGTGATTATTTGCCCTACATAAATAAGGCCATATACAGCCATTGCCAAAAGTTTTGAGAATGAAATAAATATTAATTTCCACAAAGTCTGCTGCCTCAGTTTTTATGATGGCCATGCATATACTCCAGAATGTTATGAAGTTTGCAATGAAAATGAACTTAATCCCATAAAAAAATATTTCCTCTGCATTTGTGAAGAAGACTTCAGGGCGCCCAAGAAAGCCCAGCAAGGGTCAGGATCATCTCCTAACGTAGATTCAGCTGCGGGATCGGGGCACCACCAGGAATGGCAGCAGGCAGGTGTGAGTGCATCTGCATGCACAGTGAGGTGAAGACTTTTGGAGGATGGCCTTGTGTCATGAAGGGCAGCAAAGAAGCCACATCTCTCCAGAAAAACTTCAGGGACAGACTGATATTCTGCAAAATATACAGGGATTGGACTGCCGAGGAGTGGGGTAAAGTCATTTACTCTAATGACTCCCCTTTCCGATTGTTTGGGACATCCGGAAAAAACCTTGTCCGGAAAAGGAAAGGTGAGCATCAGTCCTGTGTCCAGTATAGCATCCTGAGACCATTCATGTGTGGGGTAGATTCTCAGCCAAGGGAGTGGGCTCACTCACAATTTTGCCTAAGAACACAGCCATAAATAAAGAATGGTACAAAAAGATCCTCCGAGAGTAACTTCTCCCAACCATACAAGAACAGTTTGGTGACAAACAATGTCTTTTCCAGCATGATGGCGCACCTTGCCATAAGGCATAACTAAGTGGCTTGGGGAACAAAACATGGAAATTCTGGGCCCATGGTCAGGAAACTCCCCAGATCTTAATCCCATTGAGAACTTGTGGTCAATCCTCAAGAGGCGGGTGAACAATAAATTCCCCACAAGTTCTGACAAACGCTAAGCATTGATTATGCATGGATGGGCTGCCATCAGCCAGGGTGTGGCCCAGAAGATGATTGACAACATGCCAGGGCGAATTGCAGAGGTCTTGATAAAGAAGAGTTCACACTGCAAATATTTACTCTTTGCATAAACTTCATGTCATTGTCAATAAAAGCCTTTGACACTTATGAAATGCTTGTAATTATATTTGTTTTCACTGTACTGTATTACAATCTAGTTTTCCGTTTCTTATTGTCTTCTGTTTCTTATTGTCAGTATGCATTAAAACAGATGAGTCAAAAAGCTTATAAAAAGAAATCAGCAGTCAAGTAAATACATATATATGTGAGTGCATCATCAGGAATTGTGTTTTTGATCCTGCGAGGGATGCTTGAAAGATGCTATGGTCAGCACTCCTCTGCAAAGATAAGCAAACACTTCACTATTTGTGGTGGGTATTGACTCTTTAAATAACACTTCTTAATCCTTTAAAGCATATCTAAACTCAAGAACAAAAATGCAATGTACTGCAGCTTAACAGCTTAGATGTGTTGATTGCATTAGTTACCATTAGTTTTCCTTACTTTCTTCTTTAAACTTTTTTTCCCCTATATTTTAAACTGGTGACGCTGCCAGTAACACGCTTCCTTTCTTAAGGTGACATTGCTCACTCACCATACCTATAGAGGAGCAGCACTATTATCTTAAGACAGGACTACATTACACTTTCCCCATGCCTCTTCTTCATACCATAGGGGAGTTATGTTCTGGGACAATTTTACCTGATAACAGCATAACAAAGGTAAAAAGCACAGGAAGTTATCAACTCAGTAGATGCCTGGCAGGATCATCAGACACTTATAACAATACACGTTCACTTTCAATACATTTTTATTGAGGATTTTTTAAGAACATTAATAGTTAAAGAAAATTGCTTACACTGTAACAAATCAGGTCATAAAAAATCAATAGTGAACAATATAGGACCACGTTACATGCTTAAAAAATAACAGGCTTACAAGAAATAGTATGTCCAGGATGCAGTGTTTATATACAATAAAGTTGTAGTTTGATAAATTCTAATCTTTCTAATCTAACATCTCGTTCAAGATAAAGGAGGAGGGTTATTTTGTTCTAGTTAAAAACATATTTGCATCTTGGGGGACGTTTAGCTTTTGGCGAAGTACCAGTTTAGGGTAAATAAATGAGCGTGGTTCCTCTCAAGAAAAGGGAAAAGGTCTATTTAACAAGAAAAGGGGAACAAGAACGGGGTAAGGGTATTGCAGAAAGAGAAAGGAGGTGAGTATAGAGATCATGAGGAAAAATAAGGAGGAGATGAGAACGTAGAGAAGAGATTGTAAGAACATTGGGGCTCTCCACATGTACTCCTCTGAGGCTCGCTGCCTACAAGGAGGTATAGCTTGCCACTGGTAATGAATGGTGAGTGTGGTGTACCCATGGGATACTTCAAAAAAATTGTATTTAACAAAAGATTTTCAATATTATATCTACCATACCAAAGGGAATCAAACAAGTAAATTGTTATGGTTTACATATACTTTAATCATGCTGCAGAGCTACCAACACGCACTGGGCACTCTTTTTTTCGACACTCAAGCCTACAGGTTTCTAAGAAGTTTGCATTGATCATGGTAGCCATTGGATCAAGCAGCCAATACATGGTCAATCTCATGTGTCATACCGGAAAGGTAACTGTGCTGAAAATCAGGTCTTTCAAACAACATGTTATAGGCTGAGTATATGTAAATGAACATTTGGACAATATTTATTATTCTTTGAATGCTAATCTTGCAAAGAAGTACTGTCTGATAGCAGCTTGTCTTAGGTGTTTGTCAAACAGTCCCTCTGGAATGCCACCGCCATTGTCCATATTTGTTTTTGGTGTTAGTATGCTGACCTCTGCCAGGGTAAGGTCATAGGTTATATAAGGAGGAATTTGAAAGTGGATGTAGTTACAGCCTAATAGTTTGGTAAAACTTCAAGTCTACATGATGAATTCCTAGAATTATTATTATCAAGTTTCTTATTCAGTTACATCTATTTAACATTTCCCTGTTTGCCAAATGTCTCGGGTTGGTGTAGAGTGGTTGTAAAAGTCTTCATAATGATAATGGTCTCAGTCTCACAGTAAAGTAAATAAGTAATCCATATACCAGATATAAAGTACATGGCTATCTTGAGGACCCTTCTATATCTATTCGAATGAGGTTTGAAAGTAGTGGTGTACCTAACCATAATTTGAGTTTGCATGTTCTCCCTGTGTTCACGTAGGTTTACTTCTACACTTCCAAGACATACTAGTGATTTAATTGAATCCTATCTAAATTGGCCCTAGTATGTACTGTATGTGCAAAATGGCTATGCACATGTGTTATCACATTCTGCATGCCAGTCCAAAACACCAGCAATTGGGGAGAGTTGAGAAAAGATCTGGTTACCTACCTCAAAACAAAAAAAAACAAAAAATGGCAAGAAAATTCTATGGAATAGGCTTTTAAGTGTATCAGCTATGGTGCCTAGGGCAGTGGTGTATGTAGGTTTTGTGCTGCCCTAGGCCAGACTAAATGCATGCACCCCCTAATTTAAATATGACCCACCCCTTCCTGTCAAGGCCACACCCCTTCCTGTTTAAGACCCACCCTGTCATCTGTAAACCACACCCCTTCAGTGCCTTAGTTCAGTGCTGCCTTATTAGTGAATCTTAAGAGTGCCGCCTCATCAGTGCAGCTTTATCTGTGGCCATCAGTGCAGCCTTATCAGTACGGCCTCATCAGCGGCCATCAGTGCAGCTTATTAGTGTCGCTTAAGAGTGCTGCCTCATAAGTGGATATCATTGCCCATCAGTGCAGCCTTATCAGTGCCCATCAGTGCAGCCTTATCAGTGCCCATCAGTGCAGCCTATCAGTGCAGCCTATCAGTGCCCAGCCCAATGATGCAGCTTATCAGTGGTAATCAGGGCAGCCTCATCAGAGCCACCAGTGCAGCATATCAGTGCAGCTTAAGAGTGATGCCTCATCAGTGCAGCCTCATCAGTTTGATAATATCACAGCTTATTAGTATACAGTACATCCTTGGTTTGAGAGTAACTTGCTTTGAGAGCGTTTTGCAAGACAAGCAAACATTTTTTACAAATATTGACTTGATTTACAAGCTATGTCTTGATATGCAAGTAGCGTCATGTCTCAACTGAGTAAAAAAGAGAAGAGAGGCGCCTCTAAGTGTAGCAATATGGTTACATTTAATGAAGGTACAACATTTAGCAACTCACATGGTTGAAGATTAAAACAGGCACATCTACGGTAGGTATGCAGGCATCTGGGGTAAAGCTGTCCACATAGACCATCCTCCTCACCGCCATCAACATCATCCCTTCCATGCTGCGCTCCACGAGCTATTCAAGCCTCGCTTTCAGATCGCTCTACTACAGGGTAGTCTTCCCAGTCACAATGGCAAACTGAGAACGGCGAGAGCCAGCGGTGGAGAGGATGGTCTATGTGGACAGCTTTACCCCGGATGCCTTCATACTTGGATGTACCTCTATTAATCATCAACCATGTGAGTTGCTAAATGTTGTACCTTCATTAAATGTAACAACATTTGGCATAGGGCAGGCTGGGTGGTATAGGGTAGGTTGGGGTGGCATAGGGCAGGTTGGGTGGTATAGGGTAGGTTGGGGTGGCATTGGGCAGGTTAGGACTCTATGTAGAGACAGTGTGCAGTAATTTACAGCATCCCCAGGGGCTGCTGTGTTCTCACCTTTTTCTCCTTTAGCTGCGGAATCAGCCAGAGTGAAGGAGAGTGGAGGTGGCAGCCACACCCCCAGCTCCGCCCACCAACTCTGACTGCCTCCGGAGACATTGGAGAGTGTTATAGGCAGCCTCCCCCACATGGCTTGGTGCCCTGCTCGCTCCGCTTTGCCCCAGCTCTGCAAGCAGAAGCAATATAGTACAGTGTGTAGCAGTGGGCAGTGGCTCCAGTGTGACCCCTCTGGCGGGTGTCACCTGGTGCGGTCCGCACCCCATAGCAACGCCACTGACACCAATGCACAAACTATAGAGAGACAGCAACAATAAATATCCAGACAGATTGTACTGGCAAGCAGTGCAGCAACCTAGAACCACATGGAAATGTATTGAAGTCAGTAATGTGTGCGTAGCTGTGTGCTGCGTCTTGTGGCCCTGCCACCCTAGCACTGTTGGCATTGATGGAGTTCAGTTCGGTTTGAAAGGCCCATGGCAACCATATTCCAGCTGTCATTTGTCTATAGCATAATAACAAAATAACATATCCATTGTTTGCATATGGCATGACAATCTAAATTGTCCATTTTCTATTACAGTCAGTCTTTCTCAATGATTCTTGAGAATCACTATTACAAGGTGTTATTCCAAAAAATCATGATTTCTGGCAAGTAGACTAAAGAATTATTTCAGACAATGCTGTCATGAAAACATTGTTCATTTAGAAACCCGTTGCCTTGGAAATTTAAATCTGATTTGTCATTATTCCCCTTGCTTATAAAAATCATTTCAGCTGCTAGTTTTTATCTGTTTAAAATGCAAATTTTCAGGAAGATGTATGTGTGCATAGAAAGACCATTTCTTCTTTCTGCTTTCGCTAAGTTCCTTTTTTTCCTCAGTCAGGGTAGATCTTGTAGACCGCTACTATGCTTACTGTGCATGTATTGCAAAACTCCAGACAAACATTGCGCATATATATATATATACATACATACACACACACACACACACACAGTATCTCACAAAAGTGGGTACACCCCTCACATTTTTGCAAATATTTTATTCTATCTTTTCATGTGACAACACTGAGGAAATTACACTTTGCTACAATGTAGTAGTGAGAGTACAGCTTGTATAAGTGTAAACTTGCTCAAAATAACTCAACACACAGTGATTAATGTCTAAACCGCTGGCAACAAATTGGGCCCAATTAGCCATTTTCCCTCCCGGGTGTCATGTGACTCATTAGTGTTACAAGGTCTCAGATTTGAATGGGGAGCAGGTCTGTTAAATTTGGTGTTATCACTCTATCTCATACTGGGCACTGGCAGTTCAACTTGGCACCTCATGGCAAAGAACTCTTTGAGGATCTGAAAAAAAGAAATTGTTGCTCTACATAAAGGGGGCCTAAGCTATAAGAAGATTGCCAAGACTCTGAAACTGAGCTGCAGCACGGTGGCCAAAACCATACAGCGGTTTAACAGGACAGGTTCCACTCAGAACAGGCCTCGCCATGGTCGACCAAAGAAGTTGAGTGCACGTGCTCAGTGTCCTATGCAGAGGTTGTCTTTGGGAAATAGACGTACGAGTGCTGCCAGCATTGCTGCAGAGGTTGAAGGGGTGGGGGGTCAGCCTGTCAGTGCTCAGATTTTACACCGCATGGAATTGGTCTGCATGGCTGTCATCCCAGAAGGAAGCCTCTTCTAAAGATGATGCACAAGAAAGCCTGCAAACAGTTTGCTGAAGACAAGCAAACTAAGGACATGGATTACTGGAACCATATCCTGTGGTCTGATGAAAAAAAGATAAACTTATTTGGTTCAGATGGTGTCAAGCATGTGTGGCGGCAACCAGGTGAGGAGTACAAAGACAAGTGTGTCTTGCCTACAGTCAAGCATGGTGGTGGGAGTGTCATGGTCTAGGGCTGTATGAGTGCTGCCGGTGTTCTGTCCCCCCCATCGAATAGTGCCCGTGCAGGACCGAGCCGCATTTTGTGGCCGTGAAATGGTATCTCCCCTCGAGAAATGCCTCCTACGATGTGCGCTTGCGCCCTGGTCACGTCACTCCAGCTGATCGGCAAATCAGCTGTTGTGCTATTCCGAACAGCGCATGCGCAGTACATACCAGGCACTATTCGATGGGGGGCACTTCTCGACAGAACACTGGCACTGGGGAGCTACAGTTCATTGAGGGAACCATGAATGCCAACATGTAATGTGTCATGAAGCAGAGCATGATCCCCTCCCTTTGGAGACTGGACCGCAGGGCAGGATTCCAACATGATAACAACCCCAAACACCCCTCCAAGACAACCACTGCCTTGCTAAAGAAGCTGAGGGTAAAGGTGATAGACTGGCCAAGCATGTCTCCAGACCTAAACCCTATTGAGCATCTGTGGGGCATCCTCAAACAGAAGGTGGAAGAGCGCAAGGTCTCTAACATCCACCAGCTCTGTGATGTCTTCAGAGTGGAAGAAGACTCCAGTGGCAACCTGTGAAGCTCTGGTGAACTCCATGCCCAAAAGGGTTAGGGCAGTGCTGGAAAATAATGGGGGGCCACACAAAATATTGACACTTTGGGCCCAGATTGGACATTTTCAGTTAGGGGTGTACTCACTTTTGTTGCCAGCAATTTAGAAATTAAAGGAGAAGTCCAGCCTGAGCTCGTTTGGATGGGTCACAATTCGTTTTGCACTCCTGTGACCATTTTCAGCAGAGAGCAGAGAGCGGGCTGAAGTCCGCTCTCTGCTGATGTCGCAAGAATCAGTCCAGGTCTGGATCCACCTGGTGCCTGGACTGATATGACCGTTCCCTGCCCCTCCACAGCTCAGCACTCCAGTGAGCGTTGGGGGGGGGGGGGGGGGCAGAACAGAGCGCTGCTGACTGATAGTCTGCAGCTCTCTGCTTCGGGAGCGGAGAGAACCGAGCCATCGGCGATGTTCGATCTCTCGGTTCTTAGTGCAGAGGCGCTGGGGGACAGATGCAGCATCGGACCAATGCTGCTTTCACCTAGGTAAGTGTGAAACTGGGGAAAAAATGTACTTCCCTTTTAATGGTTGTGTGTTAAGTTATTTAAGGGGACAGCAAATTTATACTGTTATACAAGCTGTACACTCACTACTTTACATTGTAGCAAAGTGTAATTTCTTCAGTGTTGTCATATGAAAAGATATAATAAAATATTTACAAAAATGTGAGGGGTGTACTCACTTTTGTGAAATACTGTATATATATATATATATATATATATATATATATATATATATATATATATATATATATATATATATATATATATATATATACATATATATATACACACACACACACACACACACACACACACACACTCATATATTGAATGATTTGTAGCATTAAATGGACTATGGACTCTGCCTATAGTCTGTGGTCCTCCATGGCTAGCCATTAAAGAAAAACTGTACTGACAGAAATAGGGAGAATGCCATTGCTAACAACTTTGGGAAAAAACCTTGATGCCTGGCTATCTTGATGATACAATGGATTTCAATTCATTCTCAGGAGGTAATAACTGTCAGGTATGAAGGTAAGAATTTCTCTGTTAACTGGATGCATGCTTGTTTCAGGTCTGTGACCTAAAAAACATTTATGCCTCATGCACATGAGCAAAGGCGGCTGTACATTGTAAATTGCGGGTGTATTTCTACACCCGGGAGACACAGCTTACAGCTTCCCATTTTAAAGAATGGCTGTATGCGGGTATACGTGGTACTTGCATGGTAAACAAGCCCTGTCCAAGGATTTACATCTGTGTGCATGTACAGCTAGCATACAGCAATTCATTACTATAGGTGGCGGTATGCTGCAGCCGTGTCTCAGAGCCCTGCCTGTGTGAATGAGGCCTAAAACTCAACTTTTTGGACACTGTGTGGAAAGGATAGAACCTCTGTTCAATTTTTCTTTGCAGTCTCTGTCACTTCCTGTGAGGATGTAAAATCGCTCAAATCTTTCAAATAAAATGGGAAAGGCCTTAAACCTCTGTCAGGTTAATAATAATCCCTTTGACAACTGTTCCCCCCATTTTTTGTCCTGCTGTAACTGGAACATGAAGTGAGGTGAAATCTCCCCAGTAGAGGTCACAGACTACAGAAAAAGAAAGTTGGGTAGTGGTCACAGCAGGATACAGAATCAACAGGTCATGCATAGAGATGAGCTTGGGCATCTTCTGAACTCAGCTCCATCTGAACTTCCACACCATACCCATATTAGTTGATTAAATATGGGCATCTCTATACAAGGGCCCTAACATCACCATCCTGTCCCTTTATTTACATGCACTGCAGCGCTAGGAATGACCCGGACTGCAGTTGTCTGGACTAAAAAAATAGCGCAAAGTGGATCTTTAAATACAGATGAGTTTGGAGGTCCGAATTTATCCATGCAACTAGGGATGAGCTCCAACCTCCAATCTCATCTCTAGCTGCAAACTACAACTCCTCCAACATTATTCATTTAATAAAACATTTTGTGAGAGATTTCCTCATGGCCAGTTTCAAAAGGTAAAGAGCCCTGGTGGCCATCTTGCAGCCCAAGGGTTGCATGTGACCCTTTGGTATATGATGTGCGGTCCTTGGACCTCAGCAATTTGCAGTGGGAACATTGATTAGGGTAATAGATCTGAGCACTACTAGCCTCATGTAACATGTTCCTAGTTTCGTATTGACTTCTACAGCAAATCCACAGCCAAAAATACAGCATGTCTGCACTCTCTAAGGCTTGATTCACATCTACGCATGTTGCTTTTGAGTGTTTATGCAGTGTTTTTTGCTGTGCTTTCCGGGTTTTTTACTGAGATTTTACCGTGATTTGGGTTTTTTATGTTTTTTTAATGTTTTTTTTTTAATTTGTTGTTGGGCAGATTTAAAAATGCAAATCGCAGTAATTGCAGTTTCTCAGTTGAAGTCTATTAAACCACAAAAGCAAAAAAAAGCACAGTTTTGCGTTTAAAAAAGTCCCTGACCCTTTCCAAAAATGAATTGATGTGAACGTGTTCCATAGGAATCCATGTTAAAAAAATGTCCTGTGTTTCTGCAAAAAGCAAAAAGCATGAAAAAATGCATGAATGGAGCCTAACCCTCTGAAGCATTACATATATTTAATATTAGGTGAGGCCTTTTGGTGATGTTAAGGGCTGTATTTGAGGCCCCCTTTAGGTCATAAGTTGACAACCATTGATATAGAGAGTAACATATGCTGTATCTATGGAATGGGCCATATGGGAGGGTTAAGATTTGGGATCTGGTCTCTTCTTGAGATGCTCCATTTAAAACTGAGCTGTAATACACGTCTGGGAATGGGCATATACAAGCTCTGAGCTGGAGCCTAATACAAACAGTGTTAGGTGGAAATCCTGGCCTGGGGCGCTAAAAGATAAAACTGTTGTCTGTCTGCATCCAGTTGGAAACATTTGTTTTGGCCACAATGCTTTTCTTCAGTTGTGCTACAGGGCATAATTAATGTATTGAAATTAGCTAACTCAAATGTAAAAGGTTGTACTGGTATGATGACCTTTTTAGGATGTTTCATTGGCTAAAAACAATATTATAGTTTTATGACTAAAGTAAAATCATAATCAGGTGTATGGTATTGCAGAGCAAATGTATGTATACTTTTTTAAGTAGGTACCAGAATGTCCAATTTGGTATTTTGGTATTATTTTTTTCCATATAGTATTCTTAATCCTTACACGTGAATTGGAAAACTTATATACATACATACTGTTAGCTTTAGCTATACCAGGGGTCTCCAAACTTTGGCCCTGCATTTGTTCAGGAACTGCAATTCCCATCATGCATAGTCAGGTCTGTAAATGTCTGTCTGGAGAAGCCACAGAGAATGTTATGCTCTCTGTAACATGGTTCAGCATGACCGGTTTGGTGGTGGGTCAGTGATGGTCTGATGAGGCACATCCATGGAGGGATGCATAGACCTCTACAGGCTAGACCAGGGGTCTCCAAACTTTGACCCTTCACTTTTTCAGGAACTACAATTCCCATCATGCATAGTCGTGTCTGTAAATGTCAGAGTTTTACAATACCTCATGGGACATGTAGTTCCACAACAGCTGGAGGGCCGTAGTTTGAAGATCCCTGATCTATATACTGTAGTCCCCACTCACTGTGTCACAGCTAATGTTGGGGATGCACTTAGAGACTTTTGAAAATGAGGTCGGAACAGTGGCTTAATGGAGCATTAAGCACCAAAATCAATCACAAAAAGCTGAGACAATATCAGCACAAATCTGAAAGATCTGGACTGTTGAACCACAAGTAGATATTTTGGATAGCACAAAGATGATAGAATCTGTCATCACTTGAAATTCTTTTCCACTGACATACCATGAAGATGCAACCATATAAACTTTTACAGTTTGTTTTGAAAGCAGCTACAGCCCAATGAAAGCCTGTCTCTGCCTGCATGTTGTAGAGAAGGCCTCCGTGTGGAAGCAATGGTTTCTCTGTAGAGGTCCAACATGCTACACTGGAGCTTTCCAATCAACTGTACTTTAACACTGGTCTTCCCAGTAGCATATCCTAACCTTACCTTCACTTTCCCATCACTGTGTATTCTGTGAACCATTCATAAATACACAGCGTTCTATCAATGGCCGAGGAGAGAGGGAGGATGGACAAACAAGGCTAGCACTTCCATGTATGAAAACCACAAAGAGCCAGAAGTATAGCAAGAGCTGTAATAAGATAATAGGCAGATGTTAGATTAAAGAATGCTTCTGTTGAGGAGAATGAACTGCAGCACGAGTGCTATAGTGACGTCATCTCGGCCCGGCCAATGAAAACAGCCAAGCCGACTGAACATGTCAGTGGTCAGTAAGGGAGCTCAGGGACACCACAGTGCTGAAGTGGAGGTGAGAATAGTTCCAATTTAACAAAACATGTTAACACACCTCAAGGGCGTACACAGGCCTTTTTACCAGTGACAGAACTTTGTAGAAACTCTCGAAAACAAGTCAGCAAAGGTAGTCCCAAAATTTCTGACCTTACCAATTCCTTTAAAGCCACCCACAGACCTTTGAGAAATTGTAAGAAAGGCTGGGCTTAGGGGTAAGCAGAGTAGGCCTCCTAAAAGAGGGGGTTGCAGAAAGGGCAAGATATGCAACCTATGCTGCTTCACAACTCATTGGAGGTAGCACTTTGGCATTTTTCCTTGGGTGCCAAAGGACCTTGTCCTGGCACTGCTTGCAAGTGGGGCTCAGCCAAGCTTACACATTTCTGTAAGTGAATAGGGTAGATATGAGGAACAGAACAGGGGACACCTGGTACCAGCTTGTTGGGCAAAGCAGTGGTGATCAGGAGAGGTCCTCTATCCCAAGAGCCACCAACTGCCATTGTATGTCTATATACATTTAAAATGTAAATTGAACTTCCAGTGAAACTCTTCCTTGTATCCTGTAGTGTGAAAAAGCTCCCATGTGGTTCTCTCTGAGACCCGAATTAACCCCTAGTAATTTAAGGAATGATTTAAAGAATGTCTTTAGAAAGAAAGCTTTTCAATGCTCAGCAGGATTTCCATTGTATTCAAAGTTACCTGTTTACGCCTAAGTGTAGTGATGCTTGAAGCTCAGCCCTTGAAAAAGCAAATGAGTGTTTGAGGCAGAAGAAAATATGTTGTTAGCACACCACAGTCTTCCAACTCTGGGAAAAGTAAAAATGCTCCCTTGCAGTGCTACTGCCCAGGACTGCAAGGGTTAAAAGCCTATGTACATCTAGGGGACCAGAAAAGCACTTTTACTTACCCAATACTTCATTCCCCTGGCAGATGGGTGCTCCCCTATGTCCTAAAAGTGTACTGTTCATCAGCATCCTCATGTCTAATACAGGGCTAGGGGTCATGTAGATCTAGGGAAGTGGTCTCCAAACTGCGGCCCTTTGCTTACTTGCCTTTACCTGGCCCTTTGGGGCACTTTTCCTCCCACTGATGCAAGACACTATTCTTCCCACTGACACCAACAATAGTGCACTATTCCTCCCCAAATACTAAAGATGCGCTATATACTCCCACTGATGTTTGAAGACCCCCTGATAAAGCAGTTTTACTTACCCAATCCTTTTGTTACCCTGGCAGCTGGTGCTCCCCTATGTTCTGAAAGTGGATCATTCGTCAGCATCTTTACTTCCAATGCAGGGATAGAGATCATGCATTGGTCTTGATTCAAATGCCTGGGACCAGAAGAGAAGAGGCTGCTAGGACTGGTCTTACAGTACTGAGGAACCTGCAAGAGTAGAGGATTGGGTAAAAAAAAACTGCTTCATCCTATAGACCAAGACAAACATTTAACCCTTGCTGTGCAGGATTAGCCCCGCTACAAGGGAGGATTTGTACTTCCAGTTTCCAGTTTGTACTTTCGAGTACTTCACAGTTCAGCCTTAAATGAAATCCATCCCTATTAGTGTATGATTAGCATGTCAAAAACATAGTACTACATTTTAGAACCTCTGAGGGTCTCTCCATAAGTTTGGGACTCACAGAGGTTCCAAAATGACATTGATTTAATTTGGTCATATTAGATAAATGATGTCACCAGCATCCTTGCCCCTTTGTGTATGTGCATCTGTGGTGGGGAATGCCCTTGACGGAAGTGAAAGCTTCCTTCTGGTTTCACTTCAAAGTTCAGATCAGCTCATCTCTAATGGACAAATTCTGGTTTAACTGCGTCGCTTTAACTGACAATTGTGTGGCCGTGCGACGTTATACCAAAACAAAATTTACTTTCTTTTTTTCCCACAAATAGAGCTTTCTTTTGGTGGTATTTGATCACCACTGTGGTTTTTATTTTTTGCGCTATAAACAAAAAAAGAGCAAATTTTTTTTAAGAAAAGCAATATTTTTTACTTTTTACTATAATAAATATCCCCAAAAAATATATAAAAAAAATTTTTTCCTCAGTTTAGGCCAATATGTATTCTTCTACATATTTTTGGTAAAAAAAAAATTGCAATAAGCGTATATTGATTGGTTTGCGCAAAAGTTATAACGTCTACAATATAGGGGATAGATTTATGGCATTTATGTTATTGATTTTTTTTTATTAGTAATGGCAGCGATCTGCAATTTTTATCATGACTGCGACATTATGGCAGACACATCGGACACTTTTGACACTATTTTGGGACCACTGTCATTTATACAGCGATCAGTGCTATAAAAATGCACTAATTACTGTGTAAATGACACTGGCAGGGAAGGGGTTAAACACTAGGGGGCGATCAAGGGGTTAAGTGTGTCCTAGGGACTGATTCTAACTGTGGGGGGATGGGCTACCACTGACATCACAGCGATCACTGCTCCCGATGACGCTCCCTGTCATGTCATTAGGCAGAACAGGGAAATGCCTTGTTTACATAGGCATCTCCCCTTTCTGCTGCTCCGTGACACGATCGCGGGACCCGCGGGCATGGTCACACTGTACGCGGCGGGCGCGTGTGTACCCCACCAGTGACGCGCGCCCACTAGCCCCGCAAATTAAAGGTGACGTACAAGTATGTCCATTTGCCCACCGCTGCCATTGTGTCAACGTAAATCAGCGTGCGGCAGTCGGAAAGTGGTTAATTTTCATGGGGCGGCACAGGGGCTGAGTGGATAGCATTTCCACCTGGCAGCACTAGGGCTAACGTTTTAGAATCCCAGGCCACGGTACTATCTGTCTGGGGTTTGCATGTTCGTCCTGGGCCTGTGTGGGTATACTCTGGGTACTCCAGTTTCCTCCAAAGACATTCTGCTAAGTTCACTGTCTAAATTGGCCATAGTATGTGTGTAGGCAGGTTGCCTACTTATGGTTTGTTAGGATTACCGGCTGCCCAGGTTAGTAGGAAAGGGTTAATGTACATGCCACCTTTTCTTGTGTATTTTCTGTGGGCTCCAGCCTCCCACCTGTGTGCAATGTAAAGGGGTCTTGGGATAAAAGAAAACCAAGCACGGGGAAGTAGATACCCTGGAACATATGGAGACTCAGAATTATGTCCTAAGAAGCTCCCTGGAACGCCGACCCATTGGAATTCTCCCAGGACATGAATTCCTTTGTTCAAGATATTGCCAGTTTGGACTTTGCCCACAGATGTTACACCCGCACAAAGCTGGGTTAACTGGGCGGTAGCCATAGTTAAGTTTAGTTAGGGAAAGGATGTCATTGCATATTGTACCTTTTTGGCCTAATGTTCAGGAAAGTTGTTTACTCTGCTCAAAGTCTGATCTGAAGTTACTGAAGGGGTGCATGTGGGGTCCTGGCATTTCTTTCTTAGGAACTTTTTCACACCTGGATTTAGGGATCCTCTGCCATTCCTCCTTGCAGATCCTCTCCAGTTCTGTCAGGTTGGTTGGTAAACGTTGATGGACAGTCATTTTTAGGTCTCTCCAGAGATGCTCAATTGGGTTTAAGTCAGAGCTCTGGCTGGGCCATTCAAGAACAGTCACGGAGTTGTTGTGAAACCACTCCTTTGTTATTTTAGCTGTGTGCTTAGGGTCATTGTCTTGTTGGAAGGTAAACCTTTGGCCCAGTCTGAGGTCCTGAGCACTCTGGAGAAGGTTTTCTTCCAGGATATCCCTGTACTTGGCCGCATTTATCTTTCCCTCGATTGCAACCAGTCGTCCTGTCCCTGCAGCTGAAAAACACCCCTACAGCATGATGCTGCCACCACCATGCTTTACTGTTGGGACTGTATTGGACAGGTGATGAGCAGTGCCTGGTTTTCTCCACACATACCGCTTAGAATTAGGACCAAAAAGATCTATCTTGGTCTCATCAGACCAGAGAACCTTATTTCTCACCATCTTGGAGTCCTTCAGTTTTTTTTTTAGCAAACTCCATGCAAGCTTTCATGTCTCTTGCACTGAGGAGAGGATTCCGTCGGGCCACTCTGCCATAAAGCCCCAACTGGTGGAGGGCTGCAATGATGGTTGACTTTTTACAACTTTCTCCCATCTCCCGACTGCATCTCTGGAGCTCAGCCACAGTGATCTTTGGGTTCTTCTTTACCTCTCTCACCAAGGCTCTTCTCCCCCGATAGCTCAGTTTGGCCGGACGGCCAGCTCTAGGAAGGGTTCTGGTCCTCCCAAACGTCTTCCATTTAAGGATTATGGAAGCCACTGTGCTCTTGGGAACCTTAAGTGCAGCAGAAATTTTTTGTAACCTTGGCCAGATTTGTGCCTTGCCACATTTCTGTCTCTGAGCTCTTCAGGCAGTTCCTTTGACCTCATGATTCTTATTTGCTCTGACATGCACTGTGAGCTATAAGGTCTTATATAGACAGGTGTGTGGCTTTCCTAATCAAGTCCAATCAGTATAATCAAACACAGCTGGACTCAAATGAAGATGTAGAACCATCTCAAGGATGATCAGAAGAAATGGACAGCACCTGAGTTAAATATAAGAGTGTCACAGCAAAGGTGATAGCGTGAGGAGAAAAAAAAAGCCAATCACCGGCTTATGTTAAAGGGACATCAGTCCCGAAGAGGAAGGAGGCACATATGCCTCATCTGAACCTGCCAGTGCCATCTGTCATTGCCACCTGCCAGTGCCCAACAGTGCCACCTGCCCACAAGTGCCACATATCAATGCCCACAAGTGCCACCTATCAATGCCCACCAGTGGTGCCAATCAGTGCCACCTAGCAGTGCTGCCATCAGTGTAAGCAATCTGTGCCTATTATTGCCACCCATCAGTGCCCATCACTGCCACCCATCAGTGCTCATCATTGCCACCTATCGGTGCCCATCACTGCCACCTCATCAGCGTACATCAATGAAGGAGAAAAATTACCTGTTTGCAAAATTTTATAACAAAATCTAAAAAATATATAATTTTTTTTTTTAATTCGTTTTTTTCAATTTTATTAACAAAAAAAAAAAACTGCAGAGGTGCTCAAATACCACCAAAAGAAATCTCTATTTGTGGGGAAAAAATGATAAAAATTTCATTTGAGTACAGTGTTGTATGACCGCGCAATTGTCATTCAAAGTGCGACAGCGCTAAAAGCTGAAAATTGGTCTGGACAGGAGGGGGGGTTTAAGTGCCCAGTAAGAAAGTGGTTAATGAGGAAAAAAATGAACTTAAATGATTTTAGCAAATGGCTGCAATATAACAAAGAGTGAAAAATTTAAGGGGGTCTGAATACTTTCTGTCCCCACTGTATAGTCACATGGGCTTCTCAGATGTGATAGGGAGGAAATGCTCAGCATAGAAACTCACGGGAAACTGAGCATGTGCAAAGTTGCCACCACAGCTGCAAAATCCCTAGCTGAATTGGGGACATGAACAGAAGGTATAGATGGAGAGCAGCAGGATCAACCAGGTTTTTTGCAGAATACAGAAAACAAATCTCATAGTGACTGAGTATGAACAGCATGTAATACAGCATTCATTGATAGTATTTTATGATGTGGGTTTAGTGACACTTTAATGGGGAACAGTAAGGACGTGACAAACAACACCACCCTACCCTTACAGCCCGTACACATGATCAGAAAAACTTCCGAAAAATACCGCTTTCGAAGGAATCATACAATAATCTGTTTGTTATTACACAGCTTTCGAGAGCCGATCACGACAGTTCATCCGATAGGACAAGCACAAAAATGTTTCTCGTTTTAATTTTCGTTTAATCAGCACAGTTGTCATTTGAAAATACAATACAATTACAATACATCAAATCTTTATTCTGTTGTATGAGAGTTTTTGTAACTATACTAAACACTTCATTTTCGATATGAGACTAGAATGCGAAAAAAATGCTGCAGCCGCAGTTCCAAGCATGGGGTCCGATGCGTTCCTGTTCACCAGGTCAGGTGTGAATCAGGCCTGAATTTTTTCCTGAATTCGGACCTGAACCGGACCCAAACACGCACAGGACCCTTTTTGGAATGTGGACCGTGGCAGCCCCGGACATGTGTGAACCGGCTCTTTTCAAAGCCAGTCACACTCGCATGTCATGCAAATTGGATGCGGAGAAACCGCATCCAATTTGCACATATGTAAACCCAGCCTGAATGTGAGTTATGCCTCATACACACGATCAGATAATCGTACGACTTATCGTTCGCATTTTGTTGCATAATACGAATATCGAATTCAAGAGTGCATTTTGTGCTCTACTAAATGTACGATTTTTTTAGTGCGATTCTGGAAAAGCTTCCTGTTTGCGTAGCTAGGTATCTGAAGTGATGTCATATACCTGTGACCCCTGTGTCTGCCACACCTATTGCCGTTCGTATTGTAGAGGCATATTCATGTATCGCTCTCCGCATGTTTTATTATCGCACGTTTTTGCGCTCATTCTCTTAACAGAGAACTGTACTGATCTGTTTGTATGTTGGAGCATTTTTGCGGTGTGAACACTGTTTATGTTCTCCCATCTCCTTCTGGGTTATTTTTTATGTTTCTGATCATGCGTGGTGTTTGTCTATCGATTTTTAGCGAACACATACTGTACTGATTAACCACTTGCCGACCAGCCGCCACAGTTTTACTGCGGCAGAATGGCACGGCTGGGCAAAACAACGTTATGTAACGTCGCTTCGCCCTGTGGCCACTAGGGGCGCGCACGAGCGCTTGCTGTTCGCCCCCGGAGCCAATGCGAGTCCCTGGCGGGCGTGATGACCGCCAGGCTCCCGCTATCCCTCGTGACACACCGAGTACCGGGATCTGTGTGTGTAAACACAGATTCTGGTTCTCTGAGGGGAGAAGAGACTGATCGTGTGTTCATACAAAGTATGAAAAGCGATCTGTCATCTCCCCTAGACAGTCCCCTTCCCCCTTCAGTTAGAACACAGAGAGGGAACACAGTTAACCCCTTGATCACCACCCAGTGTTAACCCCTTTCCTGCCAGTGACATTTTTCCAGTAATCAGTGCATTTTTATAGCACCGATCGCTGTATAAATGCCAATGGTCCCAAAAATGTGTCAAAAGTGTCCGCCATAATGTCACAGTCCCTATAAAAAAAACGCAGCTCGCTGCCATTACTAGTAAAAAAAAAATAATAAAAATGCTATAAATCTATCCCCTATTTTGTAGACGCTATAACTTTTGCGCAAACCAATCAATATACGATTATTGCGATTTTTTTTAACCAAAAATATGTAGAAGAATACATATCGGCCTAAACTGAGAAAAAAATTGCGCTTTTTTTTTTTTTTTTTTTTTTTTTCTTTTTTTGTCACATCAGTCGACCATTTTGAGGGGTATAGATCAACTTAGCGGTTCATCTCAGTTATCCGGCCCTCTCTCCATGTCTCATCATCGTGACACTTTGCAGACTAACACAGAGAAAAGAGAAAGAAAAACTTTCCACAAAACATATATCCCATCAAGGGGCGTGCTTAAACTTGCCGAGAGTCGTGTAAGACCAGTTGACCATGTTGAAATCTTATTTATCTACCCCTGCCCTCCCCCCTACTCCCCTCCAACCCACTCCTCCCCCCGCCCCAATCCCTCCCTCCCTTCTCTCCAGGGTCTAACGCTCTTTTCAATCTCCTTTTTAAATTACAGATTTTATTTCTTTGGCATAGCTCCATGTTTTTTTAAATTTTTTCCAAAGGTCCCAGATACCCACATTCTTGCTACTTATGACATCTACTCTGCTCTCCAATGTCTCCAGATTACAGATCTCTTCTATTGCGTCAAACCACTCCCACATCTCTGGACTCTCCCTCCTCTGCCAGTTCCTTGGGATCAGTTTTTTTGCCGCGTTCAGAAGTTGCGGAACGAGGATCTGTTTGCCGTTATTTAAATCCCCCCTCCCCCCTAGGAACAGAACCTCCCAAGGGTCATCTACTACCTCTATTCCTGTTATCTCCTTTATGAGGGCAAAAATTTTATGCCAAAAGTTTTTAATTGTGGGGCAACTCCACCACATGTGCCCCATTGTCCCAATCTCTTGACATCCTCTCCAACAGGTGGCAGGCCCTTTCTGATATTTGCTTGTTATCTCGGGGGTCAAGTAGCTTCTACTAATGCATTTGTAGTTCATTTCGGCTGTTCGAGTATCTATTTTTGAGTTGGCGCTTATTTTGAATATCCTTTTAATTGTGTCAGTGTCCTTTTTGGTGCCTAAATCTCTCTCCCATTTAAGTATGTATGGCGGCATCTCCCACTTTTCTGAGGCTAACAAGATTTTATAGATCTGGGAGACCGTATTTCTTGTAACCTCCTTATCGCAGAGCTTTTCAAAGTCTGTTAGTTGTCTTCCGGTCCTGATTGGCTGTGGTAACCTATTCACAAAGTGATTTAGTTGGAGATATCGCCAACTATCTAAACCCCGTGGATTCCTCCCGTGTATGAGTTGCTGAAGTGGAATAATTTTACCTTCATTCATGATTTCTCTTAATTGTGTTTTTCCCCAAAAAACTTCTTTTCCTCCTTTACTCTCCAATCCGGGTGTAAAAAATGTGTTATCTAGTAGTGCGATCAGTGGTGAATTGTATTTCCCGTTTACTTTCTTGTAAATCCCATCCCATATTTTCAAGGCATTTCTTGTGATTTTGTGTGTGCTATCTGCAAGTGATCTAAAGTGTGGGGGATTCCAAATGATAGTGCCTAAAAGTGAATTACTTAAATCTTCTTCTATTTTTACCCATTTTTTCCAATTATCCTTCCTTGCCCATTCTACTACCCTAGATAAAACTGCCGCTTTGTAGTACATCTGTAAATCAGGAACTGCCAAGCCTCCGTCTACTTTCTTTTGTTTTAGCGTCTGTAGGGACACTCTCGGTTTTTTATTTTTCCAAATAAAGGTCAAAATTGCGCTTTTTTTAAACAAAAAAATGGGGATATTTATTATAGCAAAAAGTACAAAATAGTGCGCTTTTTTTCAAAATTGACGCTCTTTTTTAGTTTATAGCACAAAAAATAAAAACTGTAGAGATGATCAAATACCACCAAAAGAAAGCTCTATTTGTAGGAAAAAAAGAACGTCAATTTTGTTTGGGTACAGCGTCGCACGACCGCGCACTTGTCAGTTAAAGCGTCGCTGTGCCAAATCGCAAAAAATGGCCTGGTCATTCAGCAGCCAAATCTTCTGGGACTGAAGCGTTAAACGATTGTCGTTCGCTGGGCTATCGTCCAAGAAAAGTTTTCGTGTTTGTCCCTTCAGATATTGTTGGACGAACTGTCGTGATCGGCTGTCGAAAGCTGTGTACTAACGATCAGACTAGCGTGCGATCAATCCGAAAGCGATTTTTTTATGCGAATATCTGATCGTGTGTTTGAGGCATTAGGGCCCTTAGATTGTAAGCTCCTTGAGGGCAGGGACTCATGTGAATGTATAGTACACTGTATATGTAAAACGCTGCATAGATTGACGGCGCTATATAAGTATCTGTAATCAATAAATAACCTTTTAGGGCAGAGTTGCGCGTTTCCGCCCCAATGGGGGCACCTAAAAAATTAGCTTTTTTTTGCACGTTTTCTATCCTAGTAACTAGATTTCCATCACCTAAAAAAAAAAAAATGCTCAAGCATAAAACACTAAAAATAAATAAATGACAGCGCTATATTAGTATGTGTAATCAATAAATGACCTTTTAGGGCAGAGTTGCGCTTTTCCGCCCCAATGTGGACACCTGAAAAATTAGCTTTTCTTTGCATGTTTTCTATCCTAGTAACTAGATTTCCATCACCTAAAAAAAAAAAAAAAAAAATGCTCAAGCCTAAAAACAGCCTAAAACAAAAAATATATAAATAAATAAACGACAGCGCTATATTAGTATCTGTAATCAATAAATGACCTTTTAGGGCAGAGTTGCGCGTTTCCGCCCCAATGGGGGCACCTGAAAAATGAGCTTTTTTTTTTTTGCACGTTTTCTATTCTTGTTACTAGATTTCCATCACCTAAAAAAAAAAATGCTCAAGCCTAAAACACTAAAAAATTAAACGGCAGCGCTATATTAGTATTTGTAATCAATAAATGACCTTTTAGGGCAGAGTTGTGTGTTTCCGCCCCAATGGGGGCACCTGAAAAATTAGCTTTTTTTTTGCACGTTGTCTGTCCTAGTAACAAGACTTCCATCACCTAAAAAAAAAAAAATGCCTAAAACACTAAAAAAATAAAAATAAATAAATGACAGCGCTATATTAGTATCTGTAATCAATAAATGACCTTTTAGGGCAGAGTTGCGCTTTTCCGCCCCAATGTGGACACCTGAAAAATTAGCTTTTTTTTTGCATGTTTTCTATCCTAGTAACTAGATTTCCATCACCTAAAAAAAATGCTCAAGTCTAAAACACTAAAAAAATTAAAAATAAATAAATGACAGCGCTATATTAGTATTTGTAATCAATAAATGACCTTTTAGGGCAGAGCTGCGCGTTTCCGCCCCAATGGGGGCACCTGAAAAATGAGCTTTTTGCACGTTGTCTGTCCTAGTCTTCCATCACCTAAAAAAAAAATGCCTAAAACACTAAAAAAAAAAACCCATACTAAACACACTCGGCTTAAGTGTGTATGTGATCTACCAGCTCATTCCACAAACCTGGGGCGAATTTGCAAGTGTCCTCTATTGAGAAGCCACATTGCCCTGCTTGTAATGAAGGAAATTCCCTAAGCTAGCAATTGAAGTTAGCAGCCCACTCCTCCTTGACCTGTTCCCATTTCGTCTTGCTAGATTTCCCAGTCTCCCCAGTGGCCCTGAGGTTACAACTGGGAGGGGGGGAAGGGGATGCTTTGCCCTGCAGCTGTCTATGCTGGAGCTCAGTGATTCACCGTGTGTGTGTATACAGGAGGGATCAGAGAGTGGGAGGACAGGGAAGAAGAGTGGGAGGAGCAGGAGGGAGGACAGGGAAGAAGTGTGGGAGGAGTGTACTTTGAATGCGATTTGAAACCAAGAAACAAGTGCACATGAAAACACAGCAGCGTAGTCTATGCCAGATCTCAGCGTGCTGATCGCTCTCCTCACCGGGAACTGTATACGAGGATAATGATCGCATTTAAAGGACAGTCCTGCTAGACTTTCTCAGCTTTCCCATTCTAAATCGTATCCTCTGATCTGCGAAATTATCGAATGTGTGCCCTGATCGGACCTCCTACAACCCGGATCGTAACCTTGGAAGGGGGAAGTGCAGCACATCATCATTGATTGATTGTTCATCAAGCTGAATTTACAGGTATCCGGTGTCCCAGATCTTTTTATCGGGTGTATTACTTCTAGGACTGTGCTGGAACCAGCCGATCTGCGACTGCTAGTAGTGTGCATGGTGTGGGGTCTGCACATCAAGGGGGAGGGGGGTCTGATTCAGCAGAGCTTGCCTTGTGTCCAGTGCAGGCGTTCGCAAACTTTTTCACACACAAGAACCCTTGAAATAATTTTTAGGCCTTTAGGGTCCCATGCTTCTGTCTAGGGTAGTCCTTCTTTGACCTAGGAGAGACCTTAAAATAATTTGTAGGTAACAGGCAGCCCTTCTTTGATCCAGAACAACCCCTTAAAATCCATTTTGGGGTCTTTTGGAATCCCCTGCTTGTGTCTGTGGCAGCCCTTCTTTGATTCAGAACAACCCTTAAAATATTTAGGTCTTAGGAAACCCCCCTTGTGTATAGGGGCAGCCCTCCTTTTATCCATAAAAACCCCTCAAATCATTTTGGGGTCTTTTGGAATCTCTGCTTGTGTATATGGCAGTTCTTCTTTGATCCAAAAAAACCCTTGAAATTATTCTTAGGTCTTTGGAATATCCTGCTTGTGTATAGGGCAGAGTTCTTTGATCCAAAAAAAAAAAAACCCTTGAAATTATTTTGAGGTCTTTGGAATCTCCTGCTTGTGTATATGGCAGTTCTTCTTTGATCCAAAAAACCACTTGAAATTATTTGGAGGTCTTTGGAATCCCCTGCTTGTGTATATGGCAGTTCTTCTTTGATCCAAAAAAACCCTTGAAATTATTCTGAGGTCTTTGGAATCTCCTGCTTGTGTATAGGGCAGTTCTTCTTTGATCCAAAAAAACACCCTTAAAATCATTTTGTGGTCTTCTGGATCCCCTGTCTGTGCCTATGGCAGCCCTTCTATGATCCAGAACAACCCTTAAAATATTTTTTTAGGTTCTAGGAACCCCCCCCCCCCCTTGTGTATAGGGCAGCCCCTCTTTGACCCAGAAGAACTCTTGAAATCTAATTTTTAGGTCTTTAGGATCCCCTGCTTGTGTCTAGGGCAGACCTTCACAAAA
The DNA here is from genome assembly GCA_037952925.1 of Lithobates clamitans. Classification (NCBI taxonomy): domain Eukaryota; kingdom Metazoa; phylum Chordata; class Amphibia; order Anura; family Ranidae; genus Lithobates; species Lithobates clamitans. The sequence goes on along the minus strand of JBBGZY010000017.1, from coordinate 5,567,424 downwards.
TGTTTGCTCCAGAGGGACACTTGAAATAATGTTCATGTCTCTGTATCTAGCGTAGTGTTTGTTTTTTCTTTTAACCTAGAAGAACCATTAAAATGTATTGGGGAACCCTGGTTGTGTCTAGGGCAGCCTTTTCTAACCTTTATTGATCCCCAAAAAACCCTTGAAATAATGATCGGGTCTTGGGAAACCCCTGGTTGTGTCTAGGGCAGCCTTTTAATAACCTTTATGACCCAGAAGAACCCTTGAAATAATTTTCAGTTTTCTTTCAGAATCACTGCTAAAAGCAGTTAACTGGCGGTCAGTGGGAAAAATGCCCCTTATATTAAATGCACCCCTTACAGTGGTGGTCAGAATGCTCCCCCCCTTACAGACATCTAAAACGATCATTGGTGTAATTCTGCTGGCTCTGTCAAGTGGTGTTGAACCATGTAGGCACCATCAGATGGAATGCCAATCAGCCATAGCTTAAGGAACCCCTAGCAAACTCTGGATGAACCCCAAGGTTTCACAGAACCCAGGGTGAGAATGGCTGGTCTTGGTTTAATATAAAATGGTACCACTGATTATTATTTACACACCTTTGATCTGATGGGATCTCAAATATGACACTTGGAAACTATATAAAGCTGGCCATGCATTGTTCAGATTTCTTGTTCAATTTCCTTTCAACAATGTAGTGCATGGGACTGCATACAAATGGGAAGTGTTTAGGTTTGACATCATATCATATTATATGGTTTTGGTAAATCTAAAGGATATTGTACAATGTATGGCCAGCCCAAGTCTTGTTCTCTAAATGCACATCATTTGCTTTGACTACTGTGCTGGTACTGTTTGGAAATGACATTTGGCTTTGAAAGCCACGCTATAAAAATAGATTTGACATAGACTTGTTTGTGATCATTGCAGTTACATCAGCTGAAAGTAGTGTGCTGGGTGAGCTCAGTCTCCTGTAGTGACTCAGTGACTATTTAGGAAAATAATCAGCCTAATATGTTACAACTGTTAATGGCCATGGTGACTTGATGTTGAAATAGAGTGGTTTGTTTATCTCGATCAGCTTGTACACCATGTACTGTATGCTGTGGAATGCTGTCTGAGTAGCCTCCAGTCTCTGGTAGGAGGACAATGTCAGCCGTGGAATTTATTTGTTCTCTTCTATATTTAGGCTATGTATCAGCGTCACAGTGATGAGAACTCAGCCCTGGTCACTGGGGACTGCATGACCCTTGGAGAGCTCAAAGCCTGTGCTCTTCTGATTTCATTGGTTGGCGCTATAAGCGGCAATTTATCGCCCCCTAAATTTAAACTGATCAGTACAGAGTGAGCGCTGAATATGGAATTTGGACAAAAATGTAAATGGCCTTGTTTATGAGCCAGCAATAAAGCCGGTTTTCAGGATATGTCAAAGGTTTGGCATGTGATATTTGCATGGTCATTTAGACGAGAAGGCTTATTCTGGCAATGGGTGGCCTGCTTGTTAAGCTGACATAATTGTTCTGTTGACGATGACTAAGGCAGGCCACACACGTTTCGAACCGTGTATGGGCAGGCTGAATGTACCAGGTCAATCGATCGACTTTGGTGCAACCAGCCTGCTAGGTTCTACCAACGATTATCGCTAATGGGTGCTTTAGCCGCTAGCAATAATCACTGTCTTCCCTCGCCCCCCGCTGCTTTGAGAAGACAATGGCTCAGCAGGAGGGTTTCCCACATCAACACTGCATTGATGGGGGGTGAAATCATCCTTTGGTTGCAGGAAATAAATTTGCTCCGTGTATGGCTGGCCTAAGTCAATGAAGTATTGAATATCTGCAAAAAGTTTTCCAGTGTGCTGGAAATCTTGCCATGCTTATGAGAAAGCTATCTTTGATGGGTGCACAGAATATGTCCTCCCTGCACTGTGTTTTGGTGTGAACTGGCCCTTAGAATGTGAATAATATTCAGGAGATCAGTATTTTGCAACATGAAGCTAAAGTCAAAAACACGGGGACATGGCCTTAAACTGTTCAGGAACAGAAAGGCAGGAGGGAAGTTCAAAACCTAGCTTTAGGCTGGGTACATATGGGCCGTAAGTCAGCAGAAAACGGCTTCTTTCGAATAGGCATGCTGGAATGGCTGCGAGTGCTAATCAGTGTTTCCTGGCAGGGGGTTCAGTACCCTTGTCAGAACACAATAGGACAGTGGGACGATCGGCACACTAATGTAGCTTGTGTTATTAAAGCGAACTGTCAGTTTTTCTTTTTTTTTCGTTCAGCTCAAAAAAAAAAATTTTTTAAATAAGGTAATATATACCTTGCATAAAGAGTAATAAAGGGGCAGTTGTTGCTTGGAGAGGTAGTGAGTCAGTCAACAGTAAGTAAGGAGCATTTGGACGTTATGGACTTTAAATCAAGGTGGGCTTAAAGTAACAGCAGCTACACATACTGTAGCTGCTGACTTTTATTATTGGGACACCTACCTGTCCTGGAATCCAGCAATGTCGGCACCCCAGCCGATGTTTCCATTGACTCTCGGGTGCTGCCGCCACCATTCGCGGTAAGGGAAGCCGGCAGTGAAGCCTTTTCGGCTTCACAGCCGGTTCCCTACTGCCCATGCGCGAAGCACGCTTTCTGAATGGCCCAGCAGCGAGGGAAGGGGGCTGAACTTCCGAGTGATCTTGCCGCCACGAAATCACTCAGAAGTGGGGATGGGTATTTGTCTAAAATGGGTACCCACTCCCCTCTGGAAAGGTGCCAAATGTGGCGGAGCTTCCACTTTTGGGTGGCACTCTGCTTTAAAGCTTGTATAGAAAGGAAAAATAAGGAGGTGAGGCGGTTGCAATTGCTGACCAACTTCTAAAATTGTTAGTTTGACTGCCTCGGGATTCAATCATTTTGAGCATTCTTGCAGCTGTTGACGTCAGAACAAAGTGAGAAATATTGATTTGCATGTGGCAATGGCAGCTGATGGCAATTTTTTTTTCCCCAAGCACAGGTTTTTAAGTAATTGTCACATGGTCTGTCAGAATTTTTTTTTTTTTTTTTTTTTCTGGACATGTGCCAGTGAATTGTGAGGGGGTAGGCTCCTGTTCTATGAGTGATTGACAGGGGTCAGGCCTTTTGAAGTGAACCTTTGAATGGGCTTTGTAGTTTATACATATGCTGCATTCCAGCTCCTGCAGAGGGAGTTTCCTTACCATAAGTGATTGACTGCAGATTCTAGGGATGACCTAAAATCCTGAATGTGATAATCGGGAAAAATGAATCTATGGAGAACCCATTAAAATGGGTATTGTGGCGCCTGGGTGTTTTATTTATTGATTTACTTTTTATTGTATTTGCATACAAACAGGAAATAGAGGAGCATTATACATTCAAGTAATTATTAGTATGATAGGACTTGAGGGAGTGCTGGGCAAGAATATGCATTTACAGGCCCATCTTTCCAATCTAATGCTCTTATTGCACAATTTTATCACTAGTACATTTTTGTTTCCTGTCTTTTGCAAGTTAATTATGAAAATATTATTATTCTTGCCCTGCAGCTTTCGATTGCATTAGCATGACTACAATATTTTTTATGTAAACACATCCTTATTTGTGTTGAATATTTTGCTAGTTGTAATGTTACAATGTAACTATAAAGTCAAGTGTCAAAAGCAGTCCCCTTGGTATCCCATTGAACAGTGCCACCCAGTGGCCAAATTGTCATGGCTGGTAGTGTACTGTTTGCTTGGCATAGAACAGGGGTCTCAAACTGGTGGCCCTTCAGCTGTTGCAGAACTACAATTCCCATTAAGCATTGCAAGACTGACAGTTACAAGCATGTCTCCCATAGGCAGAGGCATGATGGGACTTGTAGTTCTGTAACAGCTGGAGAGCCACCAGTTTGAGACCCCTGGCATAGAATGTGTAACCTAGCTCTAAATATGAAGCTGCGTGTTTTAGTTTTGAGTGCTTTTTCATGTGTATTTTTTTTTTTTGTATACTATTGGATTAAACTTTTCCCCTATACAAAGTAGTATATATGTGACGTTAATGTAGGTACATCATCCTGTAAAAAATATTTGTGTAGTGAAGTCATTGCATGTATGTGAAAAGTGATATTATTGTAACAGTCAGATGTAACAAATTTTGAGAACAAAGAATGTTTAGAAACTGCATCCCATGACAGAGTTCAATTTACAATGGACTCAGATCTATCATTAAAGTAACTACATATTAGTAATAGGGTGACGATATCATCAAGGTTTATATAATTGGTAGTAAAATATTGTCACATCCAGAGCAACCAATCCAGATTTAAGTTTACCGATGTTAGAGTAATTGCATTATTTGGAATGTGTGGGTTACCTGCATTTGCTGGTTCCCTATTTAGGTCAGTGTGTGGCATCTAAAGCCTAAATTGTATGTAGAGCCTAACAATGAACGTCACTTATTTGCCCCTTTTTGGTCTGTTTTAAATATACAGTACCACTGACCGTTTTTGCCCTGGTCTGGCTCCGCTGCACTCTTAGGCTGGATTCACACCTATGCATTTTCAGTGCTTTTTGCATTTTGCAGATTTGCACTACAGAACGTGTTCCATGGGAAACCATGTTAAATGAACTGTAGTGCAAATATGCAAAAAGCACTAAAACTGCATAGGTGTGAATCCAGCCTTACACAACAGTATTGTTCACAGCTTTTCCTGTGGACTACAACCCCCCCCCCCCCCTTCTTATGTTATAGAGAGCAGGGGGTGTTCTGTAATCTTGCCCTAGGGTGACAACTCTTCTCCTTTGTAAAGGACCATCTATGACTGTTGTCACCTTAGGATAGGAATTGTGTTCTGACAGACCACCACAGTGAGTTGCAATATTTTAGGTCCCTTTTACACGAGCGGACCCGATCGAACCATCCATTGTCCTCTATGGAGCGGCGAAAGTCAATGGACTTGTGTCCGTTGACACCCGCTGACATCCGATCCTGTCCGCTAATAGATGGATGGGGATCCGTTTCCCATTCATGTGGCGAATTGGATCGGATGACAGGCGGTCCCTTTCCAGCCAGCAGCCCATAGAGGAGAGCTGGACTGTGTCTGCTCTGCATCAGAGGAGCAGACGCGGATCTGTCATCCGCCTGCTCAGTGTGGATTAGCAAAGAGATCCACTGGCAGACTCCGCCAGTGTGAAAGTGGGCCTTACACTTTTTTTTGGGTTTAGATACCAAGTCACTTATGACCTAATGGGTTATATCAGTAAAGCATCACATCTCCTGTATGCATTAACAACAAAGCAAACAATCAGCAGCTTTGTGAATTAGAATGTCACCAAACTGGATATTCCACTTCCCAATAGTCATATTGGTCGGTAGAGATTTCTGAGTTCAAATAAAGAGCATCCTTCAGGAAGCTGTGATTTATAGTTGAAAACTATTTACTCTTTAAACATATGCTCCATATACCATTGGCATTGCACTGTGTTGTATACCATGTACTTCTGTTCTGAAAACGGTGCCCTCACATTGCCTCTCTAGAGAAGCCTGGTGTGACTACAGCTCACGTTTTTGCAGCGGAGGATTATTTTGGGTCAGGGTAAACCATGATGTTGCAGTAGCGGCTATTCTTGGAAGCACCATGAGACATATCCAATGCTAACCTAATCAAGACTGGATTTTTTTAAAGCTGAACTCTGGGTATGGATTTTTCAATTATTTTTTTTTTTTTTTTGCATTGAACCAGTTTGTACCAACATATGCCATATACATATGCCACACCTGTGGGCCTGCTGTGCAAGCAGAGAATCACATCTAATAACCACTGCCACTACAGTGATATCTGCTGTCTGCACAGGCGTCAGTGACATTGATGGCGAAAAATGCAAGGTGTTCTCTGATTGGACAAGGGGAAGAGGCAAGCAGTGATGTCACAATCTTCACCTTGTGCTATCAGAGAAGATCAATGAAACCAGGCAGAAAATTGAAGCTAAAGCATATGAATGGAGAAAGCTTCCCTGCTGGGTATTGTACTCTGACAGCTACAGGTGCTGGTTATCAGAATACAATACCTGGTAGGGAAGATTCCTCAATCCGCACTCTTTAGCATGGGTGGAGGAAACTTATTAGACTTCTTTTGTTTAGCCTGCAGGCTGTACAAAAGAAATCTATGTGTGCATGGCCAACTTTATTCTTGTATATCACTGGCAACTTTAGGCCACTTTCACACTGAGGCGCTTTACAGGTGTTTAAGCGCTAAAAATAGCGCCTCTCATGTCACTCCAGCGTGAAAGCCTGAGTACTTTCACACGGGAGCGGTGCACTTGCGGGATGTTAAAAAAAAGTCCTGCAAGCAGCATCTTTGGGGCGGCTTAGGAGCGGTGTGTACACCGCTCCTAAAACACCCTGCCCATCAAAATCAATGGGCACCGCTGCCGAAGCACCTGCAAAGTGCTTCGGCAGCAGCGCTTTGCGGGCCTTTTTAACGCCTTTGGGGGGGGGTTAAAAGCACACCGCTAGCAGCGGCAAACCACCGCTAATGCCCCCCACCGCCTCACTGTGAAAGTGCCCTAAGGGCTGCTTCACGCCACAATTTCTGCTTTCCAGATGAGTTTCTTCATGCACCCCCCCCCCCCCACTGATGTCACTGGCTGCATGTACAGTAAATATCCCCTAAACAGGACATGTTTAGGAGATATTTACACTACCTATAGGTAAGCCTTATTACAGGCGGTCCCCTAGTTACAAACATCCAACTTACAAATGGAAGGAGACAACAGGAAGTGAGAGGAAATCTACCCCTAGGAAGGGAAATTCACTCCTTAAGAGTTATTATGGGAAAAAGGTGTCTCCACTGAAGCTTTCTCACCAAGGCTTGTTTCCACAACAACCCAAAATGTTCAAAATCCAATTGTCATTGGGACAGAAAGTGAGGTGAAATCTTCTGAACAGGGGCACACACAGCAAAATAAATGTTACAGGGGTGATAACCCTTCCCTATGTTATCCAAAAAGCTTAAAAATAGTTTTTTTGGCTGGAGCTACACTTAAATAATACTTCTGTTCCAACTTGGAAACAGATTTAACTTAAAGGGGTTGTAAAGGTAAAAATGTTTTCACCTTAATGCATTCTATGCATTAAGGTGAAAAAACTTTTGACAGTACCGCCGCCCCCAGCCCACCCGTTTTACTTACCTGACGCCTCGAATCTTCGCTCCTCGTCCTCGTCAGCTTCATTGCAGCTCAGCCTGGTCGCTGATTGGCTGCAGTGGATGGATTGAAAGCAGCGCAGCCATTGGCTCGCGCTGCTGTCAATCACATCCGATGACGCGGCGCGCCGGGGGGCGGGGCCGAGTGATACAGCGAGCGGCTATAGCCGCCGGCTGTATCACGGGAGCGCGCCCACAAGCACTCACCACCGTGCGAGGGAGCTCGCATGAAGGTGGTAAATGCTTGCGGGGAGGAGCTGAAACAGCCGCCGAGGGACCCCAGAAGACCAGGTTCGGGGCCACTCTGTGCAGAACGAGCTGCACAGTGAAGGTAAGTATAACATGTTTGTTATTTTAAAAAAAAAAAAAAAAACAACTTTACAACCCCTTTAAAGCAGAGTTCCACCCAAAAGTGGACTTTCCGGTTTAAGCACTCCTCGCCTCCTGACATGCCACATTTGGCATGTCGTTTTTTTTTTTTTTTTGGGGGGGGGGGGGAGTGTGTACCCTCTTTTTAGTGGGACTTCCTGTCCCACTTCCTCCTTCCAGTTCTCGGCCGCCTAGGCGACTCCTCTTCTCGCCTTAGGCGGCCCCTCCCTGCCAGTGATCTTCTGGGACACAACGCAGGTCCCAGAACATTGGCTGGCCATGAAGCCGTAAACAGTCGCGGCCGGGTGCCCACAGTATCAATGGAGGCGCCGAGGAGAGGAGCAAGGCTTCGGGCGGCTGCTTCACTGGAACGTGGGACAGGTAAAAGTGGGGTTATTAATAGTCAGCAGCTATGCTTTTTGTAGCTGCTGACTTTTAGTAAACTAAAAAAAATGTGTGGAACTCCGCTTTGGGAACAAACCTACAGACCCTATCTTATTTGTAACCCAGGGACCGCCTGTATAGGCTTACCTATAGGTAAAATTTAATGTTGAAAGTTTACTTCCAATGTAAAATCTTTCATATAAGAAATGAGGGTGGCCACTGCTAATAGTTCTGGAAGATTTATTTGCCTGGCTGTCATAGTGACCTGCTGATTTTCAATACTGACCAGGAACAAGAATGCACATTTAACGATATCTGGGTCAGTAACTAGGGTAATTATCCAAGAGCCAGAGCCAGGCCTCTGGCATTTTCAGAAGAAGGAAAGTCCTATCATGACTGGTTTGCTTTTACCTCTTAGTATTTGTAGTTTGTAATTCTAGTGAAGCCTGAGAACTCAGCTAACCTCTGTAATCTGCATTGACGAGGCCGGGTAATACTAGACAGGAAAATCCCTACTGAAACGGAGCATACAAGCTAAATAACTTGATGGCTATCGTGAACTTTCAGGTTAGCTATAGAATGTCGTTCTATGGATCAATGCAACTTTTTATGCATTAGGGATTGTAATTTGAATATCATCTGGTCCATGTGTTATGTGCTAAAAAAAAAAAAGTTATCCAAATAGTCACACGTCTTCTTTAAATATACTCCAGCAAATGTTCCTCTTCAGTAAATGGAAAAGGGGAAAAAAAATGTGATGCTGAGCATAAATAATTAAATTCTTGGCTTGCCTACAAAATATAAGTAGCAGAAGAAAGCAATGCATTTATTAGAAGTGGGGAAACATGTCCAAGGGCAGTTTGAAGTACCGCCCCAAGCAGATGCTTGTATTTTGGGCCGTGGCAGCCCCTCGCTGTGCTCTGATGGCGCATATGATCAGAAGCTGTTCAGCTATGCTGGCAACAGCTGACAATCACTTCTCTAGCGCAGAGCAGGCACTTCAATGTTTTATGACCCATCTGCCAGCATGTCCCTAATTAATAAAGAATGTCTGCCTGTGAGAGAAGGTAAAGAGCAACTGGCCTTCTCAGTCACACGCACAGGGCCCCTGTTCATATCTGTTAGGACCATGACATGAAAAACAGCTGATCTAGACAGGACGAGCCACCAGGCTATGATGAGGGGGGCTCATTGCTCTCCAAGCTCAACTTCATAGATGAGTATTTGTTTCCATGCCTTGCACTGACAATGGTTAACAGGCCTGAAACAACTGTATGCATGCAGACTATGTGGCCTATAATTTTAAGGTGTATCTGTACTCTATACCAGAAGTCATGAATGTACCATTGGCCACTAGTACATAAATCAATCACTTACTCTTAAAGCGGCTTTTCTTGCCAAAAAAGTTTGCACTATTGCAACCCTCTGCAAATGTTAAAAGTGTGTGTGTGTGTGTGTATGTATGCCAGAAGTCTGGAGGAGTATATGTGTCATTTCCACCTAGGGGAGAATGAAGACGCGGCAGGGTGGAGTAAAGAGGAAACATTTATATATATATATATATATATATATATATATATATATATATATATATATATATATATATATATATATAATTTTTCCTCTTTACTCCACCCTGCCGCATCTTCATTCTCCCCTAGGTGGAAATGACACATATACTCCTCCAGACTTCTGGCATATCACATTGGATATCTCAGGAGGCATTCTCTTCCATACAAGGGATAGAGGGTGGGCCTGGGGGCACGTCATCATTGAGAGAACCCAGAACTGACAGCCAGTTCCCAATGTCAGAAGAAGGTGGCAGTGTGGGACCTGGCATGCAGTGGAGGATTATAGCTTGACCAACACTGGTTTCACTTAGGCATGTATGCTAAATTAGGACAACCCAACATAAAAGATGGGAGGGTAATGCAAAATGTGAGGGGTGGGGGGTGAAGTTTCTCAGCTGAAACCACAATTGCCCTTAGCCCCTGTTCCGTAGCCAAAACAGGAAGTGAAATGAAATCTCTGGTTGTCACCAGAACTAGTGTCATCTTTTATTCTTGTTGTGGTGACAACCAGAGATTTCATCTCACTTTCTGTTTTGGCAACCGAGGAAAGTGAATCTCTTTAAGACCCCTTTCACATGACCGTTTCAATCAGGCCTACCTCTGTTTTTAAGGCCTGCTCGAACAGTCCATTCATCACCATGGACCGGCGGAAGTGCCCATTTACACCCGCCTACCGCCAACTTGACCTGGTTGGCTAAAAACAAACTGAAGGCAATCTGTCCTCTGTGTAAGCGGATCGGAGGGTGTAAATGGACAACGGAGTACATTTAGTTACCGCCCATAGAGCAGAGCGGGTTTGGTTCGTGTTTGCTCTGCAGAAACTGGGCGGACACGAACCTGTCATCCACTTGCTGTGTGAGAAGATCCCCTGTTGATCAGAACGCAGTGTCCCCCCCCCCCCTCCCCCATGTGAAAGGGGCCTAATGAGGAGACACGGACAGCAATAAAAGCGTGACAGGTGTTCTAATCTGACTTTTAGTTCTACTTTAAAATCTATTTATGGTTTTTGATTTGTGATATGTAAGCAAATGATCAACTATGTTGTATGTTTACGCATATGCTATTAAGATGCATTTGCAATTATGCAACGTCAGTACTTTTTAGCTTGAGGTTAGTTTAGTTTTATCTTCAAGTGATCAGTGCCAGTTATTTTTAGCAAGTGATTATCTCTTTTAAAGCATAGTAAAATCCTTGGGCTGAACAAGACTTTTATCTGAAATATCACTGTCATCTTTGGCGTGTTTTTTTAAAATATTTTGCGTAAGTATAGATGACGTGTATAGTGTACGAGTGTCAGACTAATAACTAGATTCATTCTTGGCTTTACAGAGGGCTGTAACATCCTGACCTGTCTGCTTTCTGCAGCTATTAAAAGATCCTCTTTTCTTTTAACAGGCAGTGCCACGTTTGTTTGTAAAATACCACAAGTATGCACATGCTATTTAACAGGTGTCACTGTTTGGTGACGAATAAATGAGCTGTTCCAGGAACTGTCAATAGTCGCACTGGCGCTGTTTGTGATCAAATAACAATGAGGGACCTCAGAAGGATTCACAAACACGTTAGCTGTCATTTCAAATAAAACAATAATAATGGGTGTACTTCTATGTATGAATGTATATTTCCATTGATTTTCAAAGTAAAAAGGTCATTGCTTCTGGAATCGGTCACTTTTTTTTTTTATTTTTGGCACTGCTAGCGGGTATAGTGTACTTGTGGGATGTCAAATGATTATAACCTGTCACTATGTATTGTCAGTTTATTTCTGTAGTGCCTTGGGAGTCACTTTTTTATCGGTTGTACTTGTCTTTTTTTTTTTCAACCAGACTAACTATGTAACTGGGGGGGTTATTTACGAAAGGCAAATGCACTTTGCAGTACAAGTGCAAACCAACAGTGCAAAGTGCACTTGGAAGTGCAGTCGCGGTAGATCTGAAATGAGGGGAAACTCTGCTGATTTCATTATCCAATCATGTGCCAGCTATCTAGCTCATACAAAGAAAGCATGCAGCTTTTTGGGTGTGACCTCCTCCGTCTTCCTTTTTTTTTTTTTTTTTTTTTTTTTTTTAACCTGGTGAACCAGCCAGTAGGACACTTCCTGTCTGATGTGTCTCCACTCTGGATGGAGGAGTAATGGAGTCACCCTTGGACAGAAGCATTGTCCATGTGAGGAGAGGGTATTGTTGGATGCACTGTCAGATTTAAGCCTAGTACAAACTGCTAGTTTTTGTTTTTTTTTGTTCAACTCAGTGGGCTGAATAAAAAAAAACAAAAAAAAAAACTGACCAATCACGTTGGAGCCGCTGTAATAACCATCTGATGTTAGTACAGCGATCTCCACTGCTGTTCCATTGTGTTCTGACAGGCGGACGCCATTGGCTGAGAGCACTGATCGGGAGCCGGTCGGCAGACCTTTTTCGGTCTTGTCCATTGGCTGCAGTACAAACAGGCAGAATGTGGGCCTGTTTTATTGTTGAACCGGTCGATACTGCCCGACATTCAGCCCGTGTGTATGGGGCCTTGAATAGACTTGGCAAATAATTTTTATAGCCAAACTCTATCTAACATGTTTTAGGCAGTAACAGAAACAGTCTTTGTAAAAGCTTTATCCCTATAGGAAAAATAAACAAATAAAAGTTGATCAGTACCCTTGTCGGTGCTAAATGGTTTGTTTGAACACTAGCGTTGAAAAATAAAACTTGCTGAATCGCCAGGTGAAAAAGGGGGAAAAAAAAAAAGTAATGCAGTCACCACACCTAAAGGATTGGTAAGCTGCAGTATAATAAACTTCTGATTTTGGGTTTAATACCACTTTTAACTTCCTAGCTGTTATCCATATTGGTGACTCTGCTATTTCACTTAAGTACATCAACAAGGTTTACTCCTGTAGAATTTTCTGTTTCATTGCCTTTTGTCAAATTACGCTTTCTGATATTGCTCTGACACCCAAGTCCCATTGTGCTGCCCTGTCAGCCTGAGTCTGGTTGACAAATGAAAATGGCTTGCGAATGCTGCCACAGTCATTCTCGTCCTGCCTAGACAGAAGGTTGTTGGTGAAGGTATGCAAACGGCTTACCTCAGCAGAAAAAAAAAATGAGAATATTTCTTAGTACACTCTGTTAGTTTGTGCTGGATGGCTTAAATGGTCTATTCACGTGTGTACCTGCCTCCAGTGACGAGGGATTGTGCTATTGTATTGAAAGTGTTTGCGCAGGTGTGCTCACCTAATGACTCTGACTTTTGCAATAGAGCTTAACTTATTGTGAAATAATAGTGTATAACTCTAATTCAGTTTTCATGTACGCTTTGTATTACTGTATTCAGGTATAAGACACGGAAGTAAGGAGAAAATATATTGGATGGCTTTGGAATTTAAAGTGACACAAAACAATATCCCTCTTCTCCCAAAATAACCCATTCACATCTTCTAGCTAATGACCCTGTAATCTATTTTGTATTACATTTTTTCTTATTGTGTTTTTCTGATCTCTTCTAACGACTTTCTTGTGCTCTGGAACCTCTTATTTCCCCCTTAATTCCGATTTTTTTTTTTTTTTTTTTTTTTTTTTGGATAGAGCGTTGTACGTAAGTTGTGTTCATTTGTATGAACACTACACATCCCATGGTTTATAGACCATCATTCATCTCGGAAGTGAGCAATAGAGGGTGGCCACCCTAATTTGGACGTTCGGAGGAGGCTAAGAGCAATACAAGGGACTTTCTGAATTAAGAATACATGCTTAAATAAGCCCCTGATGGTGTGACGAAATGCATTGGGGGAGCGTGGTTTGTGGTGAAGCATAGGCTAAGGCCACTCCTTTATTTCTATACTACACAGGCTGACCGGTAGAGCGGCATCCACTTTAATTACATTTGTCACATTTCAGATGATGCCTGCACCCCTATCTCTTGACCAAGGGAAGAATCTCCTCTTTAGCTTAGAATGGCCATCCAGCTCTTGACTTGTTAACAGTGGTAGTTTCTGTCCTCCTTCTTTTTTTTTTTTTATTTATTTTTATTTTTTTGTTAAAACTGAACTCTGAGATCACAAATATGTTTTTAATGCCAACTTATTAAAGTTTAAAATTTATTAAAAGTACATAATGCAGAGACCTCTTATAAGTAGGTTGACCACCATTTCTCAACATACCAATGCTTCATTTATGAGCGGTCACAGGGATTAAAGGCATGCAGCTTACTGGTGGTTACAGTAGTACAAGTAGAACTTTTCTTTACCAAAGCAGTTCAGCTACTAAGACCTTTCTTTTCCAACATAACGCCTATGGAAAAGTATATTAAAACTCAAACGCTAATGATTCATATGTTTCTATATTATAATGTCATTTCTGTATTTTGAAATCTGCTGCAGCTTTCAAAAAAAATCTGTTGATCCTGCCGTGAGGGTTCTTGTACAGGCATTTCCTGTTTATAAGACATCAACACTCTGTCTTGAATTTTTTTTTTTTCCTGCATTGTGCATATTTGTAGACAGAAAGTAGCTGCAAATAAATGAGCAGAACCCTTGTCCTGTATAGGGTAGTTTTTATTTACGGTAGCTGGGGTGACCTTTTTTATTTTCTTGTAACGTTTTGACCTTAGTATAGCGTTCCATGTTCCTGAGTTTTTTTTTTTAATTTATTCATTTTTTCCTTTTCATTTTTCCAGAATATGTTAAAAGTTTTTTTTTTTTTTTTTTTTTTTTTTTTTTTTTTTTAATAGGAGCACAACAAAATGATATAACTTGAAATGGAATGCCCCCAAAAGATATGCCACAAGTAGGATAAACCACTACATCCTCTGGGCTTGTTCCTGAGTGTTTGATTTTTGCCAAGCAATGGTCATGTACAGTTTATTACTCCCACCTTTTACAGGCCTACATGAAAGGCTTCCTTCCTTTTGTAAGGCTATGAGATAAGAGAGACCTATTTGTATGATTTATCTTCACTATATTTGTTGTACTGTGTTCATATGAAGTCACTCCTTTTGCAGGCTGTTTGCATATTTCACAATGAGAAGGAAGTTCTCAATGAGAAGGAAGATATCTACTGATAACCAGTGTTGCCCAATTCATAATACTGACACATGCTTTTTAATATTTCTAGCTTACGTATGCTTTGGCTTTAAAGGAAATCATTATTTAGCCAAGTGTAGACAATAATTGACCTTGGGATTGCAGGTCCTTATAACGCTGCTAAATGTGAAGACAAACTACTTTTATGTGTGTTGGAAATGAGAAACTTTTATAGGTAGCTGAATTGTATAGTCACAAAACCCCTTCTCTTTTGAAAAGTTTCTCTTTGCGTGATACAATTTTTGACCCCTTTTGGACAACGAAGGGACAGTATTTGGAATACATATGATATAAAGAGAAACTCTACTCCAAGCTATTTTCAGTTTCGTCCATTAACTTGTTATATCTCTGAGGGATCTCCCCATTTGAGTTCTCTGTGATACTTGTTTCCTAAGCATTACAGTAAGTCCTATGGTGGATTTATTTACGGCAAAAGTATTGAGATAACCGTGTGTGTGTGTGTGTGTGTGTGTGTGTGTGTGTGTTTTTTTTTGCTGCAATGAGATTCCCGAGAAGACAGCTGTACTGGGAAAAAAACTTCTCAATGAACTCATTGCTGATTAGGTCTTACAGAAAAAGTATTTTAAATTTCTGAGATTATTTACTTGACTTTTAAGCCCCATACACACAGGCAGGATGTCGGAAGACATTTTCAAGTTAAAAAAATACGTCCGACATTCTGCCTGTGTGTATGTCAGTCTGTCCAACAGAAATTGCATGTACCTGCTGGAAAACCAGCTGCCGAACGACTCCCGATCAGCGCTCTCAGCCTCAGCCAATGGAAGGGAGCACTGAACAGAGTGTTTGGGTGAGGGAGCATCCCCATGTCTGAACACAACAGCTCAACGAGGGAGATCGCTGGACTAAACTTGCATGGTTAGTACAGTGTCTCCGACTGGAGCTATCAGGTTTTTTTTTTTTGTTTTCTTTTTTGTACTCGGTTGGTTATAGATGGCTACATTTGCTTATGTATATAACCATAGGAAAATTTTAGATGGATGGATAGATGGATAGATAGATAATCTCTATCTCTCTTGAAAAAGATCAGGGATGCTATGCTCACTTCCCTTTTTGTGTGAAGATTCCTTGTTTAAGTAAACCATTTTCTATTGGAGATTGTGTCCTTACTTTAACTTTTTGATACTTGGTTTGGTGGATAAATAGGAGACCACCCTGACGCTATCTCTTGTTACCTGACCTTGAGACAGAGTGACTCACCCCCTATTTGGATATATATATATATATATATTTATATTATATTATATTATACCCACTTGGTCTCCAATTAAAAATTCAGAAGCACTTGTGCAGGTGGCCTTATTTAAGCCTGTCCTTGTAAAGTTACTCTTTCGACATCTTGGTTCCTTGAACAACAATAAAACCTTTTTCAAGAATTCTGACTAAATGGTATCTAAGAATGTTAATTCATATTAAGCTGTAGAGTCCCATCTTTGGTTTCCAGATTGACTTTACATAAGTAATCCATCTAACAGCTATTTAAAATACAAAGTGGAGCAGATACTATATATAGCTTTTTTCACTATTGTATTAGAGGTAGCAGTGGAGTGCCAACAAGGGGCTCCTAATCCTATTATGATCTACTAAGCTCTTTAGCTTCATGTTGCATAAGCTTAATGCAAATTTAAGCTACCAACAACACACAGGAAAAAGAATGCGTAGTGTTCAGTGTTTTGTATATATTACATGAATTTTACCTGATAGCATTGACTTGCCATTTACTGCCCTGATTAGGAAGTGTTTTAAAAAGACATGACAGTTTTATCCTGAACCGTGGTGTCTGTGCATGACATGCGTAATATTAAGTGACATAGTCTAGGCTGTGATATCCATATAGTCACGCAAGTGCAGTATGCCCTAAGGCTTGCAGTTGATTTTTAAAGAACTGACCTTTTCTATAGTTCGCACAGACTTTCATTCCCCCCCCCTTTTTTTTTTTTTTTTCTCCACAGGCTGGCGGAGAATAGTTTTACATTCCTATAGTTTTTCTTTGTGTTTTTAGGACTTGTTAGGTAATGGTAAAACTGTACATGCTTATTAGGGAATGTTCTGACTATGTGAAGGCCATTTATACAAATTGTGCAAATACTTTTTTTTCTTTTAAGGGACTAGAACATAATACAATGTCTTGTCTCATGCCTTTTAGTGGGGATCAATTGAATTACGCTGACAATTGGGAGATTCTATCATTTTATAGTTTCATTTTATTCGGTGTACACAGGTTATAGATTGTATTAAGGATAACTATATATTTTTATTATGTTTTCAATATATATTTTTTTTCTTTCATGTATATATTTTGCAGTTTTTAGCAGCCATGTTGGATAATTACATACATTCGATCCTTTTCTTGCTTTACAGTGATAGACAACGCTTGTGCTTTTTTGCTTCATCTCACAATGCTTGTCTCATCAGTTGGTCGACTCATAGAAAGCAATGTGCTCAAATGGTGGCCTTTATCTTCTCTCAACAGATTGATTGACTATCACAATCATTCTGCCTTTTTAACAATCTTCCTTGCCTTTAATATCAAATCTTCACATACTGTATGTACATTTTAATACCAGAACAAACTTTTGTATTTCTATTAAACAAATTATTTTGTAACCATACTGCTTCGCTCTGATTAAACATCAGCCAAAGATTTGATTGCTCTCATTCCATTGGGTTTCTAATCCAGTAAAGAATGTCCCAATTTATATTATTCCTGTTATGTAGCTGGCTTCGAACCTTTGTGTCTAGCCAAAAAGGAACAGTTGGACCCATTATATCATGGTGCATGTCTTTGCTCTGCTAAGCTGTGCCATGTGTACTATTGAAATGTCTGGTTTTCTTTTCCTCTAACAGCCCCCAATCCACAGCCGAGCAGATGTATAAGGCAGCTTCCTGTTTTCTATATGACCATGAATCCTTCCCTTGGGTCCTTTCCTTATTTTGATGCAAATATTCTATTGTGTGAAAGAAAAGTGTTATTAGCAGAGGTTAGGCAACTAATATGTGTGTGTGTGTTTGGACTTTGAATCTTTGTCATTGTTTACTTGCTGAACTATTTCATTCTACCATTGATTGAATGCTTCTTTTGTTTCATCAGACAGCAGGAGCTAAGTGTGTGAGTAGTGCATTTTGTCCCTAGGAATCTGGCTAATAACTTTAATAATGGCCTTTCCAGTGCTCTTTAAAACATTCTTTGAGACATAGACCATGCAGATGGAAGGAAAGCACCGTAACTTCCCTCCTTGTTCCAAGATCAGATGTCTACACAGTCTGGTTGGTGGTATTGTGCACAACCCAAAATGAGCTTCTTTTTAGATGCCACCATAAAATCTGGGGTGGGGGGGGGGGGGGGGGGTTATGCCTGCTGCTTTGTAAATGAACTGGCATTGAAATGATGTGATGCTGAGGAGAAGATCACAAAGAAATAACCTGAAAGTTTGTCTTGGCACACACGTTTTTTATGTGCATGTTTCATTTTCACCACAAATATAAAAAGAAAGTGATTTGCAGGTATACCTCGTTTTAGAATAGCAGGCAGAGCCATGCAAATATTCCTTTACCCCTAGACCAACTTTGCATCCAGATTTATAGCACAGATATACATATTACAGAGCCATTTATTCCACTTGCGATTCTGAATGCACAGTTGGCAGTGAAGGAACTTTGAGTACATTTCCAGCATGGCAAACTTCAGTTTTTTTTGTGTGATCGTCTTACCATTTTTAAATGGGCTAAGATGATCACAGCTGGGGATTGAAGAAAAGTGGTCACAACCGAAGATCCATTGCCATTGCAGTAGATCCAGTGGATTAGAATACTTCAGCCAATTAACTGATCCATTAGAGATGAACTGGAGGTGTTCTGCATTTTCCCTACAATGTAATTTATGTAATGATGGTCTTGTCAAGTAGATGCAGAAGTTAAGTGAATAAGATCACCTAAATTTTTGATCACCTGTTTCCAAGCAATAGGATCCACTGACATGTGGTCAACTGAGATTAAGCCAGGGTCAGTTGTCGTTTTTTTTTTTTTTTGTTTTGTTTTTTTTTAAATTGTATTTACTCACTTATTAAGTTACATCTTTAGCGTGTACTTTTTAAACCAATAGGTTGACGTGTAATTATTTAAAATTGCAGCAATGCAAAAACCCTTCAAGAACATTTAATTAACAAGGTTAATTTAAAATGTAGAGCTCAAATATTCTTGTAAAAATTTTGTGTTAGTGTAATGGTAAATATAAAAATGGTAAAAGAAACTGCGCTAAAAACCAAGTGTTGAAATAAAATACAGTGAACAGCAGCAACCTTCACAAAAACATCAAATGTGGAAAAGCATAAAGAAAAAAGAGGTTGCGCTAGTGCTACTAAAACATAATAAATAATTGACAGTGACAAAATTCATACATCAAAAAAATCAATGTGTAGAACTCTAATATTGAAAAAAGTCCATAAGTTGAAACCTCAATCAGGTGTTATAAGGAGTCCGAAAAAATAAACATCAATGAAGTGTTTACAAAATGTCCAAAACCCCAATAGAAGATAAAAATAAAAATAAAACTAAATGTGAAAAGTAAAAAATCCAAGTGATAAATAGTGAAGATCAGTAACAGCGAGGAAGAGTCCACCACCAGGTACTGAAGGGGTTACTCCTTACCAGAATGCCATGACCCCCCACTACAGAGGATCACAGCAAGCAGGGATCTTTTAAAGCCAGAATGGAGATTAACAGCGGTGTCCACCAGGGGTCATCACTTCAGCAGCCGCTCCAACAACCCAGGGCATTGATACCATGAAATAAAAAGGGGCTCACATAGTGTAAAACCACTTAACGCTTTATTAAAATAGATAAAAAACAGATGTACACTTACAAAGTGTCAGATGAATGAACAGCCTTAAGTCCGGCTCCGTGGCCACCGGAGCTCGGACAAACCCGTCCACTGGAGATAGATTCGCTTGGGGGTGACGTCAGCGCGTCGTCTGGCTCCGCCCTACGCGTTTCGTGACATCATCACGTCTTCCAGGGGCACAGGCGGCGCGCTGCGTCACCCTTCTTAAATAGTGCTGAATCCGACCAAGCCTCACTGTGGATCACTACACTCGCCGGACCGCACAGACCACCGCATACACTTCCGGTGTCAAAGTGCATCCAACGGTGCAATCGACCAGCGGGGACCACATTGTCCAGCCAGCACAGATTTAAATCAATGTATATTCACAGAGCCTTATGCATTAGACTAATCCTCAACGAGGTGCCCAATACAGGATAAGCTTAATGACCAATATCTATACATACATATGCACAATTACACACAAAACGAACAAAGCGTACTATGTTAAAAAGTACTATATTAAAAAAACTTTCCCGATTTGTACCACCATAGACTCACCAATCAACAACAAACGATCCAGGTTGAATGGGTTGAGCTAAAGGGAATCCTGATCGCATTATGGGATAATGGATAGAGGGCCAATGAAAGCCTCCAAAAGAGGGATTAATGAGGGGCAAGTGAGAGCCTCCAGCCCAATACCGTCTACTGGAAGCGACAGCGCCAGAGGGCGTATGTCGTTCCCTTTTATGATTAGAGAAAGGTTTAGATCTTTGAACAAAAAATAAAATGTGTAAAAAGCATAAATGAAATGAGGTCAATTGACTCCAGATACATGAATAAGAACTGGAGCAAAAGGGATCAACAGGATCCAACCCTCAGAGCCTCCAACGAGCTCAAATAACTTCAAAGGTGCTCATCTCCGCCCCAGACATCGGAGCTCCGAAGCCGGAAATGGGATATTTTGGCAGCTGTAGTCACCAACTGCCAACACCTAGTGAGTAGCGCCATCTAGTGGGTGTGCCAGGAATTATAGCAAAAGTCCATATTCCAAATGGAAATGTCAGTGTATAACTCCTGATGTAAATAAAAGTAAAATTAGCAAAAGGTGTATATAAAGTGGGTCTCTATTTTGTTGCAGAATTAAGGATATCGTTTTTCGTTAGTGTAATGGTCCCTGTTTTCTTTACTTACAGGAGAGAATGCCACAAACCCCTTCTCTGGTAGCCATGTTTGACAGCAGTACTTATAACCGTAATGTGGATCAGTCCAAAGAAGAGAGTTCTGCTGACTTGTATTACCAAGAGAACAACTTGCTATCTGGCTCTCTTGAAGCACTCATCCAGCACTTGGTGCCCAGCGTTGATTACTATCCGGATGTAAGTTGAAGGGAACCAAAAATAAATCTGTTGTCAGTCATACACTTTCACACTGTGTACTGCTCACATAGGAAGCTTTTTTAGTACAGGAAGCAAGGCGATAGCTTATCTATCTAACACTAAAGTCAGGCTGGCAAATGGATAACAAGTGGTAAGAAAAAAGGCTCTAGCTTTGGGAGCTCTGCTTAATAGAAAGATTACAGAAAGCTGGTCACGTAATTGTGTAATATAAAGTATATGAACAACTTGATGGGTAGAAAAGCATCAACTTGTATAGGTAACAGTGTAGTTGCAATCAGTTTTTTTTATGGTCAGGAAATCTTTTTTGATAGAATTTTTTTTTTAACAAAAAGTCATTTAAAAAAAAAAGTCATCCCTATTTTTTTTACTAGCATGTTTTGTAAGGATAGAGCTGAGACTAAATTCTAACCCTTATTAGTGTTGCACCTTACATATTGCTTAGTATTGCTGACAACATACTTGGCAAGGCAGATAGTCTACTGGTGCTTGGGCATTTGGGCATCGAGTAGCAGTAAAGACTGTTCAGGGTAGGATGATTATTGATTTATTTATTTTTTTATATGTTTAGTTTCAGGCAGGGGCGGACTGACCATTCGGAAACTCGGGCACTGCCCGAGGGCCCCATGCCACTAAGGGGCCCCATCAGGGTTGCCAGCCTCAATAAAACCAGGGACACTATGTAAAAATGTGTGTGTATGTGTATTCTGTGTGTGTATATTGTGTGCCTGTGTATGTATACTGTATGTGTGTGTGTGTGTGTGTGTGTGTGTGTGTATACTGTGTGGCCCCATAATCTATTGTCTGGGGGCCCCATAATCTTCTATTGCCCGGGGGCCCCATAATCTTCTCCTATTGCCCCGGGGCCCCATGAGTTGTCAGTCCGCCCCTGGTTTCAGGCATATATACTGTAGCAGGAAACTGTCCTGCAGTATAGCCTTTTATGATTCAAATCACATATGTCTGGTGTATTATTGGAAGAGCCAAATCTATACAAAAATGTGAGTGTTTATATTTATTTTCTTTCTTTTTGCAGCGAACGTACATCTTTACCTTCCTTCTCAGCTCTCGACTCTTCCTTCATCCCTTTGAATTAATGGCTAAAGTCTGCCATGTTTGTATTGAACAGCAGCGACTAAATGAGCCAGGCACTGATAAGGTATGTTAACACTCAGTCTAAGGAAGGTTAACCCCCGCTGTGATTTTTATATATTTGATTCATGTCTATTTTACTGTAGTTTGTTCTGATTTGGGAAGCAAAGCTTTATAAATGCCTCAAAGGCTGCTCCAACTTCAGCCTATTCCTGCTGAATTGGCTAACATTAGAGCCACGGGTGGCCCTGCACACATCATCTGGCTCAACCAGTCGATTTAAAAACTGACTAAGCCAGGTGGAAAGTTATCGGCTGAACAGTGACTGCATCCAATCAGATGCAATCATTGTCCAGCATTGCCACTGTTTTCAGGCAGCTGTGGATGCTATGGCTGCTGGATATAATAGCTGGCAATGGACATTCCTCCATCAATGCTGTTGGCATGGAAAGTGGAATTGACTAATTTTCGTTTGTTCAGTCCGCAGGCTGAATAGCGGAAAATCAAGGCGGGAGAAACTGAATGAAAGCACACATAGACATAAGCTGATTGTTCTCTGGTTAATTTTTAGTTGAACCATACACACTGTCTATGGATTTCTTCAGATGTGCCAAACTCTCCTGGCTGACTCATGTCATGAAGGGGGGAGGGAGAGGAGTGACCATAGGGAAGTTATATATATATATATATATTTATATTTTTGCTTGCATGTAACAGACTTTAGACAGGCTTGCTTCATTATTTAAGATTTATGCCATATCAAGGCAAGCCAAGGATATCTAGCAGTGAAATGTTTGCCTGCCTTGTCTGCCTTATTTCAAACCTTGTTTTCCCTTTGTTGCATTCCATTTGGAACGCGATGAGAGATAGTAGCCATTTAGATGAGCCCTTTAATAGTTTCCTGAGGGTAATTTTCAAATGTGCTTCCACAGAGCCACATCAGAAAAATTGCACCTAAAATCCTTCAGCTGCTGACAGAATGGACCGAGACCTTCCCTTACGACTTCAGAGATGAGAGAATGATGAGAAACTTAAAGGACACAGCTCACCGCATCACTCATGGAGATGAGGTAAAGTGCTTTCCCATTTGGGAAAATCATTTTATACAGAGACTATTTAAAGAAAACATGTCTACTTTCATGCATTTGACATCTCCACTCTAGCGTGAGCTTTATAGAGGATTTGGTCCAGCTCATTGGTTAAGACCTCATATTTAAATTATAGAGCAGAAAATGTTCTAAGCTAACTAAATTCTAGTGTCTCTGCCCAATTACACAGTGCAGTATGTGCTCTGAAATGGCCAACGTGACCAGAAATGACACATTCTCATTAAGACATTAGTTCACGTCCTAGGATTTTTTTTTTCCCCTCACATTACCAGCAGTCTTGTTTTTCATAGCTAAAAATGAGGGACTTCATACTATATTTTACTGAAGGTGGAAGGCACATATCTATTTGCCTTTTTATACTAGTTGTGTGCAACTAGGAAGACTGTTTTTTTTTTACTGCTAGACTGAATTTCCCTGCTAGACAAATGAATATTGCCTGGCAAGAACTGTTTTTTTTGTCTTCCACAATACCTTTTTTAAAGCTACCACATGTCGCATAACAGGTTTGAATGCAATACATATTACATGGCGCTTAAAATGACTATATCTACTAGTACATACTGAGTTCAAAGAAACCTTCCTAACCTTGTGTCTGTCAAGTGTGCTTCTTAATCACATCACATGACAATGACTTCTCTCACAAGCTATGCATCTGATAGCAACACTGCTCTTGTACATTTCCCTATTTTCAATTCCTTAGACTTCTCTGAAAAGCCTTTATTTAGAAAATCACAGGAATGACTGCAGTTTTTCCCTCACGGGTACAGTTCAAATGGGTTCTTCTGACTTTCTAGAAAAGAACATTGACTAGTCATGCGTCACAACCTAACTGATATGTTACCATATTTTGCTTAATCCTTCCATAACAAATTTATAATATGAATATTTGGTGATCTGTATAATTTTACTCTGTGCTTCTTACAGACAACTATTTATCATTTTTACATTTCTGCCCCAACGAGGTTTCTATTTTGCACATATAACAGTTTAAAAAAATTAAGGCAGTTTGCCAGAAGCCATATAACATTCCAATGTATCCACTGGAAAATGTGGGAGATTTATAAACCCAAAGTGCAAGTAGAGCTCACACACTTAATGCAGATAGCACAGTGCTAATACTGAGACATCATGCTGTCCTGGTTAGGGAGAAATCTCTTACTTCCACAGCACAGTGTCCCTGGTAGGGTAGAAATCTCTCCTGGCAAGATGTTTTTTAGTATTAAGATCATTCGAACCTCTTGTCAGGTTTTTGCAATCTACAGACCATTTGAGAAGATTTCAGATAACTACCATTTTTTTTTTTTTTTTGTCCATGGAGGGAACTTTATTCCTGGATTAGGACCTCTGTCATATGTTTTTTACATTGGAGAGATTATCCCTCCATATTATATCCCTGAGATGCCAGTAGAAGAAATGAGGAGAAATACACTTACCGTAAAATCCTTCTCTTGAAGTATATGAAGAGATACAGGAAGTCCTTCACCATTAAGTTACTGACTCTTATAGGAGTATTGCACACTAGCAAACAAAGCAGCTGCATGCCTCAGTTTGTAGCAAAGCAGTACAAACAGAGCATGATCATAAACAAAGGGGGATGGGACCTTAGTCCCTCAATGGACTTCCAAGAAAGATTTTACTGTGCCTTCAAAAATCCTATTTTGCCCTTATTTCTTCTATTGGTGTCACGGAGATATAACATGAGGGGACATCTCTCCAATGTCGTCTCAAATGGTGATAAACCTATGACTGAGGTCCTAAACCTCCCATACTTTTATTTGATCGGGGGTTGGGCTATTAAAGATCATACCAATACAGAGAAAAAAATCTGGATTTAGTGAAAACCTCATATATTTATGCCTTTCTAGCCATTGCCTTACATGTTTAGTCTGCTCACAGTGTACGCTGAAGTGGTGTTGGTAGTGATCACTTGAAACTGAATCCATAGACTATTGAGATGGATGGTGTTTTATGTGCCCTTGGGAATACAGCTTGGATACTCTATGTAGCCAGCTTATTCCAGGTAATTAAAATCTTCCTGTCATGTCTAATATACATTTTATTCTTCTATGGTAAAAATCAGTTGAGGTTTAAGGGCTTTTATAGTGTTCTACAGCATGAATAATGTAATGATTGGGGTGTACAGAGCTCGGGATTAAGGCACATTATGAGACCACAAACAACATACTTTAAACCAGGGATATGAAATTAGCAGACCTCCAGCTGTTGCAAAACTACAAGTCCCATCATGCCTCTGCCTCTGGGTGTCATGCTTGTGGCTGTCAGTCTTGCTATGCCTCATGGGTAGTTCTGCAACTGGAGGTCCGCTAATTGCATATCCCTGCATTAAACCAAGCATTTACAATAATCTATGTATTTGAAATCAGGACAAGAAGGAGTTTGGTATGCTTTAATTATCAGACATGTAGGCGAACTACCTAAACTCCGTGCCCACTAGAGGATATTTTGGTAGAGTACTATTCACAACACATAACTGCTGTATTGGCATTTGTATGAAGAGAAGCACTTTATGTCTGCTACAAATAGATGTTCCTGATGCCATTTGATTTAAGGCTCAGTGGTGCAAAGAATGTAACAATAACATACTGTGCTGCTCAAACATCAAAGTAAAATGAAAAAAGATTACTAATCAAGTGCTAAATTACCCTAGCACGGAACACCTAGCACCAGGGTCTGCATATAATGCTATCTCAGCTCAGTGCATTCACTTAATAGTAAACTCCCAAGAACCATCAACTTCAGAGTAGGTCTATCATGTAATTCTTTGAATATTGTGTGAGCTGCTATGTTATGCACAAAGAGCAGCTTATCAAAACAGCCTTTGTTTATTGGAAGTTTGAGGACAGAATTGACCCTGTGATCATAGCACTGTAGAGGCCAGTGTGGGATCAAACGGAGTTAAGAGTGTTTGTGCTGGCAAATTCCACTACCAGGAAAGGCTCATTGTCAATGGTCCATTAATTGTGTCGGCACAAAATAGCAGGACAGAAGCTAAGCAGCAGGACTCGTATTAGGTTGAAAGAACTAGACGTGGGCAGACATTGCTAGGAATACAACAAAATAACTTTAGCATGAATCATACTGGCAGTGGCAATGAGACTGTTAATTAAGATTAACTCAGAACGTTAGATGGAAAAGATGCATATACTGCTGTAGATTTTCAAGAGATTATGCAGTCTGAAAACACAAACTTTTTTTACTTGTCATGGGGATACATATTTTTTGCTCTTTTTATTACATTAAGAAGAAAGCTTCCATTTCCAAACACTGTTTCACAGAAAATACTCAAACCTATTCTCATTCTAACTCATTTATATTGACTTACAAAAAGCCATGGGACCAGTGTTACTGTTAAAGCTATGGTATCTTTTTAATATTTTAATTTTAAAGAGGTGGTATTCTTGATTTTTTAGCAGATGGGACTGCATGTTCTGAGCATGCAGGTCCCTCTCATCTCAACAGTAGGGAGTTGTCCGGGTGACTCTTCGCATTTATCTGACTTATTTTGTTGTCTTTGGCAGTGGGGGGAAGTGGAGGACATGTTTGAATTTCTCAACCAAATTCTGTTACACTTTTTTTTTTTTTTTTTTTTGTAGCCCTACTAAACAACCCTTTTATTTTCAGATGTACAGAAAAACTGTTCAGCAAATTATTCAAAACCTTATACGGAAATTAGCTGCTTTGAGCCAGTATGAAGAACTTATTGCCAAAATTAATGCCCAGTCTGCTGATCGTATGGCCATCTTAAAGAGCAAACCACAGTCCATACAGAGGGATATCATCAGTGTCTGTAGCGACCCCTATACTTTAGCTCAGCAGCTAACTCATATAGAGCTTGTAAGTAATGAGGGAGGAAAAAAATGTAAGCATTATAGCTAAATTGATGTATGATGAATGTATTAATGGATGTACCACTTGCATTACAGGAGAGGCTAAGTTACATTGGGCCAGAAGAGTTTGTTCAAGCTTTTGTGCAGAAGGACCCATTAGACAACAATGAGGTAAAGTGCCTGGGGGTGTTTTTCTACTTTGAGTGGAATTTTAAAATTTGTGTCAGAGCTGGTAAATATCAATAGACATAGGATCCTGTTTAACAGAATGGTACATTATACATGTATATACCTTACGGCCTGAAGCAATCATGCCATCTTGATGTGCGATAGATAATGTCATTATCTGAATGCACTGGGCCAAATCTAATGTATGCAGTATAATTTCACCCAAGCAATATTGTACACTACCTGTTTGATCATATGTTCTTACCACTTGTCGGCAACCCATTGATGGTGACCGTTCCTTTAAAAGGAAAGTAAAATATATTTTCAATGAGCACATACTTTTAGTTTTTATTATCGGTGTATTTTCATATGAATTTCCTATTTGGACATATTGCTCCTTCATATTTTTTATTGTATTAAATATAGATGCATGTTGGATATTAGCCACACAGAGAGTGCATTGTTTTCAGTGAGTTAGCCAACTCATTGACTTGCACTGTTAGAGGTAAAGTACAACCATTGTGTAGCACCTCAAAGCAGAAAGCAAAGGTTGTGTTTGCGATGACTGTTAACTTCCAGGCCATAGATGGTGCAAATTTCTTTCCTGCAACCATGGGTTGCAGGAAAGAAATTTGCACGACTCCCCTATCAACACAGACAGTGTTGACAGGAAAATCCCTCCTGTTGAGTGTCTTCTCCCGGCGAGGAAAGCCATCTCCGCCAGGAGATGACAGTGATTATTGCTAGTAGCTATGGTCCCTGGCGATAATTGCAAGTAAAATCCAGCAGGCTGTTTGTACCCAAGTTGATCTGTCAACTTGGTACATTCAGCCTGCCCATAAACGGTTCGAACCTCATCTGGTTCAGTAGGAAGATTCAAGCCATCTATGGCCGGCCTAAATATGGTGGTTCCCGTGTACGTGTTGAACTATAAATCGTGCAAAGAAACTAGGCTTTTTTTTTTTAAAAAAAAACTTTAACACAGATGATATTTACATCGGGGGAATGCCTACTGAAAATTATTTAGAAAATTCTATATATTCCATAAACAAAATAAACGTAGTGTATTTATTGATGATAAACCTGGAGTGAGATGGGCTGTGTTGCACATTTCTAAAGTGATAATATAATCTGAACTTGATTTCCTAACCTAGCCTTCAATTTTAGATGTCGATAGTGGGGTGTGTGTACCGTATTGTTCACTTTGTCTGAAAATAAGCGTCCTATTTTAACAAATCTATATAACCTTTGCTTCTGCAGAGTTGTTACAGCGACCGAAAAAAGGCTCGGAATTTGGAAGCCTATGTAGAGTGGTTCAATCGGCTAAGTTACCTTGTTGCAACAGAAATCTGCATGGTAAGAAATATAGCTGATGGCAGTCAATTATTGTTAGAATTTAGGTTCTCTTAAGGTCTTACAATTCAATCTTTCTACCCACAGCCTGTTAAGAAGAAGCACAGAGCCAGGATAATTGAGTTCTTCATTGACGTTGCTCGGGAATGTTTCAACATTGGAAATTTCAACTCTCTTATGGCAATAATTTGTAAGTAAATAATAAACTGCAGCTATTGGCAAATGTGCACTTTTTTTTTTTTTTTTCAATAGAGACTCCATGTTTAGAAGTAGTACAGCAAACAAACTGAGCAGGAAAAGTTCCTTTTTAGATATAAACTCTCAGCTGTGCAATACTGCAATTACAATAAACTACTTCCTCTTAACTGTTTTTATTAAGTTCCTGTTATTGATTTAACTAATAATGATCTCCTAGTCCTTATATAAAAAAGTGATGGTTAAAATAAATGTCATGCCATGTATCAAGCAGTTAGAATTTGACCTATGGGGTTTCCAGTAGGCACATTAAAACCAATGCCACATCTGGCAAAGCATTTTTATTTCTGTATCCTGGAACTTCTGCCACTTATGCCCCATACACACGGTCGGATTTTCCGATGGAAAATGTGTGATAGCACCTTGTTGTTGGAAATTCCGACCTTGTGTAGGCTCCATCACACATTTTTCCATCGGATTTTCCGTCACACAAAGTTTGAGAGCAGGATATAAAATTTTCCGACAACAAAATCCGTTGTCGTAAATTCCGATTGTGTGTACACAAATCCGACGGACAAAGTGCCATGCATGCTCAGAATAAATAAAGAGATGAAAGCTATTGGCCACTGCCCCGTTTATAGTCCCGACGTACGTGTTTTACGTCACCGCGTTCAGAATGATCGGATTTTCTGACAACTTTGTGTGACCGTGTGTATGCAAGACAAGTTTGAGCCAACATCCGTCGGAAAAAAATCCTAGGATTTTGTTGTCGGAATGTCCGAACAAAGTCCAACCGTGTGTACGGGGCATTACAGTTCCCTGTACAATTTGGCTAAGACAAGGGGAGGGAGAAACATTGCATTTTTATTTCTGCAACCTGTATCAGCCTAAAGCATGTACAATATGGTTTAGCCTGGGGTAGGGAGAAGCAGAAAAATGAACAAAGTTGTTTGTGCTGCTATATGAGGAACCTGATGACAGGAAGGGAAAGCAGATGCGCTCATCAGTCTGCTACTTTTCCTTCACTGTCCAATCACAGGCCAGGCTGGGAGAGGAGTAAGACCTACTGTGTTTCTGACTTCAGCTGAGAAAATCAAGTTCTCCCTTGCCAGGCATGGCTGCGTAAATCTCAGATTTAGATGGACAGAGTTACAAATGCTTTGGCAGGTAAAATGTACGAATTTCATCTGTGCATTTCCCTTTATTTCAGTTTTAGGTAATAGAATTAATTGCACCATGACTGGACACACTGACAGATGTGTTTTTTATTTTACAATCAGATTGTCTGTCCCACATGTTGCACATTTAAGTGGTTATTGTTTGGCTACAGGAATTGACATCAGTTTCGTTATTTACCTACTATAAGAAGCCTATGTTGCGTGATGGAATTCACTTTTCTAAAAAGTAAACCTAAAATGAGACGGGTTGACTTTTTATATTGTTTATATAATGCTGGCTGCTCTTCAAACCATCTAACATTTCTTCAGCAGTTTACTTCTCAGACTTTACTGCTCAGATTCAGACTTTACTGACTTTATGGATCAGGAGAGTGGAAGAAATAGACTTGCTGCACTACTAATGTAATTGTTTTAAATTGTTTAGTCCATGTGAATAAAAACTTTATGGAAATGGGGGAGGGAGGAACCATAGTTTTGAAAATATGCAACTTGATTGCTATACTGTGGCCTTGTTTTAGCAAGAAAAGCTTTGGAAAACTATATGCTTTCTAACCTACATAAAATGTTTTATATCTCTGCAGCGGGCATGAACATGAGCCCTGTGTCTCGGCTAAAGAAAACTTGGGCAAAAGTCAAGACGGCAAAGTTTGATATTCTTGAGGTATGTGAGACCGCTATGATTTGAAAGAGAATTTTATTACTAAGAAAAATAAAATTTGGCATTTAAAAAAATCTATCTGGGGAGACATGTTTCTAACTTGTTACATAGTAGGCAAGGTTAAAAAAAAGACACAAGTCCATCATATCCAACCAATGTTACAAATTCATCATTTCTGAAGATGGTAGAAGTTAAATTCTAAAAGGCTGGAGGGTAGAAAAGTACAAGTATGGTAATGGGTCAGATCAGTTGTCGGGTTACTTATGCAGAATTGAAAAAAGATTATAATGGCAGTGTATGCTCCCCCCCTCCCCCCTTATAATGTACTTGGGTGTTTCATAGCTTACCATTCAGGTCTTAGTTTAGGCGCTCTTTATTTATAGAAGTGCTGACTAGATTTGGAGGGTCACGCGTGTTACTCCTGGCATCAATAAAGGGCTGAAAGTAATGCCGCATAAGATTGTTACATTGCATGCATGATACAAGCAATAAGAATATTATACAGTGTGGTTGGAGGCTTGGAACATCCTGCAGGAGAAGGGTTAGGAGAGGAGGGGCATGTTGCATGAGACTGCTAAAAATCTTTGCCGATATAACCTTTTTACAGATCAGTGTCTGTGTTTGCCCACCCTACAGACCACTTAAAAATACTGACCTGACAGCCACATACAAAGTGCTAAGGGGCCACATGTTGGTCACTGGTGGTTTATACTGTGTACTCAAATATATTCTACCGTCAGTATGGCTTTTGTGTGATTCTTTTACATATTGCAAGTTTTGTCTGAAAATCATGTGATTTCTGTTCTTCCAGCATCAAATGGATCCTTCCAGCAACTTTTACAATTACAGAACAGCTCTGCGTGGGGCAGCTCAAAGGTCTCTAACTGCCCACAGCAACAGGGAGAAGGTATGTTGTCCAAACAACTTGGAAAACGCTTGTAGAAGGACAACTGTTTCTATCGTTTGCACATTAGATTTAGACAACAGTGAACAGATAGTAGCTACTGGTAATAAAAGTAAAAAATCAATATAACTTTCTAATCAGACTGCAGTTAAAAGCCAAAGGAAACAGAAATATAAATATATATATATATATATATATATATATATATATATATATATATATATATATATATATATATATATATATATATATATACACATCTATAGTGTACAATAAACCTGTAAATTGCATAAACCAACTTAAGTATATGAAATACTATTAGGGTGCCTACCACCCGTCCACTATGGTAGTTAAGACCAATTGCCAGCCTAGAGCGCTTTTAGGTGGAGTGTGTGTGTAAACCCCTACGCAAATATTGACTTATAAATATTCCGTATTTTGCATATTATTTTAGATGGGTTCTGGAGCAAATCAGGGCAGCACTATGGGGGAAAAAAAAAAAAGTCGGAGTACAAATCTACTGGTGTAGCGCTAACTCCTGCTGGTTAATAGAGAGTGCAGGTTTCCAGAAAGCAGTTTTCATTGTTGCATATTCCAACGTCATTGCTCAGCCAGGCGCAACATGGTTTAATTTAAAATGCCTAACCAGACTATACCTACCAAATAACTCATTAGACAAGCATGTGTATGCTGAAGAATAATCTGTCTTTTAATACATGTATTATTCGGAGGCTTCAATGAAGCATGTCAGTTATGCTACATTGGTTTAACAGCATCTTGCTGAAAATGAGCACTGCACAACATTTTAAATCGCCTTGAAATGTAATTAAAAACTTCAGATTGCTCAGTGTTTATAAGATGTGTGCAAGATCTGCAGATGTAATTTCCTGCATATTAACTGCTAATCTGGTAACTCATTACCATTCATAGAGAACCAACTCATCTGTGGTTCATTCAGGTGGTACCTGTAAGATTGGCAAGAGACATGATGGTGGGAAGATTCACCTAAATATTCTTTTGTGTAATTTATAATTTTCAAAAAAGTATACAATAAATCTAAAAAGCATCAACGCATTCTAGGAGTGAATAATATTTACAGAGGGCTGATGATATAACAGCTAAAATTGCTGGAAAATCATTCTCTGAAGAAAGTTGTCTTTTACAAATGGTATCAGTACAAATGACTGATTTTAGCACACAGTACAGATACTGTTTTAAACTATATTGGTTACAGTGCAAGGCACAGACACTTGTCTATGGCCAAAAAAGTAGTGGGTGCACTTTATGAAAAGCTTATTGTGTCAGCACATCAGAAAAAATATGGAGATTTGGCAAAACTGCCGATCTACCCTTATCTACTGTCTTTTAGATTTGTTTTTGCTTTGAAATATGGTCAGGCCTATCTCTAAATTTAATAAAATTATTTACTGTTAGAAAAGTATAGAATAGTTGTTATACCTCTTTATGCAGTATAACTTGCAGAATGTAAGGGTTTTTGACAGCAAAGGTGGGCATTAAAACATTTAGTTCATATCCTTTTAAAAGCCTCCCTTTTGAATATTCTGAACCTGCCTTGCGATTGGTATGTTTACAAGCCCCAATCCCCCCCCTTCAGCTTTGCTCTGTCTTGGTTTCACAAAGAACTACTTAGAAAATTGCTGCTGCAGACACATAAAATTGCCTTTTATATATGGCCACATGTGCTGTGTATACATGGGCCGTTCTGCAGTGGCCGGCATGCCCATTTTTGTGAGGCTTTTAATTTTTCCATCCATGCAGATAAAACATAAGTATCTGCTTCCAGTTGTAGTTTTCCATGTAGCTTTTGGCTATTTTTTTCATCCAAGCAAAGTCTCAAAAATTTCCCTTATACTGTATGCAAACAACCTAGATTCAGCCTAGATGTTAGCCATTATCAAAAGCAGCAAAATGCACAGGTAAATTATCCAATACAAAGTATAACTGCTTTCAATTACATTTGCAAGTGTGTTTTTTTTTTTTTTTTTTTTTTTTTTTTTTAAGGCCAATCCTGTCTCGGAAACCTAAACACACTAGACCATACCTCAGGGTTAAAAAAGGATTACTTTACCATACCCCAATCAAAAACTCTGTTCTGCCAATTATTTCAAAATTTTACATTTCTTACTTTACGTACGCACTTATATGCCTCTATATATATCTTGCTATACATGTGCCACTAATGTATATTTAAAACTTTCTGGGTGATAACCCCTTCTTCCCTTTTTTTTCTATTTGTGTGTGTGTGTGTCCCTGCTGTGGAAATTTCCCATGGTTTTTTGTCCTGGTGATCCTTATCACTTTGACAGAAATTTATAGAAAATCTTCCAATGGGGACACCCACTTTAGAGAGTTTTATTTTTACCTCTTGTGCTATCTGTAGGACAGGAAGTAAATACAAAAAATAAAGACAGAAATTTTTGTCAATTATGTTTTTCTATCCAAGAGCTAAAACAATTTTTGCCTGTACCTCAGTGGCTGCTGGTGGGTTCTTCTTTGGGGGGGCGGCAGCCCCGCCCAAAACTCCCCCTCCCCCCCACGCGCATGGGCGGTCTGGCCCGGCACTTACTCCTGTGGCGGGGCTGTGGTGTCCTCTCCTGGAGTGCGAGCAGCGGTGGCTCCTGTGTCCGCCAAAGCGCAAGGCATCCAATGGGCTCGCCTGACACTTTGGCCAATCAGGAAACAGGTCTCACAGACCTGCCTCCTGATTGTTGGGAAGAAACTTTAGTGTGATCATAGCGAAAAATTAATTTGCTATGGTTGCACAACAGGATGGTCTCGGAGCACAATGCTCTGCGCTCCAAGCTTACCCTTTTTTGAAGCCTATTAGAGCCTCTGGCTCTAAACGGGTGCTTAAAAAAAACCGCCCACCTTGCATTGAAATCCATTGTCCAGTGCCCTGATATGAAGATCAGGGGGCTGGACGCATGGATAGGGGTTGCTGTGCCCCCTATGGACAGGCCGCCACTGCTGTACGGTACGTATACTTTAACTTTAATATAAAAAGACAGGGAAAGTAAGCGGTTCTTCCTTTTTTTTTTTTTTTTTTTTTTTGTGTCCACTTTTAATGTGTGGCTTTGATTTTACAGTGTTTTTTTAAAGATTACCTGTTTTCATTTTTAATTATGTAGGGGGAAACCTCCCACATCCACTGCACTACACACTTAAACACTAAGGTTCTTTAACAGCCAGCTTGGTAACATTCTGTAATTCCCAATTCCCAATTTGCTGACAGACATGAGCACTTTTTGCTTTTATATTTATAAATAAAATATCCATCTTTAGTAAGTGAAGCTTATAATTCTAAAAATGCTGTGTCGAATTCTTTCTGTGTTTTGGACAGTGGCCAAGTTGCTTGCTGTGCGGCATCCATTTAGAAGAGGAGCTCTTCAATATTTAAGACATAAAATTTATGCCTTGCTGTCACTTTTCATAGACGTTTACAATTACAGCATACGTGTTGCGACTGCTCGACTATTTCTACCTGTGCTATGACCGCAGCAAATATGTTGCTCGATTACATAAGCTATCTGTGTGTGTTTTAGCCTGGGAAAAATAAGATGTATTCTGTTGAGTAGAGCTGCATAAAACATGGAGATCTAGTGGCAGTAGTTAACTGTTGACGTTAACATTTTG
The DNA here is from genome assembly GCA_037952925.1 of Lithobates clamitans. Classification (NCBI taxonomy): domain Eukaryota; kingdom Metazoa; phylum Chordata; class Amphibia; order Anura; family Ranidae; genus Lithobates; species Lithobates clamitans. The sequence continues at coordinate 5,532,472 of JBBGZY010000017.1, read as the reverse complement.
CGTTTTTTCTTTTTATATAGATTGTGATCCCATTCTGCAGCCTTCTGATTAAGGACATCTACTTTCTGAATGAGGGCTGCACCAGCTGTCTCCCTAATGGACATGTCAATTTTGAGGTAAGTAAACAGCTTGTTTAGGCCTAAGCAACAAAGTACAGGTAGTTTTCAGATTGAGGCTGACCTTTTGTTGACAACTATCCCACTGTGAACACACTGGGGCTGATTTGTTAAAAGAGAAGCAGCAAGACAATTGGAGTTGTTGCCAGTAGCAGGCAATCTGGTTTCAATTTGTATTAGAAAATGAAGTGAGATATCTGGAAAACTGCAGCTAGTCCTTTGCTCCTTGCCATTTTGATTAAATACTTAGGCTGTGTGTGTAATAAATATATATATATATATATATATATATATATATATATATATATATATATATATATATATATATATATATATATATATATATATATATATATATATATAAATAAATATTTTAGTGTTACATGCCTGCTATAGCATCATTTGCTACACAAAATTTCAAGGGAGAAAATACTGTTCTTTCCTATGCAGAGATGTCTTTTAGTTTGACTACAGCAGTACTAAAACTCCCTTATGTGAGAGGATATATTCATTGCTTGAATCTGAAGTCTTGTGATCTGCTCATATGTCACCAGTTGGCCTCTTTTGTTTTATTGCCGGGGGTCCTTGTCACTCCCTGTAATTAGTCAGGTTGCTTCTGTCATTTTTACTTTGACCTAATGATTATTCTTTTTCTGAACTTCAGAAAGTTTGGCTATGCATATTTGGAAGAATCTGTTCCCCCTGTTCATTTCTTTTATAATAGCTATATATTTACTCTGACCAGTGCATATTTTTTTTCCAATTTTCAGAAATTCTGGGAGTTGGCAAAGCAAGTCAGCGAGTTCATGGCTTGGAAACAAGTTGAATGTCCTTTTGAAAAAGATCGGAAGATCTTACATTATGTCCTGACTGCTCCAATATTCAGTGAAGATGGTATGTTCCCTGTCTATTATAAGCACATCAAAAACCTAAAAAAATCCCCATAATCTATCCTATCAGTTTAAGAAATTAAAAAATGCAAATCTGTACTGCTAATGTAACGGCTTGCACATTTGGCCTTATTCAGGAGTGCAAAAAGTAGATAATGATATTAAAGGGTAGTAATGCATAACAACTGATCAGAAATTGCCTCCTAATTAATTTCTCAACAGTAAATTGAAATCGTAATGGTTGGCTTGTATTATTATGCCCATCATGGCCATATACTGGACTAGTTTATTGTATAAGCATGAGTGTATTTTATGAGTTTACAGTAATTTAAGTCTACCCCGTACAGTTATTTCCAACTATCAAGAATTCCATTTTCAAATGATTTTGTTCTCACGAATATAAATGAAGTTGGACGGGGTAAGGAAGAGATTTACTTCTGGGTTCCTCAACTTTTGAGAATCCAGAATGTGGCATAAGCTAGCATAGAAGTTCAATATGTGTGTAGTTTGTTCTATGCTCTTTTGCTTTTTTTTTTTTATATGGGAAATAATTTTTGACTAAATCTGGTCATGTTGACATTTATTTTTCCTAAGTAACTGAGAATCTACAGTCATTTAAAAGAGATTTTAAACAAGTAATCTTGTTGGCTAAATTTGTAAATGAGAATTTTTTTCGTACCCATTTTTATATTGTCATAATATTTGTTTAGATGATGTTTGATATTTGGGTAAATCAGGTTTTCTGACCAATGCTTGTTTTCTCTCCATGTTACAGGACTGTATCTGGCATCCTATGAGAATGAGAGTCCTGAGAATCACATTGAAAAGGACAGATGGAAAAGTTTGAGGTGTGTGTCAAGGTCCATACCACCGCTCAAACCTTGGTGTATTTCTGCCACATTGGATAATCACATTCAGTCTGTTTGCAAATCTATTTGCAAACTCCAGTGACCATTTCTCTTGAGTAGCCAGAGAAGCTACTGTCATGATTTTTAACCTAATTTTTGCTTCTGTGTCTTTTAAATTATTACAATGAATTTTGTACACTGTGGTTTTTATGTTAGTTTTGCCATTTTACATGTTTAAAGTATTAAATTATATCTTCATATTCAGTGTGTAGAGTTTTCTATTGTCATGAAGTGAGATAAATATTGCAATATTATTATACTATTTTATGTAATTTTGACGATCTGTGGAAGTTTATCTAGTAGGTAAAATAGGCATTAACATTTTCCAAGGCACTCTCCGCTTTTAATTCAAAATGGGGCATTAAGAACACTATGTGGCATCACTTTTCTCTACAGAGTCAGTTTAATTAGGTGATTTTAAGTTTTTGGGTATTACTTGAGGGTTATATTGACCTGACAATTTTTTTGAAGCTCTATTGGTAGGACCACTTGTGTTCCTGGGTAACTGCTGTATACATCATCAGTTCCCACTCTCTGCTGTTTTTGAATTATTTCACGTAATAGAGAATGCAACAGGAAAAGTTGCCACACAGATATGGATAGGAACACTCAAAACTCACAGGTGAAGTCAGGAACTGTAATAGATCTAACTGTTGAAATATCTAAGACATAAGCCAAGGACTGTCTTGGCCTACTAAGCTCCATCTGTAACTAAAATATGGCTTGAGTTGACTGACGCTTTACTGGGAAATATCTGGGTTGGAAGCTTTAGATGCATCCAGCAATATTCTGACTTTTGCACTGCATGGTAGTTGTGGTGAAATTGCATTTTCAGTGATGTATTATGGATCTGAATTCAAGTGAGCTTCACTATACTGAAAGTAGTAGTATCAGCCATGGAATCCAAGGGTGGATTTTCCCTTTTTTAGGCTCCTTTTTACACAGGGCGGATGCGCTTTGCTTAGAAGGGGATCTGTCCGCTGATCTCCTGCTGAGCAGAGTGGGTGGATGACGGATCCGCATCTTCTCAGTTTATGCAGAGCGGACACAGACTGAGCCTGCTCTGCTCTATGGGCAGTCAGGTGTAAACGGACTGGCTGTTTGTATACACCTGACTACATCCAGTGCAAACCACGTACGCAGAAGAGGATGGGTCCTCTTACATTTGTGTTTAGTGGACAGGATTGGAGGTAGGTGGGTGAAAAGGGACACAAGCCTGTTTTACACCCACCAGCCCATAGGGATACATGGACCATCTGATCAGGTCAGCCTGAACAACTGATAGGTGGACCTAATCAGATCACCCATATAAAAGGGGCTTTAATGAACAAACTTGGTCACAACAACAGAAACAATATAAATGTCAGAATTCTATATGACTCAAGGAAAAAAAAAGAATTGAGAATACAATAATATTAAAATATATATATATATTTATATACAGCTTTTTATGGGAAACGCATATAATGTATGTCTATAGCATGATGATTAGCCAGGATTTATTGTCCTCTGTTAAATGTTTTATTTTCTTGCTTGTTTTTTCCAGGTCAGCACTTTTGGGCAGAGTCTAATGTATGAAGTGGCTGCTGTAGAATGGCCATTATTTATGGACACATTTGCACTGAGTGGGATTTGACTGATTGGAGCATGTCAGGCAGCTGAGTCGTTTCTCCAGCACAGCAAACGTGAATCACTGCAGCTCGAGGGCAGACGGGCAAATGAAATGAATTTCCAGTGACTGGGCTCTGGGGCCTGCTTAGGACAAACAATTATGGCTATTTCACAGTCTTCCCTGTGCTCTGCTTTACATCTTCAGTTGCATATAGATGCTTTGCTGGATTTCACCTTCTGCTTATCAAACCAACCCAGCTGTCGCTCCTACACAGAATATTGTCACCCAGTGTGCTGCAGAAGACCAGAGTACTTCAAGGAGAAAACAACAAAGCGAACCCAAGACAAAAAAAAAAACAATCTCTCTCGCTGGCGTGAGTCCTCACCCATCAATGCTGAACAGATTTGTTTCTAAACTAGTTTACTGCTGGATAGTAAACCATTAACTATTGGAAACTGTTAATAAATATTACATAAATACATTTGCCATCATTCCAGATCTAAAACCCATATTTGGAATGTAGGCAAAAATATATAGCACAGTACATGTGTGAATAGACTGTTACCATGTTAATCTGTTTACAGTCTTATTTCCCTTTTCTTTGTATTGTCGTTTTTTTGTCATATCCATGCCTGTTGTGTTACTTATGACTATACATTTATTTATTACACCCCGCTCTGTCCAACAAAGCTCAGAGCAAACTGTGCACTGAACAGAATACTGAAGCAAACTTATCTTTCCCTTTCCTCCCTCACCTGGTATCAGTATACATTTAGAAGTACTGTAGGCCAAAATGCCCTTTCTTCATTTTCTTCTATGTACAACCTATAGGTGTAAACCTTGTCCTGCAGATCAGTTGTGTATAGGAGCAGCAATGTGACACTGTGCGTTTAAAAAAAAAAAAGAAAAATGCATATGCATAAATTCCTAAATATGCGCCTGAGTCAAAACTGCTCAACCGCTTTAGATCATATTTATGATGAAGTTAAAGTCTATATTACTATAGACTGAAAAAGCTGTGAGAGAATAACAATGTTGCTCAGACCCATAATCTGTATTACTTTTTTTTTTTTATGTAATGGTCTTCCTCATCCTACTTTCACTAACTCAAGAGGAAAATAGAGCAATTTACCTCATGTTCTTCCCCTTGAGCTACAATTAACTGTACAGAGGAAAACTAGTGCTTGGCTTTGTTCAAAATCCATGCTAGATGTTCCAGTGGACTGATGGAGGGCTTATTTGTGCATGTACTGTATAGGAATATTTTGGAAGGTGAATGTGCTAGTGAAAATAGGCAGGTGTGATATGTACTCTACTGTATTTTCCATGGGTATTAAAGGTCACGCAGGTGTTTAAAGACTGTAAAGACATATAGATGTGTATGACACAGTAGGTGCTTACTTTTCCATATGAAATGTGGCAGCATTCCTAATAATTGCAGCTAACAGCTTTCTAAGCTTAATAAGGTAGGGTTAGGGGATTAAATATATGCTTAGAGACCTGATTGGGGAGAAATTTATTATTATCCTAGTTTCAAATGATTGATTCAAGGTACCCCGTTTCCCCGAAAATAAGACCTAGCGTGATTGTCGGTGATGGCTGCAATATAAGTCCTACCCCCCAAATAAGCCCTACCCTGTTTCCCCGAAAATAAGCCCTACCCTGAAAATAAGACCTACAAGGACTTTAACTGGGGCTTATTTCTGGGGTAAGGCTTATATTGCAGCCATTACCGACAATCATGCTAGGTCTTATTTTCGGGGAAACAGGGTAGTTCACCAGTTCTGAGCATGGAAGGGAGCAGCCGAGCCCTAGAAAGGTATTGTTACACCCTTGTACAGATCCGTCACTCCCTAAAGTAGTGGGAAAATACTTCCAACTGACCTGCGTGATTTATATGTCAGATTTTTTTGTTTCTACTAAGTAGCCACTCCATGAAATGATGGCTCGTGGTTCTTATTCATGTAGTAATCTTTTGCTCAGAAGTTTTTTTTTGTTTTTTTTTTGTTTTTTTTTTTTGATGGATTTAAATTTTGTGTCTCTGAAGCTACAGATGTTCATAAATACTAAAATTTTCAGGTGTTCTAAAATGAGCCAACATTATGCGAACAAAGACCAAATATAACTCTCTGTTCCTATAAACCTCCTTATACGTAGAACAAAGGCAAACAACACAAAAAGTAATATATTAGCTTAACTTTGACATAATACTGAACAATTTGTGTATGCTCTGTTATATTACAATATTTCTTTATAGAATTAGACAAGACTGTTATTATTATTATTTTTTTTTTTTTTTAATTGATAGCCTATAATTTTATTTAAACATTGGTATATATGCAGGAAAAATAACATGATGGCCAATCACCCATGTAACATGTTTTTGTGAAGCATTTAAAAAGGAGATTAACATACTCAATTAGTGCCAAATCCAGTGACTTCCATAGCTAGAAAATGATATGCTCATTGCTATTCCTAAGACATTTGTCAGAATTTCCATAATCAATTTTGGAGACATTTTCACACACATGAAAACTGCAGGGAAATGAATATTCTGACAAGCAGCTGTTCCGACAAGACATTAAGACACCTCCCCACTACTTTGCATGAATACATTTAGCAGATCCCTTGAGGAGAAGGACATTCTGTGTCCTAAATTGAAGAGCAAAAGAGCATTCCGTTTCTAGTATCACTCACTGTTGGTTAGTTATACAGTTGTGCAGCCAATTTGCATAAAGCGCTACAAAGTCTAAATCTTAAAAAAAAAAAAAAAAAAAAAATATTGGTCACCAAGGAGCACTGTGTGCAAAGGTGTTCGTGTAAATATATAGCACTTTCCACCTATAGCAAATCAAGAGATATGTTTAATTAGAACCCTAAAGTAAACCTCCAACAATGCAGTATGTTTTTTTCAGATTAGAAGCATGCTGGCTTTACATGGGAAGAGAAAGGAAGATTTTGAAGCTGTGTATGACTATTATGCCCTGTACACACGATCAGAAATTCTGCCAGCAAAAGTCAGATGTGACCTTTTGGTCAGAAATTCCGACCATGTGTATGCTCCATCGGACTTTTGCTGGCAAAATTCCAGCCAGCAAAAGATTGGGAGCAGGTTCTCTATTTTTCGGTCGGAAAAAGTTCCTATCCAAAAATGCGTTCCTCTGTATGCAATTCGGACGCGCAAAAAAAAATCACGTATGCTCGGAAACAATACGATGCATGCTCGGGAGTATTGAGCTTAACTTTCTTAACTTGATGTAGTGTTGTACGTCACCACGTTCTTGACGGTCGAAGGTTCAGAGAACTTTTGTGTGACCGTTTGTATGCAAGGCAAGCTTGAGCGGAATTCCGCCTGAAAAACCATCCGAGTTTTTTCTGAGGGAACTTCTGATCGTGTGTATGGGGGCATTAGGCATGAGTATGATGTGTGAATGACTAACATGGACACTTGCAGAGAAAATCCTTTTTTAATTCTATAAAATAAGGGCATAAAATGGCATTCATTAATATTTATAATTTTCAAAAAACACAGGTGCCATACATTTTATAACCATTCCATTACTCAAAGCTTCCAGAGCCAGTTATTGTTAGGGAGAAGCCTATACAGTAAAAGATGTATATTTTTTTAAATAATGGTACCAAACCATAGGGCATGGAAACATTGTTTTCTTATTTTCCTTAAAGTATGTCCAGTTAATCTGATAAACAGGTACTGTAGTAAAGGGGCATTCCACGAGTATGGAAAGCTAACCTCTACTTAAGTCTGAAGTGTGTATATATGACTGTGATGTATTTTGACTTGCTTATAAGATGCATTTCTAATTTATGTAGTTGAAATTAAACTGTACATACGAGTAAACAGCATTGTGTATATTAATAATGGTTGCATCTGTTTCTTTACTTTGCTCTAATGTATTCTTAGAATAGATTTAGTCATGGTTCTTATGGACATATTAAAAGCCTTACCCAGTGTTGTCAACCTACCAGATTGAAATTTACTGACACGACACCCAAAATTTCCTGGCACAGCCAAGTTTTTACTGGCATTTCCAAAAATTACAGTTTTAAGTGCAAATTTTAGTATTTAGGCTACAAACAAGTACAACATGCAATTAGCAATGTTATTTAAGGTAGATATTAGGGCAAAAAACATATTTTTTATTTTATTTTCAATATAGTAAGTAAGTAAGTAGCTCAGGAAAAGGACTCCAGAGGGCAAGAAATTAGAATAGGAAGGCACACATGAACATGACTCTCACAGTGACAATGACAGAAGTGTGCAGCAGTACAGATGATGCTGACTTCTCACCGGCATGAAATGTCCCCCTCCCGAGTCACAGTGAGAGTCTCTCTCCAAGCCAGGTGGTCCCTTCAGTCCGCTTCAGTCTAAACTGCACTGACAGTCCTGCTCCCGACCTGCCCTGCTCCTTTCCTGCAGACCCACACACAAGGCTCTGGCCGCTCTGCTTGGCTGCCTTGCACCAGGACATCACACAACATGCTCGGGCACCACCTCCACCAGAGCTGCCCGAACACACTGTAGCAGGCACTTGGATGATCTTGGCCGGCTCTGGACTGGGCCGAACCTCACAGCCATATTTTTTACTGGCAACTTTTTTCTTTTACTGGCAGGAGAAAATTGCCTGTTTTTTACTGGCTGCCAGTAAAAATACTGACGGTTGGCAACACTGGCCTTACCACAAAACTTACAAACAAACAGTCCAGAAGGTGTGGCTAGGACACCATGGATCCTAATTTCATGCTGTGACTTATTTGCAGTAGAATATATCAAACTTGGTACAATGGCTCAGAATAGGCAACAGTTCTGCACATTGGAGCCATTCAGAGAGCCTCAGGTGAAGACTTATAGGGCGTACACACGGTCGGACTTTGTTCGGATATTCCAACAACAAAATCCTAGGATTTTTTCCGACGGATGTTGGCTCAAACTTGTTTTGTCTACACACGGTCGCACAAAGTTGTCGGAAAATCCGATCGTTCTACACGCGGTGACGTAAAACACGTACGTCGGGACTAAAAAATGGGGCAGTGGCCAATAGCTTTCATCTCTTTATTTATTCTGAGCATGCGTGGCACTTTGTCCGTCGGATTTGTGTACACACGATCGGAATTTCCGACAACGGATTGTGTTGTCGGAAAATTTTATCTCCTGCTCTCCAACTTTGTGTGTCGGAAAATCCGATGGAAAATGTCCGATGGAGCCCACACACGGTCGGAATTTCTGACAACACGCTCCGATCGGACATTTTCCATCGGAAAATCCGACCGTGTGTACGGGGCATAAGGTGTGTTTAGAAGAAAAAGGGGAACCACACCAAAAACTAAAAATCCGAAAAGCACTATTTTTTTTTTTTTACAATAAAAATGCAATTCATGCCATTGCGTACTGGGGCTTCTACGGGTCCCTTTCACCAAGGCTCAATGTGCTGGTTGACTTACAAGCTCAAAAGGGTTAGACTAATTTCTAAATTGAAATGTTGGGTGAAGCAGGCTGTCGCAGCTGTTGTTGGCAACCAGGGTTCTTATGTAAATATTCAAAGCCGTACAATAAAAACTTAGACCATATTGGTCAGAAGTTCATTAACTGAATATTTTACTTTTAATACTTTACTAAACAGGAGAACATGCATTACATATACAATATTCTATAGTGCTTGTCTTGTAGGAAATTAAACCATATGTATATATTGACAGTGGGAGGATTTGTAAATTGTCCAGTAATGTATTGAATATTTCCTAGCACAAACCAGATGTTAAGTGTGTATGTAAAGTCCAGAGGTGGTCTACCTGATTCAAATTGGAAGCCTTGTGGGGGGACCCTGACCTCCCAAAAGAGCCTTTATATTTGGCATCTAAACACTTTACTTTTTAAGCTAGAGTATATCAGCAAATCCTGCTAAATATACAATGACAATACATGAATAAATGGAATGAATGTTTTATGCGCTACAACCCTTTTTAGGAAGTATTAAACAACCCTTTTAAGCAAAGCAAAACTACATGCTAACTTACTAAGCAAACATAGGCTGGCAAAAATCAATAAGTGCCATGGGGCCATAGTTTGGTCACTAATGGGGAAAGAAAAAAATATTTAGATGCCTACATATTATTAACAGTGAAATATAAGCAGAAAGTGATAGGTTAGCTGAACTGCAAGAATGAATGCATACATGTACAGTAGAGCAAGTCAGCAATTTGTTGTTTAGTCTATAATGAGTTCCCCTGCCTTTCCACTGCTGATATGCCTTGTAGCTGCACCTACATACTCAGTAAGACAGACAAACTTTAGGGCCTCCAATTTTTTTCCCAAAAAAATATTATATTGGCGTAATTATCTAGGGAGAGCAGGTTAGGGTTATATGATACTAAAGCTTGGTTCACACCTATGCAGTTTGCTTTTGAATTTCTGCAGTGCTTTTTGTGGTGCATTTTATGCTAGTTTTTTAATGCGTTTTTTTTTTTTTTGGCCAATTTGTTGTTGGGTGAATTAAAAAAAAATGCAAAATACTGCAAAAATGCACTACATGCTTTTCTGCAGCTTCTCCATTTAAGTCTACTAAACCAAAAACGCACTGTTTTGCTTTTCAAAAGGTCCTGACACTTTCCAAAAACACAGTGGCTGAAAAAAGCATAGATGTGAACGTGCCCCATAGGAAACCATGTTAAAAAGACTGTAGTGCATTTTTGCATTAAAAAAAAAAATGCATAGGTTTAAGCTGAAGCCTAAGACCTGATTCACACCTATGCATTTTTAGTGCCTTATGCAGATTTGCACTTCAGAACGTGTTCCATAGGAAACCATGTTAAATGGACTGCAGTGCAAATCTGCAAGATACAAAAAGCACTAAAAATGCATAGGTGTGAATCAGGCCTAAAAGAACAGCAGCAACAATTCCCTCTGATTTAGTAGTATCTTTAACCTCTGCCACAGGCTATCATCAGCCTCTCTCATAGACCAGTTGTGGACCTTTAGGCTGGATTCACACCTATGCATTTTTAGTGCTTTTTCCTTTTTGCAGATTTGCACTACAGAACTAGTTCCATAGGAAACCATGTTAAATCGACTGTAGTGCAACTCTGCAAAATGCAAAAAGCACCAAAAATGCATAGGTGTGAATCCAGCCTTACGCCTGGAAGAACAATGGACAAAGCAGAATTCTTCTTCACCTTCCTCCTGCAGACAAAGAGGGCTGAGAATCAGCCCCAAGCAGCAGACCTGGGAGGCATAGGATGGGACCACACACACACACACACACACACACACACACACACACCCCCTATCTAGGCATAGTCTGGGAGGTAAAGGACCTTTCTAGAAGGTCTACCCAAATATTAATTTCTCTAGCTAACATCACTGGCATAAACCTCTTAGTGATTGTCCAGCGTCAAATATTCATAACTAAATACATTGTTACTTACTTCTCTACCAACAGCTGGATAATACGGATGGGCCGAACACCCCCGAGCCACAAACTCTATTAAAGTCTATAGGATCCCGAACATGACAAATCTAAAGTTCCCATTTTGAAGGCTTATATGCAAGTTATTGGCCATAAAAAGGGTATGGGGAGCAGTCACTGCCCTGGGGGACATGTATCAATGTTGAAAAAATGATCCGCACTCCGGTTTTAACATTTCTTAATTTTAGTGTATAGCCACAGTGAAAAAAACGCAGATTGAGTCAGTCTACGCGTTTCAGCCTATAAGGCCTTATTCATAAGCATGTATCAATGCAAATTTTTAAAAAAAAAGTTAGTTAGTTTTTACAGGAGTAGTTATTTTAACTAGTTGCTGCCCGCAAACCGTCAAATGACGGCGGGGCGGTGCGGCTCTCGTTCTGGGACGACGTCATATAATGGTGTCCCAGAATGGCTGCTCTCACGCGCCCGCTCTTTAACCATGTGATCGACTGTGTCCAATCACAGCCGGTCACATGTAAACATGGAAGTGCCGATAATCAGCGCTCCTCGCCTCACATTGACAGAGTGAGGAGAGGAGAGCCGATCAGCAGCATCTCCTCACGGGGACAGCTAGGTATGTAATCAGGGCACTGATCATTAGTGCCCTGATTACAATTAAGCGCCCACCAGTGCCAGCAATCAGTGGCAGAAATCAGTGCCCACCACTGCCCACAAGTGCCACCATTAGCGATTCCAGAGAGTGCTGGCCATCAGTGCTGCCTATCAGTTACGAAATTTACTGACAGAAACAAAGTAAAAAAAAAATTTGTAAAAAAATAAAAAACCGAGAAGTGATTAACCACTCGCCATATAGCAGAGTGACGGCGGCAAAGTGGTTTCAATATCCTGACGACGACCTCAGGCTATAAAGCCACTGCGCGCCCCTGGGGGCGCACATCGCGGCGATCGTTGTTGCAGTGTGTCAGTCTGACACCACAACTCAGATCTAGGTAAAGAGTCTCTGACGGAGACTCTTTACTACGTGATCAGCCGTGTCCAATCACCGCTGATCACGATGTTAATAGGAATAGCCGGTGATCGGCTTTTCCTAACTCGCATCTGACAGAAGCGAGTAGTGGAGAGCCGATCGGCTGCTCTCCTGACGGGGGGTCTGTGCTGATTGTTTATCAGCACAGCCCCCCCTCGGATCCCACCCAGGACCACCATCATGTCGCCCAGGACCACCAGGATGGCCATCCACACTGGACCACCAGGTATGCCCCCCCCTAGACCCCCAGGGAAATACTAATCTGTGCCCAGGCAGCTGCCAATCAGTTCCCACTCACAATGCTTACCACTGCCAGTGCCACCAGGGATGCCTATCAGTGCTTGGGCAGGAAGGGGGTTAAGTGCCCTGTAGGCAAGTGGTTAATGATGCTTAAAGTGAAACAATAAAAATGATAAATTCCTTTAAATATAGTGCCTGGGGCTTCCCTTCGTTTGTCTGTAAAGTGTCGCATCTGTACCATGTATAGAACCTGCTGCAGCAAAACTGACATTTCTAAAAACAAAAAAAACAAAAAATTACATTTAAATTGACTCGCAGTTGCAAGCTTTTGCTGGCAATAAAAAAAAATGGAAAACATACCTTCAGGTCTGGTATGGATTTTAAGGGAAACCCCATGCCAAAATGTACAAAAAAAAAAAAAAAAGCCATGGGGCCCCCCCCCAAAATCCATACCAGACCCTTATCCAAGCATGCAGCCTGGCAGGCCAGGAAAGGGAGAGGACAAGCAAGCACTCCCCCCTCCTGAACCATACCAGGCTGCATGCCCCCAACATGGGGGGGTGCTTTGGGGCAGGGGGGTCCACCAATGTAGATCTGGTATGGATTTTGGGGTGGCCCACATAGTTTTTTTTTTTTAAATTGTGGTGTGGAGTTCCCCTTAAAATTCATACCAGACCCAAAGAATCTATGGGTCTGTGTTTTAAAAGAACTGAAGTCAGGCACAGTTATTCGTTTAGGATTTGTATAGGAAAGAAAGCAATTATAGCCCCCATACTTTGCTTATGACAGATTCAAGATGTGCTATATTTTAGAAGCATGAAAGGAAGGAATAGTCACATTGTTTACAGACACCACAGAGAACCTGTTAATGGAAAATTGGTCTTGATGTATTATAATAAATAGTGACAGACCCACAACTAAAAATTAGTGTATTCTTCCATTTTTTCCACCATACCTGCATACAAGGATAGATCGCTATTATAATTTTTACCATACCTTGCTAATATTCTTTGCTACTTGGATGGCCAGTTGGGCAAACATCTAATTTACGTAACTCTCAATTAAATAGATTAATAAGTAATGCATATGATGAAGACTGAGTTCACACTGGCTGCTGCTTGGCTCACAGCAGGGGTTCTGCTGCATACCCGTTCACCGCTTCAGGTCTGAATTAGCTCAGAATTTTTGCCTGGAACGGAGCCAAAGAAAAATTATTTGATACAGTGAGGCATTTTTCAATCTGACAGTAAAAAGAACTAAAGGCAACTTGAAGTAGCTCACATCAACTAGTATGAAATGATCTTACAACTGAACAGGCTAAGGTATACGGACATGTATAGTCACTATGCTCTACATGGATCCAGATCTACAATGTACCATTAGACACAAAGCATGTGCCTATAGGCTTGTACCGAAGGGCAAACAAGCTTTTTACCTTGCACTCAGTTTTCGCCATCATTAAATGTAATTGTTTATATAAGACTATTTACACATTGCCACAAAATTTGGGCTAGAGGCAGGAAAACAAAAAAAAGCTCTTTGTATAGGAGGACGAAATTGGGATTGGAGGGATTGGTATGTGTATGGCAGAAATTGGTCTGTCAAATCCAAATGAATACATGAACAAAAAACACTTGGTGTATAAAACATGGTAATACCCCTCATGGATTTTTTGACAGGCAGACCAAAATGTTGGTAAAAAAAATGTATATTTTATTATAACACCATGATAAAATAGTACAAATCAACGATGAACATCATATAGTATTATTGCAATTGTGAAATATAAGAGCAATAGTGTGAACCCAGCCCAAAAGTATTATTTTATACAGTGAGGCCTTTTTCAATCTGGGCATCCAGCGTTCATCATGGATCCCTCGGCATCAGGATGCGTGGTATGGCCACGCCCCCCCAAAAAAAGAGGGTCTGGGCGGAGCTGCATCCCAAGTCATCATGTCGCTGAAGCGCGTGCAGCCACCCTACCGCGCTCACGGTAGAGCGGCCACACGCGCATCAGTGGCATGATGACGTGGGATGCGGCCCCTCTTTTCTTTGGGGGGGTGTGGCCGCACCACGCTCCCTGATGCAGAGGGATCCATAAGGCAGATTTTTGGGATTTTAATCATATGATATGTAACTGGATACTAGCCAGATTTAATCTATAAGTACCTTTAATCTACAAGTACTTTGACTATTTATGACTATATTAGAATCTAAATGTCCCTGCATGCCTGTACATCATATTAACAACTCTTTATATCTGCTTATCTATACAGATGAGCATCATAATAAACTTTCAGATGACCGATTACTAACTGGCTGTTTGGCATTACATGGTGGGAGCCTTTGCTCCGTTACCTGGGGTTACTGTATGTGCAATCTTGGGCTCATTTCCTCACTGTCCTCTTGGTTCCATCTGGTGCATGTCTGCGCTGCCCTCTCTGGGAAACAACTGGTCACTTACTCATAAGTTATATGCAATATCTGTTTTTTATAATTTTGTAAGTATGATATATGATCTGTTTATGCCATATATAGATATATGGATGCACTTTTCTTTGCTCTATATGCATTTCTATGTTACTATATTACTAATATGATATATTTATTGTAGAACTACTACTACCCATTTGACATAAAAACTCTGAAGAATGACTATAATTAGTCTGAAACATGTAAGATGTCTATGCCAGTATGTACAACAGCTAGCCCACCAGTATCTATGGGCAGTATGTGCCAGACATACAGAATGCATTATTTTGGGTATTATTTATCATGATCTTATATTCACGATTGCATTAGTACTATATGATGTTCATCTTTGATTAGTACTATTTTATTATTTTGTTATAATAAATGATATATTTTTTACCAACATTTTGGTCTGCCTGTCAAAAAAATCCATGAGGGGTTTTACCGTGCTTTATGCACCAGGTGTTTTTTGTCTTTGTATAGGTGGACATCCTATCTAGGGATGAGTACTGGGTGCAGGTCCAGTTGATGTCTACCATTTGGGAAAACAGCAAATTAGCTATAGAAAACAATTAGCGACAAAGCATTTTCTGCCCTTGAACTGTAGCCAGATGGCAGAGAGACCCCAATAATGTGGGTTTTCATATTTGCCAGCCCCCTATAAAAGTCAGGGTTCCCAACAGCCTTTTGTCTGTGTGTGTAGTAGAGATCTGGAGTAGATAAGGGGAGCTGATAGAGTGATTAGCAGCAAAAGATAGTTGCTGTTATAAAGTCCTAAACAGTGTTATATACAGTGCCTTCCAAAAGTATTCACCCCCCTTGGCTTTTTACCTATTTTGTTACATTGCAGCCTTTAGTTCAATGTTTTTTTTAATCTGAATTATATGTGATGGGTCAGAACACAATAGTCTAAGTTGGTGAAGTAAAATTAGAAAAATATATATATAAAACTATTTTTCAGAAATAAAGAACTGATAATTGGCATGTGCGTATGTATTCATCCCCTTTGTTATGAAGCCTATAAAAAGCTCTGGTGCAACCAATTAATTACCTTCAGAAGTCACATAATTAGTGAAATGATGTCCACCTGTGTGCAATCTAAGTGTCACATGATCTGTCATTACACTTACACACTTTTTGAAAGGCCCCAAAGGCTGCAACCCCTAAGCAAGAGGCACCACTAACCAAACACTGCTATGAAGACCAAGGAACTCTTCAAACAAGTAAGGGACAATGTTGTTGAGAAGTACAAGTCAGGTTAGGTTATAAAAAAATATCCAAATCTTTAATGATCCCTAGGAGCACCATCAAATCTATCATAAGCAAATGGAAAGAACATGGCACAACAGCAAACCTGCCAAGAGATGGCCGCACACCAAAACTCACAGGCCGGGCAAGGAGAGCATTAATCACAGAGGCAGCACAGAGACCTAAGGTAACCCGGGAGGAGCTGCAGAGTTCCACAGCAGAGACTGGAGTATCTGTACATAGGACGACAATAAGCCACACGCTTCATAGAGTTGGGCTTTATGGCAGAGTGGCCAGAAGAAGAAAGCCATTACTTTCAGCAAAAAACAAAATGGCATGTTTTGAGTTTGCGAAAAGCAATGTGGGAGACTCCCAAAATGTATGGAGGAAGGTGCTCTGATGAGACTAAAATTGAGCTTTTTGGCCATCAAAGAAAATGCTATGTCTGGCGCAAACCCAACACATCACAACACCCAAAGAACACCATCCCCACAGTGAAACATGGTGGTGTCAGCATCATTCTGTGGGGATGCTTTTCAGCAGTCGGGACTGGGAAACTGGTCAGAGTTGAGAGAAAGATGGATGGTGCTAAATACAGGGATATTCTTGAGCAAAACCTGTACCACTCTGTGTGTGATTTGAGGCTAGGGCAGAGGTTCAACTTCCAGCAGGACAATGACCCCAAACACACTGCTAAAGCAACACTTGAGTGGTTTAAGGGGAAACATGTAAATGTGTTGGAATGGCCTAGTCAAAGCCTAGACCTCAATCCAATAGAAAATATGTGGTCAGACTTAAAGGGGGTTATTTACTAAAGGCAAATCCACTTTGCACTACAAATGCACTTAGAAGTGCAGTCGCTGTAGATCTGAGGGGGACATGCAAGGAAAATTAAAAAAACAGCATTTTAACTTGCACATGATTGGATGATAAAATCAGCAGAGCTTCCCCTTGTTTCAGGTCTTCCCCTCAGATCTACAGCGATTGCACTTCCAAGTGCACTTGTAGTGCAGATTGGATTTGCCTTTAGTAAATCAACCCCAAAGATTGCTGTTCACAAGTGTAAACCATCCAACTTAAAGGAGCTGGAGCAGTTTTGCAAAGAGGAATGGAAAAAATCCCAGTGGTAAGATGTGAGACTTATCCAAAGCGACTTGGAGCTGTGATAGCTGCAAAAGGTGGCTCTACAAAGTATTGACTTTAGGAGGGGTGAATAGTTATGCACATTGACTTTTTCTGTTATTTTTTCCTATTTGTTGTTTGCTTCACAATAAAAAAAAACATCTTCAAAGTTGTGGGCATGTTCTGTAAACTAAATGATGCAAATCCTCAAACAATCCATGTTAATTCCAGGTTATAAGGCAAAAAAACACGAAAAATGCCAAGGGGGTGAATACTTTTGCAAAGCACTGTACAGTATTATAAAAAATGCTGTTTTGTTATACATTATAATGAATTGCACTGTGGTGGGCTACATAATGTGTACCCCCTGTTTCCACTGTTCTGCATTATGCTACAATACTATGAATTGTATTGTGGTGGGCTATATACTATTGTGTACCACCCTCTGTTTTCATTTCTTTTTGGGACCATATTTTGTCAACAACTTCAGTTGCTGTTTAGCTGCTGCTAGCCTTTACAACCACTTTAAGTGCACCAAAGTACCAGATTCTTAATCCTGCACGAAAGCACCACATTCTCACACCCTCTATTGATGCCTGGTTGCCAAAGATCCCAGAGGAGGAAAGTGAGGTGAGAGGCACAACAGCAATGTGTCTGGCTTTCCCTCAGCCATCCTATTCCAACAGATGGCACTGACTTACAGGTGCAAACCACTGCTATCCTCTGGGCTGCTCCACGCAGCTCAGAGCTCTTGATGTCAGGACCTGTACCACCTGCTGGTGGTACTGTGATGCCCAGGGTGCAGTTTTGGTGGCCACCAGTGGGTGTCTTCCAGCAGCTAGACGAACTCAATAATTAGGATCCCCCTGATGCTGGCTGCTGGGAAAGTATACAACCGATCTCTTGATTTACATCAGTGCTTCATTGTTTTTGCCTGTTAGCTGTATACCTTCTTGCTCATTATCCTGATCCCTGCCTTATCCTGTACCTTGCATCTAGTACCCTGTATTCTGTTACCACACTTTTGTTCCCCTTGTTTCCAGTCCCACTGCTGGTCATGCCTTGTCTATGTCAGCTTCGCTCCATTAGTCTATCGTGTATTATAGTTAGGTTGTTGTTTTGGTTTTGACTCACTGTCGCGCTTAGTTTTTACTTTTGGTTCGTTTATGGCTTGTTGGTGTTGGAGAGGTGTTGTGTGCATTAATAAACTTTATTTTATTAATACTCATTCTGATTCCAGATTCCCTGAACTGGTCATCTGTGCTACCGTTGGATACCTGCACTCGATATCCCTTATACTGGGTCTTTATTCACACATGTGCTGTTATTAGGGCACTAGATGCATGAGGAGACAGATGATTCTTCACCACAAAGCTCAGTAGAAGCAGCACATCAGTAATCCGGGCAGGCAATAAAAGGCCTGCACCCCCCCCCCCCAAACCCTGACTTTCCCCCTCTCCCCCTACTCCACAAGCTTCTCTATCAGTATTTGCCATAACATTTGTGACCTCAAGTGATGGAAGCATGAAAAGAGGTTACATTATGGCACATTAAGCAGGGAAAAGGGTCAGCATGGTGCTTATATTGTGTAGGGCCAAGTGTAAACTTGAACCTTGCCGTACATCTCCTAGCTGTTCCACCCCATCATCATACCACACTAAAGGAGCAAGTCCCAGCAGTCCTATGAGTACTGCTGCACAAAAAGAGTGGTCCTAGAGGAAGAACACAAGTCCCAGCAATTCTAGGAGTACTCCTAAAGGACTTGGGAACCAATTAGAAGACTTAAGGACGTGGAAACTCTGTGAACTAATGCAAAGCACAGGGAGGACCTTCTGAAAACAAAAGGTATTTGCATGCCTGAATAGGTTCTGGTTTTGAACTTGAAAGTCATCTTTTAGGCATATGTATAGTGTTAGCAGAAACTACTCCTGGTTAAGTGGATCAATAACATTTACACTTTCAGTCTTTTAACTATACAATAAGCACGGTATAAATTGCTTTCAAGCAATACCGTTAGCAACTACAGTATATTACATCCAACAATCCACAGATCCCCAGAAAGGTAAAAAAAAGGGCTTTTTAAAGACCCTTATTGATTTTGTAAGCAAAAGCTACTCCCTTTCATTGTTCAGAAAGAGAAACAATATAGAGTGAGACAGAACTTCCATTTTTGTCACATAATTAGTAGGTAACTATTGATTGTGCACCACCACAACATAGGTGTAGAAATGAGAATACAGAACAGAAGAGAAGTGATTCTGTGCCATGCTGACAGATTGGGAAATGATTGCTGGAATCAAGGAACAATTTTTCTATTTGTAATGCATGTCTCAGCACAATAGTTAATAGCTCCACAAAAAGGACCCCTGGGAATTTTCTGAGCATGACTACACAGATCAGGCTGCAGTTGATGAAACAGCCAATTTTATTCATAAACTGGCCAAAAAAAGAGTACAGATTTTTCACAGGCTATACTGTAGATAGCTAAATTTGTGCTTTTTTTATTATGTGGTATGTGTCGCCTCTGGGAGATCCTCCTCATTTCAGGTACCAGAAACAAGGATCATCAAAACAAATAGTGAGAGTGAGTCTTCCCAGCAATTATATAGACAGCGAAAAAAGAAAAGAAAAAAGAGTTTACATGCACTTGTCTACAAAGGTACATTTACAGACATCCTGGTAAGGGGATAAAACAAGATCAAACAGCTGTGAGCTTAATATTGTTTTTTTTTTTCAGCTGGTGATAAGCTGTCATGTATAAGTGATTTGGGGCTACTGTAGCATAGTTGCCAACATTGTCAAAAAATGTATGGGGACACTTTCTTGTATATAGGTGGAGTCTTATTATAATTAGGAACAAGAAATTTGATCGATCAATTATCTACTAGTTGTGCCACATCCTAAACTTATTATAATTAGGTGTAGTGGGGAAAGGAAAATGCAGCACAAAGCATCGGGGTGGCTTAAATGGGGAGTGGCTCAAAGGGGTGTGGTTCGAGTCTGAGATGAACAAGGGATGGAGGGAGAAAGAAAGAAATAGGGAGGGAAGAAGAGAGAAGGAAGGAAAGAAAAAGGGATGGAGGCGGGCCCAGATCCTACACCACAATAGAAATTTGTGTATTCCAGAAAGTTTAACAATCAGCAGATAAAGATACTCCAAACATCTGGTGTTGGCACTTCAATAAAGCACTATGGTTGTTATAGTGTCAGGATGATTGAAGCGCATTATTTCTATTATTACATTGAAATATAAAATTAAATAATTCAAATCACCATAATGCAGAATCAGTGGAAGCCCTGGGCGTATCACCTGCCACCATCACCTGCCACCAGATGCCACCAGATGCCACCAGTTGTCCCCAGCAGAGTCCCTCCTTACATCAGACATTCCCAGCAGAGTCCCTCCTTACACTAAGTGTCCTAGCAGAGTCCCTCCTTACACCAGGTGTCCCCAGCAGACTCCCTCCTTACATCAGGTGACCCCAGGAGAGTCCCTCCTTACACCAGGTGTCCCATCAGAGTCCCTCCGTACACTTTCTTGTATATAGGTGGAGTCTTATTATAATTAGGTGTAGTGGGGAAAGGAAAATGCAGCGCGAAGCATCGGGGTGGCTTAAATGGGGAGTGGCTCAAAGGGGTGTGGTTCGAGGCTGAGATGAACAAGGGATGGAGGGAGAAAGAAAGAAATAGGGAGGGAAGAAGAGAGAAGGAAGGAAAGAAAAAGGGATGGAGGCAGGCCCAGATCCTACACCACAATAGAAATATGTATATTCCAGAAAGTTTAACAATCAGCAGATAAAGATACTCCAAACATCTGGTTTTGGCACTTCAATAAAGCACTATGGTTGTTATAGTGTCAGGATGATTGAAGCGCATTATTTCTATTATTACATTGAAATATAAAATTAAATCATTCAACTCACCATAATGCAGAATCAGTGGAAGCCCTGGGCGTATCACCTGCCACCAGATGCCACCAGTTGTCCCCAGCAGAGTCCCCCCTTACACTAGACATTCCCAGCAGAGTCCCTCCTTACACTAGGTGTCCTAGCAGAGTCCCTCCTTACACCAGGCATTCCCAGCAGAGTCCCTCCTTACACCAGGTGTCCCCAGCAGACTCCCTCCTTACATCAGGTGACCGCAGCAGAGTCCCTCCTTACACCAGGTGTCCCATCAGAGTCCCTCCGTACACCAGGCTCCCCAGCAGAGTCCCTGCTTACACCAGGCATCCCCAGCAGAGTCCCTTCTTACATCAGGCGTTCCCAGTGGAGGCCTCCTTACATCAGGTGTCCCCAGTGGAGCCCCTCCTTACATCAGGTGTCCCCAGCGGAGCCCCTCCTTACATCAGGTGTCCCCAGCAGAGCTTGTGCTTACACCAGGTGTCCCCAGCGGAGCCTCTCGTTACATCAGGTGTCCCCGGCGGAGCCCCTCCTTACATCAGTGTCCCCAGCGGAGCCCCTCCTTACATCAGTGTCCCCAGCGGAGCCCCTCCTTACATCAGTGTCCCCAGCAGAGCCCCTCCTTACATCTGGTGTCCCCAATGGAGCCCCTCCTTACCTAATTGCCCCCAGAGGAGCCCCTCCTTACATCAGTGTCCCCATCGGAGCCCCTCCTTACATCAGTGTCCCCAGCAGAGCCCTTTCTAACATTTGGTGTCCCCAGCAGAGCCCCTCCTTACATCAGTGTCCCCTGCGGAGCCCCTCCTTACATCTGGTGTCCCCAGCGGAGCCCCTCCTTACATCAGTTTCCCCAGTGGAGCCCCCCCATTACATCAGTGTCACCAGCGGAGCCCTTCCTTACATCAGTGTCCCCAGCGGAGCCCCTCTTTACATGTGGTTTCCCCACCGGAGCCCCTCCTTACCTAATTGTCCCCAGAGGAGCCCCTCCTTACATCAGTGTCCCCAGCGGAGCCCCTCCTTACATCAGTGTCCCCAGCAGAGCCCCTCCTTACTTCAATGTCCCCAGTGGAGCCCCTCCTTACTTCAATGTCCCCAGTGGAGCCCCTCCTTACATTAGTGTCCCCAGCGGACCCCTCCTTACATCAGTGTTCACAGCGGAGCCCCTCCTTACATCCCCAGCGAAGCTCCTCCTTACGTCTGGTGTCCCCAGTGGAGCCCCTCCTTACATCAGGTGTCCCCAGCAAGAGTCCCTTCTTACACCAGGTGTCCCAGCAGAGACCCTCCTTAAACCAGGCATCCCCAGCAGAGTCCTTTCTTACACCAGGCATCCCCAGCAGAGTCCCTCCTTACACCAGACGTCCCCAGCAGAGTCCCTTCTCACATCAGGCATTCCCAGCGGAGCCCCTCCTTTCATCTGGTGTCCCCAGCAGAGCCCCTCCTTACATCAGGTGTCCCCAGCGCAGCCCCTCCTTACATCTATTGTCCCCAGCAGAGCCCCACCTTACATCTGGTGTCCAGCCCCTCCTTAAATCTGGTGTCCCCAGTGGAGCCACTCATTACATCAGTGTCCCCAGCAAAGCCCCTCCTCACATCTGGTGTCCCCAGCGGAGCCCCTCCTTACATCAGTGTCCCCAGTGGAGCCCCTCCTCACACCAGTGTCCCCAGCAGAGCCCCACCTTACATCTGGTGGCCCCAGTGGAGCCTCTCCTTACATCTGGTGTCCTCAGCGAAGCCCCTCCTTACATAAGTGTCCCCAGCAGAGCTCCTCCTTACATCAGTGTCCTCATCAGATCCCCTCCTTACATGAGTGTCCCCAGCAGAGCCTCTCCTTACATCGGCATCCCTAGTGGAACCCCTCATTACATCAGTGTCCCCAGCAAAGCCCCTCCTTATCAAATTGTCCCCAGAGGAGCCCCTCCTTACATCAGTGTCCCCAGCGGAGCCCCTCCTCACATCAGTGTCCCCAGCGGAGCCCCTCCTTACATCAGTGTCTGTGACGGGAGTCACTTTTGGGCGCAGGGTGACCAAGAAAAGAATGAACCCTGAGAATATGATTGGATTACTTCAAATGGGACAGTAATATTTATTAACAATATCTCTCAAGAAATATGAAGATTTTATCCCCTGTACACTGTGAGGTCTAAGAAGTTCAATGTTAGAGACCGACCGTCTATTGCCCAATGATGTTGCTTTTGTCTGGATAAGTAAATCGCGTTAATCTTGTCTGAGGCAGTTATCCTTTCACCTGTTATTAAGTGTGCTAATGAACTCACCTGTTGTCTAGGGGGCTAGGGGAGGTATTGACACTCAGAATAATGTGTATTGGGGGCTCGTTATGTAACCATTGTGTGATGTTGTGGGTGGATCCGGGCCATTGTCCCCAGCGGAGGCCCTCCTTACCTCAGTGTCCCCAGCGGAGCCCCTACTTACATCAGTGTTCCCTCACGTTGGACACATGGGCCGGAGGGTTGGCGGCAGCTCCATTTCCCATCTTTCTCTGTGTGTTCAGTGGAGAGGGGAGGGGCCTCCGCTCCGTACAGCCAATCGGCTTCAGTGTACAAGAGAATTGTCTACATGTACACTGAAGAGAGAAGCCAATTGACTGCACGGATCGGAGGCCCCTCCCCACTCCACTGAACATACAGGGAAAGCCGGAAAGAGCTCTCGTGGTGGCCACCTTTTTTTTTAGCCCTCTGTGGTCTTTGCCAAAAACAGTCCAGATTAAAAAAAAGCAAAATCCCGGGATTTTCATCGGGACGAGGGTCAGGATAGTCCTGGGAAAATCGGGACTGTTTGCAAATATGCTGTAGCCAGGTAAGCAGCTAATCAAGCACAATTTGTGGTTGTTTGGCTGCAGTGGAGAGAGGGAAGACATTGGGTGCCTAATAGACCCCTGATGTCTCCAAAAGGAGGACCTATCACCTTCCCATGCTATTACAGCTATAATGTTAAATGAAATAAAAAAGTGTTAAAAATGTTTTTATTACATTTAAAACCAGTGTGTAGATGCACATGTAAACATTGATTGCACCACACATGTGAGGTAAAGGCATTAAAGATTAGAATGAGAGCAATAATTCAGGGGCCTTAACCCATAGTTATCTCTAAATTGATAAGCTGTAAGAGCTTTTAAATGGTTATCTATGGAAAATGTTCAGTACTGTTGTTCTTTGCCATTTCATGGGTGCACGCAATTTTGACTGTTGACATGTTTGGTATCTATTTACTCAACAAAAACCCATTCTTTTTATTTTAAAAATGGTTATTATATTGTGTTAGTGTGTGCTGAAATTCATTTTGTTTATTTTTTTCCTAAAACAATGTGTTTGATAAACAGTGGGGCAAATATCATGTCACATACAATAAAAAATTGCAACTGCTACCATTTTATTCTACAGGCCCTCTGCTTACAGACAATATATAATGGTTTGGGGGTTTAACGTCATTTTTTCCCAGCAAATAATGCGAATTTTACCAGGTGTGACAAAATTGAAAAAAAATCCTTTTTGGAAAAGTGGTTAAGCTGGCTATGAAACCCATCCATCAGTCTATTTGCTACACTCCTTTGAGTTGATATGGCCTATGTAACAGACATGGCTTTTATTTCCATTATAGCTTTTTTCACAGATATATTGTAAATGATGGTACATGCAGAGTACTTATAAAAAATTATCATTTAAAATGACATGCCTTGATATGTCTAAGCTACAGCTTCTTGTAGAACAATAAATGCATATCAGTCAGTCAAAGAAAACGTGACCAGCTATATTTTGTAAATCAAATGCAGTAATGAATATTTTCATTTCAGAGCATGCTTGCTATTTAGTATACATCGTTGACATTGCTCAAAAAGATCCTTACTGATTTTTTCTTTTGCATAAAGACAAAGAACCTAAGTTCAAACCATGGCATTAGAGCTCCACCATATGTCTGAGAAGAAAATGTAAGAGAAAACGGAACAGTGAATGTAGTTTTAGCTATTTAGCTTTTAGATATTTTAGGACTTCTATCAGAATAAATAATAGATAAAGAAAGTCATTACCTGGGCTACTTTTAGACGGCTGAATATGGGCAGCCGCTGTCAAGAATCAGTAGATTCTTGCTGGCAGATGTAAATGCAGCCTGTACACACTGGGTTTGATTTACTAAAGGCAAATAGACTGTGCACTTTGCAAGTGCAGTTGCACTCTGCAAAAGCATTTGCTGCAGAGCTTAGGAGATGGGGTGAAGCTTCACTTTGCAAAGAATACCCAATCACATGCAAATAAAAAAAAAAAAATTGATTGGATGATGGAAGTCAGCAGAACTTCCCTTCATTTACTAAGCTCTAGTGCAAATGCCCTTACAGAGTGCACAGTCTATTTGTAAATCAACCCCAAAGTGTGCGACCACACTGTGTACTCTGTACAAATCGATGGCAGACATCGCTGCTGTTCACATGTAACCACCATCTGAATGCATAGCTCCCAACTGTCCCTGATTTCGAGAGAATGTCCCTTATTCGGAACAAAGTCCCTCTGTCCCTCTTTCCTCCTTATTTGTCCCTCATTTTGGTCTGATATATATATTCGTATATAAAATGCACTTTTTATCTTTCAAAAAGTGTTTCCCTGTATTATACCATTCATCCAATTTTTAATTGCTGCGTTTGTAAATTCCAAAAGCCAATATAATTTTTTTTGTACAATTCTCCTTTAAGGGGGCGTGACAGGGGGTGTGCCCTATGCCTACATTCTTTTACTAATAGGTGTCCAACATTCCCATCTCAGAAAATTGGGAGATATGTGAATGTAGCTTTTTATGCCGTATACATACGGGCGGACTTTTCGCCATCAAAGGTCCGACGGTCTTTCCGACGAACTTTCGACGGACTTCCGTTGGACTTTCGAACGAACGGACTTGCACACACACGATCAGTCCGAGGGATTCGTACGTGATGACGTACAACCGGAATAAATAAAGGAAGTTGATAGCCAGTAGCCAATAGCTGCCCTAGCGTCGGTTTTCGTCCGTCGGACTAGCATACAGACAAGCGGATTTTTCGACCGGACTCGAGTCCGTCGGAAAGATTTGAAACATGTTCCAGATCTAAAGTCCGTCTGATTTTCGACCGAAAAAGTCCGCTGCATGTCCGATGAAGCCCACGCACGGTGGGATTGTCCGACGGATTTGTCCCGTCGGACCAGTCCGGTCGAAAAGTCCGCCCGTGTGTACAGGACATTAGAGTTAATTAACCCAGAGTTCACTTTCTAAAACAATGGTCTCCATTCACAGAATGAACTTGCATGAGATATTTAAGTGTCAGGTCACATTTTGCCTAAATATCTGACGTCATCTGACGTTATCTGACGTTATCTGACGTCATCACGTTTCCCTCTTCGGAGGAGATGGTTTGACAGCGGTTAGCGTGCGAAAGAAGCCTCGAGAGAAGCCACCGTCTGGATCCAATGACCTACTGACATGCCCGCTTGTGATTGCTTTCACTCAGTCGCCTTCTTGTAAGTGCAATTTCTTGTTTTAGTTCAATAAATATATTTACATACTGCACTATGGGAGCCCTCTTTGCTTTATGTTTTGAGTGACATTGCCAACCACGGAGCAGCCCTGGTCCTGACAATCCTCTCTGGCGATATCGATGCTACAGCCCTGAATTGTCTATGTGGTTTTTGGGAGACCCAATTTCCTGGGCCTGGTGAGACCAACTTATTGGTCTTTTTATCTGGTAAGGAGCCAACCTATTCACCTTGGGTGTTCCGTTTCCACTGGATAAGGGATCCTTTCTTCTTATCACAGAGTTGTTAACATTTTTCATTGATCGACTTTTTTCTTCTTTTTGCGGGTTTATTCGGACTTATTTTTGCATTTTTATTAATATATTTTTTTCACAAATTTTATTATTCACCATTTATCACGCATGATATTTCACTTGTGATTACTAGATTCTTAATTTTTTCTGAATATTGCGAGTGTGTGGTACATTGATTGACTTTTAAGGATCATTGTTGTTGTGTATGTGCATATCAATTATGGATATTGGTTCAATCTTACATCACTAATGTGACACAATTTTTATAGCACTGGCATATTTCATATTTATCTGCCTTAGTTTTCTGGTTTAGTTTGTTTTCACCACATTTAATTTAAGAATTTAGCGCTACACTATTTATATGATTTATTTACTGAAAAATGCTGAAAAAGCTTTGTAAATACTGCATGAACAGGTGTTAAAATCCATTCACAGAAGGAAAGAAATAATTAAATGCATGTGGAAATTAAATAGTGGTCCAGGCTTGCAGTATTTGTACAATGTGTACTAGTTGCTAAGGAGCGGGCAGCCGCCCCCTCCTTAACCAGTAAACATCATGGTTGTTAAAGTGGAGTTTCACCCAAAAGTGGAACTTCCACTTATTTGTCTCCTCTCCACATCCGGTGCCACAATTGGCATCTTTGGGGGAGGAGGGGGGAGCGGATACCTGTCTTTGACAGGTATCCTGTGCCTGCTTCCAGGAGACCAGGCTGCAGTGCATTACATCAGCAGCTCAACTCCCTCCTTCCCCTGCTGCCGGGCCAGTAGGAGAGTGCAGCGGTGCCTCGTACATGTGCAGTAGGGACCTGGCGTGAAGCCGTAATGCTTTACTACCGGGTTCCCTTATCGGCAATGGCGGCGGCAGCACCCGACAGCTGATGAAACATCAGCTGAGGTGCCGACATCGCTGGACTCCAGGACAGGTAAGTGTCCTACTATTAAAAGTCAGCAGCTGCAGTATGTGTAGCTGCTGGCTTTTAATTTTTGCAGGGGTGGGTGGACCTCTGCTTTTAGAAACGGGCGTCCTTAACAACCGATTAGTCATCTAAAAAAAAAATCTAAAAAATAAGAAAAAAATTAGGAAAAAAAAAAAAAAAAATGGCCCTCCCAAATCCATACCAGGCCCTTTCCCCAATTTTTTATAGCTGCTGATTCTTTTTGTTTTTTGTTTTGATTCAGCTGATGACTCAACGATTGTTAAGGATGCGGCGGCCGCCCGCTCCTTAAAAACCATGTTGTTTAGCGGTTGTTAAGGACATGGGTGGCCGCCCGCTCCTTAACAATGCCTATTTATTAATGTTGATAAATACACCGGCTAGTGCCAGGCATTAAATTACTGCATGTTTTCACAACTAAAATACCGCAAGACTTCATAATATCACTCATGCGGTATTTTAATAGTGTTTTTTTAGGAATGCCAAAAAACTTTTTGAAAAACGTGGTATTTTACCGGATTTTTTTATATGATAAATATTCAGACAGTAGAAAAGGCAAGATCTATTGGCAATACAGTAGCAGCATCCAGTCACCAACCATCTTTTAGCTGAGCTGACCACAGTACACCAAAAATAATGCTTTACAGAACATTATTACTGCAAATTACCCTACTGAATAGGCCCTATTGCAATGCAAATCCTTTGTACCCCTAACCAGTTCATTGGTGCACAAGGGTACAACACACAAGTCCTTTACTGTTCATTTTGAAATAATATTTACCTGTCCTGAATTCAGTAATGTTCAAAGATGTCCCATGGCGTCTGATCTCTAATCCAGCACTGGCAGGTCAGCGGAAAGAAAAACATAATCCTTCTTCCTCTTCACTCAACTCCCATATGAGTCCTATCAGATTTCCTGCCCTGAGCCTAGTTTTATGTGTCCGGGGAACTCTGGGGATATGTTACCTGTCACATCAATACCTGATTTTCCCCACATTTGCCTAGGCAACATTTAGATTAACAAGATTCACCCCATGCTGCATGCAAATTAAACAGAGTGAATGTCCGCTTGTACAGGGAAAACTTTTTTGGGGGGTTTTGAATGGAGTGGAGAGGGATTAGGAAACCTGTCAGGTAGTATCTCTGTCTGTATTTTCATTAAGGACTCACTCATTCACTCTCTCTATTTGTCATGATTACCGTTATCATTGAAAGTAATTGTGAACAAAAATCCCAAATTTTGGGTTGTCACCAGAACAGGAATAGAGGGGCAATGTTCCAATGGGGACATTAGATCTGGTGACAACTAGGAATTTCCTCCTGCTTTGGCTATGGGACAGGAAGTGAAGAGAAATCTCCCCAACAGGATGCAAGTGGCTGTGAAAAAAAACTAACTCTCTTATTCTATCCAAAATGAAAAAAAAAAAGTTTTGCCTTTAGTTCTACTTTAAATTCTGTACGCATATTTATGTAAATAAAGTTTGAGTCCTGACCCATAGGGTAATGCTACTGATGATTAGTGCTATACCGTTATAATTAACAGTATCCTTTGTTTACATGTAACAATCAGTATTTTTTGCTAGAAAATTACTTAGAACCCCCAAGCATTATATATTTTTAAAGCAGAGGCTTGGTGGGTTTTGTCATTTTTTTTTTTTATGTAACACAGTATTTGCGCTGTGGTTTTGTAAGTGCAATGTTTTTGGAAGAAATATGCTTTTTTGAATTTTAATGCACAATACATAACCCAATTTTTTTTTTGTAAAATATAAAAGATGATGTTACGCTGAGTAAATAGATACCAAACATGTCAAGCTTTAAAATTGTGCATACCCCTGCAATGGCGACAAACTGTAAATTTTACTATCCATAGACAACGCTTTAAAAGCCTTTACAGGTTACCACTTTAGATTTACAGAGGAGGCCTGGTACTAGAATTACTACCCATGATCTGACGTTCGTAGTGATACCTCACTTGTGTGGGATGATTGTTGTTTGCGTGCATCACTTTTATTGCTGTCACAAAGAATGTAAACATTTTTGTGACAACAATAGGCATGTGACAGATACTCTTTATGGGGAGATCTGGGATCTATGAGACCCAAATCCCTCCTCAACCCTTAAGCCCGGGTTCACACTATAATGCGCTGCGGATCGCACAGGAGCGCTGTGCGCCCCTGTTCACTGTTTCAGGGACGAATCAGGGCCGATTCTATGCCTGAATTCGGTCCTGAAACGCAGCCAAAGACGCACAGCGTTTTTGTGCAGTGCGCACCGCAGCCGCCCCAGAGATATGTGAACCGGCTCCATAGGGAGCCAGTCACATTCTCCTGCTATGCAAATTAGATGTGCGGAAACGCACATCTAATTCGCATAGGTGTGAACCCGGGCTTAAAGCTTTCAATCACACCAAGATCTGTGTTTTTGAATGCTTTTGATTATTGAAAATGGCACAGTTGACATCTGGGTAAACCAGAAACACAGAGAAACACAGAGAAATGCGCTGCCCTTTAGCAGATTTGTATTGGTGCCCTTAATTGTTAATAGCACCCCCACACATCTGCAAGTGTGTGCATTTTCACGCGTGACAAACTACATGGTGCAATGCCTTTTTCATAAAAAGTCAGAGGTGTCCGTGTTTCTTGCGTGTAGGGCAGCCCTACATGAGACACATGGAAACACGCTGAAAATGTGCTTGCACTGAGTCGCACCTGTATCTGTGATCCAAGCATAGGCCTGCACACAGGGTGTGCCGGATGTGCCTGGGCACACCCTAATCACCGCGTGTGGCGCAGAGTCCCCTTGCTGCTCGTGCCCTGGTCCAATTAGTCCCCTAATATCTCACCAAAACCCCCCAATGGGGTTTGTAAAAAAATATTAAGAATAATATTGTAAAAATAATAAAAAAATAAATTGTAAAAAAAAAATTAAAATAAACTACTGGCACCATCCACTACTACTGACACCAACCTCTGCCCTGCTAACACATCCACTGCTCTAAGGACACTGTTCACTGGTCTACTGAGTCGGTCCACTGCTCTACTGACTGACACCATCCCCTGTCCTACTGACACTGTCCACATATACATGTGCTTAAGCGTTGGGGTGCACACCCTAATGCAATAGGCTGCGCAGACCTATGAATCCAAATCTAAAAGTCCTGATTTGATGTAATTTCTATAATAATCTCTGTGTCAAAATGACAATATGCAAATGGATATACTTTCCTATGTGACAAGGGGGTAGAGTGAATGTTGGAAGAACCTGATGAGCATATCATGTCAAATCTTGGACAAATTAGAATTTGCTGTGGTGCTGCTGTTACAACCACCACATTAAAGAGGAAGTAAAGTGCTGCTTTTTTTTTCCTGACCTGCAAAGTAAAGGAATAATGCATTGCATACTAGCACATTATGTGAAACTTACCTGCAAATGAAGCCCTCATTGTCACCGCTGGAGGCCGCTTATATCTTTGCCCGTCTTCCTTCCGGGTCTGCGGACTCCGTCTGTGTGACTGGCCGGAACCGCATTATGTCACTCCCACGCACGCGCGCAGAAGCCGCCGGTCACGGCACAGGGCTCTGAAGAAACAGCACTGGTGGCCGTTCCTTCAGAGCGCATGCGCTGATGATGTCATCGGCTGCATATGCAGTAAATATCTGCTAAACATTGCACATTTAGCAGATATTTACAGTACCTATAGGTAGGCCCTATTATAGGCTTACCTACAAACAATCAATGGAAATTTACTTCCACTTTAAGGCTAGGTTTACTTTTGCAGTTGGGGTCTGTAAAAACATGTGGTTAAGACTCATTTTATTATCAAGAACCGCCACCCCCCCAAAGGCAGCAGACGGGTGTGTACATGTCCCAACCACAATGCAAAGCAGAAAAATCTATCCTTTCTATGGAGTGCCACCTTCTGAATGTGATCTAATCAACTGAATGGGACCATGCGGCAACTGCCCCCACACAGTTGCAGTGCAGTGGGTTTTTAAGGGCTAAACAGGAGGTGAAGAGCCATCATCATGCCTCCTCATTGCCTGTCAAACACCCTCTGAAAAGTGATCCACTATGGCTCACACTTCAGAGGGCACTGCTAGTGTTATCGAGCTCTAACAAAGTTTATTTTTGTCTGCAATTTCAATGGTATTTTATGTGGACAACAATGCTTAGTGGAGTTCTTTAACAAGTAATGTGTAGTGATTTTTTTTCACCTGTTACTCCTGGTAACGCAACATTTTTCTAAAACCAGGAGTTCAGCATAACAGCCAGGAATCCAGCATTTTTGAATTAGCAGTGGCAGCACTCATATGTCTTTAAATATAGGTAAAGTTTTTTTTTGAAGACTCAAACATCAATCAAGCTGTCAATAATTAATTAATTAACCATTCATACTTACAACTTATTGTAAACTGTCATGCTTTTAAATGATAGGTGCTGTACATTATTTGCCATTCACCAATATGGAAGCCTGGGAAAGAAATTCTGTGCTTTGCTTGGCCGCTAACATGAAAAGCCTGTTCTACTGTTTTATAGAAAACATGCAAATAACAATAACAGAAATCTTGGCTTGGCAATGTTCTATAAACCGTAACTACACTAATTAGTGGAAAACATTTGCATTTCAATAGATGAAACTCCAGCTAGAGAAAGCGCAGCAACTGCTAAAAGAAGGCTTTTACCGCCATCTAGTGATAAAAATAGAAAATACACATTTCTCATGTTAGTGGAAAAAAAAAAAAAAAAAAAGGTAAAGTAGCAAACAATCAATGATTGTAATAACTAAACACTTTTATATAATTTAGAATTTTGAGTAAAAAATATAAACAGTTTACAGTATAACTAAAAGGATCCCTTTGCTGGCTAACAGGCTTCAACGCTGTTGATTTTTTGTATTTCAAATACCTTTAACCACTTCCCGACCGGCCTATAGCAGAATGACGGCCGGGCGGTGATTCAGTTATCCTGATTGGGCATCATATGACGTCCTGCAGGATAACAGCCACCGCGCGCCCGTAGGGGGCACGCATCGCGGCGATCGGTGGTGCGGTGTGTCAGTCTGACACACCGCTACACCGAACTTGGTAAACTGCCTCCAACGGAGGATCTTTACCACGTGATCAGCCGTGTTGAATCACGGCTGATCACAATGTCAGCAGGAAGAGCCGTTGATCAGCTTTTCCTCACTCGCGTCTGACAGGTTGTTACTTGAAAGTTTTTTTATTAATGGAACTTAACCATGATGGTTAAAATAGGAGCTGTGCTACAGGAGATAACACAAATGAAGCTGGCACAAGTATTATACAATGATCAAGCGCTAAAATAGGGTGATAATCCTGACGCGTTTCGACCCCGTTGGGTCATCTTCAGAGGATTGAGGCGCTGTGACAAAATTTGCGTATTAGAGTTCATGGATGTGACCATAGAAATATAATAATATATATATGTTTAACAGTATAATTACCAATCACATTGTGTTTGAGCAGTTTCTCCTGAGCTTATAGTTCTCCGACGTCTCCCCCACCGGGTCCCGACAAGAGTCCCCGGCCGTCCACCACGTCAACAGGGGAAAAGGGGGGTGTTAATCGTCCATGCGTGTCTTACAAGGAGTCACACCAAGTGGATATTTCCCAAAACTGGGGAGGAGCGTGGAGGCAAGCGAGCGAGACCTGCAGCCAAAGCATCAAATAACAGACAACTGTACCATCAGTGCGTTCGGTTTAGCACGGATAGAGATATATGTATCATGTGTAATTTTTTGAAAAAAAGAGATAACTCTGTAATTTATTTAATTAAATATTTGTTGGATGTTGTCTGTGCTTGGGGTCAGCGATGTATGAATATTCCTATAGTGATGATGGTAACAAAAGGGGGGGAGGGGAAGGGGTTAACAAGGGTAAGTAGGACTGCATATAGATATCAGTATATCAGAGTATGTAATGTAATAGGTAAATAGTGGTATCTATGTGTTGGCCGTGAAACAAGTGACGAAGTAGGGTGAAAATATAGGAATGTAAAGAAAAAGGCGAGTGTGGGGAGAACATGTGAGGAACGAAGGGGACGGGCAGACTAGTAGGGAAAAAAAAAAAAAAAAAAAACAGGGGAAAGAAAGGGGATGGGAAAGAAAGAACGGGAAGGAGGGGGGGATGGTTAAGGGGAGAATGGGAAAAAAAAGGATCAGGGAGTGAAGGAAAAAAGGCTTAAGAGGAAAAGATCCAGGGGAAAAAGGGAACAGATAGGTGAAGTGTGAGGATAGTGCAGGTGGGGTGATGCATGTGAGTGGAAGGGAAGCATGGGGGTGGGGAAATGGGAAGGTGCAGTGCAAGGGGCCAAATAAAACAATCAAAAAGCAGTGAAAGCAAAAACATAGGCAAAAAACATAATCCAACCGTGTATATGTGAGAGATGGGTGTGTGTGATGGTGTACTGAAAAATGCATGGGTGCTGGAAAAGGGGTCATGAGGTGTCAAGATGGAAAGAAAATGGGACAGAGGTGAGACAAAGAAACACACAAGGTGTGTTTTGACATTAATCGGGGTGTGCAGCACTTTATATCTTCTCAGTATGTGTCTCTCCCCTTTTCTGGAATATTGGGTGGTTAAACACCCCTCCCCCTCTTTTTGACACTCGAGTTAAGATATGAGCTGTGGGATGATTCTGGTTGAATTGTGAATTCTTGTAATACTTTTATTGTGACTGTTTCTACTGAATAAGTATTGTGTTACATTGTTTACAGGATGAGCCAATGTATATGTATAGGTGATGATTGGACTACCCCCATGTAATTACACGTTAATATTTTATAACAGGCGAGATCGGATAAAATTATCTGTTATTCTCCCCTGTTTTCACTAATCTATCATAATACTGGACACTTTAGTGTGCCCCCTCAGGCGCACTCAATATGTTTACAATACATTGGCTAGTATTTTCATTCTGCTGTAATGACAACCCCTACCATCTGGAGCATCACATGTACGTTTTTTGTCAAATTCAATGGAGGTAGCCTATGGCTGCCCCGAATGCATTCCAACCACCCACAGCTTTCTAGATCTTTGTACACTAGAATGCAATTTATAGGTTTCTATAATCCTGTTACATATTGTCTGCATTGTGGTGTTCCCCTGCTTCTCTCCCTTCCGGAGCCCGATGTGGGTCCCATGGGCCGTGGACCCGTCCTGGGGATGGGGGCTTCGTCGTTGCGTCTCTTCCTGGCAGGAAAAGAGGGGGGGCACAATTAAAGGGTCCGTGCCTCCTTTCTGCACCCTCGGGTGTATCACTTCCTGCCAGCGGCGTTCCGGATCACATCCGGATGCCGTGGCGTTGTGGGCATGCGATGCTGCGTGCGTGCGACGTCGCGACATCGCGCTATTACGACGGATGTGACGGCTGAGCTGGGATATTTATCTTCCTGAACGCCGGGGGAGCCACATGTGGAGGGTTAATCCCTGCTGGAGGAGGAGGGGTGGGGACAGCCTGCATGCACCTGCAGCCTAATTAGGCATCCAATCAGCGGCCAGCACTTTATTTATAATGACCAAGCAGATTGGGGGATCTGCTTTTAGTTCCTACTGTTTCATCAGACTGATCAACTGACTTATACTCTGGAGACAGGTAATCACCAGTATCTGAACACATTGATGAGTTGGACCTGACATACCCTGTATTGTGGGTCTCTGTCACGTCATTCCTTCCCACTGTGATTAGTTATACTATCTTGTACAATTTACATCCGATTCTACCCACCCTCAATACATGTCCACCTTTATGGCACTTCACCTTGTGTGTTTCTTTGTCTCACCTCTGTCCCATTTTCTTTCCATCTTGACACCTCATGACCCCTTTTCCAGCACCCATGCATTTTTCAGTACACCATCACACACACCCATCTCTCACATATACACGGTTGGATTATGTTTTTTGCCTATGTTTTTGCTTTCACTGCTTTTTGATTGTTTTATTTGGCCCCTTGCACTGCACCTTCCCATTTCCCCACCCCCATGCTTCCCTTCCACTCACATGCATCACCCCACCTGCACTATCCTCACACTTCACCTATCTGTTCCCTTTTTCCCCTGGATCTTTTCCTCTTAAGCCTTTTTTCCTTCACTCCCTGATCCTTTTTTTTCCCATTCTCCCCTTAACCATCCCCCCCTCCTTCCCGTTCTTTCTTTCCCATCCCCTTTCTTTCCCCTGTTTTTTTTTTTTTTTTTTTCCCTACTAGTCTGCCCGTCCCCTTCTTTCCTCACATGTTCTCCCCACACTCACCTTTTTCTTTACATTCCTATATTTTCACCCTACTTCGTCACTTGTTTCACGGCCAACACATAGATACCACTATTTACCTATTACATTACATACTCTGATATACTGATATCTATATGCAGTCCTACTTACCCTTGTTAACCCCTTCCCCTCCCCCCCTTTTGTTACCATCATCACTATAGGAATATTCATACATCGCTGACCCCAAGCACAGACAACATCCAACAAATATTTAATTAAATAAATTACAGAGTTATCTCTTTTTTTCAAAAAATTACACATGATACATATATCTCTATCCGTGCTAAACCGAACGCACTGATGGTACAGTTGTCTGTTATTTGATGCTTTGGCTGCAGGTCTCGCTCGCTTGCCTCCACGCTCCTCCCCAGTTTTGGGAAATATCCACTTGGTGTGACTCCTTGTAAGACACGCATGGACGATTAACACCCCCCTTTTCCCCTGTTGACGTGGTGGACGGCCGGGGACTCTTGTCGGGACCCGGTGGGGGAGACGTCGGAGAACTATAAGCTCAGGAGAAACTGCTCAAACACAATGTGATTGGTAATTATACTGTTAAACATATATATATTATTATATTTCTATGGTCACATCCATGAACTCTAATACGCAAATTTTGTCACAGCGCCTCAATCCTCTGAAGATGACCCAACGGGGTCGAAACGCGTCAGGATTATCACCCTATTTTAGCGCTTGATCATTGTATAATACTTGTGCCAGCTTCATTTGTGTTATCTCCTGTAGCACAGCTCCTATTTTAACCATCATGGTTAAGTTCCATTAATAAAAAAACTTTCAAGTAACAACCTATTATTTTCATAATTTATTGCTGCTTTAAAACCCCACGGGGGATATCTTCTTTTTCTTTTTGACATTAATCGGGGTGTGCAGCACTTTATATCTTCTCAGTATGTGTCTCTCCCCTTTTCTCGAGGTTGCTGGCAAGGGCCTCACCCCCACATCCCTGGTCTGCTTGATGTTGGGTCTGCATGAGGGCATTGTAAAATCTGAAGCCCCTTTAGAACGAAGATATCCACCGATTCCTCCATGTAGATTTGTACAGGGTACATATTTAGTCAATTTTGTCCCCTGGGAATAGAGATGTGACATTTTGAAGCCATGGGGAAAAACATTTTTTGTCACTGTTTTTTTCTGGAAAAAAATGAAATTTTCAGAAAAATTTAAAGTAATTTTGTTACACTGGGAAGGTGAAATACAGTGTATATAAAAGTATTATGCTTGAAATAAAAGTACAGCTTATTCAGCAAATGAACTATACGTTCTTTGTAAAAAACGTTGTTTGATCCTGTCTTCTCTGACCCCCCCCCCTTCTTCCAATCTCTCTCTAATTCATCTCTTGATAATACAGAGCACTGGGGGCAAGCTGCACATGCTCAGTTTATTGTGTTATTATATAGTTTTATATAGTTGTTTTTTTTTCTTGGGAGTGGGCACAGGAACAATCAGCACTGTCCAGAGAGAGGGTCAGGGGTCCTGCAACCTCATAGAACAATCAGGGGAGACTGAAAACTCCTCCTACAAGCTTTAACCAGACATTGATAGAAATCACAAAGTCTGCTCTAACTGCTGATGAGAAAAGCTATTTAGCAGTTTAACTCCTTCAGATCCGCGCTATAGCCAAATGACGGCTACAGCGCGGATCTGCTTTGCCAGGAGGGCGTCAATAGACGTCCTCCCCTTTGCAAGCTGGCCGCGCCCCCCGACCCCTTACCACATGATCAGCTGTCAGCCAATGACAGCTACGTGATGTAAACAGAGGATCGGTAATCTTTTTTTTTTTTTTCTTCTCACGCTGACAGCGTGAGGAGAAAAAACAGCTGATCACCGGCTCCTGTTGAAGGGACATTGGTCCCGAGGAGGGAGAGGCGGAACTGGCTCATATGTGCCCACATTGCCCACAAATCAGTGCCTACAGTGCCCACCAATCAGTGCCCACAAGTACAACAGTGCCACCTATGAATGCCCACCAGTGCCACCTATCAATGCCCACCAGTGGTGCCTCATCAGTGCCACCTAGCAGTGCCGCCTATCAGTGCCGCCTACCAGTGCTGATCAGTGCCCATCACTGCCACCCATCAGTGCCCATCACTGCCACCCATCAGTGCCAGCTATCAGTGCCATCTATTAGTGCCCTACAGTGCCACCTATCAAGTCCTTCAGTGCCGCCCATCAGTGCCACCCATCAGTTTCCACCAGTGCCACCTCATCACTGCCCACCAGTGCCGCCTATTAGTGCCCATCAGTGCCGCCTTATCAGTGCCCATCAATGCAGCCTATCAGTGCCCATCAGTGCAGTCTATCAGTGGCCATCAGTGTAGCCTCATCAGCGTACATCAATGAAGGAACAAAATTACCTGTTTGCAAAATTTATTAACAAAATATAAAACGGCTTTGTATTTTTTTTTTAATTCGGTCTTTTTTTAATTTAAAAAATAAATAAATAAAAAACCCAGAGGTGATCAAATACCACCAAAAGAAAGCTCTATTTGTGGGGAAAAAATGATTAAAATTTAATATTGGTACAGTGTTGTATGACCGCGCAATTGTCATTCAAAGGGTGACAGTGCTAAAAGCTGAAAATTGGTTTGGGCCGGAGGGGGGTTTAGGTGCCCGGTAAGCAAGTTGTTACATTTACAAAAACTATTGCATTTCCATGCTCTGTGTACTGTGGGAGACCAGATATAGTGAATACAGGCTCCTGGGTTTAGTAACACTTTAAGGACATTTAAAGTATACATGATAGGTCACCACCCCCTTTCCCTTCTAATAATGTAAACACTTCCTACCAATATACATTTTCAGTTATTGACAATGCTGATCCAGAAGCATATATTGCTCTTGCAAGAGCTTGATGAATGTTGTCCTGATTTTCAGGTGTAATTTTATTTATAAATGAAGGCATTGTGTATTTTTGGGAGGTCATAGTTTCTAACACTTCCTTTCATGGGGCTGCTGCTGATGAAGAAACATTTTGTGATGATCCAGAAACAGCAGAAAGAGTGTTTCAGGAATAAGAACTCTAGAGGGAAAAGCTACTCCCTCTTTCATTATGGTCCTCATCATGTCATTCCATAAATTATTGTTTAATGTCTTTAGGGCACCTCTGGCATGCCAGGATGGATTTAGTCATCCTTGTGGCATTTAGAAAAGAATATTTCTTCTCACAATATTCACAAATTGCAACTTTGCTTTCAGCTGAAATCGCACAGTGGAAATGTTTTCAAACTCTAGATGTCGGTCTTACCATTTTACATAGCGGAGGAAAAGAAAAAAAACAATTTACTGAAAAGGCTATATGGAAACATTATGCTGTGATGGCAGAGAACATTAATAGGAATCATTTAAAGGATAAATAAGATAAACAAATTTGTCGAACAAATTTACACTTTTACCTTTCAAAATACTCTACACCCAACTGTAGGAGAAGGAGCCCACAAGAAAACTAACCTGCAGCCTTTCCTCTACAGTGCTGCTATTGGCAGAAATGCATGATTCTATTGTTTGAGAACTGCATAGAGAAGTGCAGTGTTACTTGAACTGTATTCCAGGATTTGCTTGTCTTCAGCTGCAATACCTTGCAATAATTTAAGACTTTACATGTTATATAGTTTGAATACCAAGTCATATATTTATTAACTATCATTGTAAAAGAACATATTCTACACTTCTTTTTTCCCCAATTTTTCCATAAAAAATGTTTATAATGTGAAACTATCCAGTAGGTTGGAATCTGTCATATAATAGTGGTAGTGATTCCTGTTGGCCTACGAACTGACCAGACCTGGTCATTTTTAATTTACCCGATGGAAAAACTACGAACGAGCTGGGTTTGGGTCCAACTCATAGTTGACCCAAATCTCATCTTGAGTCTACATGTCCCAGTGTTGGTGCTCTCACAAAATTAAAGTTCTAACCTATTATACTAAGCTGATATGGCAGTGTGGCTTCCATATATATTTTTACTTGTATCCATCTGAAACATTTATTTTTATTTAAATGCTGCAAAAAAGTTTTAATTAAAGCAACAATATATTTAGGAACCCCCTTGGATTCTGTCTTTACTGGTTGTGACAGTAGAGATTACTGTTGAGGCTTAGAGAACCCACACTCCAATGGAGTGCATGGGGAGGAAGAAAGAACAGCTAATTTGAGATGAACCTACAATAGCAGCCAATGATATGAAGATTTTCATAAATTTCTTGGTGACAGAAGCAGGCCACTCCTTGATTGCTTCAACATTATGGATTTGAGGTTTTATTAGGCCCTCCCAATGATGTATCCTAGATACTGGGCCTCTTCTAACCCTATGGCATTTTTTTTGTTTTTTCTATTAGGGCCATGTCAGGAACCATGAAATAGATGAAGACAGAAAATGCAGTAGAAATCACATCTTTTAATAAAATGGTAAAAATGGAACAACTGGTAAATGCAGTCAAAACATAACCAGGGTTCGGGTAGTCAGAACAAGCCAGGAAATCAGAAAGCCAGAGATCAGCATAGTCAGAGGCAGCAGACAGGATCAGGAACCAGAAGGGACATCAACTAGGCAAGTCTTCAACAGGAACACAGCAGAGAGTCTCTAGTTATGTTGACCAAGGCGAAGGCAATTGATGAAATGAACCAGGCAGATTAAATAGCCAGAAGGGCTCATCTCCATGACCGCTGCAGCTACGCTGAAGCCCTGTAAGGGGGAGACTGCAATCACAGGGAGCCCTGAACATGTCCCAGTGCCGCAAGACCTTCTTCCAGCCACAGCAGACCAAAAGCTCCCACCGCGGACAGCTGGAATCCTTCTTCCCAGAGGCCCACGGGGCAGAGAACAGGGCTTCCAAGATGGCGCTAGCTCAGGAGGCCTTACCACACCATGCGGCTGCGCTGTCTCCAGCTGCAGCGTCTCCCATCCCATCGCCAAGGTCGGTAAGCGACTCAGCGACTCCAGCTTCCCAGGGTTCCTTTCCCCCTCATGACAGTGAGTCAGACATGGCAGAGATTATGAGGGATGGAGACCTGAAGCGCCATATCTGGTCTCTTTCCACGAGGGATGATCTAGAGTGCTTTGCTGACAGAGTAGAGAAGGCTCTCAAGCAGGATATAGCACAGCTCCAAACTGATACCACACAGCTAGGGAACAGAATGGAGACACTGGAGCAGAGATTTTATGACGCTCTCCCTACTATGGCTTTGCTAACTGAGAGATGTGCTGTACAGATTCAGAAGCTGGAGTCTCTGCTATGCCAGATGGACGATTTTGAAAATCGCAGCAGACAAGCGAATATACGTGTCCGAGGCCTACCTGAAGCCATGGGCCCTAAAGATGTTGTGCCTACTCTTATTAGGGTGCTCAGGGAAATTCTGGAGCTACCTAACATGGTTCCCATTGAGATTGACTGAGCCCATAGGGCACTCAGGCCCCCGTCCCAGGAGGTCAACAACCCTCGGGACGTCATCTGCAAACTGCACAAATATACCCTTAAAGACTGCATTCTGCAGAAAATGCGTGGGAAGCCTTATTTTGATTTTGATTGGGCCAGTCTTTTCTTTTACCAAGATCTCTCCAGGTGCACACTCATGCAGCTAGAGCATTTCGCCCTCTGCTGGCTGCCATTCAGGATGCAGGCCTCACCTACCACTGGGGATTTCCCTTTAACCTGCAGGTAATCAAGGAGGGACGCCAAAACACGCTGTATACCAAGGATGACCTACCGCGCTTTCTGGCTGACCTAGAGCTGGATCCGGTTGACTTCCCGGACTGGAAAGGGGCGGTGGACTTCCCTGTAATTCAACGCCCTCAGCCCTGGATACCTGCTAATCACAGAAGCCACAAGCGAAACTGTCAGCGTCATGCCCTGGGCACTTCCCCTGGCCCCTCTACTTCACAGGAGTGAAGACCTGACCCTGCTCTAGAGAACTCCCCATGTTGTACGCTATTGTTGGCTGCACTTGCCCCCCCTTCTTTTTGTTCCTTCTATCTCTTATTTCATTTTTCTGGCGGACAAGGCCAGCCTGTACAGTCCGGGTCCAAGGCTTGAATTTTTCCTGCAAAGCTGTGATGTTTCACCAGACTATGTACACCCTGGACCTGGGGCTCATGCCCAGGTTTGAAACTCTTAGGCCCATTGAGTCTGCTCCCTTACCCCATAGCATCTACTCGGCCACGGTGGTCTGAGGGGAAACCTCTCGGACCCTTTCATGTTGGTCCACGTACCCCCCCATAGGTCGCACCTCTCTAGGTGTAGATTTTGGAAAGGATCAGGGACAGCAGCTGGAGGACTCCTTCACTATGGGAAGACCCCTCCTGCTGTACCTACAGTTGTCTTAATTAGGAGACTGGTTACCACCAGTCCCCTGTGTGTTTTTTGTCATACTTCAATGCTTAATTTCTCCTCCTTTTGTCTGTGTTTTTCTTTTTATTGCTGCTCATTATTCCTCTTGTTTTGTTCCTATAC
The DNA here is from genome assembly GCA_037952925.1 of Lithobates clamitans. Lineage (NCBI taxonomy): Eukaryota > Metazoa > Chordata > Amphibia > Anura > Ranidae > Lithobates > Lithobates clamitans. The sequence continues at coordinate 5,489,999 of JBBGZY010000017.1, read as the reverse complement.
TCTCAGGATGTGCCGTCTGTACCCTCGCTCATGCCGTGCCCGTTGATGTTCTCCACGGAGTGCCATGCCTCACAACTGTCTATGGCATCGCTCAAGGTAATCTTGTATAATGTTCCGGGTCTAATGTTCTCCACACAAAAGAAGCAAGCTATGGTGGGAACTGAAGAGGCTGAAAGGTAGTCTTCTTGCAGGAGATGCATTTTACCACCCAGTCAATGCCAAAGCTACCCCACCACTTATTTAACCATTGGTTTGTCAGTACGTCCCCAGTGGCTAAGTCCAAGGGCACAGCTCTAGCAATCCATAGATCCTCCCCCTTTCAACCCAAGGAGAGTCAGATAAACCTCCAGGGTCGCTATGTGTTCTTGAAGGGAACACTGCATGGGTGGAATTATACGTTTGCTTCTATATACGCCCCCAACTCTAGCCAACTTACTTTCATATGGACATGTACATTCGTTATTGTCCGTATGCATTTTCGTCTGAATTTCGGTGATTTTTGTGTTCGTTTTAACAATAACGAACGTGCAGAATCTGCTCCCTTAACCCATTGAGTCTGCTCCCTTTCCCCATAGCATCTACTCGGCCGCGGTGGTCCGAGGGGGAACCTCTTGGACCCTTTCATGTTGGTCCACGTACCCCCCATAGGTCACACCTCTCTAGGTGTAGATTCTGGAAAGGATCAGGGATAGCAGCTGGAGGACTCCTTCACTATGGGAAGACCCCCCTCCTGCTGTACCTACAGTTGTCTCAATCAGGAAACTGGTTACCACCAGTCTCCTGTGTGTTTTTTGTCATACTCCAGTGCTTAATTTCTCCTCCTTTTGTCTGTGTTTTTCTTTTTATTGCTGCTCATTATTCCTTTTTTTTTGTTCCTATACTCTCAGGACGTGCCCGTTGATGTTCTCCACGAAGTGCCATCCCTCACAACTGTCTATGGCATCGCTCAAGGTAATCTCGTATAATGTTCGGGGTCTAATGTTCCCCACACAAAAGAAGCGAGCTATGGTGGGAACTGAAGAGGCTGAAAGGTAGTCTTCTTGCAGGAGATGCATTTTACCACCCAGTCAATGCCAAAACTACCCCACCACTTATTTAACCATTGGTTTGTTAGTACAGCCCCAGTGGCTAAGTCCAAGAGCACAGCTCTAGCAATCCATAGATCCTCCCCCTTTCAACCCGAGGAGAGTCAGATAACCCTCCAGGGTCGCTATGTGTTCTTATAATAACGAATGTGCAGAATCCGAAATCAAAAGGATCCGAAATAAAAAAATGCTTTATTTTCGAATCCATTATATTTTCGTATCATTGCGATAACAGTTCGATATAGATAGAAGATTCGACATGATGGTGACAATAGCGATCTGTGTCTATCGACCTGCGGTCGAATGTGCCTAACCTAACTCTATTCGTTCAAGATTATTTGACATAGAGAGAAAAGATTCAACATTATAGAGACATGAAGAATATTGGCATGCATTAAAAAGGGGATCAACTCCAGAGATAAAACGAAATTCTCCCGCTCTACAAGACTCTGGTCCGGCCGCACCTAGAGTATGATGTCCAGTTCTGGACAACAGTCCTCAGGAAGGATGTACTGGAAATGGAGCGAGTAAAAAGAAGGGCAACAAAGCTAATAAAGGGTCTGGAGGATATTAGCTATGCGGAAAGGTTGCAAGCACTGAACTTATTCTCGCTGGAGAAGAGACACTTGAGAGGGGATATGATTTCAATATACAAATACCATACTGGTGACCCCACAATAGGGATAAAACTTTTTTGCAGAAGTGAGTTTAACAAGACTCGTGGCCACTCATTAAAATTAGAAGAAAAAAGGTATAACCTTAAACTACATAGAGGGTTCTTTACTGTAAGAGCGGTAAGGAGGTGGAATTCCCTTCCACAGGCGGTGGTCTCAGCGGGAGGCATTGATAGTTTCAAGAAACTATTAGATAAGCACCTGAATGACCGCAACATACAGGGATATACAATGTAATGCTGACATATAATCACACACATATGTTGGACTTGATGGACTTGTGTCTTTTTTTCAACCTTACCTACTATGTAACTATGTAAGATTTGACGAAGCAGCTAAAAACATACGATCGCCGCAAGCGGACATTTACGATTAAATGCTCCACTCATAGGCTATAGAAGAATTCTAATGTTGTTTGACCAGTAATAATAATTATAATCCCCTCCTAGACACATCACATAGCCGACCGACTCATTCCCATGCTTTCATTAAACACTTGCATCAAAACCTCCAGAATCACTTTCTAGTGGATAGTTGGAGAATTCTCCACCCCTCTGGCCGATACTTTAGCTATTACTCAAGGGTCCATAACATATATATACCCATATTGACCTCTTATGTGTCGACCACTTTATCCTAGAGTCACTGCAGTTGGCATCTATTGAGAATATCACCATCTCGGACCACGCTTCGACTACTATTACCCTTAGCCTGCCGGAAGTTACCCGTAGGACTTGGTCCTTGCCGTTGAATGAAAATTAACTGGATGACACTGCAGTGGTCTTGAAGGTCACGGAAGTCCTCACCCACTGTTTTAGCGAAAACACGTCAATGGCCTTAGTGAGGGGATAGTCTGGGAAAGTCACAAAGCTGTAGTGAGAGGAGAATTGATTTCCCAGGGCACAAAGCTTAAGAAGGCCCGCCAGGCGGACTGTCTGAGGGTCCTTGGTGCCCTCCAAGTGGCCGAGGTTAGGCATAGGAGTCATGGAGACCCTGAGGCACTAAACAAACTGAAGAAACTTAGAGAGGTTTTCACTCACCTACTGGAACGTCAGATCAAAAAACACCACCGTTACCTGTCTCATAAATTTTAAGAACACAGGAACAAGTGTGGTCAGATGCTGGCTAGGGCCCTGTGGAAAAAACAGGAGCAGGGTCATATCCACAAGCTCCGCTCCCCTGTTGGAGATCCAAAATCGCCTCTGTGTTCCTAGACTACTATGCTGACCTATATAACCTAGGCCCGCAACTATCTCCTGATGCCCGGGCAGCTAGGTTGTCTGATATACATACTTATTTGACCTCGGCAAATGTGAATATTTCAATTCTGTAGCAGAGGGTAGCCAGATTCCTTCAGAGGCCCTTTTAGCCCATATTACCATGCTCCTGAAGGATGGTAAGGACCTTCTGCTGCCACAAAGCTATCGCCCTATTTCATTGTTGAATGTATATATAAAAATCCTGGCAAAAATTCTGGCAAACCGCTTGAAACATCTTGTGCCCCTTGTTGTCCATCCATTGGGCTAGTGGACGCCAGGACCCCATGCCATACCTGATCCTATCGACGGACGTGGAAAAAGCATTTGATCATGTGGATCCTATCCTACCTTAAGGCGGTCTTAGAGACTCTGGGGGTGGGACCGAACATGTTAACCTGGATAATGGCTTTGTATTCGACACCTAGTGCTAAGGTTAAGGTAAATGGCGTCTTTTTCATCTGGATTCCCCCATCAGGAATGGCACGAGACAGAGGTGTCCCATTCGCCCCTCCTCTTTGCCCTGGCTCTCGAACCTCTTTTATGCACAGTGCGGGCAAACCCGGATATCTCAGGCCTAACGGTGGGTAGTACAGAACACAAGCTGTCAGCTTATGCTGACGATATACTCTTCCACCTCACACACCCCCTTGTCTCGCTGCCTAACCTAATGCAGGAACTTCAACTTTTTGGAAAGCTCTCCAATTTTAAAATTAACTGTACAAAATCAAAGATTTTACCCATCCACCTTGCCCAGCAGCCTACAAGACGCTTTCCGCTTTATCTGGGCTAAATCATCTTTGAAGTACTTGGGCATACAGCTTAAGAAATGACTTTGACACCCTATATGATAATAATTATTCTAAGCTGTTAGCCGCAGTCAAACGAGACTTAGCCTCCTGGACTAAAATAGCCTTTACATCGATAGGCCGGGTGAATATTATTAAAATGAATGTCCTCCCAAGTACAGTAGGTGCCGCTGATATTGTGTCAATCTCGCCACTGTTAGCGGTGAGATTGACACCTGCAAGCCCCATCACGGGAGCCAGAGCCGAGCTCTGTCGCTCCTCCTGCTCGCCGCCCCCAATGGATTCCTATGGATGCGCGGCATCTCGTGGGGGCGGCGAGCGCGAGAAGCACAGCCTCGCAGCGGTGATTTCCAGCGCAATCCCATAGCGCTGGAAACACAATATCGGCGGCAGGTACTGTATACACTTTTTCATGCAAATGGTGCCGATAACCCTACCCAAGGGCTTCTTCACCCACCTTGACAGTATGCTGACTGGGTTTGTGTGAAATGGGCAGAGACCATGTATTGCTTTACAGCTGCTGAAATGCTCGAAGGGTAGAGGTGGTCTGGGAGTCCCAAATATCCTGAGGTATTACAGGGCTATAGTTCTCCAGCTGATCCTTAACTGACATTGCCATACTAAGTCCAAACTGTGGGTATCCCTGGAGAAATACATTGTGGGCAGAAATCTATCTTATGCGCCATGATTGGCCCAGGAGCACAGGGCGTTATCAGAAGGCAATTCTCCCTTGACGACTCATGCTCTTCGAGTTTGGGATCGTATCAACCAATTATGGGCTCTGGTTGCCCCTGTGTCCCCATTGGCCCTGCTTGGGGGATTCCTTTAGTTCCCCCCAGGGAACAAAATCCTTTCTTTGGGCCATGGATGGAGGATGGTAATGCCAGTTGCGGTAAGTTTATGGAGAACAGAAAACTATTAATCCTTGAAGCACTGCGGGGTCAGAGAAGTGACTTCCCTATGGACTTCTGGGGCTACCAACAGCTTTGTCATTTTTTTGCATAACATGGACGCAGAATTAGGGACACATCCTCGCTTACTCCCTTTAAGTGCCTCTTTGTGGCCTATGAACCTATGCCCCATATGATATCTAAACTATATCAAATGCTGGGTTCTGCCACTCTCGAACCTAAGCCTTTATTTGTCCGGGCATGGGAGCAAGACGTGGGACTCAAGTTCTCTGGAACTCAACTGGCTCACTTATACCAACTTACTCATTCCAGCTCCCTTGATTCCAGAGTGCAGAAAATTAATTATAAGATTCTATCAAGCTGGTATAGAATGCATTCGGATATAGCACATATTTACCCCGGCTACCCCAAACGTATGCTGGCGAGGCTGTGGTCACAAGGGCACGCTGCTACATCTCTGGTGGAAATGCCTCACGATAGAACCTTTCTGAAAAGATGTCAAAACCCAGATATGTGAAATTATTGGCATAGACATCCCCCTATCTCCTCTGCATTTCCTCCTTTATGTCCCTCCTCAACCGATTAGTCTATATAAGAAAAGCGCATTGCCTCACCTTTTGAATGCGGCAAGGCGCTTGCTACCAACATGCTGGAAACAGGCACAAGTGCCCAATAAGGAGGAGTGGACACGAGAGGTAAATAAGATAAGAGATGCTGAAGACTGGATTGCAACCTATAGGGGCAGGAGGGAATGTTTCTCAAGCATCTGGGCAGTGTGGTCAGATCAGGTCCCAGACCTGGATGGAGTTTCTTCTATCCTAGATCTAGCCCTATTGGAGTTAGCTGAGCCCTCTTTGAGGACGCGAGAGAGATCCCCGTAACAATGAATAGGACTGCCCTCTAGGCAGAGAAGTGATGCTTCCTTTGAGCATATTTACATGCTAACAAATTATTGACAGATCGATGGGCACTGGCGTGAGTGATTGGATTGACAATTGGCAAACAATATTGGTACGTACCTGCTACCTCCCCCTTTTTTTTCATGTCCTTTCCCTTTTTGTTTTGGTTTCTGTTATTTTATTTCATTTTATTTTATTTCTTTTATATTTTTCCTTCTTATTATTAGAACTGAATACAGTATATTGTCCGACCCAATGTTTTGTAAGGGTAGAAAGGGCCACCTTGTTCGGTGTGGACTCTACTCCCTCGTCTCAACATTTTTAATGCCCGACCGTGTGACCCTGATGCTGGTGGCTTGCTAAGGAGTGAGGAGGAAAGACGGAAGTCACCTTACCCCCCTCCCTTGACAACAAAACCTGTGAGTTCACACTACTATTTTCCAGCAATGTTTACTCACATTTGAGTTATTTTTGAGGGGCTAGGTTAGACACTGGTACCTTCATGTTTGATTGTTCAAAATGTTACAGGTCATCACTTGTGCCTTTACAGGTACCATTTCCTCCCATGTGGAAAAGTGCTGCCGTATATAGTGAAGCTCTATTTACACGTTTATACTGTCTGTAAATCTAGGATTTTATATTCTTACCAAAGAAGAATGTTTGTTAAGTTATATTACGTTGTTTCGTCTACTATAAATAAAGATGACAAAAATAGAAAAATAGCCAGAAGGGGCTGGCTGTGGGCTTGACTGACGAGCAGGAGATGATCAACAGGTGAGCCACTGTGGAACGAAGAATACTGGCAATTAACCAACAGCTGAGCAACCTGAGCACAGAGAAGGCCCAGCCCTGACAGTACCCCCGCCTCAATGACCCCTCCCTCTTGGAGGACCACCAGGTTTGAGGGGAAAAAGTCAATGGAAAGCACGGAGGAGGACAGGAGCATGTATGTCCGAGGATGAGACCCAAGAGCGTTCCTCCGCACAGTACACTTTCCAATGAATCAATGATCGATTGTATCTCATACACCTCATCATGGTTCTCGACCCGCACCAGGCGAGGACGTGGTACCAAGGTGGTGAAGCGGTTGCACACCAAAGGTTTTAATAAGGAGACATGAAAAACATTTGAAATACGCATGTTAGAAGGAAGGTCTAATGCGCAAGCCACTGGGTTGATCCTATATAGAATACATAAAGGCCCAATAAATCGTGGTGCCAGTTTCAGTGAGGAAACACGAAGTCAGAGGTTACGAGATGACAGCCAGACCCTCTCCCCAACCTGGTAGGAAGGCACAGGTAGGCGTCGGCTGTCAGCATGCAGTCTGTACCTCTCAATGGTACATCGCAAGGACTCCTGGACCTGTACCCAAGTGGAACGAAGATCGCAGAGATGCTCCTCCAATGCAGGAATTCTTTGAGGATTAAATGAGTCAGGCAACATGGATGGTTGGAAACTATATTTCGCCATAAAAGGAGACAATCGGGAAGCGGTATTGACGGCACTATTGTGAGCAAACTCCGCCCAAGGTAGGAGGTCTGACCAGTGCCATCTTAGGAGCATTATAGGCCCCCGGACAATACAGTGCACTGGGGCCCTGTCTACACAATCACACACGAGAATAAAAATGCAAATTATCAATAAGGCTATATTTATTGGTACTTCCAACAAAATCAGTGTTTAAACATTAACACAACATTTGGACATTATAACACGAGCTTGAAAAACAAGAAATTACAGATTGAAACGGGACAGTACAAAAACACTAATTATTTATTGGTGACAGCGGTAGTACTTGAGGGAGGGTTGCAACGGTGATGTTGAGGGGGTGGCAACAGTGATACTTGAGGGAGGGTGGCAACGATGATATTGAGGAGGGTGGCAGCAGTTATACTTGAGAGGGGAGGGGTAGCAGTAAAGGTACTTGAGGGTGGTGGCAGCAGTGGTACTTGGGGGGTGGCAGCGGTGGACTTGGGGGGTGGCAGCGGTGGTACTTGGGGGGTGGCAGCGGTGGTACTTGGGGGGTGGCAGCGGTGGTACTTGGGGGGTGGCAGCGGTGGTACTTGGGGGGTGGCAGCGGTGGTACTTGAGGGGGGGTGGCTGTGGTGGTACTTGAAGGGAGGTGGTAGGGGTGGCAGTGGTGGTGCCAACCTCTCCCACCACCACCTGTGCCTCTTACTGATCCTATCCCCCCACCACTGATCTCATCCCCATCCCCCCATTACTTCTACAACAGAGGTGATGGGGGGATAGGGATGAGATCAGTGGTGGGGGGATAGAATCAGTAAGAGGCACAGGTGGTGTGTTTGTTTCCCGGAGAGTCACGGGCGTTTGCAAGCCGGCCGGCTATTTTGTGCTTTCTTTTACCTTCTATTTTGTAAGTGTTACTCCTTTTTTAATTAAGCATATATTACGTTATTACACTATGGATAGTCTTCTTTCTTTCATGCCCTGATGTCATGGCACGGAGGGCCCCATCTATCCATTACATCTATACCGATCCCGGATCAGTGTCCCCTGGCAGTGTGTTTTCTGACATTCTTTGTAAAGGCCCTGGCTGGGTATATAGCCGCAAGCTTATTACTGCTTGCCTCTGGTAAGCGCGCATTTCTTTTGGTGTTTCACAATCACTGGTGATGGAAGATTGCACGTTTCCAATTTGAGCTCACCTCACAAAATTTTTTGCATTTTGGACTATTATGCTGTTTATGTTTAATAAATCAATTTTATTAACATTTTCTTTCTATTATTATCTTATATTTATTTTTGCACGGTTTACATTGTTATCACATCAATGTGATATTGTTTCACATTTTTTAGCGCAGCTATTAATTATTTAGTTCACTGGGTATATGATTGTATTTCATATATTAGCTGCTGCTTTTTTGTCCATTTTTTTATTTTTGTTATAGTACGAGCGCGGTATATTTCTTTTTTCCTACAGGTGGTGGAGGTTGGGATCGATTGCTCAGCTCTGCAAAATGTCACTTGATTGACTTACCGTCAATCAAACGATTCCCCAGGAATTCCACCACCGTGCCTTCTCCTGCCAGGATACCTTTCCTCATGGGTAGACGCCGGTACAGGTACAGCCGCAGAGGGGAGAGCTCCTCCCCCGCCTATTCTTATTTGGTGTCAGCAGGTCTGTTCACTTAATTTTTTAGTGTCCGCCCCGCCTCCCTACATTCACTATGTCTCTGGCTAGGCAGGGGCGGGCGGTCCACAGTCTCAGCACTGCCTCTGCCTTCTCCATCTCCCCTCAGTGGGCGAAAGCCCCCCTCCCCGTGGAAGACGAACAGCAGCCAGATTGGACTGTGGACATACACTCACACAGTGACAGGACAGTCAGCCGGTCAGGTGGGCCCCTCACACTGGCGGGCAGTGGGCATTCCCCTCACACGGGCGAATGGGCGGGCCCCCCTGAATTGGCGGAACTACATACTGCTTGGCTGGGGTCGCTGGGCAGGTGGCGCCCCCCAGGCAAGTGGGGCCCCCGGGCAACTGCCCAGCGTGCCCATACGAAAAGATGGCCAATTGTTATGGTGGTCAGAAATACAGCAGCGTAGAAACTGCACCAGCCCCATTGGTTTGGCTCATTCTGCAGCCCCATTGGACTGCGGGTGATACACCAGAGAAAAAGAAAAGCTGAAATCCTAACTATGCACAAAAGTCTCATCAAAACCTGGAGACAAACTGGATACACCTGTCAGAGATGATAACCTTGGGTAGCCCATGTAACCGAAAGATCTCCCGAGCAAAAATGGATGCCAATTCTTTGGATGTGGGCAACTTCTTCAGTGGACACACAGAAACCTTGCGCTTAGGACTGGAGAAAAGAGATAAAGGTATGCAGCCTCCCCTAATAGACCCACTGGGGGGGGGGGCTAAAGTGTATAAATAAATAAAGAATGGGGTGAATAGCGCTCCCTTTAGGGGGGTATGTAAACTGTATGTGCAACACCAGTGCTAGCAGATCCACTGTGATGATATGCTCATAATAAAATAAAATAAATTAAGACAACCCCCTGTAAACATATATCTGGGTAAACACTAATCAATCAGTGCAAAATTCTATTAAAACAAACAGTAAATAAAAATAAAAATATAAGTTATACATCAAACCATCAATTATAAATAGAACATAACACCCGCATGTATACTGAGGTAATCAACGGTGCTGAGCATATGTGCAATACGTGCCACAAAAATAAAGTAAAAGAGCCCTCAGTGCTCCAAAAAAATATTTTTTTTAAAAAGGAAATGTTTTTTATATATTTGTGTGTCAGAAAAGTTCCAGTCTAGTGACTCTTGTGCTCAGAGAAAGATCGGTGACTTCTGTGCTCCCCCTATGGCTCCCCACTCACTGGCTCCTTATACCCCTGCAAGGGTGACAGGCAATATGGGATATCATAGGCAGTCTTCACAGATGGTTTCCTGTAGTCGCTGTAGCAATGGCTCTTGTTTCCCTTGTTTCCGCTACCCCAGGACATCTGGATCAGTCATCTGTGCACCACAGCCTCCGCCACCACATCCAAGAAGGGGATCACCAGAGATCAGTCCGGTCCTTAGATGTAGTGGATTCCTTTTGTCTTCAATTTTCAGAACATTTTGAGCAGGCACAAAAAATACCTGTTGATCCCGCGAGAAATACAGCATCCTTGTCACTTTCTGTGAGCTGACCTAAGTCATCTCTCTCCAGTGTGAAGAACTAATACTGAGTCAGTATTAGTTCTTCACACTGGAGAGAGATGACTTGGGTCAGCTCACAAATATATAAAAAACATTTCCTTTTTTAAAAAATAATTTTTTGGAGCACTGAGGGCTCTTTCACTTTTTTGTTGCATCAACATTTTTTTGTGGCACGTATTGCACATATGCTCAGCACCGTTGATTACCTCAGTATACATGTGGGTGTTATGTTCTATTTATAATTGATGGTTTGACGTATCACTTATATTTTTATTTTTATTTACTGTTTGTTTTAATAGAATTTTGCACTGATTGATTAGTGTTTACACAGGTATATGTTTACAGGGGGTTGTCTTAATTTATTTTATTTTATTATAAGCATATCATCACAGTGGTTCTGCTAGCACTGGTGTTGCACATACAGTTTACATACCCCCCTAAAGGGAGCGCCATTCACCCCATTCTTTATTTATTTATAAACTTCTTCAGTAAAATACAATGTGACATTTTCGAGAACCGGTCAACTACCATAAGAATAACTGTGTTGCCCTGTGAGTTGGGTAACTCCACAATAAAATCCATAGACAGGTGGGTCCAAGGCCTCTCTCCATTGGGTATGGGTTGTAGGAGGCCTAATGGAAGGTGTCATGGTGTCTTGCTCTGTGCACACACGGAACAAGCAGCTACAAAGGCGATTACATCAACACAGAGACTAGGCCACCAGAATTGTTGAGAAATAGCCCAAATGAGTTGATTCTTCCCTGGGAGTTTCTCAGGGACAAAGCAGTGGTCACCAGGTTTCTTGGGACGAGACTGGATCTGAACAGCACAAATTCTGTCACACAAAGGTGAGGTGAGACTGGTGCGTAGAATAGCCAGAATGCAATCAGGAGGTATTACAGGAACAAGCAACCACTCAATCTTAGAAGCAGAGGAAAACTTTCTCAGGGACAAAGCAGTGGTCACCAGGTTTCTTGGGAGGAGACTGGATCTGAGCAGCACAAATTCTGTCACACAAAGGTGAGGTGAGACTGGTGCGTAGAATAGCCAGAATGCAATCAGGAGGTATTACAGGAACAAGCAACCACTCAATCTTAGAAGCAGAGGAAAACTTTCTCAGGGACAAAGCAGTGGTCACCAGGTTTCTTGGGAGGAGACTGGATCTGAGCAGCACAAATTCTGTCACACAAAGGTGAGGTGAGACTGGTGCGTAGAATAGCCAGAATGCAATCAGGAGGTATTACAGGAACAAGCAACCACTCAATCTTAGAAGCGGAGAAAAACTGTTGCGACAATGCGTCAGCGTCATGTTACAATGTAACTGAAGCTTGACAGAAAAAGAGTCCACCGCGCTCTTCTGGGAGATAAGCGTTTAGCCTCAGACAAGAATGTGAGATTCTTATAGTGAGTCAAAATGAGGACCAGCACAGTGGTACCTTCGATGCTTCCATTCTTTAAGAGCTAAAATGATAGCTAACAATTCTCTGTCCCCAATCTCATAATTGCATTCTGCAGGAGACAATTTCTTAGAAAGTAGCCACAAGGATGCATAGCACTCTCAGAGGTAGTACATTGGAGACAGAAGGGCGCCCACTCCAGTCTCAGGTGCATCGACCTCAAGAATGAAGGGTAACGTGGGATCAGGATGTGCCAACACAGGAGCTGAAACAAAGGCAGCCTTGAGAGACTCAAATGCTTTAATGGAATCCGAGGACCGATTCTGCGGGTTACCATCCTTTCTGGTCATATCAGTCAGGGGTTTGACCAGAGAAGAGAAGTTCCAAATAAATTTCCGATAATAATTGGCAAAGTCAAGAAAAAGTTGTAACGGACGTAGACCTACGGGTCGAGGCCACTGTAGAACTGCAGATAATTTCTCTGGGTACATCGGGAAACCTGCAGTAGAAATGTCATAACCCAGAAATTGAACCTGTTCACGATAGAACTCGCACTACTCCAACTTACAATATAGGTTATTATCTCTCAGCCTCTGTAGCACACGGAAGACATCTGTGTGGTAGCTCTCTAGGGATTTAGAATCTATGAGAATATCATCGAGATAAACCACCAGACAATGCTGCAACATATCTTGGAAGGTCATCGTTGATGAACTCCTGAAAGACTGCAGGAGCGTTGCAAAGACCAAATGGCAGTACAAGGTATTCGTAACGTCCTGTCCCGGTGTTAAACGCAGTTTTCCATTCGTCACCCTCCTTGATCCTTACAAGATTGTATGCCCTCTCAGATTGAGCTTTGTGAAAACCATTGCTCCCTTGAGGCTATCAAATAATCAATGAAATCAGGTTGGAGTTCTTGATCGTGATGCGATTGAGACCCCTATAATTGATACAAGGTCTCAGTTCACCACTCTTCTTTTTCACAAAGAAGAAGCTAGCACCAGCAGGAGATGAGGATTTGCGGGTGAATCCTTGTGAAAGTCCTCAGCAACATAGTCCTCCATAGCTTTATCCGATACAGACAAAGGGTAAACCCTGGCCACGGAGAGGCATAGCACCAGGTTGAAGGTCAATTTTGCAATAATACGACCGGCGTAGAGGCAAACTACCGGCTTGACCCTTGTCAAAGACATTGCTAAATTTGCAGTGGAGAGGGAATAGTTGCACAAGCCACTTTCTGAAAACATGTCTTACTTTATTGTGGCGACCAGGAAAGTACCTCAGCACAAAGCCAATCAAAAGAAGGGTTGTGCCTCTGTAACCAAGGATAACCAATAACCGGGGGCGTGTCCAAGATGGCGGCATGAGCAGACGTGCTTCCCAGAGCTCTGCTAGAGAAATATTCTTTTTTCTCTCCTGCCTGGACTGATCAACTCTGTGCTGGGTGACCTGATCTATGTCTTCCAGATCCTTCGCCGGACCAAAGAGCGGTAAGAAACTCCGTTTTCCCCCTGACGGCCCTACACTACGCGGAGCGGGAGGCCCAAGCAGAAACTCCAATGTGGCCACCCAGACAGTGTCTGAGGAGGTTGCCTCTCCATCCCTCCCTAGCATACCTGAGGTAATGGCTGCAATATCGGCCTGCCAGACAGCCCTGACTGGGAAGATGGAGGCTGTTCAGCTGGATTTTGGACTGATTAGACAGGATCTAGACAAAATCCGTGCTCGGCTGGGGGTCGTTGAATTGCGGGTCTGCCACGTGGAGGATACCGCGGAGGAGCATTCCGACCCTGCAAAATAAAGTTAAGGTCCTTGAGTATCGGGCCATAGATGCCGAAGACCGCAGCAGGCAAAACAATCTGCGGATAGTGGGACTCGCGGAGGGAGTTGAGGAACAGAACCCGTCTACCTTTGTGGAGGACCTTCTGCGCTCCTTGCTTCTGGGAGCCCAACTGTCACCATACTTCACCGTAGAACGGGCACACAGAGTCCTGCCGCAGCGCAGACTGGCTGGTTCCCCCCCTTGCACGATGATCCTGCGCCTTCTAAACTTCAGGGACCGGGACAAGCTTCTGAGGGCTGCACGAGTGGCGCAGGAGATTTCATACGAAAACACCAAGCTGCTCCTGTTCCCTGATTATACCATGGAAACCCAGAAGCAGCGAAGATCCTTTGATGCGGTGAGGGTGAAAGGGATTAAGTATAGCATCCTTTTCCCGGTGAAACTGAGAGTGGTCGATGGTAAGACGGTTACGTTCTTCACCAATCCCAGAGATGCTACCTCGTGGTTGGAGTCGCTGCCCTCCCTGAAATGAGTGGGTCCTGATCTTTACATAACAGTTTGCTGGTGGCACCTATCCATTCCTTGTGTTTGGATCTAGAGGACAGAGGTTATGCTGTTTTACTGCTCTGTGTTCCATGGTGGCCCCTGGAGTGTGGGTGCTGCCCCCCTGATGCATGGTGGACCCTGAGACACTAGGTTGTACATGCTAATTCGTTTGACTTATGACTGTTTAATAACTAGATCTCTAGCATTTCCTACTAGGAAGTTGTTGTGTGCCCTTTGTTATCTAGGGTTGCAGTCCCCCTCTGTGCATTAATGAGGAGGGGTAGCTGACTCTCCCTTGCTGACTGGAGCACGCCTCCCTGAGTATGTTACTCTGAAAGACTGGGGTTCGGGGAACTATGCATGATTCCAGTTTGGGGGATCTGAGGGGTGGGGGGGAGGGGTGGCCAGCCGTTGCTGACCTTTGTTGGTTTTGTTTTTGTTTTATTTTTCACGTTTTTTCCTCATATTGCTCTCCAATATTTTCAAGTATAGTTATAAATGTATGCATCTCAGGAATTTCACTTCTCTATATTACTACCTGCACTGTAAGTGGGTCTTCCACCCGGAAAGATCTTGTGCCCCCAGAGATGAGGACTGCTGTGCTGATTCCTGGGACACCTGCCCTCCTCATGTCCCCATGGCTAGTTTTTCAGTGCTCTCCTGGAATGTCCGGGGACTGAACTCGGCAGTTAAACGTTCCCTGGTTTTCAATTATTTTAAAAAGTACACTCCCCAAATTTGTATCTTGCAGAAGACTCACCTTGTGGGCTCTCTGGTCCTTGGCCGCAAAAGGGCCTGGGTGAGTTCACATTATCATGCTAATTTTCTAGCTAGCCAAGGGAGTGAGCATATTGGTTCACAGATCCCTCCCTTTTCAACTCCAAAATGTTAGGATTGACCCGGGCGGAAGGTACATTATCATGCATGTGACAATAGCCACTGTAGAATATGTGCTGGTGGGATTATACCTACCGCCTCCTGTGGATACTTCCCTCTTGTATGATATCACGCGACTTGTCATACAATATGGAACGCAAAATGTTATGTTGTTAGGAGACTTTAATCTGGCGCCGTGTCCAGTCCTGGACAGGCTCCATCAGTCGACCCAGAGGTCACCCGACCTCTTGCAGTGGGCTGATACTTTTGAGTTAACTGACGCCTGGCGTCACTATAATCCCTCTGATAGAATTCACACTTGTCACTCATCCACGTTTCGGACCCTCTCCCATATCGACCTGGGGTTTGTTACATAGGCATTGCTGCAGCAGGTATCGAAGGAGCAGATCCACCCCAGAGGCATCTCTGATCATGCCCCCCTTATGATTACTGTGCTATTGGGTCCCCCTGCTGGGCGGAAACTGTGGCGATTGTCCAGGCACTGGATAGCAGACCCCAAGGTTCAGGAGGACATGCCGGAGGCAATATGTCATTATTGGCTTGAAAATGCTGACTTAACAGAGCCATTGGTAGTTTGGGATGCCTTTAAGTGATGGTTGAGGGGGGGAATATATATCCCCCATTGCTAATAGCCGGAAGCAGTCTGTGCAGTCCTGGAGGAGTTGGAGGGTGAGCTCTGGGACAGGGAGGCTAGGTATGTTGCTGCCCCATACCTCCCTCAACTATGGAGCTTGGCAATATGCGCTTAGGGCGGTTGAACTTAATAGAATAGACATGACTAAGAAATCAATGCTCAGTACGACCCAACGAGTCTTTGAGTATGGAGATAAAAATGGCAAATTGTTGTCATGGTTGTCTCGTGGGCAATTCTCTTGTACTCACATTGGGAGAATCTGGGATAAGAGAGGTGTCCCCCTTACAAGCCCTGATGAAATTCTTTCTAGATTTATGCAATATTATAGCTCCCTCTAGTCCACCAGGGTAGATTATGACAAGTCATATCTCCGGGCCTATTTGGATGGGGTGGAATTTCCCACCCTAACTCAGTATGCCAGTGAAAACTTAGAGCGGGATATTACCCTGGAGGAGGTCCAGATTGCTATGGCCCAACTGCAACTTGGTAAAACCCCCGGAGCGGATGGAATTCCAGTGGAATTCTACTTCGCTTACCAAGAACTACTTGCTCCTAGGCTCACCATGCTGTTCACTCAGTTCACCAAGATAGGGTCACTGCTGGAATCCATGTCCGAAGCTGTAATTGTGTTGGTGCCCAAGCCGGGTAAGGACCCTGAGGACTGTGCGTCATATAGGAGCTCCCATAGTGTATTACCATTAAAAGATTTATTCATAAAAGATAAAGGTTGCACTTACAAACAATGTGGATAAAAGAGCATGAATAGCTGTCCGGCTTGCGAGCGCCCGTTTGCTCAGAAGGTCCAACGCGATGACGTCAGCACCTTATTAAAATGATGTTTCTCCCAAAGTTTAAGTTTAATTATCTATTTAGAAATTCCCCATTGTGGATTCTGGGTGCATTCTTTAAGGACCTAGATAGCTGTATTGGGGCCTTTATCTGGGGGGGGGGTCCACTCCCCACTTGGCAAGATTCACCCTATGTCTCCCTGTGAGATGCGGGAGATTGGCGTTACCCAATTTCCAGGTATACTACTGGGCGGTCGTTCTGGTTTCGGTCCGCTTGTGGTTTTTTCGCTCCAGAGCCAATGCGGCTGTGTGCCTTGAGGCAGCCCTATTGGGCTCCCTCGGTGACCTGGGGAATCTAGTGTATAGGGACTCTGGGGCCTATGCCGATCTCCCGCCTCGGACTAGGACGACACTCAAAGTGTGGGTGGTCGCTAGGAAGAGATTTCACAAACAGAACGCATGGTCGCCCTTTCAACCGTTATGGGGTAATCCTAGTCTCCCACACTTCCGTACAATTCCGGACCCACAGGTCTGGACAAAGTATGGGCTGAAGGCCCTTCGGGATATTATGCCGACAGGGATGTTACTGACATACAAGGACCTCTCAACCAAATTTAATTTGCCCCTGATGGATGTATTTCTGTTATTGCCAACTGCGTCATGCAGTTAGAGCCCAGTTTCCGGGGCCTATTGTCATGTCCATGGACCCCATAGAGGAGCTTTTGGCTCAGGAATTGCTTTAAAAGCCTCTCTCTTCCCTCTACTTATCACTGCTCAGCTTGGATTCTCCCAGGCTGGAGAGACTCTGGGAGGCTTGGAAGATTGATATCCCCACATTGGAGAGGGAGGATTGGAATTATTGCTTTGAGGATAGCTTGGGGCTGGTTATCTCTTCCAGGGTTAAATTGATACAAACTAAATTTCTCCATAGGGTGTGCTACACGCCGCAGCGGCTGCATAGACTGTACCCCCTGAGGGTCCCCCTCTGTAATCGGTGCCAACTGGACACAGGGATGTATTGCCATATGTTCTGGAGCTGTCCTGGAGTAGCTCGATTCTGGGCAGCAGTATTGGAAGCCATTAATGAGCGCCACGGGCTGCCCTTAGTTCAGTCTCCTGAGCTAGCTCTGCTTGGAATACAGGAGGACGACCAGAGGCCTCGATACACCAAACTCCTGATTTCTTTCCTGCTTTATTATGCTAAAAAACCTTTCTACTTAAATGGAACTCTGCATCCCCCCAACGGTGACTCTTTGGGAAAATACCATTGTTAGTGCTTTACCACTGTATAAAATTTGACGGTATTTGGTTACCTTGGACGGCATGAGTGCCTTGAGTGACACAATTGCATAACATGGATGGTCCTTTCTCTTGTTTCCCCCCCGGTGCCCTTCTCCTTCCCCCTCCTCCCCTCCTTTTTTTTTTTTTTCTCTTCCTTCCCCCCCCTTCCTGTCTACCTCTTTTCCTTATCCGGTACATTTTGTTGGAAGGCCATCTTGACTCTATTAAACTAATGACAGTTAATCCTGTTCTGTAATCCACTGTGAACTGGGTATACTGAAAGGTGTTTAAACTGCAATCATATTTCCTGACTAAGTCTATGTAACTTCTTTACCATACTATGCATTGTAACAACTACCATATGCTTTTCTGTTTTGTACCATACTTGATTTTTCTTAAATAAACTGAAATTTTTTGACCGTAAAAAAAAAAGGATAACCAATAACCACCAGATAATGAGGAGAAGAAAAGAGACTTGAAATTGGATTATCTCATGGTGAAGAGCCCTATGGCCATGGTCAAATGAGTCACATGGGCAGGCTGTAGAGGTCTCCCATCAATAGCCTCAATGGCAAGTGGAGTGGCATGAAGCTGCAGCAGAATCGAGTGCTTAGACACAAAGGCACTGTCTATGAACAGGCCTGCAGCCCCAGAGTCGATTAGAGCCTGTGTGTCGATGGATGACTCAGACCTTGAAAGGGTAACCAAAACTAGAGGCTTATCCTTCAAGGTAACTGGGGATGTAACAACGCCACCTAAGGTCTGTCCCCTACAGGACCTCAGGTGCAAGCATCCCAGACGGGTAGGACAAGACTTCGGGAAGTGACCTGCCTGGCCACAATAAAGGCACAATCTCTCCCTCCTCCTAAAGGCCCTCTCATCCACAGAGAGACGTGTGAAGCCCAACTGAATGAGTTTTACTTCACTGGCAGACTCTGTACCAGGAGGCATGGGAGGCGAGGGATTCAAGGGTGGGACTGTACAGGAGGTTTCCGCAAGCACTCCATAAAGGAAGCTCTCTCTCAAAATCTGGAATCAATGAGAATGGCAAACGTGATCAACTTCTCCAGATCTGTAGGTATGTCTTGGGCTGCTATCTCATCTTTGAAGTTATCTGACAGACCATAAGAAAAAGCAGTAACGAGGACCTCATTGTTCCAAGCGACCCCTCCTGCCAGAGTACAGAATTCAATAGCATAATCGGCAACAGTTTTCACACTTTGTTTGATGGACATGAGGCTCTTGACAGCAGAAGTGGAGCGTGCGGGAACGTCAAATACCCTTTTTAAAGGAAGCCACAAACTCTGGGTAACTCAAGACAGTGGGTTTTTGCGTCTCCTATAGAGGGTTTGCCTAGGCCAAGGCTCTTTAAGAAAGCAAAGAAATTATAAAGCCTACTTTGCTTCTGTGTGTGGGGAACTTCTGGGGCAGCATCTCAAAGTATATCCCGACCTGGTTCAGAAACCCTCTGCATTGAACTGGATCACCCCCAAATCACTGGGAAATTGGAGCATAACCAGACATACTTCTTACAGAGGTAATATTCAAGGCGGGTGCCTGCACAGAGATTGGAGCAGCAGCAGTGACTGCCTTCAACACAGGTTGTACCGGAACAGCCACAGTGGGAGGATCCAGGTGAGCAGTGCGAGTCAGGAGCATCTGTAACGCTATGGCAAACTGATCCATGCGGTGATCCTGCTCATTCAACCTGGAAAAAATATTACCACTAGGTTGATTGCCTGCATCTTCTGAATTCATGGCCTTTGCCTACTGTCAGGAACCATGAAACAGAGACAGCAAGTGCAGTAAAAATCACACCTTTTAATAAAATGGTAAAAATGGTACAACTGCTAAACCGAGTCAAAACATAACCAGGGATCATGTCAGGGAAAAAGTCAGAATCAACCCTGTCAGTTTCGCCGTTTCCCTGCGCTCATGCGCGGCGAAACGGCGCTTCGGTGCACGCGCGTTCGCGGCTCAGCTGAACGCACTAGCGCACGCTTAACGTGAATCCCCTGCTGGCCTATAAAAGCTGCCTGACTGTTCAAACAAAAAAATGGTTTATCTGTCAGCTTCCTTGTGAACTTGTTCCTGTTTCCTGCTTATCGATTGCCTGTTGTGACCTGAATTGCCTTGATTCTCCCCTGGACCTGACTTCTGGCTTGTTTAATGCACTCTGCTTATCTCTGGTGTTTGACCCTCAGCCTGTACCCAGATTTTGCTTCCAGTCCCCTGTGCCTTGACCCTCAGCCTGTGACCCGGATTGTCTCCTGTCTCCAGTGCCTTGGCCCTCTGCCTGTTTCCGGATTGTCTGCTGTCTCCTGTGTTTGACCCTCGGCCTGCTCTTGAATTTCCTCTGGACTCTGTATCTTGGCTCCCGGCCTGTTTACGGACTTGTTTCTGATGCTGTGCCCCAGCCTGGGTCCAGCACCTGCCAGCCCTTGCACGGCTATCAAGTTCCTCGCTGATCTTTACGCAAGATCTGCCCGTCCTGCTGGTAGCTTGTGCCTCTTTGTGCGACTCACCCTCTGTACCATGTCCAGGGGATGGAGTGTGCTTAGTCGCAAGAGTGAACCACTCTCTGCATCTTGGCCTCGGTGAGTACCCATTTCTGACTGTTCGGTAACCAAATCGGGTAGTCAGAACAAACCAGGAAAAGCAGACAGGATCAGAAACCAGAAGGGACATTAGCCAGGCAAGTCTTCAACAGGAACACAGCAGGGAGTCTTTAGATATGTTGACCAAGACGAAGGCAATTGATGAAATGAACCAGGCAGTTTAAATACCCAGAAGGGGCTGGCTGTGGGCTTGACTGAGGAGCAGGAGTTGATCAACAGGTGAGCCACTGTGGAACGATGAGTACTGGCAACCTGAGCAAAGAGAAGGAATGGCTAAGAGCCCAGCCCTGACAGTCCGCTAATGGAGTTCTAATGGAATTCAGGATGGCTTTCACCTAATGGAGATGTCCAAAATGCATGCTATAAACAACTTCGTAGGCTGCTGTTCAGTGTTGGTGTGACCTAAGAATTTTGTTGGTTATTTGCTATAAACGTAGCAGTAGTTCTTTGTAACCAAAAGAACATTCAGGCACACTGCCACAAACCCTCCAGGGTCTCAAAGGTAGTCTAACATTTTCTGCACCTCCTATGCCACTGGCTGTCTATGGGCTTCCAGAATGTGATAGGGATAAAGACAAACCCAAGTCTTGGGATTCGTGACAATATCATGTTTCATTACATTACTACGTCAGTGCAGCCAGGAAGTTTTGAGAATGCACATTTTTTCTGCTGCAGAACTCATTTACTTTCTATTTTTGGGCAAGTGACAAGCTCTATGCTTCTTTAACATCATTTACCCCTCCTGTCACCACTGGCTTGTTGGTTATGGCTAGAGGGCATTTTCATCTTTCCAGGCCTTAGTCAGGTATACATGATAAATATGCTGTAATTTCTGTTCTCCAGCTCATACACCTTGTAGTCCACCTCTCCTGCTTGTTCTACTATCTTTTAAGGGAGCTGCCATTTGGCCAAAAAACGACTTCCCTTTGTTATAACTAAAACCACCACTCGGTCCTCTAGGTGTAAAGTTTGTATTCAAGCCAAACTGTTATTCACCTGTCTTTGGGCCTGCTAAGCCTGTTGCATATGTTCCCTGACAATAGAGGTCACAGCATCAATAGAGTTTTGCATGGTTATAATATGTTCTACCTTGCTCTTGTATGACATTTCCTCATTTTCCCAAGTTTCTTTAGCAATATATTACAAGTCATGGGATGACATACATAGAAACATTCAAAGGGAGAAAATCCCACTGAGGACTGTAGGACTTCTTGGATCACAAACAATAACTAGGGGAAAGAAAGTACAAATCTCTTACAAAATCCATCAGGACAAGATGTACTGGTGTCCCCAAATCAACTTAACCACTGGTCCGACCAAGTGTTATTTGCACAAAAGGGACCTCAATCACTGGCAATGGTATCTGCATTTTTGAGGCACTGGGGCTGAGATCTGATACTCTGCTCAAGACTTACAATATTTTCACACATCTATGTAGTGCTACCTCCATAGGATCTGATTATTAGGATTTGATCTCTGTTCTTTGCCTCAACCTTTTCAAGAATCTCAGCCCCTCTAACATAGCAGGTTTAGTGTAGAAACATACACAATCATAGGAAAACCCTGAAAGTAATAAAATTCACTCAGTACCCAGTTGTAGTGCCATATCAAGGAAGAAAGCACCAGACCAGCCAGTAGAGGCAAACGTAATATATTGTCAACCAGTATGGTTGATAACTAGGCAAGCATAAATGGATCAACAATGGTGATAACACAGTTTAGCATACAAAGTGATTAACAGTAAGGACTAGGCATAAGATGACATTCAGCATCCAGATCAGCATAATCAGTAGCAAGGCCATCTCAAGTGCAGCAGTGAGAAGTAGTAGAGCTAAATCTACCAAGTGCTGGAACTATACTGCCAGAGCACATCTGTGGCAGTGATGCTAGCCCTAGTCTGCCTGGGTATGCACTGGGTATGCACTGCCCAAAAGAAAAGTAGAATGATAGAGGAGGTGGCAGAGGAACAAAGGGGACTTGCAGAATAATTATTACCTGAGGGGCAGTCCTTTGAGATGTTCTTCTGCTGGCTAACCTTGGGACCCTTTAAGAGCATTGGTGCACTTAAGAACTGCCCCAGTTACCCTGCATGCAGCATAGGCACAGTAAAGGTACAGTATACTCTCGACACAGGTACAAGGTAGATGCAGTTCACATGCGGTAAAGTTACAGTATAATAAGGTACAGGGTTGGTATAGGTGCAGTCTAGGTTTGGAATAAATATGGTATACAGTGCAGTATGGGTGTTGTATGGATTGGGTACCAGTCCCTGCAAGCAGTCTCAGCAATGGGCGAATAGCCCTCTCACCAGTCCTCCAGATACTGCAGCGACCTCTCGCTGTAAAAAGGGGAAGGCCTCCACAGAATTCCTCCGGTGATTTAGCGGTGGAAAGCAGATGGTGAGAGGATGCTCTGGTCTCCCTGCAGCGGCAGTGCAGGTGCAGACACTGTGCTGTGCTGCCCCTGGTGTCTCCGCCCCCAGGTCTCAGCCTCTGACTTTGGTCACTTGCCCTGTGGATGATCCGTGTGCACCAGGACAGATGTGCACACCTCAGCTCCTGCACTGCAAAGAGGAGTAGGTTTCTAGTACAGTCTGGTAAAAGCTGCTGCACCACTCCTCTTTATCCTCATTGTCCTATGGGAGCGAATTATGTTTCGAACTACCATTTCCATGATCCTCAGCATTCTGCATAGAACTCCATAGGTTTTTCTGTCTATAGTTCTTCCTCTGTTGACTGGAGAGTAAAGTGCAACACAACATTCAGCATAACAGCAGAAAGTTAAAATAAACTGATTGTAAAGAGGGAAATGTCTCCTTGTCCATGCTTCTGTAGTCCAGCCCCTGGCTACATTTGCATGCATCCCAGGTCAAAAGAAACCCCAGGGAATGTTATAGAGGAAAATCCAACACCATCCTCCTATAGAGCTAAGGCACTATGAGCTTGTTCTACAACTGCCCCTTGCTTTTTATCAACCTGACTAGGGATGAGTTTCGAGTTCGACTCGAACATCGGCTGTTCGCCAGTTCGCTGAACAGCAAACAATTTGGGGAGTTCGTGGCGAATTAGAAAGCCGCGGAACACCCTTTAAAAGTCTATGGGAGAAATCAAAAGTGCTAATTTTAAAGGCTTATATGCATGGTATTGTCATAAAAAGTGTTTGGGGACCTGGGTCCTGCCCCAGGGGACATGTATCAATGCAAAAAGAAGTTTTAAAAATGGCCGTTTTTTCGGGAGCAGTGCTTTTAATAATGCCTAAAGTGAAACAATAAAAGTGTAATATTTCTTTAAATTTCGTACCTTGGGGTGTCTATAGTATGCCTGTAAAGGGGCGCATGTTTCCCGTGTTTAGAACAGTCTGACAGCAAAATGAAACTACTCGCTGCTATAATGAATTGTTGGTCCGACAATACACATAAAAGTTCATTGATAAAAACGGAATGGGATTTCCCCACAGGGGAACCCCGAAGCAAAATTTAAAAAAAAAAATACGTGGGGGCCCCCTAAATACCATACCAGGCCGTTCAGGTCTGGTATGGATATTAAGGGGAACCCCGCACCAAAATTTTAAAAAAATGGCATGGGGGTCCCCCTAAATTCCATACCAGGCCCTTCAGGTCTGGTATGGATATTAAGGGGAACCCCGCACCAAAATGTAAAAATAAAATGGCCTGGGGGTCCCCCTCAAAAATCTATACCAGACTCTTCAGGTCTGGTATGAATTTTAAGGGGAACCCCGCTCCAAAATTTAAAAAATGCACGGGGTCCCCCCAAAAATCCATACCAGACCCTTATCCAAGCACGCAACCTGGCAGGCCGCAGGAAAATAGCGGAGGATGAGAGAGCACCCCCCCTCCTGAACCGTACCAGGCCACATGCCCTCAACATTGGGAGGGTGCTTTGAGGTTGATGGGGACAAGGGCCTCATCCCCACAACCCTTGCCCGGTGGTTGTGGGGGTCTGCGGGCGGGGGGGCTTATCGGAATCTGGAAGCGCCCTTTAACAAGGGGACCCCCAGATCCCGGCCCCCCGTGTGAATTGGTAATGGGGTACAAATGTACTCTACCATTTCACAGAAAAGTGTCAAAAAGGTTAAAAAACACAAGAGACGGTTTTTGACAAGTCCTATATTAATTTCTTCTTCTTCTTTCGTTTTCTTCTTCTATCTTCTTTCTTCTGGTGTTCTTTCGGTGTTCTCCTTCTTCCTCCATCTTCTTCTTCATCTTCTTCCTCCACTCTTCTCGTCCCACATCTTCCTCCAGGCTTCTTCTCTGCTCCGTCTGCACGATCCGCCTCAGTGGGAGTCTTCAGCCGTGTAACGCTTTGCTTCTTCTGACATTTCTTATAATGGAGGGTGGGGCCACCCGGTGACCCCGCCCTCCTCTGACGCACAGGGAATTCACAGGAACTTCCCTGAGGCTTTTTCCCCGTGTTGTCAGAGGGGGGCGGGGTCACGTAACTGTGACCTCGTCCCCCTCTGACAACACGGGGAAAGCCATCTCAGCCAGTCCTTGCTGAACCAGCCGAATTTTGATCCATGTATGGCCGGCTTGAGTTCACCTTTTGTCTAAAATTGACAATGCTGTCAAGGTGCCCCACTGGGTAAAAAAATTACCTGTGTAACTTTTAAAATTATTGCTTAATATAGTTTCCACACCTCTAGGCTTTTTAAAGCATCCCTGACCAAAAAACTACCACATTGTTTACATTCCCTGTCCTGCCTTGTTGCTGTGATGTGACATACATTGGATGTTCACCTTCCAGCATCACAAGAGTAAGTGCTCTCCCTGGTTCATAATCCGTGCATGCACAACGTGCTCTTTCCCCCTCTCTCAGCTAAAGAACTGCACATGAGTGACTTTTGAACCAAGCAGAGTGTTCTTTCCTGTGATGCTGACGTGTTTTGCAAGTTCCCGATTTAAAAGGGGGCAAAATGAGCACTTGCCCTAGGCCCCCTGACAGAAGGCCCCCCCCTATACAAAAATAATAGAAAACAGTATACAAAATTATATAACATTACAAAAAAGAATAAAATAATATAAAATATATGATACTAACAACACACTTTCTTTTATTAAATGTATCTTGAGAAGTAAGATTTTGCCGGTCATCATCTGTAAAGGTTTTTACTCTGGACTGGTATATTGTATCATTTTTCAAAATTAATTTTGGCAGCTCAAGTGAACCACACATAGAGCACTATGATTGCTTGTGTGTGTGTGCGACCTCAGAATGGTGTTGTTTTGTGCACTTTAATAATGTGTGACTGTCATTGAGAATGTAAACGAACTGTCAGGTACCTGACTCTTGAGCCCGAGATGACGCCTCTTGTGCAATTCCTGTGCAAGCACTCCTGGTAGTGGAGACAGGGAATACTAGGGCCATGAAGGCCGCAGGTGCAAGGAAAGGGTAGTAGTAAGCTGAAGCTTCGAGACACAGGACCCGTCCAGTGGAGGTATAGAATCTGATCACAAGTTGTGTTCAGCGGGAGCCAGGCAGACATGTGCAAGGTCAAGATCAGGTTCAAGGTCAGGAACAGGCAGAAGTCGGTAACGTGCTGCCAGTGGGGTACCAAATCAGGAAGTAGAGACGCAGTCAGAAATCCAAGCCAAGGTCGGTAACACAAGCGAGCAGCAGACAGAACAGACAGGCGTGATCCAAGAGAGGTGTCAGATGTAGCTGGGTCAGGAACAAGTTTAGTAGACTTTCTAGAATCAGGAAAGCAGGCACCAGAGTTGAAGACAATCCAGCACTGAAGCCAGGCAGACTTTCAGTTTAAATAGGCTGCTGGACACCAGAATCTGTGGATGCGAGCATGCGCACGCCTAAGTGTATGCGCACATGGCGGCAAATATGTGCCAATGTGCATTTGCGTGCTCATTCTAGTTTTTGCTAATCTTAGGCTTCTATGCCCACAAGTCTGCACATGGGCATAAGAATGCTCCTGCACAGGAATGAGCACTTGCTGCAGGAGATCCCTGACACCAACTCTGTGTATGAGGGGCCCCTAGAACTTAAAGTGCCCCTGGCCCCCTGAGGTCTAAATCTGGCCCTTCTTGCAGTAGCACTTTTAGTACAAAATATCCACAGTCCATAGCAAGATTGTTTACTTTCAGAAGGAAGTAGCTGTCTTTCGGCAGAGGGAGATCCACTTTTTTGAGATACTCATTACCCAATTGTGAGAGTCATCTTTAAGTTTAGACCTAGCAAATAGGCAATCCATATGTCAAAATGTGTACTAAAGTCCTTCTTGCCCATCTTTATTTAATACTGTATATACTATATAAAAATTGGGATCCATCTATGGCTTAAGTTAATTCCCAAATTAGGTAATTTTTATACATCGCTATGCTATGCAAAAACCACTGTGGTAGTACTCTTCTATCATCATTTATGATCGCAAATGCCCTAGTAGTCGACTGGTTTCACTGGAATCATACAAGCTGCCTCAGGAGAGCAAGAATGTATGTAAAATAACTGCACATAGAAACATGCCCCTAAAAACATTTGTACACGTATATACAGAATATGGCCAACAAGGGCCCAGTACTTTGGATTTGTTATATGATATCAAGTGAATGAGCCCCTGTGTGTCAATGCATTTCGCTTATCCACTTCTTCAGGACACATGAAAGGGGAAATATAAGAAAAATAGGCTTCACTTACCTGGGTCTGAATATACATGTGTTAGAGTCTCCCTGGGTGGGCACTGGAGTATAAGGAGACCCCAAAAAATGTCTGTCCCACAATTGGTATGCCCAAAATAAAGGAGAAAAATTGAAGTTATAAGAGAATGTGTTTGGGAATATCCATGAGTTCAAATAGCACATAAATCATCAAGATGCACCAGTGATAATATGCAGCCTGTGGACCAGACGCCCACAGACTGAGGACACTGTCTCCGGAGGAAGTCTGTCCCTGAATTTGTCCCCGGATTCAGGGCCGATCCTGGGCGGATTATACAGAGCGGGGATCTCCCACTTACCAGACTAAGTCCCGCCATCTTTTGATAGGCAGCACACTGGTGACATTTATCAAAGGAGGCCGGACTTTGTCTAAGAACAGCGGCCACGTGGGGTAAACAGGAAAACCCCGCTCTGTATAATCCGTCTGCTCTCCTCACTCCCTTTGCACTGAGGTAAGGCTGAGCTGCTGCGCACTGAACATTCTGAATTGATGGGCACTGAACAGGCTGAATTGATGGGCATTGAACAGGCTGAATTGATGAGCACTGAACAGGCTGAGCTGATTCTGCGCTGTCTCCCAGGAAAAATAAAACATCATCTGCATAAAAAGCTATCCTTTCTTCACCCCATTTCCTCTGAAATCCCCGTAGCTCAGCCGATGCCCTAACCTCTTCCGCTAAAGGCTCCATAGCTAGTGCGAATAAGAGGGGGGACAGAGGGCACCCCTGTCTTGTCCCCCTCTCAGGCAAGAAACGCTCTGAATAACCGTTGTTTATTTTGAGCCTAGCGCTTGGGCGATTGTATAGCAATTTCAACCATCCGATAAATACCGGGCCAAATCCGAACCTCTCCAGTGACCACCAGAGGTACTCCCACTCGAGGCTATCGAAGGCCTTGGCTGTGTCCAAGGACAAGATAGCTCTGGAGCCCGTATTTTCTGTTGGCACCTGGAGGTTCAAATACACCCTTCTGATATTTGTGCTAGTGGACCGACCGGGGACAAACCCCGACTGGTCCAAATGATTTTAACATCGGAGCACAATAGTGATATTGGCCTGTAGGAGGAAACTTCCGATTGATCCTTACCCTCCTTCGGTATTACTACTATATTAGCCTCTGTCATTGAGGAGGGCAACCTACCCTCCTTTGCCACCCACTCCAACACCTCTAGGAGCTCCGGGAGCAGGACCTCTCCGTATTGCTTATAGATCTCCAGTGGCAACGCATCTGGGCCCAGAGATTTCTTGCCAGACAGCTCCGCAACTGCTCTTTGCAGCTCCTCTAAGGTCAGAGGGGACTCCATCTCTCTCCTTTCTACCTCCGAAAGCACAGGTAAGTCAACTCCCTCCAGGAACCTATCCATGTCGCGCCTGTCTGAATGCCGGCGTAACCTGTACAGGTCCCTATAAAATGTAGAAAAAGCCTCCAAGACTGCTGCGGGTTCAGACGTAATCTCTCCAGATGTGGTCCTAATTGAGGAGATAGCTGAAGGAGATATGTTGGACTTAACTAAGATTGCAAGCATACAACCCGTCTTTTCCCCTTCTCCAAAGTAATTTTGACTCTGAAAGAGCCTCTTGTTCTCGATTTTTCTATTTATTACTTCTTTATACTCTTGCTGCCTCTTGAGCCATATTTTGCGTTTCTCTGAGGCTGGGTCTGTCACATACTGTGCTTCCGATTCCATCACTTCTTTTCTAGCCCTAGCCTCCAGTTCCCTTGACTTGTTCTTCATTTTTACCACCTGCTGGTGTAGTAGCCCCCTAAGAAAGGCTTTTAAGGTGTCCCACACTACCCCCACTGATGCAGTGCCAGAGTTAAGTGCTACAAATTCTTTTAATCTAAGGACTATTTCTGCTGGGCTCCCCATCAGGTCCAACCACAATGGATTTATTGTCCACATTTTTTGATAAAGTCTATCTCTTAAATTTATAGTTAATGTTAGGGGAGAGTGGACTGATATTCCTCTTGGTAAATACTCTATTTTTTTTGTTAATTACAGAGCTTCACTATTACCCATTGCCATATCTATACGTGAAAGGGTAGAATGTGACCCTTAGTAACAGGAATACTGCCGGGTATTTGGGTTATGCGATCTCCACAGGTCGCACCATCCCATTTCCCCAAGGAATTGGCCTAAACGCCCCTCTGATACCCTTTCTGGTCGGAAGAAACCTATCTAAGCTGCTATCAAGAACTGCATTGATGTCCCCTACTGCTATGATTGGGATATCTACCTTATCCTCCACAAACTTTAAAAAATCAAGCAAAATCTCAGTTTTGAACGGGGGGGGTATAGACATTTGCTATCACAAAGGGTTTATTTTCAATCAATCAACTCAAAAAGACATAACACCCCAATGGATCTATCCTGACATCCCTGCAGGAAAATAATACCCCTCTCCCCACCATCACACTCACCCCCTAGAATAGGAGGAGTAAACTGAATGATTCTGCGCCTGGAATTTATTACTCTGAATTAATAATTTAGTATCGTTGGTGAGGTGGGTTTCCTGCAGGCATATCAGTTTGATACCATAGGTATCCAAAACTGAAAATACAGTTGCCCTTTTGGTAGGATCACCCATGCCCCTGATATTCCAAGATCCTATGTTTAGTGTTTTAAACAACATCTAAGTAAAAAAAAAGAACCAGTAATTAAACAGAAAATTTTTCATATGTGCATATGTGTCTCCCAAAATTACCATCTCAATAGTGAGTGTATGAAAGGAAGACAGAACGAAAGAGAGACGGGAGGTCCCCATGACCAACTCTGACTCTGGACCCTCCTTCTGTGCTACTTCTAATTGTGTGCAAGCAACGTGTACATGTGTACTTTATTCTTATAGAACCCCTTCCCATTAGTGATTGTGTCGCATAGGCTCCTCCTAGTCTGACCCTACTCATCCCCAAAACCCCCCCTCCCTCCTTTTTTAATTTGTATATCACCCAACGCTGGTGCTTATTTCGAAGTCCCCCCTCTATCCTTACCCGCCTAACTAGGCTCGCCCTGAGGGCATTACTTGTGACCGTTTCCCTCCCTCTCAACCACTTAAACAGATACACATACACCCTACCCTTGGGTAAATATGATCCAATTACCTTGTATTTCCCCAACAGTCCCCTACCCCCCCCCCTCCAGTAACCCAATTCAAAAAAGTCAAAAGTACACCCAAAACATACATAACCAGTGATCCCACATCTTTCATCAGTGATACTCAACTACCAAGCCTTCCCCCCCATGCCATCCTCCACTTAATTTCCCCTTATTCCCCTCCCTCCTCCCTCGTAATAGTCATCCTAAGACCTGGAGAGAAAGAGAAAAAGATAAAGAGAGAAAGAAAGAGGGAGAAAAGAAGAAAAAAGTGAAGAAGAAAAAGTTTCAAAACTAAACACAGAATTAATCAATTGCTACAGTCCATAGCTCTACAGATTCTTTTTGTTGTCTTCAAGCCACTTTGATCCCCCTGCAGCAGTGTAAAAAAAATGGGTTGCCCCTAATGCAGATATACGTAAGCATGCTGGATACAACAAAGCGTATACAACTTTGTGACGCCGCAAGCTACGTTTAATGCCCTTGAAATCGGCCCTTCGTTTCTGCAGGTCTGGAGAGTAGTCCAGGTATAGTGAGATGCTAGCTCCATTGTACAGGATATCCACCAACTCTCTGGCCTTTCCCATCAATATCGCCTTATCTTTATAATTGAGGATTTTTATGTGAGCTCTTTCGATTGCAAAAAGATGTGAGAAGGTTTCCGTCCCAAATGTTCCTTTGAGCCACGTCTCCAGGAACTCCTCGGGGTGGGGACCCTCACACCACTCAGGGAGGCCCACCACCCTCACGTTGTTCCTACGTGACCTATTCTCGGTTTCCTCCATTTTAGCTTTATATAGACCCATCTGTGTTTGCAATGCTTTGACCTCTAGCTTCATTGGGGTTAGATCATCCTCTACCTGACTCAACCTCTCCTCCAGTGTAGTTGTTCTTACAATAGTCCTTTTGTAACTCTTGACTTATTGAGAGTAGTTCTTCTTTTAACCCCCTTAACTGGTCACACAGATCATTCAATGAACCTTTACATAGGTTAACTGCACAAAGAACATCTTTCAGTGTGGGTTCGGCTACCATTAGTGTATACGCTTCAGAGACAGTTTCAGTAACATTTCCCGGGGGTTTCCCCACCAGGCGTTTATCTTGTTGTTGCTGGGCGCTTTTAGTTGGAGAAGAGGTAGAGGAGTGCGCATACTTTTCCAGCTTGGCCGCCGCTGCTGCTGCCACCTGATTCCCCTTCTCCTTGGACGAACAAGTAGCCTGAAAACTGGGGTGCTCCTGTTGTTGCTGTTCCTCACCCTTTTTCCTAGTCATATCCAGATATACAAGAAAATTAAATATAAAGAGAGATAAAAGAAAAATTTGTTAGGGTTATCTAGCTTCAGTGCTTTCACGGTCTCAATAGCAATCCTATTGGTGCACTGCTTGTACAAAAGTGCTGCTGGAGTTGGCTTCTGGCCAGCCTCTGACAATATCTCAGCGCTCCCAGCTCATTCCGATTTTGCAGGGGTGCTCTGTCAAATCCCTTTATACAGTGTACTCCAAGCCGCCTCAGTGTGCCTCTTACTCACACAGTGCAGGATGCTATCAAACCCCAGATCAGGCTTCCTGAGTTCCTCCTCTCTACGCTGTAAACAGTAGGTGAGAGGTGAAGTTTAAAGCAAAGTCCACTATGTAAGTCCGTTTTGTATCTGACAGGTATTACCTTAAGCCGCTACTGGGTCAGCTGAATGGCGCAGGATCGCTCCTTCCTCGCATATATCGATCTCCACCCACAGCCCCGTCTCACACAGTGACTGAAATCGTTGCCCCGACAACCTCACAAGCCTTGGCGATCAGCGCTAGCCCCTCCTCACTATACCAGGGAGAGGTCGCTGGCACCTCCTTCGTCCTGTCCACAATCCGAGCGCTGGCGCCTCTGCTCCAGCTTGACAGTACACAGAGAGGACCGAGCGGACGAGCGAGTTATTCCTGCGGGGGAGCGAATAGGCTAAGCTCTGCAAGCTAGGTAACTGCTGCCGAAATGTTTCGTATAGGCACAGAGGGATAGGACAGGGGAGAGGCCTCACACACCGCTGCTCACTCCGACATCTGGTCACGCCCCCAATAACGATCAGGGAGATTTCTAAACGAAGTTTGAAACATTAAATCATAAATTATAATATAATAATTAACTATAAATAATTATAACAAATAATAATAATAAAATGTATTCAATAATGTAATCAAATCAAAAACACTGAAATTTGCTCAGTTGCAGAATTGTCGCTGTCGTTTGATGACGGATTTCCCCACAAATCACTATCTCTCAATTCTGCAAGTGATTCTAATTTATTATTGCTGTTTTCTAGCTGGTCTAAAACCACTTTTGATGTAAAGGAACACTTTTTGGTTGCTATGGACAATCTCCAGTTTGCAGGCAGAAACAACAGTATTTATAATATAAAACTGCATGCAGGCCACTGGACAAATCACTAGGGACAAAAGGGATATGAAATAATGTGATACAATTATGTAATTTGTAAGATTACAGTGTACTGTATGTGCTATGTGTTTTTCACTTTTTTTAATTTGGTGCCGTGCTCCGTCCCCATGCATTGCGACGCTGGCAGGGAACAGAGCTCGGCACTTTCATAGATCGAGAGGAGGACACGGGTCACACACACAGGGGGGAGATATCACAGGACCCTGGGGACAAGGTAAGTAACTTTGCCTGGATCCTGCGATGGGATCCAGAGTGTGCCTCGGGGTTACCGATTTTTGTACTGAAAATTCACCCGGAGCCACACTCAGGAATACCACCAGGGAGGTTATTGGGCACTGGTGAGGATGCATTGATGGGCACTGATGAGCCTGCGCTGATGGGCACTGATGAGGCTGCGCTGATGAGCACTGGTGAGTATAATACACTCTTCAAATGTGCTTTAAATGCATGGTTTTCCCTTTTACGAACAAGAAAATAATGACGTTATGCGGTTGGGCTGGTATAATAATGCTATGGGGCTGGTATGAAAT
The DNA here is from genome assembly GCA_037952925.1 of Lithobates clamitans. Classification (NCBI taxonomy): domain Eukaryota; kingdom Metazoa; phylum Chordata; class Amphibia; order Anura; family Ranidae; genus Lithobates; species Lithobates clamitans. Next base: position 5,456,980 of record JBBGZY010000017.1, on the reverse strand, counting down.
AATTTCCAGAAATAACATATATATCATTACTAGGGATGAGCCGAAGACCCCCCGGTTCGGTTCGCACCAGAACCTGCGAACGGACCGAAAATTTGCACGCACGTTAGAAACCCATTGACATCTACGGGATTCGAACATTCGAAATCAAAAGCGCTCATTTTAAAGGCTAATTTGCATGGTATTGTCCTAAAAAGGGTTTGGGGACCCGGGTCCTGCCCCAGAGGACATGTATCAATGCAAAAAAAACTTTTAAAAACGGCAGTTTTTTCGGGAGAAGTGATTTTAATGATGTTTAAAGTAAAAAAAAAAAAAAAGTGAAATATTCCTTTAAATATTATACCTGTGGGGTGTCTATAGTATGCCTGTAAAGTGGCGCATGTTTCCCGTGCTTAGAACAGTCCCTGCACAAAATGTCATTTTTAAAGGAAAAAAAGTCATTTAAAACTGCTTGCGGCTTTAATGTAATGTCGGGTCCTGGCAATATGGATGAAAATCAGTGAGACAAACGGCATGGGTACCCCCCAGTCCATTACCAGGCCCTTTGGGTCTTGTATGGATATTAAGGGGAACCCCGCACCCAAATTAAAAAAGGAAACAGCAGTATACAGGCTCTGTACTCTGAACAGCAGTATACAGGCAGTGCAAACAAGACAGGCACTGTAGGTTTGTTGTTAAGTAGAATCTGTTTGTAATTTTGAACTGGTACATTTTTAACGTGTTTAGCTCCAGCCAAAAAATCTATTTTAAGCTTTTTGGGGAAGGGTTATCACCCCTGTGGCATTTGTTTTGCTGTCTGTGCTCCTCTTCAGAAGATTTCACCTCACTTTTTGTCCCAATGACAAATGTTTTTTGAAAATATGTTTTTTTTTGTGAAACAAGGATTGGTGATAAAGCATCAGTGGAAAGGAGAAATGTTTTTCCCATATTAACTCTTACAGGAGAGAATTTCCCTTCCTAGGGGTAGATTTCATCTCACTTCCTGTTGTCTCCTTCCGTTTGCAAGTAGGAGTCGTTTGTAAGTTGGATGTTTGAAAGTAGGGTCCTGCCCTATATACTCAGCAAAAATTTGGGCCTTAGGTGTTGTTGTGGCAACAACACTGTAAGCCCTCACAGGGCCCTGCTGTGAAATATTAGATCAAGAATTGTAATTACATGCCCCTGTTGAACAGGGGCAGAAAAATTGGGCCTTTGGTGGTGGTGGTGGTGCTGGTGCCACAAAACTGTAAGTCCTCACTCGCTCTTGGTGGGCGCAGAAACGGGCCCTGCTGTGAAATATTAGATCAAGAATTGTAATTACATGCCCCTGTTGAACAGGGGCTGAAAAATTGGGCCTTAGGCACTGGTGCTGGTGCCACAACAGTGCAACCCCTCACAGATACTCTAGTTGGAACGCAGGAACGAGCCCTGCTGCAAAGTATTGCATCAAAAACTGTAATTACACGCCCCTGTTAAACAGGGGCTGAAAAATTGGTCCTTGGGCACTGGTGCTGGTGCCACAACACTGCAACCCCTCACAGATACTCTAGCTGGAACGCAGAAACGAGCCCTGCTGCAAAGTATTGCATCAAAAATTGTAATTACACGCCCCTGTTAAACAGGGGCAGAAAAATTGGGCCTTTGGTGGTGGTGGTGGTGCTGGTGCCACAAAACTGTAAGTCCTCACTCGCTCTTGGTGGGCGCAGAAACGGGCCCTGCTGTGAAATATTAGATCAAGAATTGTAATTACATGCCCCTGTTGAACAGGGGCTGAAAAATTGGGCCTTAGGCACTGGTGCTGGTGCCACAACAGTGCAACCCCTCACAGATACTCTAGTTGGAACGCAGGAACGAGCCCTGCTGCAAAGTATTGCATCAAAAACTGTAATTACACGCCCCTGTTAAACAGGGGCTGAAAAATTGGTCCTTGGGCACTGGTGCTGGTGCCACAACACTGCAACCCCTCACAGATACTCTAGCTGGAACGCAGAAACGAGCCCTGCTGCAAAGTATTGCATCAAAAATTGTAATTACACGCCCCTGTTAAACAGGGGCTGAAAAATTGGGCCTTAGGCACTGGTGCTGGTGCCACGACACTGCAACCCCTCACAGATACTCTAGTTGGAATGCAGAAACGAGCCCTGCTGCAAAGTATTGCATCAAAAATTGTAATTACACTCCCTTGTTAAACAGGGGCTGAAAAATTAGGCCTTATGCCGCGTACACACGGTCGGACTTTTCACCTGCAAAAGTCCGACGGACGCCGCCGGACAAAGTCCGGCGGAAAGTCCGACCGTGTGTGGTCTCCATCGGACTTCCGACGGACCGTTTCGGTCGGATTTTTGCGGAAATCCGACGTACTTTAGATTTGAAGCCTGCTTCAAATCTTTACGTCGTACCTCCGCCGGACTCAGTTCCTGACGGAAAGCCCGTTCGTCTGTATGCTAGTCCGAAGGACCAGATACGACGGAGGAGCAGGTTACTGCATCTCGCGCTCGCTGCAATAGGAAAAACAAATCTTCCTATTGCGGCGAGCGCGGGGCATACCAGGCCCTTAGGTCTGGTATGGATTATAAAGGGGAACCCCTACGCCGAAAAAACGGCGTGGGGTCCCCCTAAAATCCATACCAGACCCCGATCCGAGCACGCAGCCTGGCCGGTCAGGAAAGGGGGTGGGGACGGGCGAGCGCCCCCCCCCTCCTGAACCGTACCAGGCCGCATGCCCTCAACATGGGGGGTGGGTGCTTTGGGGGAGGGGGGCCCCCTGCGCCCCCCCCAAAGCACCTTGTCCCCATGTTGATGAGGACAAGGGCCTCTTCCCGACAACCCTGGCCGTTGGTTGTCGGGGTCTGCGGGCGGGGGCTTATCGGAATCTGGGAGCCCCCTTTAATAAGGGGGCCCCCAGATCCCGGCCCCCCACCCTATGTAAATGAGTATGGGGTACATGGTACCCCTACCCATTTACCTAGGTAAAAAGTGTCAGTAATAAAACACAACACAGGTTTTTAAAATAATTTATTAAACAGCTCCGGGGGGGGTCTTCTTCCGTCTTCGGGGGTCCCTCCGGTTCATCTTCTCCCGGCGTCCGGTTGGTTCTTCTCCGCTCTCCGGCCTCTTCTCCCGGTGTCGCAGGTCTTCGGCCGGCCCCTCCGCTGTCTTCATGTAGCTCTATTGCGAGCGGAGGTCCGGACTTCTGGGCTTCTTGGCTTCTTGGCTTCTCTTCTCTTCTCTTCCCCCAGATTTTGACACGACGCTCTCTCCGGCTGGACTGGTCTCTGAGGGCTGCGTTGTGACTTATATAGGCGGAGACCCCGCCCCCATATGATGTCACAGTCCCTGGGCATGCTGGGACTGTGACGTTTTAGGGGGCGTGGTCGACCACGCCCCCTAAAACGTCACAGTCCCAGCATGCCCAGGGACTGTGACATCATATGGGGGCGGGGTCTCCGCCTATATAAGTCACAACGCAGCCCTCAGAGACCAGTCCAGCCGGAGAGAGCGTCGTGTCAAAATCTGGGGGAAGAGAAGAGAAGAGAAGCCAAGAAGCCAAGAAGCCCAGAAGTCCGGACCTCCGCTCGCAATAGAGCTACATGAAGACAGCGGAGGGGCCGGCCGAAGACCTGCGACACCGGGAGAAGAGGCCGGAGAGCGGAGAAGAACCAACCGGACGCCGGGAGAAGATGAACCGGAGGGACCCCCGAAGACGGAAGAAGACCCCCCCCGGAGCTGTTTAGTAAATTATTTTAAAAACCTGTGTTGTGTTTTATTACTGGCACTTTTTACCTAGGTAAATGGGTAGGGGTACCATGTACCCCATACTCATTTACATAGGGTGGGGGGCCGGGATCTGGGGGCCCCCTTATTAAAGGGGGCTCCCAGATTCCGATAAGCCCCCGCCCGCAGACCCCGACAACCAACGGCCAGGGTTGTCGGGAAGAGGCCCTTGTCCTCATCAACATGGGGACAAGGTGCTTTGGGGGGGGGGGGGCGCAGGGCGCCCCCCTCCCCCAAAGCACCCACCCCCCATGTTGAGGGCATGCGGCCTGGTACGGTTCAGGAGGGGGGGGGGCACTCGCTCGTCCCCACCCCCTTTCCTGACCGGCCAGGCTGCGTGCTCGGATCGGGGTCTGGTATGGGTTTTAGGGGGACCCCACGCCGTTTTTTCGGAGTAGGGGTTCCCCTTTATAATCCATACCAGACCTAAGGGCCTGCGACGGGGCTCGCAAGGTTTCAATCTCGCCAAAAAAAGCGGCGAGATTGAATTCCTTTTCTAGTCCCGTCGTACCAAAGTCACGTTCAAAATGAACGGACTTGTCCGTGTGTGGGAAAGTCCGTTCGTTCTGAAAGTCCGGCGGAAGTCCGTCGGGAAGACCGGATTCCGGAAAGTCCGGCCGTGTGTAGGCAAGTCCGGCCGTTCAGAAAGTCCGGCGGTAGTCCGCCGGAAGTCTGGCGGCAAGTACGTCGGACCTAGCTTTCTAGAAAGTCCGACCGTGTGTACGCGGCATTAGGCACTGGTGCTGGTGCCACAACACTGCAACCCCCCACAGATACTCTAGTTGGAATGCAGAAACGAGCCCTGCTGCAAAGTATTGCATCAAAAATTGTAATTACACGCCCCTGTTAAACAGGGGCTGAAAAATTGGGCCTTAGGCACTGGTAGTGGTGCCCAGAACCAAAAATATTCTTACAAGCTATCAGCGTGATCATTGAGGAGGAAGAGGATAATTACTCAGGATAGTCACTCAGCATCAGCATAGGCAGTCTTTGAAGGGATCTGAGATTTCAAAAAAAATTATTCAGTTACATCAGCATCAGGTGCTTGGTAGCTGGTGGTGATCCAAGACTGATTCATTTTTATGAAGGTCAGTCGATCGACCGAGTCGGTGGACATGCGCACCCTGTGATCGGTTACAAAGCCTCCAGCAGCACTGAATGTGCGTTCCGAAAGAACGCTGGATGCAGGACAGGCCAGTAGCTCAATTGCATACTGTGCAAGCTCTGGCCATTGATCCATCCTCAAGACCCAGTAACCCAGAGGATTTTCAGTGGGAAAGCTGTCCAAGTCAGATCTTGCCCCTAGGTATTCCTGCACCATGTAAAACAGACGCTGGCGATGGTTGCTGGAACCGATCATACCTTGGGGCTGCGGACTAAAAAATTGTCTGAACGCATCGGTCAGACGGCCCCCTTCTCCACCGCTCCTTCTTTGACTGACCGAAGCCTCAGCAACACGTTGTCCAGAAACTAGAGTTTGTAACCACCCAGTCTCTGGGAACGCGTTGCACAGACCTTTCTGCAAGGCCTCCCGAAGATGTTTCATCCTCTGCGATGGCAAGATAAGGTCCGCAACCTTACCCTTGTAACGTGGATCAAGGAGGGTTGCCAGCCAGTATTGGTCCTTCTCCTTGATACCACGAATACGAGGATCCTTACGCAGGCTTTGCAGGATCAGGGAGGCCATGCAGCGTAGGTTTGCTGAGGCATTCAGTCCGGAGTCCTCTGGGTCACTAAGGACGACATGGTCCACAGCCACCTCCTCCTAGCCAAGTACAAGTCCATGTGTTTCTTGGGACTGATCCCTTAAAGACTGCTGCTGATGCTGAGTGCCAGGCTCCACCTCCATACTGACACAATTCTCCTCCTCCTCCCCCTCCTCCTCCTCATCCTCTTCCTGTGTGATCGGCGGGCACGCAGGAACACTGTCTGGATAAAGGGGGCCTTGGGAGCTAAGGAAGTCCTCCTCTTCCTGCCTCTGTTCTGCCTCAAGTGCCCTGTCCATTATTCCACGCAGCGTGTGCTCCAACAGGTAGACAAGGGGGACAGTGTCACTGATGCATGCACTGTCACCGCTCACCATCCTTGTGGCCTCCTCAAATCGCGACAGGACAGTGCATGCATCCCTGATCATGGCCCACTGGCGTGGGGAAAAAAAAAACAAGCTGTAAATGTATAGGATCCTGAGTGATCAGGACACATGTACTGAATTACCTTTGAATCCCACTAATCGTTTTAAGAAGGATCTGGTTGCATTAGTTAATAAGGGATATGACAGACAGATATTGAATAAAAAAGAGAAGACTTTTCTGATACCCACGGCTCCTAGGATTCCCATAATCTATCATCTACCAAAAATCCATAAGGACCCCCTGCACCCACCAGGGAGACCCATAGTGAGTGGCATTAACTCCATAACATCCCATATTGGCAGCTACGTTGACTCATACTTACAGCCATTAGTCAAAAAAACACAATCATATTTAAAGGATACCACTGACACCATAAAACGGTTGGAGGGCGTCCAATTGAAAGGAGATTATTTAATAGTCACGGCGGACGTGGCCTCACTCTACACGTGTATCCCACATGATTTGGGTATCCATGCGGTCATGCACTATTTAAATAGGGATATGTCACTCACTGACACTCAGAGATCATTCATTGTTGAATTATTAGAGTTCGCCATATCACACAATTACTTTTGGTTTAATGATAAGTTTTTTTTGCAACACAAAGGCGTAGCAATGGGGGCCAAGTTTGCCCCTAGCCTTGCAAACCTCTTCATGACCAAGTGAGAGGAGGATGTCGTCTATTCGGAACAGAGACCCAATCTCATTCTCTGTACCAGGTATATAGACCACATCCTCCTCCTATGGGATGGCCCCCCAGAATCTCTTGAGGACTTTTTTTCTTTTCTTAACAGAAATGATAGGGGAATTTCCCTTACTCTTGAATATAGTTTTACCAAGGTACACTTTCTGGATTTAGATATAGAGATAAGCTCTCGACAATTCAAATTTCAAACTCACTTTAAACCAACGGATCGCAACAGTTTCATACCCATGGACAGTTGCCATCATAAGTCCTGGTTGCGATCCGTCCCTCGTAGCCAGTTTTTGAGGCTACGACGGAATTGTAGCAATACTGACACATTTCAGGTGCAAGCATTATCTCTGAAACAAAGGTTCCTAGATAAAGGTTACGACCCAGTTTCTCTAGAAGCTGAGATACAACATGCTCTAGAAATAGAAAGGAGATCACTTTTGGGACCTAAAACTTCTCGCACATCTAATGATACATATAAATACTCTTTAATGACTGCTTTCTCAACTCAGCATAGGGATATTAAAACTATTGTAGAACGCCACTGGGAAGTATTGAAGAGTGATCATGTTTTGGGTAATATTCTACCAGAAAGACCTAAAATTATTTACAGGGGGGGCCCCCTCTATACAAAATAGAGTCGCCCCAAATATAATTGACCCCCCAATACGCCCTACCTTCTTTCTTGTACTAGTGGGCTACTAGTGGGCTACTTTCCGTGCAAAAAGTGCGCAGTGTGCCGATATAACATTAGTGGTAGACATAAAACACTCGAATTTCAGTCAAACGTGACTAATAAAACATACCCTATCAAAGTGTTCTGCACATGTGCAACTAAGCATGTCGTATACCTTATCACCTGCCCTTGTGGAAAACACTACGTGGGCCGTACCATACGTGCTTTTTCCACTTGAGTAGGTGAACATGTAGCAATAATCATTGGGGGCGACACCAAGCATACGGTCCCCAGACACTACAGACAGCATCACAACCGAGATCCATCTGGAACACAATTCCTTATCATCTACAAATATGTACCCCCGTGGCGTGATGGAGCACTAACCCGTGGTGTATCACAATTAGAAACGTATTGGATATATGAGATCCAGTCCCACTTGCCTTTGGGACTCAATGTCGAGTGGGACATTAAGGCCTTCATCAACCAATCATAAAACATTTTTGCCTTCCTACATCTGTCTTTGAGTCACTCCCCTTTTAATGTTAGTTCTATACTTATTTTTATTTCATCCTTATTTTCATTTTATCTTTTTTTTATCATTTCATTTATTCGCATTTTTAATGGGTACTGTGTAATATACAGTTTGTTAAAAATTGTTTAAATATTATTCGCAGTATGACCATATAATGTATACAGGCCAATTGTGATTTGTAATATTAGCTATGATTGACTTTCATGCTGGGCCGTGGATCCTTTAAGATTGTTATTTTTTATTTTTATGTAATGATTTATATTTTCACACTGGCTTTTTGACCCTCTGTGTATATTTGGCGCTATGGTTTATATTAAGCCATGGGTGCTTATGCATGTACACAGGGGACGGAACAACATATATATTGGTATAACTCTGATGATCACTAGAGGATCACTAGTTCCATGTATTTCCTCTATGTCAATCTTTTGATTTTATGTTTATACTCTCTTTAGTATTTTTAATCAAATTATTTTTTACAATCATTTTTATGATAATATTCTCAATTTACATTTGGTGGAAAGATCTGCCTCCGATTTCCCTCCCCCGTGGGTTATATATATGCTTTATACGCTTTATACATTTTTTATTTTTTATCCTCTCGGCTGGGGTACGGCGTCGTGACGTCATGACGCCTCCTCCTTGCTTGCACGTAGTGACAAGATGCGGTCCATGCTAACACCTCATGATGAGGTATGGAGTGCAAGACGTCGTGACCCGTGCGTTCAACTCTCTTTGCTTGGTGGCGAGGCTTGGGACGCACGCGGCTGGCGTTACTACGTTGGTACTCGGAAGTCACGCTGTGGATGCTGTGACCCGTGCGCTCCATCTCCTCTATGAGAGTGAGGCTTGGGACGCACGCGGCCGGCGCCATCTTGCGGATACCCGGAAGTCGCTCTGTTTGAGTTTCGGAAGCGATTGGAGCCACGGTTCAGCATGGGGGCCCCTCAGCATATATAATGGCAATGTTTGGGGTGGTGCAGCACCCCAGATGATGTCCCCTAGGATGAAACGCGTCGGGACCACTGCTGACACCACCAACATTGCCAAAAGATCTGTATTTTCAAGCGCTGTTTTTTCATCTCAAATGTGAGTGTTTTTTACCTTCAATAAAACGAATTTTAATCGTCTATACAGTATCACGCTATGTATCTTTATATTTTTCCTATATACACTTTGGATGCCTGAGTGGATCTATCCCCTATATTATATTACACTTTCAAGCATCTGGGTCATCTGGATTAATGCTTTTGTGGTACAGATACCATTGTGGATCCCCACAGTTACTAGCTAGATTGACCCAGTGGGTGTACACCCATCTGTGTCCAATCTTTCCGGTAAGCCCCCAATTTAATGAGGTGGTGGATCTTCTATCAACACACAAACAAGTTTCTTTGACAATCTTTGGTACTACATATACCATCTAGAGACTTTCTTATATATTTTGCTGAAAATTGTATGATAAGTGTATCACTTGCACTTTATTTTTACACCATGAATATATCACGTATCATTTTTGTCTAAGTATTATACACATTGTGCATGAGTATCTACTATATTTGTTAGCGCTACCCTTTTTCTTTATTTGGTTAAAAAAAACAAGCTCCCCTGACCCTGTCCTGGTGCCATAGTCGCACAGGTACTCATTGATGGCCCTCTGCTGTGTGTGCAGCCATTGCAGCATGGCCAACGTTGAGTTCCACCTGGTGGGCATGTCACAGATTAGGCGGTTCTTGGGCAGGTTAAACTCCTTTTGGAGGTCTGCCAGCCGAGCACTGGCATTATATGACCGGTGGAAGTGCACACAGACTTTTCTGGCCTGCCTCAGGACATCCTGTAAGCCCGGGTACCTGCCCAAGAACCACTGCACCACCAAGTTAAGGACGTGAGCCAAACAGGGCACAAACAGAGGAGGTTGGTGCAATTGTCGCAAACCACCATTCCTGCCTTAAGTTGGCATGGCATCAACCACCTCTGAACCTGCCCCTGCAGAGCTGACAGAACCTCTGCCCCAGTGTGGCTCCTGTCCCCCAAGCACACCAGCTCAAGCACCGCATGGCATCTTTTGGCCTGCATACTTGCGTAGCCCCTTGAACGACTAAGGAGCACCACTGGTTCCGAGGACAAAGCACAGGAAGAGGCCATGGAGGAAGAAGAAGAGGAGGGGGTGGAGGAGAGAGGTGTGTCACAATCATTAGTAGTGGCATTTTGGAGGCGTGGTGGCGGAACAACCTCCAACACTACTGCACCTTGTCCTGCATCCTTCCCAGCTGCCAGCAGAGTCACCCAATGCGCGATGAAACTTAGGTAATGTCCCTGTCCATGCCTGCTGGACCATGAGTCAGTGGTAATATGCACCTTACCGCTGACCGCCCTGTCCAGCGAGGCATGGACATTGCCTTCCACATGCCGGTAGAGAGCCGGAATCGCCTTCCCTGAGAAAAAGTGGCGTTTGGGTACCTGCCACTGAGGAACCGCACATTCCACAAACTCACGCAAGGGGGCAGAGTCTACCAACTGAAAAGGCAGCAGTTGAAGTGCTAGCAATTTTGCCAAGCTAGCATTCAACCGTTGGGCATGTGGATGGCTGGGAGCGAACTGTTTTCGGCGGTGCAGCAGCTGGGGCAGGGAAATTTGCCTGGTACAATCTGACATCGGTGTAACGAAAGCAGATTGCCCACAAGTACTTGGCTGTGACACACCTAATTCTACACCTTCATTCCTCTCAGTGCAGGTCTCAGAGAGGACTGAAGGTATCATGGGGTTGGAGATCTCAGCTGATGAGGAGCAAGGAGAGGTCCTCTTTGTTCTTGGGTGTGGGTCTTTTAGATACGCTTGCCAACGAACTGCATGGCAGGTCAACATATGTCTGGTCAAGCATGTGGTGCCCAAGCGGGAGATGTTTTGGTCACGCGAGATATGCTTGAGACATATGTTGCAAATAGCAGCGGTGCGATCTGATGCACTCTTCTCAAAAAATGCCCACACCAAAGAACTTTTGGAATAACGCACAGAGACAGCAGCGCCCTGCACATGCGGAGCTTTGGGGTGTGATGCAGTCAGTGTGCTGCCCTTAGGCTGGCCCCTGGAGGGCATCCTGCCTCGTTGGTGATGTGCCTCCTCCTCCTCTCTCCAATCAGGCACCCACATTGAGTCAGTGACCTCATCATCCCCTCCCTCCTCATCACTGGAGCAAACCTGGCAGTATGCTGCAGCAGGGGGAGCATGACTGCCAGATTGCTGTCCTTCTTGGGCACCCCCTCTGTCCATGCTCACGTTACTGCCTTCATCTAGCTCAGTATCATCATCAGAGCCTTCTAAACGCTGGGCATCCTCCTGGAGCATGTACCCAACACTGTGGTCAAACAGTTCGAGGGACTCCTCAGGAGGACATAGTGGGGCTAGGGAAGGAGTCACTGATGCCATTGAGCCAAGGGAAGAGGCTGCGTTGGCAGCTGCTTGGCCAGACAAAGTACCCTGAGCCACGTGCTGATGAGGATGCACCGTCTCCACGACCAGCACTGTTGCCTCTAGACACAGAGCCTGCTTGCCCTCTTTTATTGGCTTGTGACTGTCTGCCTCTCCTTGTTGGCCTTCCAGACATACTAATGGCCTGTAGCTGCACTAAGCTGGGATATATACATATATATATATATATATATCTATATATATATATATCTATAGATATATATATATATATATATATCTATAGATATATCTATAGATATATATATCTATAGATATATACTGATACTGCAGCTAGCAAAATCAACTGCCTGCCTGTAGTATGAGAACACCACCAACCTTCTACAGATAGCTTTAGCTGAGCACTGTGCAGAGGTCGCACTACACTAACTTGTAGTTTTAGCTGAACACTCTGCAGAGCTTGCAAAAAATAACTTGTAGCTTATTTAGCTGCCTGCGGTAGTGATAGGATCAGGAAAACACCACCAACCTTCTACAGGTAGCTTTAGGTGAACACTGTGCAGAGCTTGCAAAAAACTAACTTGTAGCTTCATTAGTTGCCTGCGGCAGTGATAGGATCAGGAAAACATCACCAACCTTCTACCTGTAGCTCTAGGTGAACACTGTGCGGAGCTCGCAAAAAAATAACTTGTAGCTTATTTAGCTGCCTGCGGTAGTGATAGGATCAGGAAAACACCACCAATCTTCTACAGGTAGCTTTAGCTGAACACTGTGCAGAGCTCGCACTACGCTAACTTGTAGTTTTAGCTGAACACTGTGAGGACGCACTACACTAGCTTGTAGCTTTAGCTGAACACTGTGCAGAGGTCGCACTACACTAACTTGTAGTTTTAGCTGAACACTGTGAGGAGGACGCACTACACTAACTTGTAGCTTTAGCTGAACACTGTGCAGAGGTCGCACTACACTAACTTGTAGTTTTAGCTGAACACTGTGAGGAGGACACACTACACTAACTTGTAGCTTTAGCTGAACACTGTGAGAAGGACGCACTACCCTAACTTGTAGCTTTAGCTGAACACTTTGCAGAGGTCACACTAAACTAACTTGTAGCTTTAGCTGAACACTGTGCAGAGGTCGCACTACACTAACTTGTAGTTTTAGCTGAACACTGTGCAGAGGTCGCACTACACTAACTTGTAGTTTTAGCTGAACACTGTGAGGAGGACGCACTACACTAACTGTAAATAGTCTAGCTGCCTGACTGTGGTACTAATAGGATCAAAAGAACACCAGCAATTTTCTTCAGGTAGCTGCAAATACTGTAACAAGACAAGCCTGCCTGTCAGTAGGAAGATAACAGGAACGGATCTAGCTAAACTGAATACAGTGTGTGTGTATGTATATATATATATATATATATATATATATGTATGTGTATATATATATATATATATATATATATATATATATATATATATATATATATATATATATATATATATATATATATATATATATATATATATATATATACACAACACCTGGGATGCATATATATACACAATACACTGTAAGTGCAGCTAACTCACTGACTGTCCTGCCTAATCTATCTAACTTAAATCAAATGACACTGTCTCTCTGTCTATCTTTTTCAACGCCGGAACACACACTACACAGGGCCGCCGTGCAGGCGGCCTTATGTAGTGTGGGGCGTGTACTAAATCCCCTGAGCCATAGTTGGCCAAAGCCTCCTTGGCTTTGGCCAATTACGGCTCCCTGTTCAGACGGTGCTGTGATTGGCCAAGCATGCGGGTCATAGTGCATGCTTGGCCAATCATCAGCCAGCAATGCACTGTGATGCCGCAGTGAATTATGGGCCGTGACGCGCCACACGATTTTGGTGCGAACGGCCCATATCGTTCGCAATTAGGCGAACGGCGAACAGACGATGTTCGAGTCGAACATGGGTTCAACTCGAACACGAAGCTCATCCCTAATCATTACATAAACACATACCACATACACTGCATATATCATTTGAGGAAAATATGCTTATAAAATAGTTTACTATTTGCCAAAAATTTTTTTAAAAAAAATGTCCCCGAATTTCATTTTAAAAAATCTGGTCACCTTATTCTTAGTTCTAATCAATATTTATGGATGTGGCAAAGGAGTGGTTTCAACATTTGTACCAGGCAGGGATGGACTGGCCATCGGGACTACCGGGAGATTCCCGGTGGGCCGATGGCTCAGTGTGCCAGTTTCAGAGACAGGTGAGGAGAGAGAGATACACAGCGCCAAATGTAGCATTACAGTTTTTCTCCATTGTTTTGGCTCATTTCTTGAAACAGAAATGACATTCTCAAAACTCTAAGTTCATTTGGCAAAATAGTCTTACATTTCAGCACAACTCTATAACTCACGTGCAAAAGCTCATATCTCTCCCAAAAGTGTTCACTCATGCTTCAAAACCATATTCCTTTCCCATATAAAGAGTCACTGCCCCCAAAATGGCAAAGATTCTTCTCAATTGCTTTGGCTCATTTCTTGAAACAGACCAGACGTTCTCAACTCTCTTGGTGCTTTTGCCAAAATAACCTGGATGGTTCAGCACAACACCATGGTTCACTTTCAAAAGCTCATATCTTTCCCAAAACAGTTCACTCATTGTCAAAAATAAATTTCTTTCTCATTCAAATAGATAGTGCCCCCAAAATGCTTCGTCCCTTTGGCATTGTGTAAGCACTGCAAGTCAAAATGTTTAGATGTTTTGTCTCGAAGGCAGAGGACCATTGAAATATCCCTCATGTCCACCTTTCAGTCTTAGCCCAGTCCTTCATTGACAATGGTTACTGCACAGTTTTCGTCTAGCTAACTGAATACAATTGTGTATAAAACTGAAAAAAAAGAAAGGATTTTAGGGTAAGAGTAGACTCCAAGGTTTGACATCACACATTGCACTCATACTGCCAAGGAAAAATTACTTGACAGTATTGTAACCATTATCATTCACACACAAAGTAACTTCCATACATCAGAGTAAAAAGAAAATGTATACAGCATAATATACGGAAATATAAACACACAAACAAAAAACAAGGAAAATTACATTTAGCCTACACTGCTGTAAATAATGCTGGAGTTTCACAACTACTGTACCATCTCTTCACTGGCCACTGTCCTCACCCTCCTGCCCATCCACACGCTGCTGTTTGTCTGGCCACAGATTCTCATCAACATTGCAGCGTATATCCTCCCTTGCGATGCAATGAGGGAAGAAATGGTATGCATGTCGCAACCATCCCCTACACTGATCTCCTGTAATATCCTCACAGGCAGCATCCATTGCATGGAGCAGGGACCTCTGATCTTGAGCCCGATGCTCATACACTCTCCACCTCCAAGTGGAGAAAAACTCCTCAATAGGGTTGAGGAAAGGAGAGTAAGGTGGTAGGAACACCATATCCATCCTTGGATGAGCAGTGAACCAGGGCCTGATAAGCAGGCCACGGTGGAAATTCACATTGTCCCATACAATTATATATTGTGGTAGGTGATGCCCTATGAGACCTCTCTTATTTTTAGGGATCAAATCCAAATGAAGGCAGTCCAAGAAGATGAGGAGCTTCTGTGTATTCTATGGGCCAAGACTGGGGATGTGAGTGGCCACACCATTCTCAGAAATGGCAGCACACATAGTTATATTACCCCCTCGCTGGCCTGGGACATCCACCGTGGCCCGGTGGCCAATAAAATTTCGGCCACGTCTTCGGCCCTTGGCCAGGTTGAAGCCAGCCTCATCCACATACACAAGTATGTGAGAGGTCTTGTTTCCTTCCAATGCCATTATTTTCTACAATAGAGTAAAAAAAGAAAACATCAAATCAGTCATACAGAAGAGTCATACACTACAGTTACAGACAGTTACATAGGAATGTTCTACACAAGTTCAATATATTACTGGCCAGTATTCCAGTGGTTCCAAACCTGGGGTACATGTACCCTATGCAGAGGTACTACAGGGGGTATTTGACAGAAAGGGGAGGGGAAAAATTATCAATGAGTAGACTTACTGAAATGTTACAGTAAAACCCACAGTATTAGATCTACATGGGAGGCACTACTGTAATTGCAGCTCTTTGACCCTTTTTCTTACTGTATTGTATGTTATATTCTTCAAAATAAGGATTACAATGATAATTGCATCATACAGTAAGCTGCAGTTTTTAGACAAAATGTTTATAAATCAGATATATAAATCAAATACTTTCATACCTGGATTACCTAGATTCAGAAATCTGCTTACGGTAATTGTAAAAAGGTTATCTTGATGGACAACCAGTGACTGAATTACATGTACATACTGGTACCGCAGCTCTTTCACTCTGTCAGAGTTCCTCTCAAATGGTACGCTGTAAATTTGCTTCATTGTCATCTGATGCTTCTTCAATATGCGGGCTATTGTGGAGATGCTTATAGAGTGACATTTTGGAATATGGCTTTGTCTTGTAGGATTGCAGTGCGGATCTGTCTCAATGCAATGGCACTATTTGCAAACACCATGTTACAGATCTCTTGTTCTTGCTGTTCATTGAGAAGTTTTCCTCGGCCACCCGTGCTAGGTTGTCGTCCAATCCTAGACATAGAATTCAAAGGAAAACACTCCATTCGTAATTTATACCTTATGTATTCCGTACAGAATGAGTTACCTATGTAATCGTATTGTTGTTTTACTTACAGTAACTTTACCACAATTCCAATGCATCACTGCACAGTGACTGGAATATTACTGTAAACTGTATCATCAATATTGTAGAAAATAAACTATTCCATACTATTCCATAGTTTATGTTCTACAATATTTTTCTTGTCATTGTTAGTATCATACGTAACATCCCACTGAGGTAAGATACTGTAATACTGTAGGCCTATCACACACACACGCACACACACACACACTAAATGAATACGTAAATGAGTAAATAAACATTTGTTGCTCTATGCACAGTGTCCTGTCCTATACATTATATAATTCCATCATTGACTGACTACATACCTGGTTTTCCCTGCGAAAGGTTTGGATGATAGAGAAGACTGTAGAGCGAGGCACGTTAGGCTGCACTCTGCGACCTGCCTTCGCTATTGTGAGGCCATGGTTAATGACATGATCTATAATTGTGGCCCGAATTTCATCAGGGACAGCATAGTGTCTTCATGCTTCTCTGCCTCTTCCCCCTATTCCACCACCACTCACCCTTACTCCTCTTCCTCTTCTTCTTCCTCTTCCTCGAGCAGGCAGTTTCCCTTGTTCATTTAGTTGGCCAGGTGCCTCCATGTTCAGAAATTGTACTGGTCCTGAATGGTCAAGCTCTATATATACATGTTTGGCAGCATTTACAATCATGGACAGCACCTGTCAGGTAACTAAACATGCTGTTTGATTGGTCATCTGAGACCAACTCCGACTCCTCCTTTTGTTAGTCAAGTTCTAGTTGCACCTGACTGTCAATTGCTGTAATCATTTTATCAAATGTTCCAAGAGATTCATATATGGTATTCATGGTATTATGTTCCTGAATAATTTTGACAATTGAACAGACTATTGTGCATGTGATGACTTAAACAATGAAATGACGCTGACACGTTTTGGAGAGAACAACCATTAGACTGAGAATTGACAATCAGTTTAGATCAACAAGATCTATTCACTTGGAAATTGTGCTAAATGTAGGCTACATGTACTTAATCATTTGAAAGATGTACTGAGACATTGAGATATGTACTGAGACATTTGCAATTTTGATGAAATGTAAGGGTGTAATTAGGATGGCTAAGATAGAACATGAAAGACACATAGCGGAGGAGAGCAAAAAAAATCCCAAGAAATTCTTTAAGTATGTAAACAGTAAAAAAGGGAGGACAGACCATATTGGCCCCATAAAGAATGAGGAAGGACATCTGGTTACAAAGGATGGGGAGATGGCAAAGGTATTGAATTTATTCTTCTCCTCGGTCTTCACGAGTGAATCGGGGGGCTTCAGTAACCAAAACTGCAGTGTTTATCCTCATGACACAACACAGGAAGCACCTACATGGTTAACAGAGGACGGAATTAAAATTAGACTTGAGAAACTTAACATTAATAAATCACCGGGACCAGATGGCTTGCATCCGAGAGTACTTAGGGAACTCAGTCAGGTGATTGCCAGACCGTTGTTCCTAATTTTTACAGACAGTCTATTGACTGGAATGGTACCAGCTGATTGGAGAAAAGCCAATGTAGCACCAATATTTAAAAAGGGCCCAAAAAACATCCCTGGGAATTACAGACCAGTTAGCCTAACATCAATAGTATGTAAACTCTTGGAGGGGATGATAAGGGACTATATACAAGATTTTAGTAATAAGAATGATATCATTAGCAGTAATCAGCATGGATTCATGAAGAATCATTCTTGCCAAACCAATCTATTAACCTTCTATGAGGAGGTGAGTTGCCATTTAGATAAAGGAAGGCCCGTAGACGTGGTGTATCTGGATTTTGCAAAGGCATTTGACACAGTTCCCCATAAATGTTTACTGTACAAAATAAGGTGCGTTGACATGGACCATAGGGTGAGTACATGGATTGAAAACTGGCTACAAGGGCGTGTTCAGAGGGTGGTGATAAATGGGGAGTACTCAGAATGGTCAGGAGTGGGTAGTGGGGTTCCCCAGGGTTCTGTGCTGGGACCAATCCTATTTAATTTGTTTATAAACGACCTGGAGGATGGGATAAACAGTTCAATCTCTGTATTTGCAGACGATACTAAGCTAAGCAGGGCAATAACTTCTCCGCAGGATGTGGAAATCTTGCAAAAAGACCTGAACATATTAATGGGGTGGGCGACTACATGGCAAATGAGGTTCAATGTAGAAAAATTTAAAATAATGCATTTGGGTGGCAAAAATATGAATGCAATCTATACACTGGGGGGGGAGAACCTCTGGGGGAATCTAGGATGGAAAAGGACCTGGGGGTCCTAGTAGATGATAGGCTCAGCAATGGCATGCAGTGCCAAGCTGCTGCTAATAAAGCAAACAGAATATTGGCATGCATTAAAAGGGGGATCAAATGCAGAGATAAAACGATAATTTTCCCGCTCTACAAGACTCTGGTCCGGCCGCACCTGGAGTATGCTGTCCAGTTCTGGGCACCAGTCCTCAGGAAGGATGTACTGGAAATGGAGCGAGTACAAAGAAGGGCAACAAAGCTAATAAAGAGTCTGGAGGATCTTAGTTATGAGGAAAGGTTGCAAGCACTGAACTTATTCTCTCTGGAGAAGAGACGCTTGAGAGGGGATATGATTTCAATTTACAAATACTGTACTGGTGACCCCACAATAGGGATAAAACTTTTTCGCAGAAGAGAGTTTAATAAGACTCGTGGCCACTCATTACAATTAGAAGAAAAGAGGTTTAACCTTAAACTACGTAGAGGGTTCTTTACTGTAAGAGCGGCAAGGATGTGGAATTCCCTTCCACAGGTGGTGGTTTCAGCGGGGAGCATTGATAGCTTCAAGAAACTATTAGATAATCACCTGAATGACCGCAATATACAGGGATATGTAATGTAATACTGACACATAATCACACACATAGGTTGGACTTGATGGACTTGTGTCTTTTTTCAACCTCACCTACTATGTAACTATGTAACTATGTAACTATGAAATGAATGAGAAATTCAATTCAGTTGTGAACAATTGCCAAGTGGTTTGGAGATTTGTCCATGTTGTTTTGAGAATGTCATTTCTGTTTCAAGAAATGAGCCAAAACAATGGGGAAAAACTGTAATGACTTTTTTTTTTACTAGTAATGGCGGCGATCAGTGATTTTTATCATGTCTGCGACATTATGGCGGACACATTGGACAATTTTGGCACATTTTTGGGACCATTGGCATTACAGTTTTTCTCCATTGTTTTGGCTCATTTCTTGAAACAGAAATGACATTCTCAAAACAACATGGACAAATCTCCAAACCACTTGGCAATTGTTCACAACTGAATTGAATTTCTCACTCATTTCATCAAAATTGCAAATGTCTCAGTACATGTCTCAATGTCTCAGTACATCTTTCAAATGATTAAGTACAAGTAGCCTACATTTAGCACAATTTCCAAATGAATAGATCTTGTTGATCTAAACTGATTGTCAATTCTCAGTCTAATGGTTGTTCTCTCCAAAACGTATCAGCTTAATTTCATTGTTTAGGTCATCACATGCACAATAGTCTGTTCAATTGTCAAAATTATTCAGGAACATAATACCATGAATACCATATATGAATCTCTTGGAACATTTGATAAAATGATTACAGCAATTGACAGTCAGGTACAACTAGAACTTGACTAAGAGCCCTTTCACACTGGGGCGGTTTGCAGGCGCTATTGCGCTAATAATAGCGCCTGCAAACCGACCCAAAAGTGCCGCTGCTTTCATTCCAGTGTGAAAGCCCAGAGGGCTTTCACACTGGGCAGTGCGCTGGCAGGACGGTAAAAAAAAGTCCTGCCAGCAGCATCTTTGGAGCGGTGAAGGAGCGGTGTGTATACCGCTCCTTTACCGCTCCTGCCCATTGAAATCAATGGGACAGCGCAGCTATATCGCCGGCAAAGCGCCTCTACAGAGGCGCTTTGCGGTGGTTTTAACCCTTTCTCGGCCGCTAGCAGGGGGGTAAAACCGCCCCGCTAGCGGCCGCATACCGACGGTAAATCGCCGCTTACAATAGCGGTGCTTTACCGCCGACAACGCCCCCGCCCCAGTGTGAAAGGAGCCTAACAAAGGAGGAGTCGGAGTTGGTCTCAGATGACCAATCAAACAGTATGTTTAGTTACCTGACAGGTGCTGTCCATGATTGTAAATGCTGCCAAACATGTATATATAGAGCTTGACCATGCAGGACCAGTACAATTTCTGAACATGGAGGCACCTGGCCAAGTAAATGAACAAGGGAAAATGCCTGCTTGAGGAAGAAGAAGAAGAAGAGGAAGAGGAGTAAGGGTGAGTGGCGGTGGAATAGGGGGAAGAGGCAGAGGAGCACGAAGACGCCATGCTGTCCCTGATGAAATTCGGGCCACAATTATAGATCATTTCATCAACCATGGCCTCACAATGGCGGAGGAAGGTCGCCGAGTGCAACCTAATGTGCCTCCCTCTACAGTCTTCTCTATCATCCAAACCTTTTGCAGGGAAAACAGGTATGTAGTCAGTCAATGATGGAATTATATAATGTATAGGACAGGACACTGTGCATAGAGCAACAAATATGTTTATTTACTCATTTACGTATTCATTTAGTGTGTATGTGTGTGTGATAGGCCTACAGTATTACAGTATCTTACCTCAGTGGGATGTTACGTATGATACTAACAATAACAAGAAAAATATTGTAGAAAATAAACTATGGAATAGTATTTTCTACAATATTGATGATACAGTTTACAGTAGTATTCCAGTCACTGTGCAGTGATGCACTGGAATTGTGGTAAAGTTACTGTAAGTAAAACAACAATACGATTACATTGGTAACTCATTCTGTACGGAATACATAAGGTATAAATTACGAATGGAGTGTTGTCCATTGAATTCTATGTTTAGGATTGGATGACAACCTGGCATGGGTGGCTGAGGAAAACTTCTCAATGAACAACAAGAACAAGAGATCTGTAACATGGTGTTGGCAAATAATGCCATCACATTGAGACAGATCTGCACTGCAATCCTACAAGACCAAGTCATATTCCAAAATGTCACTCTATAAGCATCTCCACAATAGCCCGCATATTGAAGAAGCATCAGTTGACAATGAAGCAAATTTACAGGGTACCATTTGAGAGGAAATCTGACAGAGTGAAAGAGCTGTGGTACCAGTATGTACATGGAAGTCAGTCACTGGTTGTCCATCAAGATAACCTTTTTACAACTACCATAAGCAGTGGTTCCCGAAATGTTTTCAGTACCCACTTTACCTGATTTCTGAATCTAGGTAATCCAGGTATGAAAGTATTTGATTTACGTATCTGATTTATAAACATTTTGTCTAAAAACTGCAGTTTACTGTATGATGCAATGATCATTATAATCCTTATTTTGAAGAATATAACATACAATACAGTAAGAAAAAGGGTCAAAGAGCTGCAATTACAGTAGTGCCTCCCATGTAGATCTAATACTGTGGGTTTTACTGTAACATTTCAGTAAGTCTACTCATTGATAATTTTTCCCCTCCCCTTTCTGTCAAATACCCCCTGTAGTACCTCTGCATAGGGTACATGTACCCCAGGTTTGGAACCACTGGAATACTGGCCAGTAATATATTGAACTTGTTTAGAACATTCCTATGTAACTGTCTGTAACTGTAGTGTATGACTCTTCTGTATGACTGATTTCATGTTTTCTTTTTTTACTCTATTGTAGAGAATAATGGCATTGGAAGGAAATGAGACCTCTCACATACTCGTGTATGTGGATGAGGCTGACTTCAACCTGGCCAAGGGCCGAAGACGTGGCCGAAATTTTTTTGGCCACCGGGCCACGGTGGATGTCCCAGGCCAGCGAGGGGGCAATATAACTATGTGTGCTGCCATTTCTGAGAATGGTGTGGCCACTCACATCCCCAGTCTTGGCCCATAGAATACACAGAAGCTCCTTATCTTCTTGGACCGCCTTCATTTGGATTTGATCCCTGAAAATAAGAGGTCTCATAGGGCCTCACCTACCACAATATATAATTGTATGGGACTATGTGAATTTCCACCGTGGCCTGCTTATGAGGGCCTGGTTCACTGCTCACCCAAGGATGGATATGGTGTTCCTACCACCTTACTCTCCTTTTCTCAACCCTATTGAGGAGTTTTTCTCCGCTTGGAGGTGGAGAGTGTATGAGCATCGAGCTCAAGATCAGAGGTCCCTGCTCCATGCAATGGATGCTGCCTGTGAGGATATTACAGGAGATCAGTGTAGGGGATGCTCTGATGAAATCCGATTGGCGGATGAAACGCGTCAGCATGATGCCATCACGCTACCCATAGCGTTCCCACAGACCTCCAGATCCACCCACCAGCCCAGGCATCACTGGCCTGTAATTACAGTAACATGGCCGTTTGAAACTTCCCGGGAAACGGAACGAGCGGAGGACTGAACGCTTTAGATAAGCCTGCTTTATTCACCGCATCTCCCTGGGTGTACTTACCTTCTACTTACCCTCAGTACGCCATCAAAGGATATGCACAGCTGAGGACCCGGCGGAGGACGGGAGACAACTCAACTAGCCAGCTGGAGACGGCATGAGCCTGAACTCGGTCCGGTGATGTGTCCTGATGCACCACAGAGTCAACACTGGGTGAGATCTAATCTGTTTGTGTCCTGGACAGGGGACAGTTGTCTCAATCAGTGCATCCACCCAGTATGTATGATTCACTAAATGAGTTACACTGCTCAGCCTGATTCAATCCGCTACGGCTCACCATATCCTGCAAACAGGAACTCCCATTCCCTGTCATCAGCGCTGCGAAATATTGATGGCCCAGGGTGATCTTACAGTAACTGACCAGGACTGCAGTATCCAGTGACCACGCTACTGTTGAGTCAGTACAGGGTCTTTCCATTTCCGTTCCCCCCATCTTCCCCTCCTATCCCCCCGGTTCTTCTTGTTCCTACATCTATGAGGACCTGATATCTAGGGCTACTGCATTACCATCCACAACCCCACATATCTCTCCTTTCACTTACCATCTGCTGTTATCATTTGATTTACCAGGACTTTCAGTTATCCAGCAGATGAAAATTTAGTATCTAATCTGAATTCATTCTTGTATATCTATCTTGAATGAATTCACATGAGGTGTGTGTGGTATATGTGAGTGGTGGCCATCTGTGTCTGTCAATGACAACGTTGTCATTTTTATATTGGTGATGGTACCTGTTTTTACAGTATATTATTGGATTGGTGTTTATAGTGTACTTTCAAAAAAAAGCATTTCATATACGTTTTGACCATTGCATGTTCCTCCTTGATGAATTACCTTTCCCTTTGTTTTTTGTAGAGGATGGTTGCGACATGCACGCAGCTTCTTCCCTCGTTGCATCGCAAGGGAGGATATACGCTGCGATGTTGATGAGAATCTGTGGCCAGACAGACAGCAGCATGTGGATGGGCAGGAGGGTGAGGACGGTGGCCAGTGAAGAGATGTTACAGTAGTTGTGAAACTCCAGCTTTATTTACAGCATTGTAGGCTAAATGTAATTTTCCTTGTTTTTTGTTTGTGTGTTTATTTCCGTATATTATGCTGTATACATTTTCTTTTTACTTTCTTTTTACTCTGATGTATGGAAGTTACTTTGTGTGTGAATGATAATGGTTACAATACTGTAAAGTATTTTTTCCTTGGCAGTATGAGTGCAATGTGTGATGTAAAACCTTGGAGGCTACTCTTATCCTAAAATCTTTTTTTTTTTCAGTTTTATACACAATTGTATTCAGTTAGCTAGACAAAAACTGTGCAGTAACCATTGTCAATGAAGGACTGGGCTAAGACTGAAAGGTGGACATGAGGGATATTTCAATGGTCCTCTGCCTTAGAGACAAAACATCTAAACATTTTGACTTGCAGTGCTTACACAATGCGAAAGGGATGAAGCATTTTGGGGGCACTGACTATTTGAATGAGAAAGAAATGTATTTTTGACACATGAGTGAACTGTTTTGGGAAAGATATGAGCTATTGAAGGTGAACCATCCAGGTTATTTTGGGAAAAGCACCAAGAGAGTTGAGAACGTCTGGTCTGTCTAAAGAAATGAGCCAAAGCAATTGAGAAGAATCTTTGCCATTTTGGTAGCACTGACTCTTTATATGGGAAAGGAATATGGTTTAGAAGAATGAGTGAACAGTTTTGGGAGAGATATGAGCTTTTGCACGTGAGTTATAGAGTTGTGCTGAACTGTAAGACTGTTTTGCCAAATGAACTTAGAGTTTTGAGAATGTCATTTCTGTTTCAAGAAATGAGCCAAAACAATGGAGAAAAACTGTAATACAGCGATCAGTGCGATTAAAAATGCACTGAGTACTGTAAAAATGTCACTGGCAGTGAAGGGGTTAACACTAGGGGGCAGTGAAGGGGTTAAGTGTGTCCTAGTTTGTGTTCTAACTGAAGGGGGATGGGGACTGTGCAGGGAAGATAACAGATCGCTGTTCATACTCTGTATGAACAGACGATCTGTCATTTCTCCCCTCAGGGAAGCGGAAACTGTGTGTTTACACAAACAGTTTTGGGTTCTCCATGCGCCCCGAGCGATCGCGGGAGCCTGGCGGTAATCGAGACTGCCAGCACTCGCATTGGCTTGGGGGGGCGCCCCTGTTGCACCTGTCATTTGCTGTAATCATTTTATCAAATGTTCCAAGAGATTCATATATGGTATTTATGGTATTATGTTCCTGAATAAATTTGACAATTGAACAGACTATTGTGCATGTGATGACTTAAACAATGAAATGACGCTGACACGTTTTGGAGAGAACAACCATTGGACTGAGAATTGACAATCAGTTTAGATCAACGAGATCTATTCACTTGGAAATTGTGCTAAATGTAGGCTACTTGTACTTAATCATTTGAAAGATGTACTGAGACATTGAGACATGTACTGAGACATTTGCAATTTTGATTAAATGAATGAGAAATTCAATTCAGTTGTGAACAATTGCCAAGTGGTTTGGAGATTTGTCCATGTTGTTTTGAGAATGTCATTTCTGTTTCAAGAAATGAGCCAAAACAATGGAGAAAAACTGTAAAACAACTTTTATTCCACTTAAAGAACGCTACTGACAAAGTTAGTAGGGTGAAAGGCATTTAAACACTGTGCAAAAGTCCAGGCTTGTCATCAATTTGAATTAGGAGCCGCCACTGGGAACCGATCGGGCCAGTAGATGCAGAGTGCATCGGTGTGTACTACTACTTCCTGGTGGCGAATGATGGCCTGAAGGATGCGTCACCTCCCACATCTTGCATCATTTCCGGATGATGACATCAGGAAATAGTAGTACACACCGATGCTCTGCATCTACTGGCCCGATCGGTTCCCGGTGGTGGCTCCTAATTCAGTAACGTTCTTTAAGTGGAATACAAGTTGTTTTAATGCTACATTTGGCGCTGTGTATCTCTCTCTCCTCCCCTGTCACGTTGTGTGTTGGGGGGGTACAGAGCTGGGTTGGAGGTGCCCATCAAGTCCTGTAGTAGCACTGCATCTGGTGACAAGTGGCTTGGCAGGCGACGGGGCAAGTGATTTGCAGCATCTGGTAGCAGGCGATGGTGGCAATTGACATGCGGCACCTGGTGGCAGGCGACGTGGCAAGTGACGTTTTGCATCTGGTGGCAGGTAATGTGGCAAGTGACATGCGGCATCTGGTGGCAGTCGACATTGCAAGTGACACGATGCATCTGGTGGCAGGTGATGGTGGCAAGTGACATGCTGCACCTGGTGGCAGGCAACGTGGCAAGTAACATGCAGCATCTGGTGGCAGGCGACGTGGCAAGTGACAAGCTGCCTCTGCTGACAAGTCACGTGGCAAGTGACGTTCTGCATCTGGTGGCAGGCAACGTGGCAAGTGACAAGCTGCCTCTGCTGACAAGTGCCGTGGCAAGTGACACACTGCATCTGGTGGCAGGCGATGTGGCAAGTGACGTGGTAGGTGACACACTCAGGGCTCCCACTGATTCTGCATTATGGTGAGTTGAACTAGTTCATGTTATATTACAATGTAATAATAGAAATAATGCACTTCAATCATCCTGACACCATATCAACCATGGTGCCGAGAAGATTGAAGCGCTAACACCAGGTGTTTGGAGTAAAGTGGGCCGGTCTGGATGAAGTCCAGGGCCAAATTTTTGTCCCAGTCCAGCCCTGGTATCAGGAATGTATGTATCTCAATGTTGTGCCCTAAACTGTGCCTGTCAGTGCGTGACTGTGTCATCTGCCTCACTGTGTGCTGTAAAGTACTAATATTTCTAACAAGCGGCCCCAAAAAACACACGTTCTGCAGCTGCAGTGTTCTCCGCATTTGGTATTGATTAGCGATGGAAACTTAATCATTTCTGTTAAATCAGCATCTAGACTAAATGGACCTCAATACATATTTTGTATAATCAAAATCATACGTGTATGGCAGAGACCTACATCTTTACAATTCCCATTACTCAATACCTTTTTTAAAATATTTATTGTCGCCCCAAAGGTCTAACTGACATACCATAATAGCTCATGAATGTCTTTTTCCAGTGATGCTGCATCCTCTTTGCTACAGTTAACAACCAGTCACTTTATCACATTTATGAGTTTTTAAATCCCTTGAGGTGTCTGGAAAAGGTATATACATTTATGGTGCAATCTGTCAACAGGTTTTTTTTCATGTTGTTATTAAGAATAGGCTAGGTGTATCCAAAAATAGCAATGAATTATAAGCTGGCTGTAGAAATATGTGAACAGATGAACTGGTATCATAGTCACTGGGCGATCCGTGTCTCGATATTTTATTTACTCATAGATCAGCCTAGTGGATATAATAAACCGTCATCTTCAGTAGCTGTAAACTTTATGGATTTCTGTAATTGAATACCGTACATTACATTAATGCCGTCATATATACCCATAATGTAAGTCCCATATGTGTTCACCATTATAATCCATTTTTGCTCAGTAACTTGTCTAATAAATGAAACAAATACTTATTTAAATTATTTTCCAGTTTCTAAATTGGGATGAGCCATCTTCCCAGGTTCAGTTCATGAACAGCTTAGTGACTCTTGCTCAAAGTTCAAGAACTTTGCAGCAAAACCCCTTGAAGTCTATGGGGGCAAATCTTGTTGGCTCTCCTATGATTAGGCCTATTGCATGAAGCGTAGCAGGAGGCAGAGCCACGTCTGATACGGGCATAGGCGTGCGCAGCCTTATGCATTAGGGTGTGCACCGCAAAGCTCAAACACACATGCGTGTGTGTATATATATATATATATATATATATATATATATATATATATATATATATATATATATATATATTTACACTATATTATTAAAAGTATTGGGACGATACACCGACAGTGTACATGAGACCTGCATGGCATCAATTATCTGCTATTCGCTGGTGCAATGCTTTCCAGGCTTCTGCAACAAAAAATAATAAATGCTCATTTTTTTTATTGATGGGCACACTGGCAGCAATTGATCGGCACAGTGTCAGTAATTGATGGGCACACTGGCAGCAATTGATGGGCACAGTAGCGGCAGTTGATGGGCACACTAGCAGCAAATAATGGGAACAGTGGCGGCAATTGATGAGCACAGTGGCAGCAATTGATGGGCACACTGGCAGCAATTGATGGGCACAGTGTCAGCAATTGATGGGCACACTGGCAGCAATTGATGGGCACAGAGCACTCTGGAAAAGGTTTTCATCCAGGATATCCCTGTACTTGGCCGCATTAATCTTTCCCTCGATTGCAACCAGTCGTCCTGTCCCTGCAGCTGAAAAACACCCCCACAGCATGATGCTGCCACCACCATGCTTCACTGTTGGGACTGTATTGGACAGGTGATGAGCAGTGCCTGGTTTTCTCCACACATACCGCTTAGAATTAAGGCCAAAAAGTTCTATCTTGGTCTCATCAGACCAAAGAATCTTATTTCTCACCATCTTGGAGTCCTTCAGGTGTTTTTTTAGCAAACTCCATGCAGGCTTTCATGTGTCTTGCACTGAGGAGAGGCTTCCATTGGGCCACTCTGCCATAAAGCCCCGACTGGTGGAGGGCTGCAGTGATGGTTGACTTTCTACAACCTTCTCCCATCTCCCGACTGCATCTCTGGAGCTCAGCCACAGTGATCTTTGGGTTCTTCTTTACCTCTCTCACCAAGGCTCTTCTCCCCCGATAGCTCAGTTTGGCCGGACAACCAGCTCTAGGAAGGGTTCTGGTCATCCCAAATGTCTTCCATTTAAGGATTATGGAGGCCACTGTGCTCTTAGGAACCTTAAGTGCAGCAGAAATGTTTTTGTAACCTTGGCCAAATCTGTGCCTTGCTGCAATTCTGTCTCTGAGCTCTTCAGGCAGTTCCTTTGACCTCATGATTCTCATTTGCTCTGACATGCACTGTGAGCTTTAAGGTCTTATATAGACAGGTGTGTGACTTTCCTAATCAAGTCTAATCAGTATAATCAAACACAGCTGGACTCAAATGAAGGTGTAGAACCATCTCAAGGATGATCAGAAGTAATGGACAGCACCTGAGTTAAATATATGAGTGTCACAGCAAATTGTCTGAATACTTAGGACCATGTGATATTTCAGTTTTTCTTTTTTAATAAATCTGCAAAAATGTCAACAATTCTGGGTTTTTCTGTCAATAAGGGGGTGCTGTGTGTATATTCATGAGGAAAAAAATGAACTTAAATGATTTTAGCAAATGGCTGCAATATAACAAAGAGTGAAAAATTTAAGGGGGTCTGAATACTCTCCGTCCCCTCTGTGTGTATATATATAAGATTCGTATGGATTGGTTGGCTTTTTTTTTTTTTTTTTTTGTGCATCATTTGCCCATTGCCTGCTCAGGTGCCCTGCTCAGTGTTGTCTCACTCACCTCGATCTAGCAGGCTGCAGCCACTCGTCTGCCGCTCATCAGGCTCCGCTAGTCCGCTGCTTCTAAGGGAGAGAGAGGCCGGAGGGGGGGCAGAGTGCAGATATAGATCACTCCACCGGCACCTGTGGGACCCACAGCCGGAACTATAGAAGCTGCATCGCCAAATGCAGCTGGGTCACTCCGCAGCTGTGGTCCTAGTTCCCTGCTGAATCACCTCCCACTCGCAGCACAGCTGTTTTTGCCGGCCGGACCCGACCCCAGTGGTGGTGACTGAGTTACACAGGGACAGGACGGACATTTTGTAATCAGTCAGCACTAACAAAATGTGTGAAACACCGACAGAGCACAGGGATAATTAGGGTGTGCCTGTGGATATAGGAAAAAATTCTTCACCTGGGGCAGCCAATCTGCTTCTCCCCTCTCCACTGAACACACACACAAGAAAGCCGGGAACTGCCGGGAACTTTAGCTGCCGCGCTGCTGGGGGACACAGAACGCTCTGTAAGGAGAGCTCCACTGCTGCTGCCAGGGACACTGAAGTAAGAAGAGCTCTGTTGTTGGGGGACACAGATCTCTCTGTAAGGAGGGCTCCGCTGCTGCTGCCAGGGACACTGAAGTAAGGAGGGCTCTGTTGCTTGGTGACACAGATCACTCTGAAAGGAGGGCTCAGCTGCTGGGGACACCAGATGTAAAGGAGAGCGCCGCTGCTGGGGACACCAGATGTAAGGAGGGGCTCCGCTGCCAGGGACACAGATCTGTAAGGAGGGCCTCTGCTTCTGGGGGCACCTTATGTAAGGACGGACTCTGCTGGGGGCACCTGATGTAAGGACGGACTCTGCTGGGGGCACCTGATATAAGGACAGACTTTGCTGAGGGCACCAGATGCAAGGACGGACTCTGCTGGGGGCACCTGATGGCATTTGGTGGCAGGCGACGTAGCAAGTGACACGCTCAGGGGTCCCCACTGATTCTGGATTCTGGTGAGTTGAATGATTTCATTCTATGTTAAAATGTAATAATAGTAATAATGCGCTTCAATCATCCTGACACCACAACAACCATGGTGCTGGAATGATTGAAGCGCTAACACCAGGTGTTTGGAGTATCTTTATCTGCTGATTTGTTAAACTCTGGAATACACATTTCTATTATGGTGTAGGATATGGGCCTGCTGTCCCTCCATTCCTCTTTCCTTCCTTCTCTCTTTCCCTCCTTCTTTCCTTCATTCCTTCTTTCTCTCTCCCTCCCTCCCTCTTTTCCCCTTTCTTTCTCCATCTCTCATTCATCTCAGACTCTAACCACACCCCCAATTGAACCACACCCACTATTTCACGTAAACCATGCCAATTTTCTTTTTTGCTATGTCACACCTAGAAACGCATGCCCCGCCCCTTAATTATAACAAGACTCCGCCTACAGCCAGAAAAGTGTCCCTATAAATTTTTTTACAATGTTGGCAACTATGCTAACGGGGTCCACAAGCTTGTTGCAGTTCAGCAAAAAAAACAAAAAAAAAACTAAACACAGTGGAGTGCAGCTTATGTGTTTGTATACATATAAATAAGTGTTGACTCACTTCACTAAGCTACAATGCATGCATTCTTGGTCATTTTTTTCAGCCATATAACAGTTATCTGCAACTCTGATTTACTCTTGCTGAAAATGGTTGCCATTGCAAATTACAGTGGATAAAGCTTAATCAGCCCATAGTTGATGCAATTTTCTTTGCTGTAACATCAGTACAACCAAGAGAAAATTGTAAAAATATATATATACTAAATATATAAGCTCACGCTAATGGGTGACAAAAAATATTAGTGAATAAAAAATGCATCTGCTATACACAAAGTGCTGATCATATGAATATATATGCTGAAACATATGAATATAAATATAGCGCTTGCAAAGACAATGAGTGAAAAATAAAGATAAATAAAGATCAAACAGGCATCAGCATGGAGCTGTTAGTATAAAAACATCATTCCTGGCGTGCGTTCCATGAGACCGGAAGTGACATCAGTGATACCGGAAATAGCGTCAACGTTGCGCCCTCCCACAGGGCATCATCAAAGGACTTGATGACGCCCTGTGGGAGGGCGAAACGTTGATGAGCCCAATGAGCCCAATGGGCGTTCGCCTGTTTGCCGAAGAGCGAACAATATGCGGGGTTCTCGGCAAATTCGAAAGCCGCGGAACGCCATTAAAGTCTATAGGACACTAACATGAAAAACCAAAAGTGCTAATTTTAAAGGCTTATATGCAAGTTATTGTCATAAATAGTGTTTGGGGACCCGGGTCCTGCCCCAGGGGACATGTATCAATGCAAAAGCAAGTTTTAAAAATGGCTGTTTTTTCAGGAAGAGTAATTTTAATAATGCTTAAAATGAAACAATAAAAATGAAATATTCCTTTAAATATTGTGCCTGGGGGTATCCTTAGTATGCCTGTAAAGTAGCGCATCTTTCCCATGTTTATAACAGTACCACAGCAAAATTGAATTTCTAAAGGAAAAAATGTCATTTAAAACTACTCGCGGCTATAATAAATTGTTGGATCCTGGCAAAATAGATAAAAATCATTGAAAAAATTGGCATGGGTTCGCCCTCCCAGTCCATTACCAGGCCCTGCGCCAAAATGTAAAAAAAAAAATAGCGTGGGGTCCCCCCAAAATTCATACCAGACTCTTCAGGTCTGGTATGGATTTTAAGGGGAACCCCAAGCCAAAGTTTTTTTAAAAATGGCATAGGGGTCCCCTCAAAATCCATACCAGACCCTTATCTGAGCACGCAACCTGGCATCCTGTAGGAAAAGGGGGGAAGAGAGAGTGCCCCCTCTCCTGAACTGTACCACGCCACATGCCCTCAACGTGGGTAAGGATGCTTTGGGGTCCACCCCAGGGCCTCATCCTCACAACCCTTGCCCGGTGGTTGTGGGGGTCTGTGGGAATCTGGAAACCCCCTTCAACAAAGGGACCCTCTGATCCCGCCCCCCCATGTGAATGGGTATCGGGTACATTGTACCCTACTCATTCACCAAAAAAAGTGTCAAAATGGTAAAAACGACAGTAGACAATTTGAGACAAGTCCTTTATTAAAAAATAAAAACTGTCCCGCGATGTTCATTCATCTTCAATCACAGCATCCGACGACCCGAGGAGAAAAAAAAACGAACAAAACTCTGCCTCCATGGGAGGCTCCTGCTGACTGCAGGCTTTCTCCAATGACAGCTGTTATTGGGCCAACCTTTTATGTCACCAGGTGGCCCCGCCCTCAGCTATATAACAGCTGTCATTGCAGAAAGCCTGCAGTAAGCGGGAGCCTCCCATGGAGGCAGAGTTGTTTACGTTTTTTTTTGTTTTTTTATTGGGTCGATGGATGCTGTGATAGAAGATGAATGGACATTGCGGGACAATTTTTTTTTATTTTACCATTTTGACACTTTTTTGTTGAATAAGTAGGGCTACAATGTACCCTATACCCATTCACATGGGGGGGTGGGATCTGGGGGTCTCCTTGTTAAAGGAGGCTTCCAGATTCCAATAAGCCCCCAGCCCGCAGACCCCCACAACCACCGGGCAAGGGTTGTGGAGATGAGGCCCTTGTCCCCATCAACATCCTCCTCATGTTGAGGGCATGTGGCCTGGTATGGTTCAGGAGGGGGGTGCTCCTTCATCCCCCCCTTTTCCTGCGGCCTGCCAGGTTGCGTGCTCGAAGAAGGAAATGGTATGGATTTTGGGGGACCACTATGCCATTTTTTAAAATTTTGGCTTGGGGTTCCTCTTAAAATCCATACCAGACCTGAAAGGCATGGTATGGATTTTGGGGGGGGACCCCTGCGCCATTTTTTTACATTTTGGTGCAGGGTTCCCCTTAATAGACCCAAATAGCCTGGTAATGGACTGGGGGAGAACCCATGCCATTTTTTTCAATGATTTTAATCTATATTGCCGAGACCCAACAATTCATTACAGCCGAGAGTAGTTTTAAATGACATTTTTTCCTTTAGAAATTCAATTTTGCTGTGGTACTGTTCTAAACACGGGAAAGATGCGCTACTTTACAGGCATACTAAGGACACCCCCAGGCACAATATTTAAAGACATATTTTATTTTTATTGTTTCACTTTAAGCATTATTAAAATCACTGCTCCTGAAAAAACGACCCTTTTTAAAACTTTTTTCCTGGTGCCTCCATGGCAGCATACCAATGGTTGGTTGCTCCGCCCCCGACCAACCCACAGGACCACTTTAACTCTATAAATAAAAGAGTTGTTCCTCCCCCCCGGCATTCTTTTCTCTGTCCTCGTTCCTGCAGGATCAAGCGCTCAGCCCTACCTCACCGCTTTATGGTGTGACCATTGCAGGTTCATGCTCTCCTGCAGTATGGAGTCCCGTTGCTTGGGCTGCTAAAGGTGCCAGATAAGTATGGGAGCCCGTTTTTCTGTGGATCTTTTTGGGGTTTGGTGGGTTAACAGGAGCCAGTTTTTCTCCTATATATTCCCTTGTTCGGCATACTAGAGCCCTAAATGCTTAAATGCTTGTGCCTTTTACAAACGCTATGAGGTTTTTTGCTTACCTCCCCACCATGCCTCATGTACCTGTGTATCTCTCCCCTGAGTGTGCAGCGCTTCGCGCGCCGTTCGGCTCTGCTTTCCTGGCGGGGGGGCGGGGCCTCAGCGTGACGTCAGGATGCATGCGCAGTAACGCTGTGAAGCCGACGGCGGCCATCTTGGGACTCCCAGACCACTCTCTGGTATATAAGAGAGCTTACTGTCAGTAGAGGAGCAGCTGCCTTAGGGGAAACATCTATGAGGTGTCCTCTCCAGCTCCTTCATCCTTTTTGACCCTATGCTATGGAGCCCAGCCAAGGTACCAGGGAGGAATGGGAATATACATATATATGTATACCTATATGTATATATTTAAAAAAAAAATAAATTTTTTTTCCCTCCTCTGCTAAATCCTTTTTTTTAAACTACTTTTATATTAAATTTTAATCGTTCTTTTTCAGCTGTCCCTAGTACTATAATGCCACATCAAAAAGATCCTCAACATACCACTAAGTAAGGGCTGCAACATGCAGTTAAGTTATTTGTCAAGAGAAAACAGCACCCCGGGCTGATTGAAGCACCCTTTTTCTTTGTTTCTATGTTTTTGTCTTAGCCCCCATCACAGATCTTCCCACAGATCATCCCATAGAGATTCTACGGATAGAAGATCAAAGGACCATAGGAGC
The DNA here is from genome assembly GCA_037952925.1 of Lithobates clamitans. Lineage (NCBI taxonomy): Eukaryota > Metazoa > Chordata > Amphibia > Anura > Ranidae > Lithobates > Lithobates clamitans. The sequence continues at coordinate 5,422,858 of JBBGZY010000017.1, read as the reverse complement.
TCGGGTCATTCTCACCCGTCTTCAGCCCATATTTCCCGCAGTGGGCACAAATCACCCCAACATACCTCTAGTAAACAGGACTCCCAGCACAGACCTGTGTATCCAGGAGAGAAAGCATGCTGGGTGTGTGGCAAACAAGCCCTCCCTGATAAATTGGTATGTGGTCAATGCCTCCTGGAAGCTACAGGAGACAAAGAGAGAGAGAAACTTGAGTCAATGGAATCAATCAAAAGAATGATCAAAGACTCTATCCGGGAATTAGCCTTATCCCAAGATCAAGTAACCCCACCCCCAGATGAAGCAGCGGTAAATACACCCAATCCACAGCCGGACACAGAGGTTATTTCTGAAAGCGTTTCAGACGTGGGAGAAGAAAATGCTTCAGCTTTTGATTTTGCTCTAGTGGAACCCTTTATCAATGCGGTAAAGGAGGCAATCCAATGGGAGGAAGATCCAGAGCCTCCATCTAAAGCAAAGAAATATTTTCCACACCTGAAGAAAAAATTATCAACCTTCCCCTTAATGGAAGAAATAAAGGAAGTTGTGACAGATGAATGGCAGAAGGTGGATAAAAGACCCTTAGCTTACAATCGTTTTCTCAAATTATACCCACTTGCTGAAGCAGATGCCCAGCTTTTTGATTCGCTTCCAACGGTAGATGCTTCAATTATGAGATTAGCCAGGAATACAACACTGCCTCTAGAGGATGCGGTCTCTTTCGGGGATGTACTTGATCGAAGGATCGATTCAGATCTAAAAAAATCTTATCAAGCAGCAGGAGGGGCCATGCAAGCCAGCAGTAGCCCTGACTTCAATCTCTCGGGCTACTAGAGTATGGTCAGACAATATTGAGACAGCCCTCAGACAGGGGGTGGGGTCTAACGAGATCATCAAGGCACTAGATGAGCTGAAGCTGGCCTCAGATTTCATGGCGGAGGCTGCCAATGATGTCCTGAAGTGTTCCTCCAGAGCTATGCTGTATTCCATCACTGCCAGAAGGGCATTGTGGCTAAAACCATGGTCAGCCGACCCAACCTCAAAACAATCATGGTGTCGCATACCATACAATGGGAAAGCTCTGTTCGGCGACAAAATGGATGCGGCAATTACCAGAGTCACAGGAGGGAAAAGTGATCTAATTCCCCAGGACAGAAGCAGGAGGAAAAGATTTGTGTCACATCCAGCTGGTCAGCAGAGAGCAAGAGACTCCAGAACGTACCGCCCGGGCAGGGAGTACAGAAGAGGCTGGTAGGGCTCGCAGGCAACTTTCTTGAAAGCAGGGAAGCCTGAAGCCTCAACATCCACGGTTGAGGGCCAGAAGTCTTTTTGACTCCCTATCCACCCAAACCGCTCCAGTAGGAGCTCGGCTCAGGGCGTTCGCCCAGGTTTGGGTGGAGAATTGTACAGATCAATGGGCAGTCTCCACTGTCATTCAGGGACATTTCTGGACATTCAGAAAACGGCCCCCACCCTTTTCATTCCAGCCAACGAAGATACCAACCTCCAAGGAGAAGAGAGAGGTCCTTCTTCAGTATGTGCAAATTCTTATCCGACAGCAAGCAGTAGTTCCAGTTCTGGACTTGGAAAAACACTCAGGGTTCTATTCCCCAGTCTTTTTGGTCCCCAAAAAATCGGGCGGCTGGAGGCCCGTGTTGGACCTGAAGAGGTTGAATAGATACATCTGTACAGAGCATTTCAAAATGGAATCCTTAAATTCAGTGATCCTATCAGTACAGCCAGGGGATTGAATGGTCTCTATAGACCTTCAAGATGCATATCTCCATATACCTATCCTGCAGCAGTTTCAACCTTTCCTACGATTCAAAGTAGGCGATTTAAATCTACAGTTTCAATGCCTTCCGTTCGGGATCTCAACAGCTCCCAGAACCTTTACCAAGGTGCTAGTGGCAATCCTGGCTCCTCTTCGAGAAAAAGGGATTCGAGTGCTTCACTACCTAGACGACATCCTCATTCTATCCCAGCACAAAAGGAGCCTAGAAATACATGTACGGCTGGTCCTAGACACCCTGAGCAAATTCGGATGGTTAATCAATTACTCGAAAAGCCAGCTCACACCTACACAAAAGACGACATATCTAGGAGCACTTTTCAACACTCCAGAGAGAGCAGTTTCACTTCCCCTAGAAAAGATCCCTGCCCTGATAAGGAAGGTAAAGAAAGTATTGGCAAGCCATTCCATGTTGGCATCAGACTGTCTGAGTCTCCTGGGCTCCCTTTCCTCTTGTATACCCATGGTGAAGTTGGCCAGGTGGCATCTACGGGGATTCCAACTGGGCTTTCTGGCACAGTGGAGGAAGAATCGCCTGGATCAGAGGATATTAGTCACATCCAGAATGAAGTCCAGTCTCTGGTGGTGGACGAGACCATCCAGCCTGCAGGTTCACTGTTCCCTAGGGCCCATCTCATGGACCATTCTTACGTCAGACGCAAGTCAGTTGGGCTGGGGTGCGCACTACCTAGGTCAACTAGTCGAAGGAAGATGGCAGTTCAATTCGGAGGCGGTAGTATCGAACATACTGGAACTAAGGGCGGCATGAATGGCAATCCTACATTTATCCACCTACCTCCGAGGGAAATCCATACTCCTACAGATGGACAACAAAGCGGCAGTGGCCTATGTCCAGAACCAGGGGGGAACACACAGCAGGTCTCTACTCAGCAAAGTGACGCCCATTCTGACCTGGGCCGAGAGGAACTTAATCAACCTGCAGGCCTCATACATCCCAGGGTCCGAGAACCAATTAGCCAACCATCTGTCAAGATCATTCGTCAACAACGAGTGGTCCCTGAATCCCAAGGTTTTCGGTTGGATATGCCAACAATGGGGCACCCCCCAAATAGACCTATTTGCCTCTCCACTCAACGCAAAGACGCCTCTATTCTTCTCAAGGTTCCCGTTCACAAGGTCAGCAGGAATAGACACTCTAGCCCAGCCTTGGAAATTTAAGAAAGGATACGGATACTCCTCTGATATTGAGGTTTCTTCAGCGCCTGACGACGGAGAAAGTCACAGTCTTGGCAGTAATCCCATACTGGCCCAACAGACTGTGGTTCACACTCCTAGTCAACTTGGCTGTGGGCAGACCGCTTCCTCTTCCACACCTGAACGACCTTCTGCCTCAAAACGACTTCTCTCACCCGCATCCAGAAATCCTAGACTTGAGGGTCTGGAAATTGAGCGGAAGAGGTTGGATGATTTAGGGTGCTCACATAATGTTATTCAAACACTTCTACAGGCAAGAAAATCTTCCACCAGTTCCAACTATTACAGAATATGGAGAAAATTTACAGACCTGGCAGAGCCTAATCATTTCGTTCCCCTGGATCCTGGGGTCCAGAATGTGCTTCTCTTCCTACAGAATGGCTTGGATCTAGGTTTAGGCCTAAACACTCTTAAGGTCCAGGTCTCGGCTCTTTCAGCCCTGACGGATACACGATGGGCTTTGAACCCTCTGGTCGAACGCTTTTTGAAGGCAGTCCTGAGATTGCGACCTCCCAGAAAAGCATTATACCCCAAATAGGACTTGACGATTGTGCTGGATGTCCTATCAAATCCTCCCTTTGCTCCCACAGAAGATTGCACCCTAGAGGACATTTCCTTAAAAGCAGTATTCTTGATTGCCATCACCTCGGCTCGCAGAGTATCGGAAATCCAAGCTCTAGGATCACGGGAACCTTACATCACCTTCTTCCCGGACAGGGTGGTTTTGCAACCCATCCATCAATTCATTCCTAAAGTACGTGCTCTTTACCATCTTAATCAGTAAATGGGTTCTCCCAGCATTTGGAGAACATCCAGAGTCTTCAAGATTACATGAATTAGATGTAGCCAGATCCCTGAGACACTATTTAAACTCAACACAACAATTTCGCAAAGATCAAAGACTGTTTGTCATCCCAAAAGGCACCAGAAAGGGAATGGCAGCATCCAAGACGACCTTGGCAAGCTGGATCGTAAAATTAATCCAAAGGGCCTATCAGGCTAGTGGTCTAACAGTCCCAGATGCATTCCACTCGGGGAATGGCCTCCTCTTGGGCAGCATTGGCGCGGGTCTCCCCTGAGACAATTTGCAGCAGCTAGTTGGTCGTCATTCAATACTTTTATGTCTCACTATAGTGTAGACCCAGCGGTTCTTACTTCCCAGGAATTTGGGGAAAGAACCTTGCAGATATCAAGGCTGTAGTTTTTCATTAAATTTCTTATTGCAGTACCCTCCCTGTAAGCGAGTTATTTACCATTGGTATGCTGCCATGGAGGCACCAGGAAAACGGAAAATTGAATACTTACCTTTCCGTAATTTTCCTTTCCTGGTGCCTACCCATGGCAGCATACACCCTCCCTTCAATAATCCTTAGTTTTCTGAGATCTAGTTACAAGAATGCCGGGGGGAGGAACAACTCTTTTATTTATAGAGTTAAAGTGGTCCTGTGGGTTGGTCGGGGGCGGAGAAACCAACCATTGGTATGCTGCCACGGGTCGGCACCAGGAAAGGAAAATTACAGAAAGGTATGTATTCAATTGTCCGTTTTTGCATTGATACATGTCCCCTGGGGCAGTACCCTGGTCCCCAAACACTTTTTTATGGCAATAACTCAGCCTTTCAAATGAGCACTTTTGATTTTCCATGTTCATGTCCAATAGACTTCAACCGTGTTCGTACAAATTTTTTGCCTGTTCGCAAGTTCTGGTGCGAACCGAACTGGGGGGGTGTTCGGCTCATCCCTATTAGCCATAACCCCAGTATCGTTTTTGCAGGCGGCGGCTGGCTTTCTCATGAAAGTGGTCCGAGATGCTTCCATAAGCGATTAAAGAGTTGTTCCTCTTTGATTGCCTCTATGGCCTTGGAGAACCAGAGCGGCGTTATGAAGTCACTTCAAATCCAGGCTGGAATTAAATATTTGTTTTATTTTAAAGCAAAAGATCAAAAAAAAAGAAGAGATTTGGGGTTCATAAAGAGGACTCGTCAGCCATATTTCTAGTACAAGGGATGTTTACATTCCTTGTAATAGGAATAGAAGTGCTACAAAAATAAAAATAAAGGGACAGTGTAATAAAAAAAGTAAAATAAATAAGAAATATATACCGTATATACTTAAGTATAAGTTGAGTTTTTCAGCACATTTTTTTATGCTGAAAGTCCCCCCCTCGACTTATACTGGAGTCAAGCACTTTTCTGCAGCAAAAATTTTCATTTTCCGAACCGACTTTGGGGCACCGTATCTCAGGGCCACTTGGTGCTTGCACACCAAATTTGGAGTTCTAGCACCAAGTGGCCCCGAGATACGGGGCCCCAAAATCGGTTCGGAAAATGTCATTCTCTGCTGCAGAAAAGTGCTTGACATTTTCTGAACCGACTTTGGTGCCCCATATCTCAGGGCTACTTGGTGCTAGGAACCCCAAATTTGGTGTGCAAATCCAGTGGTATCATAACATATACAAAGATGGGCTTCCTAGCACCAAGTGGCCCCGAGATACGGGGCCCCAAATAGGTTCAGAAAATGTCATTCTCTGCTGCAGAAAAGTGCTTGACATTTTCTGAACCTATTTTGGGGCCCTGTATCTCGGGGCCACTGGGTGCTAGAAACCCCAGCTTTAAATATTTTATGAAGCTAGTTCCACTGGGTGTGCACACCAAATTTGGGGTTCCTAGCACTAAGTGGTCCCGAGATACAGGGCCCCAAAGTCGGTCAACTGTGTCCATCTGCAGCAATGTCATTTCTGGACCCTTTGGGTTCAGAGACCCCAAATTTTGGCTGCAGCTAGGGGGCATCTAGGAACCCTTAACTACTGAGTTTGAAGTTCGGGGGACCTATGGCTGCAAATAGGCACGGTGAGGCATACAAATGGGCATAGTGAGGCTGCAAATGGACATTGTTGACCCTCTTTTCCACTTACAATAGCTGTGCATTTCTCACCCTCGTCTTATACTTGGGTCAATACGTTTTTCCCATTTTTTTGTGGTAAATTAGGGCCTCGACTTATACTCGGATCGACTTATACTCGAGTATATACGGTATTTTTTTTTAAAGCACCACCATCCCTCCATGCTCAGGCACAGAAGCGAACGCATACATAAGTCAGGCACATGCATAAGTAAACAGTGTTCGCACCACACATGTGAGATAGCGCCGCAAACGTTACAGTGTGAGCAATATGTCTAGTGCTAGACCTCCTGTGTAACTCTAAAATGTAAAGGCGTTTAAAACATCACCTATGGAGATTTTTAAGTATCGTAGTTTGTCAACATTGTGCGCAATTTTAAAGCATGACATGTTAGATAGCTATTTACACAGCGTAACATCATCTTTCACATTTTACAACAAAAATTGGGGAAAATATTGTGTTTTGTTTTGTTTTTTTAATTCATAAAAATTATTTTTTTCCAAAGAAATTGTGTTTGAAAAACTACTGCGCAAATTCCATGTGACAGAAAAATTGCAATAATCGCCAAATTTTTTCCTAGGGTCTCTGCTAAAAAAATATATAATGTTTGGGGGTTCTAAGTAATTTTCTAGCAAAAAATACTGATTTAAACTTGTAAACAAAAAGTTCCAGAAAAATAAAAGTGCTACTAAACCCATTTTTTTTATTTTATTTCAGGAAAGACAGAATTACTTATAATGTATATTTTGCTTCCTTGAAACAAGATCTTTCCTGTATGCCCAGCAGGTCCACAAACCCCTGCCATCTGATCCTGTTTGCAGATATCTCTTTTGTCTAGCCAGCTGCAAAGAAAACACCCCTGCATGTGTGCTCCCAGCCAGGGCTGTGTGCTATGTATGTCACTGAAGCACTCAGTACCCAGAAAGTTGCGTCTTTTCTTCTTCCTCCCAGCTCCTAGCAGACAGGTGCAGGAGCCAATTGCTCACCACTCCCCTACAATCAGGACATTTGAGGGAGCAGCGTGGCTCATGAAGCATCTGGCTGTGGTGACATACTGTATAGTTTTTGTTTTAGCTATTGAAGCACAACTTTTCAGTGTTTTGTACAGTGCCTTGCAAAAGTATTCACCCCCCTTAGCATTTTTCGTGTTTTGTTGCCTCACAACCTGGAATTAACATGGATTGTTTGAGGATTTGCATCATTTAATTTACAGAACATGCCCACAACTTTGAAGATGTTTTTTTTTTTTAATTGTGAAGCAAACAACAAATAGGACAAAATAACAGAAAAAGTCAGTGTGCATAACTATTCATCCCCCTAAAGTCAATACTTTGTAAAGCCACCTTTTGCGGCTATCACAGCTCCAAGTCGCTTTGGATAAGTCTCTATGAGCTTGCCACATCTTACCACTGTGATTTTTTGCCCATTCATCCTTAAAAAACTGCTCCAGCTCCTTCAAGTTGGATGATTTGCGCTTGTGAAAAGCAAAATTTTTTAATCTGACCACAGATTTTCTATTGGATTGAGGTCTGGGTTTTGACTAGGCCATTCCAACACATTTACATGTTTCCCCTTAAACCATTCAAGTGTTGCTTTAGAAGTGTGTTTGGGGTCATTGCCCTGCTGGAAGGTGAACCTCTGTCCTAGCCTCAAATCACACACAGTGGTACAGGTTTTGCTCAAGAATATCCCTGTATTTAGTACCATCAATCTTTCCCTCAACTCTGACCAGTTTCCCAGTCCTGCCTGCTGAAAAACATCCCCACAGCATGATGCTGCCACCACCATGTTTAACTGTTGGAATGGTGTTCTTTGGGTGATGTGATGTGTTGGGTTTGCGCCAGACATAGCTTTTTCTTTGTAAAGCAAAAAGTTCCGCGCTAGAAGCACAAAAGGATAAGCAGCAGTAAACAGTGCGACAACACCAAAAACAGAAAAAAATATATAAACTGCGCTAAACAAAGGTTATATGTGTTGAGGTGGATAAATAATGTGATCTATCACCAACAAAAAAAGTTTTCAAAATACACAAATCAAATGAATAAAGTCCAAATTTCCCACGTGGTAGGTATTCAGTATAAATGTGAAATGCTGATCCAAATGAGCTATGATTGCTCTTACCAGAACTCCAAAGAAATATGCGGATGGCAAAAAACCCTTGCCAGGGCCTCTGGGGTATTGGACCAAACAGCACCGCCCGTGGTCAGATCAAAGTCCCCTCAATGGATACAGGATAGAAGCAAATACAAGAAAAAAGACTGGCCATAGTGTAGTATGTTAAATGCTGGACATGGACATACGAACATACCAATCACCCAGGTGTGCACATATAAACAACCAAAAACAGGGGGGGAGGGAAGTGAAAAACCCCACCACCGTGGCTGTAGATTGTGCTTACCGACTCACGGTGATACACAGGCTTTTAATAGGTTAGGAGCTGACATATAGCTGGCAAGAAACACCTTGATACGTCCTGCAGACGCACACAGCCTGTGGTGCCCAGAATCAGACTGGAGATACCTTTTTTCAGCAAGCTGTTTGTCCCAATGTGTTCTTTCCAGAAGAATTCCTGGATGTGAGGGTCTGCACTCGTTATAATCATCTGCAGTCTTTTTTCTTGTATTTGCTTCTATCCTGTATCCATTGAGGGGACTTTGATCTGACCACGGGCGGTGCTGTTTGGTCCAATACCCCAGAGGCCCCGGCAAGGGTTTTTTGCCATCCGCATATTTCTTTGGAGTTCTGGTAAGAGCAATCATAGCTCATTTGGATCAGCATTTCACATTTATACTGAATACCTACCACGTGGGAAATTTGGACTTTATTCATTTGATTTGTGTATTTTGAAAACTTTTTTTGTTGGTGATAGATCACATTATTTATCCACCTCAACACATATAACCTTTGTTTAGCGCAGTTTATATAGCTTTTTCTTTGATGGCCAAAAAGTTCCATTTTAGTCTAATCAGACCAAAGCACCTTCCTCCATACATTTTGGGAGTCTCCCACATGCCTTTTCGCAGACTTAAAACGTGCCATTTTGTTTTTTGCTGAAAGTAATGGCTTTCTTCTGGCCACTCTGCCATAAAGCCCAACTCTATGTAGCATACGGCTTATTGTCATCCTATGTACAGATACTCCAGTTTCTGCTGTGGAACTCTGCAGCTCCTCCAGGGTTACCTTAGATCTCTGTGCTGCCTCTCTGATTAATACCCTCCTTGCCCTGTCCATGAGTTTTGGTGTGTAGCCGTCTCTTGGCCGGTTTTCTGTTGTGCCATGTTCTTAACATTTGGTTATGATAGATTTGATGGTGCTCCTCTTCATGGCATTGTTTGGTTAGTGGTGCCTCTTGCTTAGGTGTTGCAGCCTCTGGGGCCTTTCGAAAAGGTATGTATATGTAATGACAGATCATGTGACACTTAGATTGCACACAGGTGGACATCATTTCACTAATCATGTCACTTCTAAAGTTAATTGGTTGCACCAGAGCTTTTTATGGGCTTCATAACAAAGGGGGTGAATACATACGTACATGCCAATTATCAGTTTTTTATTTCTGAAAAATAGTTTTATGTTTATATTTGTCTAATTTTACTTTACCAACTTAGACTATTGTGTTCTGATCCATCACATATAATTCAGATAAAAAAAAAACACTGAACTAAAGGCTGTAATGTAACAAAATAGGTAAAAAGCCAAGGGGGTGAATACTTTTACAAGGCGCTGTATATTTTAAAACAAATTACATATTGTAAAATGACTTGCCATCTTGATGCATATTAAATGTTTATGGTGATCATCTTCTTACAGTGGGGTCACTGAGTGCTTTTACATATACGGTACTTAAGGTTTAGGCCAACCATCCCTCTTGCTCACAAACTCCTGAGTATTTTCAGTATATCCATCAAATTGGCTGCATAGCAGTTTGCTAATATTATAATGTTTTTCTCACTGAATTCTCAAGATTCAATTTCAAGTCTTATAAGGCTGTCTGAGGGCTAGACATTTGTCAATGCATTCATGTGGCACAAGTAAAAACTAACTAAAACATTAACTAAACTCTGACTAAAACTAAAAACATTATTTTACCCTTGTTTATGACACCTAATTGCATAGTTGGTGTAAAGTATTTTCTGGGCTTAGATGTTTAAACAGATACAGGTAAAAGAGTATAAAATACAATACACATTCACTAGAACTATATTTGTAACCTTTAGTGAGGTAAGATATGCTCTTATCCCTTGTCAGATCTTTTTTCTCAAGTTCTGTAAACCTTGCAGGAAGATCTCTCCAAATTTATTTTTTTGCTGTAGGAGACATTCCTGGTTGTCAAATAGGAATTGCGTTCTCCATATTTATTTATTTGCATATATTTATTTGCAGAATTCGCTAGTGGACTAACCATGGGTTTATATAGAGAGTGCTTTTTGGAGTGGAAACCTGCGAGTATAGGTCACAACCAACCTTGACCATCATAGTGAGATGAGTGTAGGGGAAAATCTCTGGGGAAGAAGCAAGGATTTAGATGGCCAATATGTATGATTTAGGTGCCAGGCTTTTTCCTGGATATTTTCTTATCTGGGGTGAAAATTTGAATCCCAACACTTTCTAATTGTCTAATCAAGTAATACAAAGGCATGTGCAATGAGCATTGATTTCTGTGTAAGACCATTGTCTTAGTTCTTTTATGTTGAAGAGGAGTTCTAGCTAGTAAAAAAATAGAAATAAAAGTCAGCAGCTACAAATATTGTAGCTACTGACTTTTAATATAAAGACAACTAACCTGTCCAGTTATCCCACAATGTCGGCACCCCTAATCGATTTGTCAATCAGCTTTGGGTGCAGGCACCTGCATCTTCACTAAGGGATAAAGGAAGTGAAGCTTTGCGGCTTCACAGCCTGTTTCCTACTGCGCATGCGCGAGTTATGCTGTGTATTCTGAATGGTCCTGCTATCGTCTGGGACCTGTGTGTCTTCCAGAAGGCAGCAGGGGGAAGGAAGAGGAGAGAGAAATTTTGTGATCACCATGTGGCAATCTTACCCAGAAGTGGGCACGGGTACGTGGCTTTGACAGGTATCCGCTCCCCCCCAAAAAGTGCCAAATGTGGCAGTAGGGGGGGGGGGGAGGGTGCGAACAAGCAGAGCTTCCCCTTTTGGGTGGAGCTCCACTTTAAACATGGATCTCTTCTATCATTTTATCCTCATACTTTTACCACAGCTGACTCATGAGCCGTACAACAGAGCTTATATTGTTTAACTTCTGATAATCAGTGCAATGTCAAGCCTTTTCCCCACATACCTAATACAATATATACTGTATCTACATTGATTTAAAAAATTGCCTTTTTTCCTACATAGTCAATAAAATGTAGATTTCGAAAAATAGTGAAGTCTAACATAACAAATGGTAATTAACTAACCATGGGCCACCAAATGACTAAGCAGTATAAATATTCCAATCATACAATGATTATTAGGAAAAAGGGATCTCTTAGTCATAGAATATAGAAAGCAACAAATAGAAAATCTCCATAATGTAAACCACACTTGTCAACATAATCAAATACTTTCCAGTGAGGTTTTGCTGCTGGGTGGGTTTTTGTAAACTTGTCATATCCAATACTGTCTCAAAGACCACAGGGACTTTAATTATGGCACAAAATAACATATTTCCCTATTCAGTGCTGACAATTTTCTTATTTCTTACATTTTGAACCACTGTTGCCTGTTCGACCACTACTTTCCTGGTCTTAGTTTAAGGAGACAGGCTGACAGACAAACAAGATGACAAGGATGGACAAGGTTCAAGGATAGCACTCTTGTTACAAACCCATGCAAGTTTGCGTTTTTATGTACATCCTTTACTCTAAAAACCAAACCCCTAGCATTCCATGGGTACAATTATTGATTTTTACCCAAACCATGTTTTTATGAACTACAGCATAAAACTGGTGTTTTAAACAAAAATCATCTTCAGCTGTTACAGTTGACATGCAAATGCTGTTGACTGCATAATTTTGAGGGGCTTTCTTGTATGGGGAACACACAGGTTAAATTGACCTGCATGTACATTTTTATTTAGATATTTGTGTTCTGCTTTTGAAATGGTCTTTTATCTATGTTTTTTTCTAGGTCTGAAACATGCTTTCACTGGATCAGAAAATGATATCTAGCAATTCTGGTTCTAAAGCTGATTCAGATATGTAGAAAATAACAGACTGGACCATTGAACTACAGAAGAAACCTGGGCATTTTGGACAATCAGCCCATGCCCAACCACATACAAGGATAATGTTGTTGAGTTAAAGGCTAATTTAATATTACTGATGTATATATTGTTTATTATGTATAATGTATTTCTTTTCTATAATGGTGAAAGTGCTGCCACATTTAGGGACCCCCCTTTTTTCTGAATGCTCTCATGTATATACCCGGCACACAAAGGCCCCTGTAAATTTTTTACTAGGGGCCTTTGTTGTTCTTCAAGTTGTAGTGGGTTTAATGGAAAGCCTTTTCCACCCCCATTACTGGGGATATTATGTGTCGGCAGCTTTTTTGTCCCCTATTTGGCCACGATTCCGGTCTCCGGATGTAGTCATCGTGGAGACCGGATAGGACGTGGCAAAGCATGTCATCATCATGACGTGACGTGGCAACGCGTGACGTCAGCACAATGCGCATGCGCCTTATAGAGGGACACCGGGGATCTCAGCTGGTGCCATTTCCTCTTCCACACTTGTCTTATGTGGACGATTTCTTTAGCTCAGCCGCGCCTCACCTAGGAGCGGCAGGAGATTGGTCACAAATGAGAAGTTTATCCTGTGGCTAGACATCTTGGATACAGGATATACACAGGCAGCTTGCTAGTAAGTATACCCCCTGTTTTATGTGCTGATTCCAATGGGCTGTCCATACAGCTGTTATTGTCTATTTTGATCTGTTTTTATATCATCCAGATGGACCAAGTTTTTTGCTGGATGGATATACATGATTACCACCCTGCGGATTTACCTATTTTTCCTTGTTTTTCCTTGTTACAGCCCAAAACTCCTTTCTTTGGTGTTACATTTTTGGACATGATCCAGCGGTCCCTGTATATCATGAAGGGCAAATAATTCAGATCTTTTGTGGTTCCCTTCACAGCTGAGGGAGTGCTTCCACCAAGAATTTTATAAAATGTAAGTGTATATGCAATATAATATATGTGATATGTACGCAATTCACATCTATAGTTTTTTAAAATACAATTATTCTATATTTCAGAAGTGGGATTAATCCCTGAAGAAGATTTTGCTTATGCTCATATATTTTGAAATGTGTTGGATATCCCAATCTACTTATGATACAACTATGTTGGTGTTCCTTGTTAATTTGGCATTGCATTTTTGAAATGTACCTGCCTACTCACAAACAAACTGTCCTTTTTGAAGTAAAACACATAGCCAAGTATTTGTCCAAAAAAAAAATTAGATATTTAATAGGGTTCCTAACAAAATAAAGAGGAAGGCAACGCTGGAGAAACAGTTGGAATTGGTGAAGCCTTTGTACCCCAGGGCAGACATCAATTATCTGACTGTCAAAATTGGTAACCTGAGGAGTCCATTTAATAGGGAGCATAGTACGGTCCAGGACTCAGAGAGGTCGGGAGCAGCAGCAGATGACATATATGTCCCCAGGCTGTGGTTTTACCACAGCCTGCGTCTTTTGCCAGACCACACCAAACCCAGGCCATCTCTCTGAACACTTCCTTCAACGCTTCCTTCCATGCTGCTGTGGTGGGTTGGGTGGCTGTGGTGTTGGTGGTGTTGCTGAAGGTGGTGGAGGAGTAGTATGGTCCAACTCACACAGCTGGATTTTATTTGTGAGTTGGCCCCTCATCCCCTTGTTTAGGGCCTGAAGAATGATTTCCTCACAGATGAGGCGTTGGCCCTCCTCCATGCGTTCCAGTTTACTGTCTGTCACACAGCCAAATGACTCGTGGACACCAGGGGTCGTGGTAAGTACCGAAGTAGCCTGGCAAACTAAAGCAGTCGCTGACTCCTCCAGGTTCCTTGCTTTTCTGGTCCTTTTGGTTGGAAGGTGGAGGGGAGGAATCTGGGATTCCGTCAGGCTGCTTTCCACGGCCTCCTCCTGGCTTTGGCTGAGACATTCCTGTGTATGAAAATGGTACATAGTTTTAGTTTTTTGTTCATCAATCACACACAATTTTGAGCAATTTTGGAATGTTAACAAATAGAAAAGACTATCATTCTCACCCCAGCATTTTTCATTCTTGTTCCAATCATTTTTGGCCACTACAGTCTATTGATATGTAAACAACTTTGTTAAATCAGACATTATTGATCAATAACATCTAGTTAACATCATTCAATTTTTGACAAGAAATATGTTGAACAATGTTACACCTGTGTCAAGCTGGGCTCCTCCACATCTTCCTGGGTGAAAGGCCCAGGTTGGACTTAAGGAGCCTCATCTCATGGCCTGAGTTCACTCTGGTCTGAAAAAAACGCAGTCTGTCATAGTACCAGAGCCCGGGGACATATATGTCTTCTGCTGTTGCTCCTGATCTCATGGAATCCTGGACTTTCTTGTGCTCCCTATTATATGTGCTCCTCAGGCTACCAATTTTGGCCTTCAAATAGTTGATGTCTGCCATGGGATGCACAGGCTTCACCAATTCCATCAGTTTCGCCAGTGCTGCCTTCCTCTTTAGCTTGTTGGATTAGTCCCTGTTTTGGACTTGCCAGATACAAGGCAGCTCCCTGTACATGTCCAGGAATTTGGGCAGGAAGTCAGGGTCTGTAAATTTATCCACCATTTTCTCTGCAAGATACAACACAAACCCTAATTAATGTCAGGCTAAACTCTCCTAATCTTGTCCCAATATAGGCATCAATTTATAAGCAGTATAGGCCACTAACCACCGATGCCCCAAGTTAAAATTGTACCTTCGTTTGCATGATCGGTGCTTACGATCCTCCGTCCTCCACTCACAGATCATACGTACGACTCCCGCGTGTTATGCTTTATATACACTGTGCATGTGTCAAACTCCTCCCCTGTCCCTCTTTCTAGTATATTCCCCACCTCTTCCCTTTCTGGGGAGTGGGTGAGCACATGGTGGAGACACAGCAGGTACATGCAGAAAGCAGCACTGGCGACGAAAGCCCGGAATAAGGCAGTTCCCAATCCAGGACGAGATATAAGGCCTCAAATATGTCCTTTGTAGAGATGGTGGAGATGGTGGACATCTTGAAGAGGGCAGACTATGATGGGAAGTATGGACCTTACCCAAACCCAAATGTGAAAAAGGCCAAAATCATAACTTAAGTTGTGAGAAGTATGCACAGGAATTTTGGGGTACGACGATCCAAGGAGCAATTGAGGAAATGCTGGTCAGACCTGAAATTGAGGGAGCACGAGCAGTATAGAAGGGTCAGGAAAGTGCTTCAAAAAAGCAAGTATTTGTCGTGTGTTCCTATTATTATTATTATTATTACTTTCGTGCTGGTCCATGTGCTTTTCTTCACTGTTGTAGAGTTTAAAATGGCAAGTTTGAGGTTCGTGGGCACAGAAATCGTTCATAGTAAACGATCGTTTGTTTGACCACTAATACGACATTTTTGGCACATGCAGGTTAAATACATTTGTTCATGCCTATTTGTATTAAAAGAAGTTTAGCACATTGTTGTCTAGATGTGTTTGTAACTAGAATGAAATGCAAACTTGATTAAGTGTAAGGAGAGGACACTCAGCAGCTGTTTACACATCTGGACGCAGGAGCACTAGTGTGGGACACCAGAACAAACTTTTTATGGTGTCCCGCACAGGTGCTCCAGTGGATACTAGGGGTCTCTCCATGTGTGAAACTTGCACAAAACGGGTAAGTATTCCAGCTTTCGAAAGGGAAAAAAATCATGTCTTTAGCTTGGAACCATGCCAAAACAGACAATTTGACGACACTTCCAAGCAACGTTTCATATTCCTATTTCTTGCCTCAAATATCTGTCTAATAGGTATACCTTTTTTGTATTCACATAGGGGAGAAAAGAATCGGGACATATGAGGACACCAGGAACCCCACCTCTCCTGAAGAAGGGGAACAACTGAGCACACAACCTGAGGATGTGGATTCCGAGGTTCAAGAAGTGGTCGAAATGGTTACCACAACAAGTCAGTGTCTGAGACCACAGCTTCTGGTAATAGATTTATGCCTGCACATTTATAATACATGGCGTTTTTTTTTTTTAGGTGATAGGTGATGTGGATGTCCTCATCAGCGAAATAATGGTGTGCAATCGGGATTTAAAGAAGGTCAAGGAAAACATCAATGATGTTGAAAAAAGACTGACCAACATCATTGATGTTTTAGCCAAAATCTAAAAACCAAAAAAAAAAAAATGTTGTTGTTATTGTTTATCTTTTTCTAAAAATGTTAAAGTAATTGCAAAGCCAAATTTTGAAGATGCACACAGTGTGTCAACATGTGCTATCTGCCATCATGGGATATCAATGTATGCGTTTTGTGGGTGCAACCCCTTTCTCGCAACTAAAGTAGATGAGAGGAAGGGGTTGCACCCCCGAAACACATCAATTTATCCCCAATGCTGGGATCTAGCACATGTTGACACACTGTGGCTTATTTCAAAAAAGCCAAACCACTTTGCCCTATAGGGCAAAGTGGATTGTCCTTTCTGAAATAAGGCCCAGTGTATCAACATGTGCTAGCTCACATCATGGGGGATCAATGGACGTGTTTCGGGGTGCAACCCCTTCCTCTCATCTACTTTAGTTGTGAGGAAGGGGTTGCACCCATAAAACGCGTACATTGATATCCCATGATGGCAGATAGCACATGTTGACACACTGTGTGTTTTGTGCCTTTATCAAAATAGATGTAAGGAAAAGACACACATTTTAGACATGGGATCATGATGGAAATCCACATTTTGAGTCCCAATTTGTGTGCATCTTCAAAATTTGGCTTTGAGAGGGGTGAGATCACCCCATTTGATGAAGGCAAAATCAACACAGTTTTGACATACTAATGTCTGATATGGCCTTCACTCTATCAAAGTTGAACTTTGTAAGTTCCTGAGTTGAGGATGTGGATGTTATGTTTTTAAACATGCCTGTTTAGCCACAAAAAATATCTACTGTCAAACATACATGTTATACACCAAAGATGTTGGTTTGTTTAAAAACCCTTTTATAACCCACATGTGAATGTGCTTGGAGTAAAATGTTTTATATTCAACAATTTGTGGCTTCTTCTTTAAATGCTCAATACCATTTTTTAATTAAAGTTGCTGTAGTTACAGGGACAATGGGGAGATTTACTAAAGGCAAATCCACTTTCGCAACTGAGGCCAGATAGTTGGCTGCATTTTTTTCTTAAAAAATTATGCAAAATGCAGCAGCACAGATCAATATGGTTAAGTTTGTATTCGGCCATATTTATTTATGTTAGGAATAACCTGAACCGGCTGGCCATTATGCCAAAGGCATTTTCCACCGCTCTTCTGGCTCTGGCCAGCCGGTAGTTAAAAACCCTCTGGTCCGGGGTGAGGGTCCTCATTGGGAATGGCCGCATCAGATTGTCCCCCAGCGCGAATGCCTCATCTGCCAAAAACACAAATGGGAGGCCCGCCATGTTGTCTTCTAGAGGTGGCAAGCCCAAGCTGCCAGTCTGAAGATGCCTGTAAAATTCAGTCTTGGCGATGACTCCTCCATCCGACATGCGCCATTCTTCCCCACGTCCAGATACAAAAATTCATACCACCGCCAACAACACAATACTACCGTACCCCTTGTGGTTATAGTAGTATGACCCCGAGTTGGGGGTGGGACGATCTGGACGTGTTTCCCATCTATCGCACCACCGCAGTTGAGAAAGTCCTACTGCTGGGCGAACTGGGAAGCCATGGTCTGCCATTCCTGGGTTTGAAGGAAACTGTGGAGTCAAACAAGAAAAAAAAAATTTCTTGTAAACTTAATATCCCGGGGACTTCTCCCCCCTCGCCAAGTACCGCAAGGTGGTGACAAGCCTTTGCTCGGGAGTGATGGCTTGCCACATGCAGGTGTCCTGCTTCATAATATAAGGGGTAAGCAAAGCCAACAGATGATGAAAAACAGGGTCCGTCATCCGGAGATAATTCCTGAAATCATCAATTATTCTCCTGGAGCTCCCGCAGCAAAGGCATGTGAGAGAATTGGTCATGATTAAGTAACCAATTCTTGGTCCATGAACTCCTCCTCACCCTGTTCATGGACTGGACTTGGGTCAAAGCAAGAACTCCAACACAAAGCCCAACAACGGCACAAGCTCTCCGACGAGAACGTAACCGCAACATGGCGAGAAAATGGTCAGCTGTTCAGAAGAAACTAACAGAACGCACTGAAAATCGGAAAGGACCTAAGAAGAATGAGCTGAAAATCAGAAACGAGAGAACAAGAACGCACTGAAAAACAGAAGCGAACTATAAATAGAACGCACCGAAAGATAGGAACGAACTGACAACACGCACTGAAGAACAGATACAAACCCACAAACACAAACTGAAAAGCAGAAACGAACTGAAAAGCACAAGGCTGAAAATCGCGAATCGTCTCTCACCAAACTTCTACTAACACGTGATAAACACAAGGTTAGCAGAAGGAACCCAAAGGGTGGCGCACTGGCTATTGAACTTCCTTTTTATATGCTCATCGTACATGTTATACGTCACTGCGTTCTCACGCTCGGAATTGTTGGCCAACATTTGTGTGACCGTGTGTATGCAAGACAAGTTTGAGCCAACAACCTTTGGACAAAAATCCACGGTTTTATTGGCATAAAGCCCAATCGTGTGTACACGACATTAGTGTGCATGCACTGCAAAACCTTTGGTACCGAAGCTTAAATTTGCTTAGCCTCACATATAGAAGACAACATACAATCAGAATATAATATAATGTATATTTTGTTTCAGATGGTCTTTTTAAACTATGTTGGTATCTTGTTTTATATCCTTACATTTTTAAGCTGCCTTTTTGTCCACATCTTTTATCTCTGAGGCCATTGAGATCTTTAAAAAAGATTGCCATTTTAATTGTAAAACATGTTCAAGCACTCTCCGCACAAGTTCCACAATTTCTACTCTTGAATGGAAAACAAATAGCACAGCAATACTCCAGACTGTAATTTTTCATGTAGCGCTTGCTGCTAGCGCAATAAATTCCTCTCTTGAGGAGTAATTGTGTTCTGGAGGAAAGAGAAAAATATGGGAAGGGATATGAAGTCGCTCAGTGAGATCATGTTGATTGATTAAATGTTTCAGAAGCTTTCGTGCTGTACCACCATTACTGCTATTGGCTATCTACCTGTCTATCCACATCCCTACAGTCCCCCACTCCCCCTACAGAAACATCCAGTCTGCACCTGCACATCTGAAACTGATAAGGCTTTCTTGCAGTGATTAAAACAGAAGTGAGCCCAGGTCAGAACTGTTCAAGTAAAATTAATTGTTCTGAGACTGTGTGTCTCTAGCCCTCTATAAACCCCTATAATTTACTGCTCGGCCTACCACCTGTGTGATACAGCTGTCTCAGCCATTTTCCTGACACAAACAGGGAGTGATACTTGGTGCAGTTAAAGCCATATGCTTTCGAGGTTTCCTTTTTCACCTAACTGAAAACATGTGTGGTATATGTACCAAAGAAGCCCTATTGCCAACCAGCCATAACAATTTGGGCCTTTTGTGTCAAACTGAAGTTCAGTGATCCAGTTCCTGGACGAAGAGGAAAAATACACAGTCAATACCCATGTGTGCTGTACAAGTAGTGTCAGGAGGGCTTTGATGAAATTAATCAATGTGTTTACTTGTCCAGTGGCCCAGACTCAAAATGTCAAAGTTAAAACTTTAAACAGACTTTAAGACGTATCTAGACATGCTTCACAGGTCTCTAGGCAGGTTTGCTGTAAGATTTTCCAAAGCGATAAAAATCATCAAAGATCATCGAATTAAAACAGGTTCCCCTTTTTCTTGCTTCCTGTGAATATGGAAGGTGTTTTCCACTGTATGATTTTGAAAATGACACTCTCGTGTTGAATCTCTAGACACGCTTAGTGTATGACTAAGTAACTAAGCCAAAGACATCAGGGTGCTTATTTTATTTTCCAGTCAGGCAAGACTAAACGGAACCGCACAAACTGGGATAAATTATACAAATGTTACAATTTGTGCTGCTCAAAGCTTTACATACGGCTATTTTTTTCATGAAGTACTACAGCCCCTCAAGGGGGAATCCCATTTCAAATGTGGGAAAAGAAAGAAGCAGAATGTAAATATAAAATTTGTAAATTTTATAAGCATTTTGGTATAGCTCAGACAACCATCCAGCCTTATACTTCTCTTAAGTACACTGAGCGGTTAAATGCTATAGGTGTATGGATCTGGACAGGGTGCAAATTTGGCCATGCTGCAGCTGTTCGCACGCAATGGGCTTGAAAGCCAAATAGATTGTTCACTTTGAAAGGGAATTTTCCCCAGAGCTTAGTGAAAGAGGTGAAGCTTTGCTTCCATCATTCAATCATGTTCAAGTAAAAATGCTTGTTGTTTTTTTTGTTTTTTTTTCCTTTGCATGTGGTTGGGTAATCTTTGCAAATTTCCCCAATGTGTAGACTGTCATCAGCAGTCATCACTTTAAATGAGGCTTTAGGTCTACTTCATGTTATTTCAAATGTATTCCTAATTATTCCTCTGAAAATGAAAAAAATTATCTAGTCAGAGACCACCCAACACATCTGAAACAATTAAATAGTTCATCATGAGCAGTCTAGTACAAGCATTATTTATTTTCTCTCTATCTACCTACCATGGTTAGTAAATAAGTTTTGGCCTTGGTGTAGTTCTTACTCAATGCCATATGAACCAGGTATAAAAACTGTTATTTGGTATCCAGAACCCTCAGAGAAGCAGCACAAAAGTATTCTACTGTAGAAAATGAAGCCATAGCATGAGTTTTGGAAACAGAAAAATGGAGAACAAACCTGTGAGGGTGACAGCTTACCTTACAGACCGACCATAGCCCTTTAGCCATACTGCTTACCACACAGAGATTAGGGTAAGCAAGAATGCTACTAAATTTTACTTGTACAGTGCAATACAAACAATGTTGAAAAATCTTACTGGTGATTGTTTGTCATGGCTATCCTTGACCATAGCTCCTAGTACACAGGAGGAGGATGTTGAAGTTGTTACATACAGTGCATCTGGAAAGTATTCACAGCGCTTCACTTTTTCCACATTTTGTTATGTCAGAGCCTTATTCCAAAATGGATTAAATTCATTATTTTCCTCAAAATTCTACAAACAATACACATCGTGACCACGCCTGGAATATGATTACAGGGGACCGAGCCTCACCGCAACCCAGCGGCTTCCGAACGGAGACTGGCCGGATTACCATGCTAATCACGCCGGGTGCCAGGCACAGGCAAAAAACGATGTAAGTGCATCCCATTTGTATTTAATTTGTGTTTTTAATACATTGCGGTTTTACACTATGGGAGCCCCCTTTCTATCATTATTTCTCCCCATTCCTGGAGGACCATCCTAAGCACTAGCTGACTTGGAACTCACCATCTAGGGGTCATATATCCCCACAAATCGCAAGTGACCACTCGAGAGATAGGTGGTCAACGTGTAAGGGTGAGTGTACATCCATGTGGGGCATCTCTGTCTGAACACTGAATATTGGAGCACCTATAATTGATCTACGCACGAGCACTTTATTTCACAACAGTGGGACTGTTAACTGAAATGTTTGTTTTAAACATTAATGAATAGTATGTTTGAAATTCATACTAAGCGTGGTGTTTTTTATCTTTTCATGTCACTGAGACGCTAGTCAGCTCACATTCACACTGCTGCTGGCAACCATTTGATTTAATAATATTTTTTTTCTTTGGCGCAAAGGTTTTTTTCTTTTATAATAATACACCACAATGACAACCTGAAAGAAGTTTGTTTGAAATCTTCACAAATTTATTAAAAATAAAAAAGGAAATAAATCACATGTCCATAAGTATTTACAGCTTTTGCTCAATACTTTGTTGAAGCACCTTTGGCACCAATTACAGCCTCAAGTCTTTTTGAGTATGTTGCTACAAGCTTGGCCACCTATTTTTGGGCAGTTTCAACTATTCTTCTTTGCAGGACCTCTCAAGCTCCATCAGGTTGGATGGGGAGCGTTGGTGTGGGAGTAGCCACTTCTTTGTTATCATGGCTGTGTGCTTAGGGTTGTTGTCCTGTTGGAAGATGAAACTTCACATTCAGTCTGAGGTCCAGAGTGCTCTGGAGCAGGTTTTCATCAAGGATGTCTCTATACATTTCTGCATTCATCTTTCCTTCGATCCTGGCTAGTCTCCCAGTTCCTGCCGCTGAAAAACATCCCTAAAGCATGATGCCACCACCATGCTTCACTGTAGGGATGGCATTGGCCAGGTGATAAGAGGTGCCTGGTTTCCTCCAGACATGACGCTTGCCATTCAGGCCAAAGAATTCAAACTTTATTTCATCAGACCAAAGAATTTTGTTTCTCATGGTCTTAGAGTCCTTCAGGTGCTTTTTGGAAAACTCCAAGCTGGCTTTTATGTGCCTTTTACTGAGGAGTGACTTCAGTCTGGCCACTCTACCATACAGGCCTGATTGATTGAGTGCTGCAGAGATAGTTGTTCTTCTGGAAGGTTCTCCCCTCTCCACAGAGAAACGCCTGAGCTCTGTCAGAGTGACCATTGGGTTCTTGGTGACCTCCCTTCCTCTCAATCACTCAGTTTGGCCAGGTGGCTTGCTCTTGCTCTGGTGGTTCCAGACTTCTACCATTTACAGATGATGTAGGCCACTGTGCTGAAGAAATTTTTCTGTACTCTTAACCAGATCTGTGCCTCGATACCATCCTGTCTCAGAGGTCTACAGACAATTCCTTGTACTTCTTGGCTTGTTTTGTGCTCAGACTTGCACTGTTAACTGTAGGACCTTATATAAACAGGTGTGTGCCTTTCCAAATCATGTCCATTCAACAAAATTTGCCACAGGTAGACTCCAATCAAGTTGTAGAAACATCTCAAGGATGATTAGTAGAAACAGAATGCACCTGAGCTAAATTTTGAATGTCTTGGCAAAGGCTGTGAATACTTATGTACATGTGATTTTATTTTTATAAATTTGCAAAGATTTCAAACAAACATCTTTCACGTTGTCATTATAGGGTATTTGTAGGATTTTTAAGAATACTTTCCAGATGCACTGTATAGTTATAGACGTGCCTGGGTTCAAAAAAACTTGTCTTGCATGTCCAGTACAAGTACAATTATAAAACACTCAACAGAGCAAATGGCCAAACTTAGAGAATAATCTAAGCCCTGTTCTTACTTACCTCACCTGTTCTTACTCTGACCTTACTACAGGATTAGACATGAACTGTCCTTAGCTAATAGCTATATTATCTGTATATCTCATTGCTTACAAGTACAGGAGACCTTGAGAGCCTTATACAAATTACAGATGAGAATCACCAAGGAATTGAAGGACCAAAGCAAAGATTAAATAAACTATATTGGTGGCCAGGCCCAAGTAGAAACTACCATTCAATCTTATGTTACTTGTCAGATTCATGACTAATCTGCTGTTACACAAACTGCACCACTCCATCCAATCCCACTTAATCTGTTTGGGAGAAGCCGGCTGGCTATTGATATAGTAGGCCTTTTCACAGAAAAATCAGTGGATTGCTGATTTGCTACAATAATGGAGTGTTATAGCAAATTCCTCCTCCCCAAACTCGCTCATCCATGTCTTTATTGACCTTGCATAATGCACTGGTCCGAATCACATGGTGTGCGGTTGTTTTTTAGGGGTTGGGCTTGGCCTCCTAGTTACAGTGAATGGAACTCTTAAGGCGTCAGCATACCAAGAAATGTTGGACAATTTCATGCTCCCAACTTTGTGGGAACAGCCCCTTCCTGTTCCATCATGACTGCGCACCAGTGCACAAACAAGGTCCATAAAGACATGGGAGTGAGTTTGGGGTGGAGGAACTAGACTGGCCTGCACAAAGTCCTGACCTCAACTCGATACAATACCTTTGGAATTAATTAGAGCTGAGAGCAATATAGTGTACATTTGATCTGTTATAACACACTTGTTACATTGGTATTTCCTATGATTTTCATTCTTCATCTTACCTATGGTACAGTTGCATTTAAAATATCAATGCTTTAAATGTCATTTATTTTAGCTCATCAACTGACCATCACTCTTACTGCTATACTCTCAATATATAATACCAACAACCTAAAGGCAAAATGCACAAATGTCACAAGCCCATATTTCTTTTTAATGCACTGCACTGTGAGCTGGAGAGAATATACAGTGTAAGGTTTTAATTTAATACATAAGTGTTCATTTTCATATTGAACATTTTAACCAGGTTCAGATTCCAAGAGCTAAACATGCTTAGTGGATTTTATCTGTCTGTCATTATGATTTAGAACATCAAAACACAGTGAGGAGGGGTAACTTTACATTTAGCTATTTTCAGCTCTTCTCTATTTTGACTTGACTAATGTTAATTTTTTTTCTTTTTCCAGAGGCTCGTTTTAACATCTGTTTTCCAAACGCCTTTCCCTGTCTTGACTGTCACACTATTTCATTTACTGGGACAGTAATTTACATAGGAAGCCTTTAATGTATGCAGGATAGCAAAATAAAGTGAGGCCCCCGAACAAAAAGAGAAAGAAGGAAGTAGTGCAGGGCCGGGCATGACAGTGTGTAGAGGGGAGACAACAAATGGTTAATCAGGAAAGTGTGAAAGGAATGGGATGGAGAAGACAGAGTGGGAGGAGCAGTATTTATTAAGGGGGAGACGGGACTTCCGGGCAGCAGAGGAAGGGGCAAAAAGGAGGAAGCAGTTTGGACACACGCTGCTGTCCTCCACCATCATGGACGACATAGACCTCACCTTAATTACAGGCGGCTGCAGTGACCAGGGGACCAGAGTGGCTGCACAGCCAAGTGTCTGCCCTCATTGAGGATCAGGCCTCAGGGTCGGCAGCAGGAGGTGAGGTGTCCCCACATGCTCGGAGGTCTAGGCCTCCGGAGTGTTTTTAACCAGGGCCCTCCCCCAGAGCTTTGCGCCACACTTGGAGCCCTCCACAGGACCCGTCGGGCTCCCCGGCGAAGCTCCGCTTCCTGGTCGGAATCCTCGCCGCCGGCAGAGCTCGGTGGGTAGGGCTACAGGCCGCCATCACGCATCTTCCCCGCCTGCACGTCGCATGTGTCAGGAGCAAGCGGTCTCCCCCCCAGCGGTTCCCACGTGGGTGGAGGCTCATCGAGGGAGGAGTGCAGCCACGGCCGATGGGCCTTAACCAGACGCGGCCGGCGGCTCCAGAGCTCTGAGGGGTCCACAAGCTGTGTCAAAAGGGAGGCAGAGCGGAGGCAGACGACAGGGAAAGACTGACTAGGGCTCCACATGAGTGTGCATGCGCAGTGACGCAGCAGTTAGCGGATCCAGTGCTGGTGGGCGGTCTCAGCTGCAGCAGGGATCCACGGCCTCCAGGCCCTCATCGCCTGGGAGGCTGCAGAGGCCAGAGCAACAGGCTCCTGAAGTACAGTCCGAAGGGTAGCTGTCCAGGTCAGAAGAAGAGGAGTCGCAGAGTCACACAGCACCAATGGGGACGGGATCGGCGGCTGTTGGGGGCATTCCTGGTCAGCCTGGTAAGTCATCTGTTTTACCTAATGTTTCTTTAAATGCTGCACTGTGTGGTTTGTTGGGAATGGGGATGGGGGTGCGGCTGTGGCGAATAGAGTGATGTCACAGTCATCTGTGACCGCGGCAGCTGGCCCACAGGTGGTGGGCACTCCGCCTGCCAAATCTGGGACAGAGGCGCAGATGCTAGATTTGCTGGGAGGGTTGCAGGATTTAGTCCAGCGTTTGGCGGGGGGACAGGGTCAGCCCTCTCAAGTATCACCTTGGGTGCAACCGGTTGTAGGGGGTAGTGTGGATGGTGGGGGAGATGGGCCAGAATGTGGGGGCTGCACCTACCCCATCCCAGGTCATGGGTGTCCCGCCGGCCACTGCGGAGCCTCCGGCGCCCCCCTTGGAAGCAGTGTCAGTGAGTTCAAAAGCTGGGGGCGAAGCGGGAGCGTCGCAGGATGTCATGGGCAGGAAGGATGTGGTTAGGATTGCAGATGCCACAAAATTTGAAGTGTATGTGTGCTTTGAAGGGCCGTTGGGGGCACATTTGAAGCAGGAGGTCCGGGACAAAATTTGCAAGGGTGAGTATGTGGAGATCTTCTCCTTACTGCCTCTGGGAAAATTTAATTTGGATAGGGTCAAGCCCGACGACTCCAAGTAGGAGGATGAGGAGAAGCGGAGGTACACATTGATTTCGCGGACTTTCACTAACTGGTTACAGGCGTTTGCCATTATGATGAGTGTTATAGGTGAGAGGAACCCGGAACATTGTTCAGCTCTGTTATGTTACATGGATGTCGTCAGCGAGGCTCATCAGGGATATGGGGGGGTCGGCCTGGCTATGGTATGACGAACAGTTTAGGCAGTGCAGGGCTGTCAGCCCGTAGCTTCGATGGGATCATAAAGACATCAGCCTCTAGATGCGCTTGGTGTCCTCGGCTCGGGCCCCAGGTCAAATTTTTCAGGGGGAGCCGGGAAAAAACCTTCCTCGGGACTACCGGCCGGGAAAAAATGAGGGATATGCTGGCAGTATAATGAGGTCTCCTGTAAGTTTGGGGGATCCTGCCATTTCAAGCAGTGCTCCGACTGTGGGGGTTCACATCCCATGTCCCGATGCTTCAAAAAAGGTAAGCGTGCCGCTGAATTTCCTAACAAAAGGGATGACACCAGTGAGGGGGGAAAGGATGCAACCTTTTCTGAATAGATACCCTGATCAAGCAGGGGCGAAACTTTTGGCCGTGGGATTCTTGGAGGGTTTTAGGATCCCATGTTCCCTGTCGAATGTCCCACCTATAGTAAGGAATTTGCGATTTGTGCTGCAGCATCCTGGGGGGGGGGGTTCAGAGAAGTTGGCAAAGGAAGTGGCACTAGGTCGCATGGACGGGCCGTTCTCGGTGAAGCCTTTGCAGGATTTGGTTGTTTCACCTCTGGGGGTAGTGCCTAAGAAGGAACCGCACAAGTTTCGCCTTATTCACCATCTGTCTTTTCCCAAAGGGGGTTTGGTTAACGATTCGATAGACCCCAAAGCTTTCACGGTGTCCTATACTTCTTTTGACGCAGCTGTTAGGTGGGTTAGGCGATATGGGCAGGGGGCGCTGATGGCGAAATCTGACATTGAATCCGCTTTTTGCTTGCTTCCAGTACATCCGGACAGTTTTTGGCTGGTGGGGTGCTGCTGGCAAGAGGAGTTTTATGTGGATCGCTGCTCCATTTCATGTGCCATGTTTGAAATGTTCAGCTCCTTTATGGAATGGGTGGTTAGAGATGTGTCGGGCCTGGATTCCGTCATCTATTATTTGGATGATTTCCTTTGCGTGGGGCCGCCTTCATCTAATGTGTGTGCAATTCTCCTGTCCACGTTGCAGCACATTGCGGGTAGGTTTAGTATCCTGTTGGAGGTGGATAAAACTGAAGGCCTGACTACAGAGATCAGTTTCTTGGGCATAGTTCTAGACTCTAGCGCCATGGAATGCCGCCTGCCGGAGGGTAAATTAGAGGTGAAGTTGGAGATTCGTGGGATCTTGGGACAGTGCAAAGTTTAGCTTCGGACATTACACTCATTGCTGAGGAAGTTTAATTTTGCCTGTTGCATTATCCCGATGGGCAAGGTTTTTTGCCGGCGACTGTCGGCAGCTACAGCAGGTATTAAGGCCCGACCCATTTTATCCGTCTTAACCCCCCTGGCGGTATTCCCGAGTCTGGCTCGGGGTGGATTTTTCATACCAAAAGCGGTATCCCCGAGCCAGACTCGGGCTTGCATTGCAGGATCCAGGAAGAGTTTACTTACCTTGTCTCCTGGATCCTGCGATGTCTCCCCGCTGTGATCGGCGAGCCGCTGTGTCTCGCTCGATTCACAGTGCCGAGCTCCGTTCCCTGCGAGCGTTGCGACGCACGGGGACGGAGTTCGGCGGCAAATTCAAAAAGTGAAACACACAGTACAGATACAGTATACTGTAATCTTACAGATTACAGTACTGTATCAAATAATGACACATCCCCTTTGTCCCTAGTGGTCTGCCCAGTGCCCTGCATGCAGTTTTATATATATAAAACTGTTCCTTCTGCCTGGAAACTGGAGATTGTCCATAGCAACCATAGCAACCAAAAAGTATCCCTTTACGTCAAAAGTGGCTTTAGACCAGCTAGAAAACAGCGATAGTAAATTAGAACACTTGCAGAATTGAGCGATAGTGAATTGCGGGGAAATTTATTTTATTACTATTTTTTTTTATTTTTTTTTATTATTTATTTTTATTTATTATATTATAATTTATGTTTTTGTGTTTCAAACTTTATCATACCCGGGATATCTACTAGACTCTGGTTTGGACAGATTTAAGTGTATTATTGGTAATATTTACAGACCTACAATATAAAACGCCAAATTTCCATGCAAAATAATGGTACCGCTTTCAGCACCTAAAATCCAAAATAATCATACCGCCAGGGAGGTTAATAAGGAACATCGAGAGGATTTGAAAGTGTGGCACACATTTCTGGAATCATATAACGGTCGATCGGTCTGGATGTCTGGCCTGGTGAGTAATTTTGACTTGGAGCTAGTTACAGACGCGGCGGGGTCTATCGGGTATGGGACCTATTATCATGGACACTGGAGCGCAGAACCTTGGCCAAGGTCCTGGGTGGAAGCGGGTTTCGTTCATAACATGGTGCTCCTGAAACTTTTTCCTGTGGTTCTGGCTATGTAGATATGGGGTGAGTCTTGTCAGAACTTGAAGATTAGGTTGAACTGTGACAACACGGGAGTGGTGCAAGTCATCAACCGCATCTCAGCATCCTCACAGCCAATAATACGGCTGCTGCGCCACTTGGTGCTGCAGTGCTTGCAATTAAACATTTTTCTATATGCCGTTCATTGCTGGGTGTTGACAACACTTTGGCTCACTCCTTATTTTGGTTTCAGTGGGACAGGTTCAGAGAGTTGGCTCCAGAGGCAGAGAAGGAGGGGGTTCATTGCCGGGGCTGGCTATGGGAGATTGCCTTGGATTTACCGCTGGATGGATCAGACGGTCGGTGAGTGTGTCCACGTGGGCGCCCTATGCCAAGGTATGGCATGAATTGTTGGGTTTGGTTTAGCAAGCCGGGGCGGACCAGGAGGGTGTGGAGGTGAGGCTGCTGGTTCTGTATTTCATGTCCAGAAACATGGAATGAGGCGGATCAGTGTCTGCCATTGAACGGAAGCTGGCTGGCTTAGCCTTTTTCTTCAAACTACAGGGCATGGCAGATTTAACAAAAGATTTTTGGGTCCGCCAGGCAGTTAAGGGATATCGGAAGCTACACAAGCACAAGGATACTAGGCATCCCATATCCTTTTCGGATCTCCAGGCCATTTGTAATCAATTGGGGTCCTTCTGTACATCGGGTTACGAGGTCTCCCTTTTTAAGGTAGCGTTTTCATTAGCATTTTTGGGGCATTTCGTATTGGGGAGTTGGTAAGACCATCTAAGAGGGTAGCAGGTGGATTTATGGCACGAGACATGAGTTGCAAGGAAGACATTGTGCTATTACGGCTGTGCGGGTCAAAGACAGACCAGGGGGGGAAAGGATTCCCCGGTTTGCTGGGGGGGGTGCGGGAGTTCTTGGCGGTTCGCCCAGTCATGAAAGGGCCATTATTGATTATTATTTATTGACATTTCAGTTTGTAGCTGTTTTTTGGAAAAGCCTTTGAGAAGCAGGTTTGGACTACACACAACGTGCCGCTCACTCCTTCCGCAGCGGGGCGGCCACTGAAGCCGCCCAATGTGGTTTGGATAAGCAGCAGTAAAAAGGATTGGCAGGTGGGAATCTAGGAGATTCCGGACTTACATTTGCCCACAACTGTTGGCGGATTAGATGTAGAATGTAAGGGGGGATGATGGGGGAATGTCCATTTGTTCTTTGTTCATCATCTGTGGTACGTGTGCACTGTTTCTTAGTGTTGGTGCTATCCTGTGTTTTGTTCGTCCTTATTTCAGATGGAGTGTACATACGTCTCATCTGAATTATGGGACATTCCTATGTCTTTTGGGGGGCCAGGAGAGCAGATGTTAGACCAGATGGCACACAGCTAGGTATCTCTAGGAGGGAGGCGTGTATTCGCTGGCTAGGGATACCTGGAATGATATGGAGTGGGGTCGTGCCGGAAGTGCATCGTTATGCAAAGCTGGACCGGCCGCCAGACATTTTGGTGCTTCATGTGGGCGGAAACAATTTGGGGGTCAGGTCCAGCAGAGAGCTGATTTTGGACTTCAAGTCGGATTTCTTGAGGCTCCGCACGGCTTTTCCTGACAGGCAGTTGTTGTGGTCCGACATCGTTGCTCGGACAACTTGCCGCATGGCACGATTAGTGGTGAAACTCAACAAGGCTTGCATATAAGTGAACAAAGTGGTGGGGATATTTGTTTCTCGGAATAGGGGCATGGTCATCAGACACGTAGAGTTGGAATCTAATGTTGGCCTGTATTTGCGAGGTGATGGGGTTCACCTATCAGCAGTGGGGATTGACCCATGGGCGCTGGATCTGCAGGACGGGATTCAGCGGGCCCTGTGGGTGTGGAGGGGCCCTTGGGGTTAAGGTGTTATCCTTGCAGGCTGTGGCTGTGTTTTTGGTCTTTGATGGTGTCAGAAAACATACGAGATGGAAGTGTTGGGGGGCTCATCTGTAGTATGTGCCCCTCTGGTGTATTCCAGTTAGAACGGTTAGCTGGAATACGTTAATGGTTGCACTGTGGGAAAGGGGTTTTCTCCAAGCTGGTGTTGTACAGCTGGAGGCCTATCATGGAGAAAAGGTCCCGCAGTGTAGTGGTGGAAGATGTGTGAAGTTCAGGGTGCCGTCAAACACCAACAGACTGAGGGTGGACAGTTGTCGTTACAGATGTTATATGTTAAAATTTTATTAACATTTTGTTAATAAAAGGCTGCTATGGCCATTTATACCCCAAATTCAGGTGTGTTCTCATTCATTTAGAATGGTAAGAGGGGGATTGTGGAGTATAAGTGGTTGTTCAGTTTAAGAAGGTTGGGGACATCTGCGCTACACTGGTCAAGTTTATAGGGAGAAAATGTCAAGTGCAACAGATTGTTTTAATAGTACACCAAGACTTTAATACCTGGATGGTAGTGAAGAGGCATACAATTTCAATTACATCAACAGAATGCTCTCATAATTTATTTTATCTGAATGTATTTTGGGCACTGGGTACACAAGTCATCTTAAAATACGTAGATGATTTAGATCATGTCTAATCAGATAATCAGCAAATAATTATACTTCATGCATATAGGCAGTTTAGGGTTTACCATTTTACTATACTAAAGGTTAAAACATTTAATCATCTTTAAATTTCTTGGATAAGGCACAGGTCCAATGAAAACGAATATACCACCTGGCAAATTCCAATAACTTTTCACCACCTAGATTGGGCTTCAAAGCTGTGCCCAACCAACCACAGCTATAAATTACAGGTAAGTGTGTACACTTGTAATAAGCAGCCTGCAGGCCCCAAAAGATGGAAATCCAGCTCTGGGGACGAGTCTTAAGAAAAAGGAGGAAAATTAACAGAAACATGTATTGATAGAAATATCATTGCTGACATCTCCTACTAAAAATACTTACTGTTTGGCTGTCTAGCCTTTAATACTATTTGAGTCACTAACCAAACAAAGATGAGATGTTCTGACTTTTCTTGCTCCATGTTTGTTCTGGATCAGTGTCAATGACTCAGCTAGTAGTTAACCAGAGACTGCCAGGCAAATAACATTTTCATGAGGAGGTCAGGAATTGCAGGCTACATATTGCACTTATAGTACATGTTTCCTATATTTGGTTATAAAAGACGGGGCTAAATGGGGTTGAGAGGCAATATTTAGAACGTCCTTCCCAAATACCCTTTATGTTGCATTCTCACTCACACCATGATCGTTTTTTCCAAGACTTCAACTGGCCTTTATTGTTGAGAACTTTATTGTGACTGCTGAAATGGAAGTTTTAGTAGATTAGTGTATTTTCAATGCTAACTGATCAGGTAAATACATTTTTGCTTCTTATTCTGGCCCTATCACCTGACTTGATTTAAGATACTGGTGGGCACAGGGCAAACATCTCATGTCATGTGTGGGCCTCAATATGTGCTTTCTGGAACTTCAGCTATCAGCATATATGCTATTAGCAGGTTTGCTTTTAGCACAGATTAGCAATCAGCATGGGAAAATGGGAGACTGTGGGGTTGATTTACTAAAGACAAATAGACTATGCACTTTGCAGAGTCCAGTTGCTGCAGAGCTTAGTAAATGAGCAACAGCTCTACTGACTTCCACCATCCAATCATGTGCAAGCAAACATGCATTTTTTTATTTTCCTTGCAAGTGATTGGGTATTCTTTTCAAAGTGAAGCCTTACCTCGTTTACTAAGCTCCGGAGCAACTGCACTTGCAGAGGGCAACTGCATAGTCTATGTGCCTTTATGTGCCTTTAGTAAATCAACCCCTATTTGTCTGCTAAGCTTTTGCAGTGCTGTGTTCTCAGAACATCTCATCTCATTTACATCTTACATACTCTAAAGGGCCAAGCAGAAGTGCCAGGTCATCTGTTAGGCCCGTCCACACCTAAGTGTTTAATGTGCGTTTTAGGTGCAGTGCATGAAAAAAAAATACAGTTCTGTAGAGTTCAATTGTAAAATATGCATTCAAAACACACCGCACAGATGTGAACCAGCCCTTATTCTAGTTACCAGAGTTATAGTTTATTTTCTAGACTCCCAACAGATAAGATGTTATAAAGTTCAGAAGAACTGACCATGTTTTTCTTTTTTTAAGCCCGGTTCACACTGATGTGATCGGAAATTCATAGATTCGCATGTCATCTAAAAATACACTTTTTTCTATGAAGGCCGTTCACATCACTGCTGTGCGATTTTTAACCGGTTAAAAAAAGGGTCCTGTGCAAGTTTAGTGCGGGTGCAGTGCGAATTTAATCTCCAGCTATGCCCAGTCCCCTCAAAAATTGCATTAAATTTGCACCTGTCACAAAATAAATTGCGCTGTGAAATTGCACAGGGAAATACTTGCAATTTTACTTTGTAATTGTTTGATCTGTAAAAAAAAACAAACCCCCTAGCATCCTTCAATTTCTGTATAAAATTTTTTTAATTCCCAGAAGCTCATGTGTGCCTGGTCTAAAATTCGGTCTAAAGACGCGTACACATGATCGGATTTTCCAACAGGAAATGTGTGATCACAGGCTGTTGGCGGAAAATATGACCACTTGTACGCTCCATCGGACAATTGTTGTCGGATTTTCCGTGGACAAATGTTGGATGGTAGGTTTTAAAATTTTCCGTAGACAAATGTCTATTGTCGGATTTTCCGAGCGTGTGTACACAAGTCCGTCAGACAAAGGTCCAAAGTACAAACACGCATACTCGGAAGCAAGGACGAGCCAGAAGCGGTCAGTTTGTAAACTAGCGTTCGTAATGGAGAATTAACATTTGTGACGTGGCAAATCATGGGCAAGTTACCACAACACCATTATCCCGTAGTTTTTAGGATCAAAGATACTATTTTGGTGTCCCTTGTCAATTTTACATTGTATTTTTTAAATGTAACTGCCTACTCCCAAACTGTCATTTGAAGTAAAATACATAGCCAAGTATTATTCTCCACATTTTTTTTTATTGTGCATTAAAAAAAGAAAATAAATAAAATTAGACATGCTATCTGCCAATAGAACCAAAAAGTGCATTCTATGCATCCAAAAATATAGAAAATATAACAAATAAAATCATTATTATTCAACCAAAAAATAAAATAAAAGCCTCATGCATGTGTCCTGCTTCTTAATATAGGGGGTCAACGGTGCCAAGAGTTGGTGAAAGCAGGGGTCCGTCATCCGGAGATAATTTCAAAAATCATCTGGATTATTCTCCTGGAGCTCCCGCAGCAAAGGCATATGACATAATTGGTCGCGATTAATAAAGCAACCAATTTTTAGTCCAAGAACTCCTCTTCCTCCTGTTCCTGGACTGGATTTGGGTCAAAGCAATAACTCCAAGGCCAATAATAAATAACACGTTTTCTCCTCCAAATCCACAACATGTCTGGTTGACGAACGGTCGTTCAGAAACAAACTGAAGAGCATGAAATGAAAAGCATGAAATGAAAAGCGCGAACTGAAAAGCGCTAAATGAAAAGCGCAAATCAACACTCACCAAACTTCTACTAACACGGAATTAGCAGAAGAAGCCCAAAGGGTGGTGCTAAAGATCTGAAAAGCCATGTAGTACGTCACTACGTTCGTGTTTGTTGGTCGGCAATTCCTTGCCTTTTGTATGCAAGACAAAATCCAGGCACACGCCTTCGGACAAAAGTCTGAGGTTTTGTCTGTAGAAAATCCGATCGTGTGTACGAGGCTTAAGTGTGTTCGTCCAAGCACTAATACACTGCCCAACAAGAATTCTCTTGTCTTTGTGGCTGTGTGCGGTGAAGAGATGAGCTCGGAGTATTTATCAGCATATAACAGGCACCTTCACTTTAAGAGGGAAGTATCAGGAAAAAAATTTAAAAATTTTAAATGCAGAACTGTGACGCAAAATAAGGGTCAGCGCCCATCTGCATCCTCACAAGTGCCATGAATGCAGCCCCACCATTGCCATGAATGTAGCCCCATCATTGCCATGAATGCAGCCTCACTATTTCCATGAATGCAGCCTCACCATTGCCATGAAGGCAGCACCCCCATTGCCATGAATAAAGCACCACCATTTCCATGAATGCAGCACCCCCATTGCCATGAATGCTGCACCACCATTGCCATGAATGCAGCACCCCCATTACCATGAATGTAGCACCCCCATTTACATAAATGCAGCACCCCCATTGCCATGAATGTAGCACCCCCATTGACATGCATGCAGCACAACCATTTCCATGAATGCAGACTCACCATTGCCATGATTGCTGCACCCCCATTGCCATTAATACAGCACCCCCATTGCCATAAATGCAGACTCACCATTGCCATGATTTCTGCACCCCATTGCCATGAATGCAGCACCCCCATTGCCAAGAATGCAGACTTACCATTGCCATGATTGCTGCACCCCCATTGCCATGAATGCAGCACCCCCATTGACATGCATGCAGCACACCCATTGCCATGAATGCAGACTCACCATTGCCATGATTGCTGCACCCCCATTGCCATTAATACAGCACCCCCATTGCCATAAATGCAGACTCACCATTGCCATGATTTCTGCACCCCATTGCCATGAATGCAGCACCCCCATTGCCAAGAATGCAGACTTGCCATTGCCATGATTGCTGCACCCCCATTGCCATGAATGCAGCACCCCCATTGCCATGAATGCAGACTCACCATTGCAATCAGTGCAGCCTGATCGATGCCCATCTGCAGGCTTGGGGGGGACAGGGAGGGGATGGGGGGGGGGTGTGATACGAGCGCCAACAAATTACATACAGGAGAATCTCTATTCAGAACAGTTGTCCAACAGTTGTCCAACAGTTGTCCAATGGCAGCGCAGGAGATGGGATTTCCTATTCCTATTACAGAGGCCGCCGTGTAAACAGGAAATTCACCTGTGTGTACGTCCCTCGTCCCGCCCCCTCCCTGTCCCCTCCAAGGCAGCCAGCATATATATCTTTTGTGGCCCCCGGCACTCGGGGATTCGTTGTGGGCCACAAAAGATATACATGTCCAAATTACCAGGTGGGCCATTCGAAACCGAAACCCGGGCCGGACTTTGGACATGCCTGGTCTAAGGTTATTAGTGGTGTACCCCAAGGTTGGGACCCTTACAAGTACCATTTCAGACTTTGCAGATAACACCAAGCTATGCAATGGAATAACGTCCTTACAGAATGTCTTCAATTTACAAGCCAACCTCAATGCACTGTTTAATTGGGCAACTATATGGCAAATGAGGAAACTAAACAGTAGTGTAGCGCTGCTCTATTAAAAAGATGATATTATCCATCTAAATATAACTTATATCCATAGCAAGTGCCCAAGTGCTCCAATAAATCTTATATCAATAACAAGTGCTCAAATATTAGCATACACAAACCTCCAACTCCTCTAACTCCCATCCAAACAAACCAAAAATGTATATGTGAATAAGCAAAACAGTTCATATAAATGAAAAGTGAGTGCCAAATAATAACTTTCAAAAATAAACACCTTCCCACAAATAATAATTAAATGTAAAATATTATCAATTTATATGTGCATAAATAGTCCCATCATTTAAAGAGTCCCAACAGATATATGTAAATCTTTCTATGATGTGATCCCTCTTGTACCATTCAGAGTGTGATTTAAAACACAAGTGAATCTTGCACAAATATCACCACTATGGTCCAGCACCTTCAGATGTGCATGCTTAATTTTTTGACCTAAAAAAATATAGGTCATTAAACACTCTGTATAATCCCTCTCAGCTCTCAGGCTGGTCAGTCTCCACTGGCTGGCAATGCACTGTCCTTTAACTGCTATACGGCCGCCCCATAGCAGATTTACTGCTACAGGGTGGCCTCTCTGTGCAGAATCACTTATATATACATTATATATACTGTATATATTCCGGGTTTTGGGTGCGAGCTTGTGCAGCCGGCAGCTTGCTCCCAGTGTGATTTTACATTTAAATTATCTTGAGCTGGGTTCTCACCTCCCCCCATCACAGATGAGATGAAAGGTTTCACATTTCTTAAGATGTAAATGTTTCAGTATTTTAGTTTAGATTTTAGGATGAGTTCTTTATACTTCAATATTTCTTGATTAAGATAATAGGAACATTGGGTTACCAGTGAATATTATATATATATATATATATATATATATATATATATATATATATATATATATATATATATATATATATATATATATATATATATATATATATATATATATATATATATATATATATATAATATATATATATAATTTTCCTCATTAATGTACACACCCCATATTGACAGAAAAACACAGAATTGTTGACATTTTTGCAGATTTATTAAAAAAGAAAAACTGAAATATCATATGGTCCTAGGTATATAGATTCTTTGCTGTGACACTCATATATTTAACTCAGGTGCTGCCCATTTCTTCTGATCATCCTTGAGATGGTTCTACGCCTTCATTTGAGCCCTGACTTAAACCCAATTGAGCATCTCTGGAGAGACCTAAAAATGGCTGTCCACCAACGTTTACCACCCAACCTGACAGAACTGGAGAGGATCTGCAAGGGGGAATGGCAGAGGATCCCCAAATCCAGGTGTGAAAAACTTGTTGCATCTTTCCCAAAAATACTCATGGCTGTATTGGATCAAAAGGGTACTTCTACTAAATACTGAGCAAAGGGTCTGAATACTTAGGACCATGTGATATTTCAGTTTTTCTTTTTTAATAAATCTGCAAAAATGTTGTCAATATGGGGTGCTGTGTGTACATTAATGAGGAAAAAATGAACTTAAATGATTTTAGCATATATATATATATATATATATATATATATATATATATATATATATTTATGGTTGGAGCCCTATGTCCGGTATGTACATGGATACCACTTATAGTAAAGACAGGACTTACCATCGGAAATAGACTTGAAAGTGTGGACTTACCATATGAAATGGACCTGAAAGTGTGCCTTGGTCTAATGGCCGGTATGCCAAAATAAGGGGGCATACCCTGGTTTAAGAAATGATTATTCTGTAAGAGAAATGAATGAAATGAATAGTTTTGAGAAATGCTGTGAAATGGGGATGGGAGGGTGGGTATCGCGCACAGGAAACCGACAAGCACCACAGGTGAGCGGGCTGCTTAAGTACCCCCCGGGCTCCTCCCATAAATTCAGGCCACCATACTGGCCTTCCTACTTATGGTTGGAGCCCTATGTCCGGTATGTACATGGATACCACTTATAGTAAAGACAGGACTTACCATCGGAAATAGACTTGAAAGTGTGGACTTACCATATGAAATGGACCTGAAAGTGTGCCTTGGTCTAATGGCCGGTATGCCAAAATAAGGGGGCAAAAACATTCAGGTAGGGTTATGATTTTATTGATTTCCATTATTTATTGAGCCAATTTGGAGAATGCCTGTGCCATCTCTGTTTGTGGATTGGGGATATACCGGGCGAAGCAGGCTGACTTCCACCTGCCCAGTCTTTTAATGATGTGTTCTGGAACTCCGTGGCGGGATGCCGCGGAGGCTGCTCCGATGCGGAAAGAATGTCCGGAATACTGACTAGGGTTAAGATGAAGATTGCGGAGAAGTATTCTAATGTGTTCCACAAACTGAGAGGCGTTTAAGGGTTTAACAGGGAACGGTAGAAGGGGACTGCTGTCTGGTTGTTCAGGCAGGAGTGAGAGGAGCCGGTTGAGTACGGCGACTGGACACCAGCTGTTGTTGGTTTTGTATAGATGAATGTTCGCTCCTGAGCCCGTTTGCTGGGTTTTAGAGACCTCGAGGTGCAGGATGAAGTGGTCTTGGTATCTAAGTAAGTGTCGTCTGCATAGTACTCGGTCTGTGGATTTGTTAGAGGTGAATTCTCCAGGGCGCAAGAACCCATAGTACGCTAGATATATCGCTGCTTGTAAGACGATGCTGCGGAGCAGACCGAATGGCGAGGTAGCCAGCATGGTTGACATGTCCCTAAAGATGGGTCCCGTAATGGGCAAGCGCTTAGTGCTGATAACTGGTTGGTGTTTCTGGATTCCCCTAAGAATGGCTCGTATGGCGTGAGATGAGAATAGTGAGGGTTTCGTGGGGTCTTCAAGCGCCATAAAATGTTGAATGCCGGCTAGGTATAGCCGGATGGTGTTGTAGGATAAGGCCAGCTGCGTGTGGCAGTGCGCAGTGAAGGCCAGTACCTGCTTGATACCTGTTGGCCCTTTACGGCAGGACGTGAGGAATTTGTTAAAGGCCTTCCACGCTGTCTGGTAGGCTTTAAGTGTGTTGTAGGAGAGGGAATGATTTATAAGTTGTGTAGCTCCGTGTAAATGTTGAGCTAGTCCAGGGTCAGTTGTGACCAGACAGGGATAGGGGCAGACATCGGATCGGCATCGGGAACCTGGTTGAAAAAGGAGGAATAATTGAAACGTGACAGTGCGTCAGCGGCTGAGTTGTATCTGCCGGGAATAAATGTACAGTGTATATTGAACTGATGTTGTAAAGACAGTTGTACCAACCTGCGCAGGAAGGACATGACTGCTAGGGACTTGGACCTGCCTTTGTTGATGATGTCTGCCGTGGCCTGGTTGTCGGTGCTAAAGACTACAGTTTGTCCTGTCCAGTGGTGGCCCCAGAGTTGTGCGGCTGCCACTATGGGGTAAAGCTCAAAGAGGGCAGATGTTTGGGAAAAGCCGGGTATGATTAGTATCTGTTGAGGCCATGGTCCTGAAAACCAATGATGGCCAAAAATTGCCGCGAAACCTGTGGAGGCTGCGGCGTCCGTAACCACCTGGGGTGAATGGGCCGAAACTACAGGTATGAATAGCGATATGCCATTCCAGGCGGACAAGAATTCCTCCCACATGGATAGGTCCGCTATGGCTGCGGAGTCTAAATTCAAAATCTGATCAGGGTCTTGAGTTCTCGACAGAAATCTGAGTAGGCG
This sequence comes from Lithobates clamitans, assembly GCA_037952925.1. Lineage (NCBI taxonomy): Eukaryota > Metazoa > Chordata > Amphibia > Anura > Ranidae > Lithobates > Lithobates clamitans. Next base: position 5,383,072 of record JBBGZY010000017.1, on the reverse strand, counting down.
TGATACAAACGTGCGGCCTTGTGGAATAATTCGCATAGCGAAGTTAAGCATACCCAGGAGGGACTGCAACTGTTTTTTGGTACAGTCCTTGGTGTGTGTAAACTCGTGGAGGACTGCCCTAATGCGTGTTAGTTTGTCGAGGGGGAGACTGGCTTGCATTGCGCAGGTATCCAAGCTGACCCCGAGAAAAGTGATGCTATTTGCTGGGCCATCCACTTTGTGCTCAGCAATAGGAACATTGAGGTTTCCAAAAATTACCCTAAGTTTGTCGAGATCTCCTGGGGGCTTGCTGGGTGGTTCTATCAGTAGGAAGTCATCTAAATAATGGATGACTTCATGGCATTGACCCTTGTGTAATAGTATCCAACTGAGGGATTGGGCGAACGTGTCGAAGAGCCACGGGCTACTCTTCGAACCGAAGGTGAGCTTTGTAGCAAAATAATATGTTTCCTTCCACTTGATGCCATGCCAGCACCAAAGGGATGGGTGGATGGGCAGGAGTTTGAAGGCATCCGAGATGTCGGCTTTGGAGAGCCAGGCGCCTGTGCCTGCTTTGATGATCGCCTGTATTGCCATGTCCACAGAAGAATATTTTAGGGAAAACTCCTCGGAGGGGATCAGGGAATTGAGACTGGGTATGTGGGAAGAATGAGGCGCAGACAAGTCGTACACCAAACGCAATTTATTTGAAAACTTGCCCTTGACAAGCCCAATAGGGCTGACTCTCCATGTGTTGAAAGGGGGGCAACTGAAAGGGCCTATCACGTAACCTCGATCCACCTCTGCCTGTAAGAGCTGATCTATGGCTTGTACGTCAATGGCTGCCGAACGAAGATTGGCACATTCGTGGGTAGTGTGGGGAAGTGAAATGAGGCCGGTGTGAAAGCCTGCTGTGAAGCCTTGGATAAGGAAGGTGGCCAGGGAAGGGGTGGGATGTGAAGTGAGATACCATCCTAACCACAAGAGGTTGATCCGGCTTAGTCACGCCTTCTTGTGTTGCTTGACTTCGCACAGAATCCTGGGATGTGCTCTATGACATATGGTGCAGAGGTGAAGTAGACGGCACTGGCTGAAGTTGCAGGACCCCTGATTAAAGTTATTACAGATGGCTGCCCCTCCCACGGTTCGGACTGGGCGTCCGAGTTTGTCCACCTGGGGCGTTGGTTCAGGGATCGGCTGAGCCTGTACTGATCCTGAGGTAGAGGGAAACTCGAAAGGCCGTCTGTTTGCCGTATTGGCACACCAGGTGGCAGTGTGGGTGGAGGACTGGCAAATCGCACACAGAGGTGAGCGTAAGCCGGCAAAGTGGCGGCAGAAGAGTTCTGTGTCCATGAGACTCCAGTCTGTGGTGATCTGGAACTGTATGAGTCTGGCCGCGGCCTTGGCTGAAAAAGAACGGTGGTAGTCGTAAAAGGCAAAACCACCGTACTTGTGGCCTAAGTCTACCACAGTATGGAGATACAAGTCCAGCTCTTCCCGCCTGCTAGGGGTGACTGAGCACAGGACATCTCTGAGCATGCCAAAGGCCAGTGTGAACTCTGAGACTGTTAGCTTGCGGTTCAATCTGGGGTCTTTAGATTTAAGGACCACTGATATGTCGCCCCAGGAGTAGGCTTTATTTTCTGCCAAATCATGCACGGAAATGAGGAGAGAGGCCAGGTTGACGTCCTTGCCGTCCAAGATGTCCTTCCTGATACTGGTTGGGACCAGGTGGGAGGGGTAGACAACGTGGCTTGAGCCTGAGGTACCTGCAGGAAGAGGTGTCAAGCTTTGAGTTGCCGTTGGGTCGGGGACAGCCGTGGCCGGTCGGGCCTCCAGAAGTGCAACCCTGGTTTGGACGTCTGCAACTGTGGTGGATAGAGATGACACCATCGTGTGTAATTGTGAAATGGCCGATGATATCGACTGAAGGGATGCCTGTTGGGTACTGGGTCCTGCTGCTGGTGGGGGAAAGAGGAGTTTGAAAAGCTCGCCTTTCCTTGCTGTGGCAGGGAAGGGGACACCTCTGCGTCTGAGCTCTGCCGTCAGTTTGGGGATAGTCCATCCCCTAAGAGATTGCACGCTGCCGCTTTCTGAAACCGGAGAAGGTGACAGAGGGGCCGCGAGGTCTTCGCTGCCGGTCTGAGACATGGTTGCTCTGGTGAGGATTATCTTGAACTTTTATCTCCTGGTTGACTGTAACCTATTAAGGGCGAGATGAATTTCAAGTTTTTTCTTTGATCCGCTGAGTCATACTTACCCGACTTGTTCTCCCATTCCCCTTTTTTTTTTTTTTTTTTTTTTTTTTTTTTTTTTTTACCTGGGGGGATATCGTCCAACCTGGTGCAGGGTGGACCTACTGAACTTTGACTGACCTGAGAAAACGAAAAGGTGACAATTCGTGAAAGGATTGCTGACTGGTTTCTTGAAGCAACGATTTGTATGACAATGAAATGATTCGAAATGTTTGCCTTGATTATGAATGGACTCCATGACAGAGGTCCGGCCTGGTCGTCATCATTGATTCGACCGAGAACCGGGCTCTGGAGCATGTATTGAAATGAGGCAAGTGGAAACATTGGTGCACCCGGGACGATGTGGTGCTTATTTGATGCATCTGGATTCAAATCGGAGCACCGTATGAAATGAAATGAGAGAAATGATTATTTAGACCGAGGCTTGAATTGGTTGTGCCGTGTTTGCGACTGGCAACCATCCGAGCTCTGGTATAGGTATGAAATGCTGTTTGGTACCAGCAAGGCATTCCGTAAAGAATCGGTGCATGTCAGATGCGACTGGTTCCAGAATGGTGATGCGTTGTGGGAGTGAAATGGTAGTAAGCTGCATGGCAGAGACATGGATCCATCCCCCGATGTCTGCGATTAGCTATGATCCGGACTTTGAAGCATGTATCAGAAATGAGGCCGAGCCCTGGGGTACGCCACCATGAACCGGTGCATTTCCATGCGACTGGATTTATGTGTGAACGTGATACGTGGAAATGAAATGATAACCATGACAGAAGGTACGAATTACTGATAAACGTAACTCTGGAGCATGTATAGAAATGAGGCCAGTCCTGGGGCACGCCGAGACGAATCGGTGCATTGTCATGCGACTGGATTCATGTCGGAACGTGATAGGTGGAATTGAAATGATAACCATGACAGAGGTATGAATGACTGAAAACGTAACTCTGGAGCATGTATAGAAATGAGGCCAATCCTGGGGCACGCCGACACGAATCAGTGCACTGCCATGCGACTGGATTCATGTCGGAACGTGATAGGTGAAAAATGAAATGATAACCATGACAGAGGTATGAATGACTGAAAACGTAACTCTGGAGCATGTATAGAAATGAGGCCAATCCTGGGGCACGCCGAGACGAATCGGTGCATTGCCATGCGACTGGATTCATGTCGGAACGTGATAGGTGACAATGAAATGATAACCATGACAGAGGTATGAATGACTGAAAACGTAACTCTGGAGCATGTATAGAAATGAGGCCAATCCTGGGGCACGCCGAGACGAATCGGTGCATTGCCATGCGACTGGATTCATGTCGGAACGTGATAGGTGACAATGAAATGATAACCATGACAGAGGTATGAATGACTGAAAACGTAACTCTGGAGCATGTATAGAAATGAGGCCAATCCTGGGGCACGCCGAGACGAATCGGTGCATTTACCATGCGACTGGATTCATGCCGGAACGTGATACGTGAAAATGAAATGATAACCATGACAGAGGTAGTAATGACAGACAATGACGTAACTCTGGAGCATGTATAGAAATGAGGCCAAATAACTGGGGCACACCGGAACGAATCGGTGCATCTTTTTGATGCGACTGGATTCGAATCGGAGCGCGGTAGGTGACTGAAATGAGAAATGTTTGAAATGATTTGAAATGATTTGAAATGTTAGAAATGAGTTCTAGAATGCTTCAGAAATGAGAAATGATTAGTATCGAACTGACTTGATCCGATAACTTGCAAATTGCGACTTGCTATGGCTGTTTACTGATGCATACTTTTAACACCGACATGCTAGAAATGGAGCGACGTCTGCGTCGCGGCGCTGTCGAAATGGTAACATATCGAAAGTACGAGCGATACATGTTACAATAGTGAAATGTGAGTAACGAAATTTGAAGGTACGGTTTAGTGACATGACATGAAACGAAAAATTCGATATACATTGCAGTTTATGAAAAGCGAGTGAAACGAAAATTTTTCGAAATTACGGTTTAGTGACCTGATATAAAACGAAAAGTCCGACGGGACCTTACCTGCGACAGCCAAGCCAGCCGCGTGGTACAAACTACGAACGAAAGACGCCGACTTCGAAAGTTTTGAGAACGGTATCGAATACGGGATGCGAGGCAAGAACTTGCGGACGCTGGTATATCGAATAGTCGGCCTAGTGACGTATATCGCGCACAGGAAACCGACAAGCACCACAGGTGAGCGGGCTGCTTAAGTACCCCCCGGGCTCCTCCCATAAATTCAGGCCACCATACTGGCCTTCCTACATATATATATATATATATATATATATATATATATATATATATATATATATATATTGTATCATAACTATATCAGTGTTGTAGTGGTTAGCACTTTCACCTAGCAGCAAAAAGCATCCCTGGTTCAAATCCTGACCACGACACCATCTGCCTGGAGTTTGCATGTTCTCCCTGTTTCTCTGTGGGTTTCCTCCGGGTACTCTGGTTTCCTCCCACACTCTAAAGACATGCTGGTAGGTTGATCAGATCTAAATTGGCCATAGTATATGTATGTATGAATGTGAGTTAGGGACCTTAGATTGTAAGCTCCTTGAGGGTAGGGACTGATGTGAATGTACAATGTATATGTAAAGTGCTGCATAAATTGACAGTGCTATATAAGTACCATAAATAAAATAAAATATTGTATACATTAAATGGTTTCACAAATTGTTCTTGCCCACTCCTCAGGAATGCCTATGCATAGAGACTGAACAACCCTCATCCTTGCATGAGAGGTGGGAGGGAAGCTATGTCTCATTAGAAGAGTATGTAAGACTATAATGCTCAGAAGAACTTTAAACCAGCCCTTTTAAAGATAAAGTTGTTGTCAGATTTTAGGAGTAAAAACTTGTAACAAAAAGACTGTTAGTAGAATTTGCTGCAGAGACACAAACACCACGAGACATTGGAGGAAGCTGGTACAGTTTCACACACACATACAGACACACATTTGATTCAATCTTCATCTTAAGAATATGATATATTATTGATATTTGTATATTCTACATTTTGATATTGTTCTTATAATATTTTGCTATTTTATTATTAAATCAATTTTTGAATTTTTACACAAGAACTGAACGGACTTTCTTGGAACTTTTCTTATCAATATGAATGATTGAATATATCAATATTAATACCATATACATTTTTTGTATTACTACCATTTCATAATACCATGTGTATGGCTGTTTACAATTTGCACTATGCTGTTTCAATGGGCTATCACTCATGTCTATGTTTTAATCTTTAAATAAATTCATTTACTCCTATACTGGTTTTCACCATTATGATCACCTCATTGTCCCATGGGCAAATTTCTGTTTTATTATATGTTAATTGGGCATGGAGGTGTGTCATAACAAAGAAACAGCTCTCAGGCTGCTTTTTGTTTCTCTTTTTTCTTCTTTACATTTTTTTATTGGATGTGTTTTAGAGCAGAAAATAAAAAATACATATATTTTTTCAAAATTGTCGGTCGTTCTTAGTTTTTTTAGAGCAAAAAAATAAAAAGAGGTGAATAAATACCCACTTGCTGCAAAATCAGGTACCTGTACGTCATTTTTCTCAAGTGATTGTACTGGGATGATGCCTGCAGCTGCAGGTCCTCAAGTCCTCCTCTTCCTGCCTCTGTTCTGCCTCAAGTGCCCTGTCCATTATTCCATGCAGCGTGTGCTCCAACAGTTGACAAGGGGGACAGTGTCACTGATGCATGCACTGTCACTACTCACCATCCTTGTGGCCTCCTCAAATGGTGACAGGGCAGTGCATGTATCCCTGATCATGGCCCACTGGCATGGGGAAAAAAAAACAAGCTCCCCTGACCCTGTCCTGGTGCCATAGTCGCACAGGTACTCATTGATGGCCCTCTGCTGCATGTGCAGCAGAGGGCCACTTGAGTTCCACCTGGTGGGCATGTCACAGATTAGGTGGTTCTTGGGCAGGTTAAATTCCGTTTGGAGGTCAGCCAGCCAAGCACTGTCATTATATGACCAGCAGAAATGCACACAGACTTTCCTGGCCTGCCTCAGGACATCCTGTAAGCCCAGGTACCTGCCCAAGAACCACTGCACCACCAAGTTAAGGTCGTGAGCCAAACGGGGCACATGGGTCAGTTGTCCCTGTCGGAGGGCGGAGAGGAGGTTGGTGCCGTTGTCGCAAACCACCATTCCTACCTTAAGCTGGCATGGCATCAACCACCTCTGAGCCTGCCCCTACAGAGCTGACAGAATGTCTGCCCCAGTGTGGCTCCTGTTTCCCAAGCACACCAGCTCAAGCACCACATGGCATCTTTTGGCCTGCGTACTTGCATAGCCCCTTGAACGCCTACGGAGCACTGCTGGTTCCGAGGACAAAGCACAGGAAGAGGCCATGGAGGAAGAAGAAGAGGAGGGGGTGGAAGAGAGAGGTGTGTCGAATCACCAGTAGTAGCATTTTGGAGGCGTGGTGGCGGAACAAGCTCTAACACTACTGCACATTGTCCTGCATCCTTCCCAGCTGTCAGCAGAGTCACCCAATGCGCCATGAAAGATAGGTAACATCCCTGTCCATGCCTGCTGGACCATGAGTCAGTGGTAATATGCACCTTACCGCTGACCACCCTGTCCAGCGAGGCCAAGACATTGCCTTCCACATGCCGGTAGAGAGCCGAAATCGCCTTCTGTGAGAAAAAGTGGCGTTTGGGAACCTGTCACTGAGGAACCGCACATTCCACAAACTCACGGAAGGGGGCAGAGTCTACCAACTGAAAAGGCAGCAGTTGAAGTGCTAGCAATTTAGCCAAGCTAGCATTGATCCGCTGGGCATGTGGATGGCTGGGAGCGAACTTCTTTCGGCGGTGCAGCAGCTGGGGCAGGGAAATTTGCCTGGTACAATCTGACGTCGGTGTACCAATAGCAGATTGCCCGCAAGTACTTGGCTGTGACACACCTAATTCTACATCTTCATTTCTCTCAGTGCAGGTCTCAGAGAGGACTGAAGGTATAGTGGGGTTGGAGATCCCAGCTGATGAGGAGCAAGGAGAGTTCCTCTTTGTTCTTTGGTGTGGGTCTTTTAGGTACGCTTGCCAACGAACTGCACGGCAGGTCAACATATGTCTGGTCAAGCATGTGGCGCTCAAGCGGGTGATGTTTTGGCCATGCAAGATACGCTTGAGAGATATGTTGCAAATGGCAGCGGTGGGATCTGATGCACTCGTCTCAAAAAAGGCCCACACCAAAGAACTTTTGGAATAACATGCAGAGACAGCAGCGCCCTGCACATGCGGAACTCTTGGGTGTGATGTAGTCGGTGTGCTGCCCTTAAGCTGGCCCCTGGAGGGCATCCTGCCTCGTTGGTGATGTGCCTCCTCCTCCTCCTCTCTCCTATCAGGCACCCACGTGGAGTCGGTGACCTCATCATTCCCTCCCTCCTCATCACTGGAACAAACCTGGCAGTATGCTGCAGCTGGGGGAACATGACTGCCAGATTGCTGTCCTTCTTGGGCACCCCCTCTGTCTGGGCTCACGTTACTGCCTTCCTTTAGCTAAGTACCATCATCGGAGCCTTCAAAACGCTGGGCATCCTCCTGGAGCATGTACCCAACACAGTGGTCAAACAGTTCGGGGGACTCCTTTAGGAGGACATGGTGGGGCTAGGGAAGGAGAGACTGATGCCATTGAGCTGAGGGAATAGGCCGCGTTGGCAGCTGCTTTGCCAGACAAAGTACCCTGATCCTGGGTGAGAGAGGATGAGGACGGCTTGGCCATCCACTCTACCAAGTCTTCTGCATGTTGCGGCTCAACACGGCCAGCTGCCAAAAAAAAAGGACAAGCGTGTCCCACGGCCACGAGCTGATGGGGATGCACCGTGTCCACGTCCAGCACTGATACCTCTAGACACAGAGCCTGCTTGCCCTCTTTTATTGGCTTGTGACTGTCTGCCTCTCCTTGTTGGCCTTCCAGACATACTAATGGCCTGCAGTGAGATGTAGCTGCACAAAACTTGGATGTATATATATATACTGATTATACTGCAGCTAGCAGAATGCCTGCCTGTGGTATTAATATTATCAGAAGAAGCACACCAGCACTTGTCTTCAGGTAGCTATAGGTGCAACTGTGCAGGGTACACAGTATACTAACTGTAAATACTTCAAGCTGCCTGCCTGTGTTATTAATAGAATCAGAAAAAGAACAGCGCTTGTCTTCAGGTAGCTATAGGTGCAACTGTGCAGGGTACACAGTACACTAACTGTAAATACTTCAAGCTGCCTATGGCATTAATAGGATCAGAAGAAGAACACCAGCACTTGTCTTCAGGTAGCTATAGGTGCAAATGTGCAAGGTACACAGTACACTAACTGTAAATACTTCAAGCTGCCTGCCTGTGGTATTAATATGATCAGAAAAAGAACAACAGCACTTGTCTTCAGCTACCTATAGGTGCAACTGTGCAGGGTACACAGTACACTAACTGTAAATACTTCGAGCTGCCTGCCTGTGGTATTAATAGGATCAGAAAAAGAACAACAGGACTTGTCTTCAGGTAGCTATAGGTGCAGCTGTGCAGGGTACACAGTACACTAACTATAAATACTTCAAGCTGCCTGCCTGTGGTATTAATAGGATCAGAAGAAGAACAGCACTTGTCTTCAGGTAGCTATAGGTGCAACTGTCAGGGTACACAGTACACTAACTGTAAATACTTCAAGCTACCTGCCTGTGGTATTAATAGGATCAGAAGAAGAACACCAGCACTTGTCTTCAGGTAGTTATAGGTGCAACTGTGCAGGGGTACACAGTACACTAACTGTAAATACTTCAAGCTGCCTGCCTGTGGCATTAATAGGATCAGAAGAAGAACACCAGCACTTGTCTTCAGGTAGCTATAGGTGCAACTGTGCAGGGTACATAGTACACTAACTGTAAATACTTCAACCTGCCTGCCTATGGTATTAATAGGATCAGAAGAAGAACAACAGCACTTGTCTTCAGGTAGCTATAGGTGCAACTGTGCAGGGTACACAGTTCACTAACTGTAAATACTGTAAAAACACCTGCCTGCCTGTCAGTATATTAGAAATAGGTACGGGACCGATCTAGCTAAACTGAATACAGTGTGTATATATATATATATATATATATATATATATATATATATATATATATATATATATATATATATATACAACAGCTGGGGTGCATATACATACACAATACACTGTAAGTGCAGCCAACTGACTCGCCTGCCTACTCTATCTAACTTAAATCAAATGACACTCAGCCTACCTAGTTCTTTGTGAAGGGACTCTGCTCTGATTGTGCTAAAGAAAGAAGCTTGTATTCTTTAACTGTTTCTACTACAAAGCCAAGTCCACCGTTTGCTTTTGCAAGGACATCTGCTTCAGTTCTACAGAAGGAAGTTTACTGTTCTCACATTGTACATGGTTCTTTTTTGGAGTATCCCACTCAAATTCCCCAAAAACCTTTCCCAGTTTGCTAAAAATAAAAACGCCAAAAAGAACACACACCGACTTGTTATTGAGCCAAAGAGTGACTGTGATCATGTGCCTGGCTGCAAGGCAAATACTGGAAATAGGAATCTGGGCAATTTCCAGTGGCTCCTTTGGGGTTAGCGCTAAAGCAGTCACATTCTGGAACTAAGCCCAAGGTGGGCCACAGGATCATGGGATTTTTTTCAAATTCTGGGACAGTCTCATGTAATCCATGTTGGTTGGAGGAGCATGCCATATATGCAACATAGTTATCTCTCTTTACTACATCCTAATAATATTTTCCACAGTGATTAAAAACAAATGCCCATAGTAATATATTCACTAGCAAACATGATACCTGTTTTAACTGACCCAAGAGACATTTTGACATTATTTCAAGAATAGACCTCTGCTTAGCAGTGACTCATAAATTATGACAACGTTTTACACTTAGATTTGCAACTTGGTGTAAAGCAGAGCAGTGTCATTTTGCTTGTAAAACTTTTCAAGCTAATTTTTTTTTACAAGATATTTACAAGACAGGAAGGCCCTTTTAAACAGTTTCTGTGAGCGGGTACCACCAAACATTCACCTGGGTAAAAGTGGATGTTTCCATCTTACAATTCACACAGAAATGGTCTAGTATACTAGTTTGAAACATTTCAACAGCATGAAGCCATTACTGCCTCAGCAGCACTCATCGGAATGAGTAGCTTGAAAGGACTCTATTCAGCACTGCACAGAAGTTGTGTTTTCACAGCTGTTAATATTTTGTTCGCTTTCAAATCAAAAGGATACTGTTAATTTCCTACAAAATCGCATTGCTCTTTAGATTCATATATTGTTAGCCTTAGTTTCTTTCTGTCAAGTCATACAAGTTGTAAAATACTGATCTTTCAATGCAATATTTGACAATTAAATAGGTCCTTGAGGTAGAAAAATAAATGAGCTCAAGTCAGACCACCTGTTAAATATTGCAAGTTTGCAACTATATAAGACACATCAGGTTTGACCATATTAAAAACAAATATATGCAATGCCACACAGTATACACTATCACTATCTGAAATGCTGACTTTCCTATTTCCCAAACGCCTGCAACTTTTTTGGACCTGCAAAAATATATTTAAAAAAAATCAAAGAACAATAATGATTGAATTTTTCTGTTTTTGTTTTGTCCCTTTAGTCAATCTTTTATAATGGAAAACTTAGGTGGAGATGCAATGAATTAAAAGGTAGATGATTAATGAAGAGCACAGAAGTAGAAGCAGTCATGGCCGCTGATGAGGCAGTACAGTCAGCCCTCATGTACTAGGCCCAAGCCCCATCAGTTCAAAAGTGGGGCCTGGGCACCTGCTGAGCAGCTTTATTGCAGACACTGATCCTTTTCTGCCTCCCCCTGCAGCGCTGCCAGCTTCTCCTCTCCTTCCCCCCTCCGGCTGCATTGCAGGGGGATTGGTTCTAGCACATGCGCCCCTCCCATCTGCTATCCCCTGTGTGCCCTTTTCCTTCCGCAGTGCTGTCGGCTTCCCTCCTCTCCCCTCTCGCTGGCCGCTCCTGCAGGCACACAGGTGGAAGTTTTAGGATGGAGAGTGGGAGCAGGGGCCGGTAAATATGTAATTTACTGGCCCCTTCCTTTCCTAAATGAACAGAGTGAGCGATCCGTACCAATTGCTCCTGTGTCCATTCATTACTGAAGCTTAGTAAAGTGTGTTTACTGCCTCGGAGCGCTTCCTATTCCTCATCTGTGCAGCTAAGGCTACAGAGAAAGGTACTGATGAATCTATGAGTTCAGTCACTTCTCAGCCCGGGGAAGGGGGCCCTGTCAGATAGGCTGTATGGGGCCCCATGATTTCTAACAGCAGACCTGATAATAAATGTAGAGTCCTGATATGATACTCAGTTTTTGTATGATCCACTTTGTAATCTTCTTTGTAAATATGGAGGTGCACAGAATAGTAATAGATTATCTGATCCATGTTCCTCGAAAACATAACTGTTGACTGCATGCTAGGCCAGTAGCCAATATTGGGAATAGCCGTATTGCCTTTAACTATCTTCCCCAGTGGTTGATAAGATTAATACTTCAATGTCTATAATTACCACTAACACTGTCACCACCACCAGTGCCTCACCAATATCAGTCTACTGCATACACCTAAATATCAGTACTTTAGTGAGATAGCATTAGTAGTAATATACAGGCATATCCCACTTTTAAGTACACAATGTGGATTATTCACTAAAGCTGGAAAGTGCAAAATCGGGCTCACTTCTACATAGAAACCAATGAGCTTCTAACCCCAGCTTGTTCAATTAAGCTTTGGTAATAAAACCTGGAAGCTCATTGGTTTCTATGCAGAAGTGAGCCTGATTTTGCACTTTTCAGCTTTAGTAAATGTAGCAAAGACCCCCGAAGGAGCTGCTGAAATAGATTGGGTTGTTGCCATCACCCCTTACCTGTAGTTTCACCACATCAGGAACTTAGAGTCTATATTGAGCCTTGTGTCCACCAATGTATGCACTAGTCACTTTGTTCTGTTTCCAATGCTTTATTGCAAAACTTGAAAGGAAGTAGCAGTAAAGAGATAGAGGGAGAGTTGCAGGAGAATTCAAATACCTTTTGCAGATCACTAAGAAATTTAAGATCTTGCAGACTTACACACCTTCAGTCTAAAGATCTTTGCCCACCCGGATAGGTCTCTCTTACTGACCTAGCAGCCGGAATGACGCACGGACAAAAAGTCTCTGCCACAGACTTGAGAAAACAAAATGGTTGTACGATCCTCTGCCACAGGACGTAGTAATGGTTGTACAATCCTCTGCCACAGAATTGTAGTATTAGATGAACAGCAACACAGTACCAGAACCTTTAAGCTGACCCGGCAGTACTGTGCGGTAAGGTAGTTAGGATGCATCCTCCAATTGAGTCACCAGGCTCTTCTTGAGATACCAGCATTCTGCTCGGTCCTTTCTAAGACGAGTCCTCCCCTGGATCTTTTCAATTGCTTGGCTTCTTCCCACAGGATAGACAGCACAGGACCACCTCTGAACCAACGGGCCCCAGACGACCTCTGGGCCTACTTGTAGTAACGTGGCCTCAGGCCAGCATGGTCCCGAGACAGAAAAGGAAGCTGTCACATACCTTAGGCCAGGAGGGCCAGGTGGTAAAAGAGAGCCAAAAATGCTGTCTGCCCCTTAAGTATTCCTTCCCAGAATACACAGCGGTGGACAACCTCCGCTGAGTTACCTCTGAGAAAGAAGAGCACTCAATACACTTCAGCCTGTTGCTTTTCAACACTGGCCTGTGGTGACAACAACACCTACAGACAACAATGTGGAATAAACACAACACAGCCAATGCTGGAACAGAAGCTAATTTAGCCATAGATTAAATCTGAACTATATACAGAACAGATAACCCCCTTAATTTACATGCAAGCGCCTGATCAACAGGAGCAGGGCGCTACATAAATAAACCCCATTGTGTACTTAAAAGTGGGGTATGCCTGTACCACTGTTATGCCAAATATTGACGGCCTCTATACAAGTCTGTTTGACTCCAGTGCAGAATTTAAAGAATCTGTGATTTATTTCTATAAATGAATTCCATATTCACTAACCAGAAGTTACAAAATTTAAGTTAAGTATATATGGGAAGTATATGAAAAAAATGCCCATGATTTATGGAGGACCTATCAAAATGAAATATCTTAATGTTAGCAAAGCTACTGTATATAATGATTTAAAATTAAAAACAAATGATTTTCCTATTCAGATACAAGACTCAACAAATGGGAATCTTTTAAACCAAAATGATAAAAAGAGAGGTTGAAAATACATACTGTATATACTGTAAATCAGTCATTTTCAGCATGCTAACAGCTGACAGCTATTACAGAACAGTAAACAACATTGGGTCAAAAATAAGTTTGGGACTCTCTACCTTCATTTCCCAAGCTTTCCCTTATAGTTTTTAAATCCATTTGATTATGTACAACATTCAATAGCCCTTACCAACAAAATAGAATAGTATAGCAATTGTATGCCTAAATCTAATTGGTTGGTATAGACAGCTACACTCTGCTGAAGATAAAAGGGTAGTTGTAGAATATCTGAAATAAAACTCTAACTTGTCTTGCATACACACGGTCACACAAATGTTGGCCAACAATTACGAACGTAGTGAGGTACTAGACGTACTATGTGGTTTTTCAGCTCGTTAGCGACACCTTTTGGTCTCCTTCTGCTAATTTCGTGTTAGTAGAAGTTTGGTGAGTGTTGAGTCGCACGTTTTTTATTTTGCGCTATTATTATTATTATTATTATTATTATTATTATTATTGATATCCCTTGAAAAAAAAAGCCTTTGAAAATTCGTTTACAATAGCTCCATCAGTATCACCAGCAAAGCAGCTTCATTATTATCCCAATAAAGAAGAAGAGAATTGTGCGCTACATTTGGAGATTTCCTAATTTGCCACGTCACAAATGTTAATTCTCCATTACGAATGCTAGTTCTGCTTCTGAGCATGCGTGGACTTTTGTGCGATAGACTTGCGTACACACGATCGGACTTTCTGACAACAAAGTTTTGTTGGCGGAAAATTTGAGAACCTGCTAGCAAACATTTGTTGGTACAAAGTCTGACAGAAAATGTTCAATGGAGCATACACACGGTCGGACTTTCCGACAACGAGCTCACATCCAACATTTCCCTTCAGATGCAGCTCCGTGAAAACGAAGGATGGCAACGGGTGACTTCCGCAAGGTAGCTCCTCCCCGTACGCGTTACGTCCTATGGGACTTCGTCAGCACTTAGATTGTGTTTGTTCCCACATATTCTTTTGGGCTGCATGAAACTACGGGAGTGCTAGTGATCCATCCGCATTTCTCCTGTGGAGACAAGTGTGATTGACTCCCTGGTCATTCAGGGGTCCACTCGTTTTGGTAAGCGAGCATTTCATTTGTTGGTGGAGGGACTGTCACTCAGTGGCTAGTGTATTGGATTCCTTTCTCATGCTGTCTTCCTTTTCTATTATCTGGGATTTGTGGTTCCACAGTAGACTTTTTATTTACAAGATTTTTTATTGAACTTTAAGAATATTGTGCTGTACTACCTCTATATACACTGATTATCAGTGGCCTGATTATCAGTTCAGTACCAACAGTGCCCACCAGTGCTGCCTAGCAGTTCCCACCAGTGCTGCCAAGCAGTGATCATCAGTGCTGCCAATCAGTGCCCATCGGTGCCTCCTCATTAGTGTCATCTATCAGTGCTGCTCATCAGTGCTCATCAGTGCCATCTGTCAGTGTCCATCAGTGCTGCCTATCAGTGCCACCTATCAGTGCCGCCTATCAGTGCCCATCAGTGCCACCTATTAGTGCCCATCAGTGCCACCTATCAGTGCAGCCTCATCAGTGCCACCTATCAGTGCAGCCTCATCAGTGCCACCTCATCAGTGCCCATCAGCGCTGTCTTATCAGTGCCCATCAGTGCAGCCTATCAGTGCCCATCAGTGCAACCTCATCAGTGCCCATAAGTGCAGCCTCATTAGTGCCACCTCATCAGTGCCACTTATTGGTGCCCATTGGTGCCACCTATCAGTGCCCATCAGTGCCACCTATCAGTGCCCATCAGCGCTGCCTCATCAGTGCCCATCAGTGCAGCCTATTAGTGCCCATCAGTGCAGCCTATTAGTGCCCATCAGTGCAACCTTATCAGTGACCATCAGTGGAGCCTCATTAGTGCCACCTCATCGGTGCCCATCAGTGCCACCTATCCTTGCCCATCCGTGCCACCTATCAGTGCCCATCAGCACCGCCTCATCAGTGCCCATCAGTGCAGCCTATCAGTGCCCATCAGTGCAACCTCATCAACGCATGTCAGTGAAGAAGAATGAACACATCAGTGAAGGAGAAAAATTACCTGCTTGCAACATTTTTTAACATTTTATAACAAACTATAAAAAATAGTTTTTATAACAAACAATGAAAAATTGTTCTTATAACAAACTTTGAAAAAGTGATTTTTTTTTTAATCTTTCGGTCTTTTTTCGTATGTATAGCAAAAAATAAAAAAACCTAGTGGTGATTAAATACCACCAAAAGAAAGCTCTATTTGTGTAAAAAAAGATGATAAAAATGTCATATTGGTACAGTGTTGCCCATCAGTGCAACCTCATCAGTGCCCATAAGTGCAGCCTCATTAGTGCCACCTCATCAGTGCCACTTATTGGTGCCCATTGGTGCCACCTATCAGTGCCCATCAGTGCCACCTATCAGTGCCCATCAGCGCTGCCTCATCAGTGCCCATCAGTGCAGCCTATTAGTGCCCATCAGTGCAGCCTATTAGTGCCCATCAGTGCAACCTTATCAGTGACCATCAGTGGAGCCTCATTAGTGCCACCTCATCGGTGCCCATCAGTGCCACCTATCCTTGCCCATCCGTGCCACCTATCAGTGCCCATCAGCACCGCCTCATCAGTGCCCATCAGTGCAGCCTATCAGTGCCCATCAGTGCAACCTCATCAACGCATGTCAGTGAAGAAGAATGAACACATCAGTGAAGGAGAAAAATTACCTGCTTGCAACATTTTTTAACATTTTATAACAAACTATAAAAAATAGTTTTTATAACAAACAATGAAAAATTGTTCTTATAACAAACTTTGAAAAAGTGATTTTTTTTTTAATCTTTCGGTCTTTTTTCGTATGTATAGCAAAAAATAAAAAACCTAGTGGTGATTAAATACCACCAAAAGAAAGCTCTATTTGTGTAAAAAAAGATGATAAAAATGTCATATTGGTACAGTGTTGCATGACTGCGCAATTGTTATTTAAAGTGTGACAAGGCTGAAAGCTGAAAAATGGCCTTGGCAGAAAGGGAGTAAAACCAAAGCCAAAGCTTGAGAACTGTTGTCAGTCCACTGTAGAGGAGGAGGTGAGGCATGGCTTTGGTTCTGTGTCTCTTGCAATGCTTGTGTGTGGCACTGATGCTACGCGTATCCTTGTAGTTAAAAAAAGGAGCGTGCATGAGGTGGAGACTCTGGTGGGACTTCATAGGTCCCAGCAGGCACAGGAAGCACCCACATACCTGAAGCCAGGGGACAGTATGAAGAGCAAGCACAGAGAGGGAAAACTAAAAAAAAACAAATAGTAAGGGCATGTAAGTCCTGCTATCAGCATCTAATTTTCCAAAAATAATTGTCTTTATTATCAGTTCAAGTGGGGAAAGTAAAAACTTATCAAATTTAGCTATGTTATTTCAACAATGAAAACCAATGAGACCTAAAAATAACAGTCACATGGCTGAAATAATAATAATGGCAAACAACACGTGTTAAAACTTATTGTCCATATAATGTAATTCACAAATAGTAATACAATATTTTGTACAGCTGCTGTTTTAAATATGGAATGTGTTTAAAAACTTTCACTATTTGAAATTCAACTGACAGAAAACATTTGGTCCTGCTGGAAAGTAGTTATTGGAAATTTAGTTGCTTTCATTACAATCTTTATCTAACGGTCTCTGCCATGCTCCACTGGAGCATTTAATTTAATTGTCTTCATTAAGTAGATTAAAATATAATACATAACATAACATACAAAAGTGTTTTGAAGTTATTAATCACATGAAAAAACTTCTTAAAGGGATTTTCTATTTTTTTTTCACTATTCAGAAATGCGCCTTCATTTACACCCCATTAATTGCAGTTGTCAGAGGTGGTTGGCATTTAATGTGCCCCTGTTTACAGCTTCCTGGCACTGGTGGTCTAGGTCCTGTGGCTTCCACTTAACCCTTATAGGGATCCTATCAAAACCTGTTAAAGGGTAACTCCACTTTTGTGGGGAAAAAAAAAGCAAATAAAGAAAAAATAATATAGCACATATAATTGCAACACTAATCATATTGTAATTGAATGTTATTAAAAATAACCTTTCCATTTCAATCTGCAGCCACTGTAATTTTTTGAGAATACATTGCAATATGGCTACATAGAGGTGTTCTGTACACAAAATGTGTACTGACCACTCCCCAGAAACATCATTTCCTGCTTGTGTAATTGGCTCACCAATTTTCCCAGAAGTCTGCCTAAGATACAAGTCAGATGTCAGGCATCCCCTGCAACAAAAATGTTATTTTTGGAGACATACTTTCAATAGGAGCATGTCTAAAGGGATGCAGGCCCAGCAGATTTCCTCGGTACAAAGGCACAGACAAATACACATGGATTACTTCAGAATAACAAAAGGTAGGAATCTGCAATACAGGTTGTTATAATCCTTGCAATGTACATAGATCACCCAGCGGGGAATGTTTTTTTCTCAACAAAAAAGGAGTTACGCTTTAACACATACTATATGTAGCACCCTCTATTGTTCTAGAATAGGTATTGCTAGGGTTTTTTTTTTAATGTAGGTAAAATGTTCAGGCTTAGCTGGCAGCCAAGCTTGTGTTTGTTAATCTGGATCCAGTGAGGGACTCAGGGAGGGCATGATGACTCCCAGGCAGCATTTCTGAGACTTCTCTCTACTTCTGGAATTTGCTGGAAACTTCCAGACGAATGGGAGTGGAGATAAGGAGGAGCTGGCTCAGGTATTCCGAGGGCCCTGACCAATCCCCAACAGGTGGGTTGGCAGGGGGCAGGCCCCCCAAATACTCTGGTCAGCCCAGCTGGGGCAGTAAAATTCGGGTGGAAAAGGGAGATGGAGTGTTAGGCTGTCTGTGGCCCTTGAGGGTAACCCCCTAGTCTAGGGGGGTGACCTCGGGCCTGGGCGTGGGTGTGGAAGGAACCTGCTACACTTCCGGGAAAATCTTCAGGGAAGAAGACAGCCGGGTGGGCTGGTGTTACAGTCGGGGAGGACTGAGAGGAATACCTGAGAGGACTGTTTGGAAGCAGTCTGAGATGGATGCAGAGTCAGTCTGGGAGGACTGTTGAAGTTTAGTCAAGAGGGCTAGAGAGAGGGGCATCTGCAGCCAGGTGGGCTGGTGAGTGTTACAGTCGGGGAGGACTGAGAGGCATACCTGAGATGACTGGTTGGAAGCAGTCTGAGATGGATGCAGAGTCAGTCTGGGAGGACTGTTGAAGTTTAGTCAAGAGGGCTAGAGAGAGGGGCATCTGCAGCCAGGTGGGCTGGTGAGTGTTACAGTCGGGGAGGACTGAGAGGCATACCTGAGATGACTGGTTGCAAGCAGTCTGAGATGGATGCAGAGTCAGTCTGGGAGGACTGTTGAAGAGGGCTAGAGAGAGGGGCATCTGCAGCCAGGTGGGCTGGCAGTGCCTGAAGAGATGGTACTGAGATCAGTAGCCACAGAAGGACAGCTGGGCACTAAGACTTTGCTACACTACCAAAGGGGCCCGCCGTCCCTGCCTGTAAAGGGCATTTGCTACTAATTTGACTGAGCCCTATTGTCAGATCATCTAACAGTGTGCCAGCTGCTCCTGGGAGTTGTAGTGCATCAAGCAAGTGCTGAAGGAAGCCGAGGAGTGTAAATAGTCTGTACAGAAAAAATTGTCCCTGGAAAGTTCAAGTGTTCAACCCATAATATCCCTATCTCTATCCAAGTTCAATATCCCTAATAAAAAACACAAAAACAAAGCTGCAGGGACTATTTTCTGACTACATTGTGCTGTGGAAAATCCCTGTCTGCCTGGCTATGTAGGGTGGGGGATCCCTTATTCAGCAGCGACTCCTGCGGGGGGGGGGTTAGTGCTATATGTATGTTTGCTGGAACTGCACATTGAGAAGGTGCAGTCAAATAATCTGAATGGGGCAATCAGGGCTAGTGCTGACCTTATGCTAATGATCCTTTTTGGTGAGCTGGAAATAAGCTGTCTTGGGCAGTTAGATATATAGAGATAAAAAAGAAGTGACATTTCACTTCCAGAGAGAACCACTGAATTTGGCAAGTGAGCCTTTTTTCTTTTTTGCATTTGTTTTAAGATGTTGACGGCCCCCTCTTCCTCCATGAGTCATAGCAGATGTATGGGCTGTAGCTATGCTCTTGGCCTCCTGCTTATGACTGGATGTCTTAAGTGACATCCTGCACTTCACCCCAGATTTTAGTAAACCAGGCCCTTTGTACCTAAACCATAGGAGGGCCAAAAGTACCAAAAAATAAATTTATATGCAATCAGACAGGCCCTTACACTACACTAGTTGTAATCTAAAGAAAATTGTATATTACAATTTTATATATTTTTTTTAATATATTTTATAAAACCAGAAAGATTAAGAAGACTTCTAATCCATTCTCCCAGATTTTTTTTCTATCTGTTACATAATTTAGCTCAGGGGGCCTTAAACTTTCTAAGCAAAGGCTAGTTCACTGTCCTTTAGACTTTAGAAGAGCCAGATAGTGGCAAGTGGGAGTAGAAAATGTCCTGAGGTCTGCAGACAGTGGGAGTTAAAAATACCCCAGGCTTGATGGTCATATAAAGTAAAAAATGTCCTAGTGCCCGTGATCAGTACCAAGAGGAATTATGTCCCATTGTTGGTATCAGAAGGAGGCATTATGCCCCATCATTTGTGTCAGAGGGAGATGTATTTCCCCATTATTAGTGTTACTAAAGGGGGTAGTGCTGCATCGTTGATGTCAGTGGAAGGAATAGTACACTATTGTTGGTGTCAGTGAAAGGAATAGTGCTCTACCATTGATGGAATAATATCAAATTCATGGTATCACTGTGAGGAAATAGACCCCACTGTTTATGTCAGTGGGAAGAAAAGTAACCCTTCATTTGTGTCAGAGGCATTAGTAGAACTCAATCATTTGTGTCAGGGAAGGAATAGTGCTCCATCATCGGTGTCATTGGGATGAATAGTGCCCTATCATTTTTGCCAGAGAGAGTAGTAGAACCCCAGCATTGGTGTCAGTGGAAGGAATAGTGTCCCATCCTCAGTGTCCATGAGAGGAATAGTGCTCCATCATTGGTGTCAGTAGAAGGAATAGTGTCCCATCATCAATGCCCATGAGAGGAATAGTGTCCCATCCTCAGTGTCCATGAGAGGAATAGTGCTCCATCATCGGTGTCAGTAGAAGGAATAGTGTCCCATCATCAATGCCCATGAGAGGAATAGTGCCCCATCATCGGTGTCCATGAGAGGAATAGTGCCCCATCATCGGTGTCCATGAGAGGAATAGTGCTCCATCATCGGTGTCAGTAGAAGGAATAGTGTCCCATCATCAATGCCCATGAGAGGAATAGTGCCCCATTATCGGTGTCCATGAGAGGAATAGTGCCCCATCATCAGTGTACATGCAAGGAATAGTGCCCCATCATCGGTGTCCATAAGAGGAATAGTGCCCCATCATCGGTGTCCATGAGAGGAATAGTGCCCCATCATCGGTGTCCATGAGAGGAATAGTGTCCCATCATCGGTGTCCATGAGAGGAATAGTGCCCCATCATCCGTGTCCATGAGAGGAATAGTGCCCCATCATCGGTGTCCATGAGAGGAATAGTGGCCCATCATCAGTGTCAGTGAGAGGATAGTAGTTTTGAATAGTGTGCAAGGGTTAGAACCTCTGTTAAAACTTTATGGCATTTTCCTCATTTGGGAGAGTTTACTTTACTTCTTGCTTTGACAGTTATCAGATATCTTCTAGCAGAGTGAGGATTGTATAAAAGCTTCCATAGTAATTAACTGCAGGGACATGAAGAGGAAGTGAGGAGAAATTTTTGTGGACACAGCCGGTAAATAAATCTCAGCAGGGACACAGAAAGCATTCAAAAACTGACAGGCACATACGCCTCCCCACTTCCCCATTTTTTTCTAGAGTGGAACTTTATTTGCAACTACTGTAGCGAATAGTAAATGCACTGTGGCAGAGGTGAGGATGGCGATGAGTGAAAGCAAGCAGTCACAGCACATGCTATGAGAAACTCTATGACTGGTGAAAGCTTTGGGCTGCTGAGAAGAAATAATGAAAGCTATTTCAGTGAACACTGCAATGCATTGTGACTGAGGAGAGGAAGATGATGATGAGTGAGAGCAAGCAGCCACAGGGCATGCTGGCTTAATATGAATACTTATAGCAAACTGGGATATGTATCCAGCTACAAGGCCACACAGAAAATTAGGAAATATTTTTATATGAGGGTTTGCAATTTCTATGCAATGGGTGAAGGAAAAAGTGAGAAGTCACAGGTGAGAATTTGCAGATATACAACGTGGGGGTCCCTCTTAATGTCACTAGGTAGTAAAAAAAAGTTTAGCAAATGGTGTACTTTGTGTCATATCTCTATCTATTACATAATTATTACATGCGTTTGTTTGGGCACATTTTATTTCATGGCACGTTTTCACGTGCCCTTTATTTAGGGCAAAACATGCTGAGTTTTTGAGTTTGGGTTTTTTAAAATGTATTTATTGCTGTTTTTTGTAATTCCATGGGGTGTGCTGGGATTTGAATTCAAAACAGTTTTTTTGGAGTGGAGAGTTTGAATCTGCGAGTTAAAGTGTTACTAAACCCACAACAGTAAAATCAGTCTGTATATGCAGAATAGCATGCTTGTTATACTCACTGTGGAACTTAAGGGGTTAATCCTCTGCATTGTGTAAAAAGGCTGTTTTATCCTGTATGCACAGATCTTCCCCTCTTGCACTGTCTATCTGTTGAAGGCCAGCTAACACTGGCAGGGTAGCCGACCTGCACATGCTCAATTGTGTCTTTTAGTCTGGAGAGAACATTTCTTTGTTCTCAGAGCTAGCCAGGTCACATGATATTGACATCACACATGTGGGCGTGTATATAGGCTGTAGTGGAAATCTCCTAGTACCTGAACTATCAGCACTGGAGAAACTGTGCAGTTTATCATGTAACCACAGTATACAAGTCATCGAAAAGGTATATAGTGGTAGTATTTAATGTAAAAAGAAGATTTATAAGCTGTGGGCACTGTGGGGAGGGGGGGGGGGGGTGAACTATTTTTTATATTACTGGGTTTAGTAACACTTTAAGACTAGCGAGTAGTTAGGAAATATTTTAGTTTGTTCTTAACTTCATACGAGGTGGTATCAAAACATTTCTAGACTAGCTCTGTTTACAAGAAAGTACTTTATTTATCTACGTTTACACAGTATCACCTTCACAATAGTTCCATTGCACAGCAATACAGCGCTCCCAGTGTTCCAGCCACTTGTGGAATGTGTCCTGGAAGTCTTCTTTTCAAAGCGTGTCAAGCACCTTCTACTGTTCACGCTGCATCTCCACAATGGTGTCAAAATGGCAACCTTGGAGCTGAATCTTCAACTCAAAATCTTGCAGCATCGCCGTAAACTTTCCAAATCATGTCAAACGTCTCTGTGACAGATTTGGCAAGTTTTACACAGATTTTCACATTTGTTCTTTGTTCTAACTTGCTGTCCATCATGAAATAGCAGAAGTGGTAACGCACCTGGTCAGAATACCTTTTATACCCAAATATGGTACTGTTGCTGTAGCTAAAGGAACTAAGCATACAAAGAGGGATCCAAGTATTTCTACCAGGATTCAAAAGATGGCTACTTCTGCAACAGAAAGTCTAGGTCAGAATTTGGTTCTAATAAAATTACAAAATGTATTAATGCCAGTATGGGCACGAGCTACATTGATTTAAATGAGATGATGTGGGATCCTCTGCTCAAAGAGGGGCTTAAACCAGAGTGCTTGTGTCTCATTACCTCCATGAAGAGAAGAGCCCCAGGTGCTGGCTAAATGCTGATGCAAGTAGAAGAGAACAAGAAGACCTGGACAGCCGCACACCGGAATGGATAAATCCGTCTTTTTATTCAAAATACAGGATCATGGGGTACACAACACGACTGTGGGGTGGTACAAAAATAGCTGACGCATTTCACACTTACACCAAGTGCTTACTCATAGCTATGAATAGCTTTTGAATAAAAAGACGGATTTATCCATTCCGGTGTGCAGCTGTTCAGGTCTTCTTGTTCTCTTCCACTTACATTGATTTAAAGTGCAATTGGTATAAAAAAAAACAACTTCATACAACATACTTTTTAAGGTTCCCTCCAATAGGAAAGATCACCCAAAAAGAAAATGATGCTTGGAGACAAGCAAAAAAGCAAGAAAAACACATATACACAAAAATACACACAGATAGACAAAAAAAAACAAAAAACCCAGAAAATCCGAACACCATCCTAGTAACATTCACAGGGAAACTGCCATATGTGTGTATTTTTGTGTATATGTGTTTTTCTTGCTTTTTTGTGCGTCTCCAAGCATCATTTTCTTTTTGGGTGATCTTTCCTATTGGAGGGAACCTTGAAAAGTATGATGTATGAAGTTGTGTTTTTTTATACCAATCGCACTTTAAATCAATGTAGCTCGTGCCCATACTGGCATTAATAAATTTTGTAATTTTATTAGAACCAAATTCTGACCTAGACTTTCTGTTGCAGAAGTAGCCATCTTTTGAATCCTGGTAGAAATACTTGGATCCCTCTTTGTATGCCTTGTTACTTAGTAAAGTGAGTGTTAGTAATTAAAGTGAAGATGTGTGTATTTTGCGTACCCAATGAAGTTACATAGTTACATAGTTACATAGTTAGTAAGGTTGAATAAAGACACCAGTCCATCCAGTTCAACCTGAGTGAGTGTGGGTCTACAACCCTGACCCTTGTCCCTAACCCTGAACATCGCACACTCACATCAACCCCTACCCTCAATCCAAGGTCCCCTTGGAAGTGTGAAAGAAAGGATTTATTTTTTATTTTTAGCACATGATTAGGTATTCAAAATAAACCCAGTTTTACCATAATCACTTATAGCCCCTATAAATAACCTTCAATGCATTGAGTGTTTTCAGTATATCATACTCCTGGACCTTGCCTTTGCATGTTCTAACCACCAGAGGGAGACATTAGCCAGAGGTCACTCATTCCAAAGTAAGGTGTTCATATTTGATACAACAAAGCATCTAGATATGATTTTCTACTTACTCTAGTTTGCTATTTAAGCAGACCAAAGATATGTTATGGCCCTGGATGCATCTGATTTTATGTCTTTTAGCAGCAGCAGACCCCTGGCCAACTGCTCTCAAGTGAAAAGATAATGCAAAAGAATTGAAAACCACCCAACTGCCATTCTTTTCCTAAACTAACCAATTGCTGGGAGCTAACTGCCTGATTCACCTTCACCCTCCTCATTTTCTCCGTCTCTATCTATGTTGTGTGTTCCCTCCTTTTATTTTTATTTGAACTAGTGTTGACACTCTCTTATGTCGAGGCAAAAGGTAACACTCAAGACAAAAATCCGTAGAATTCATAGAGTGTTCTAGATGCTCAATGGAAATCTGTCTCCAGTCCGTGCAAGAAATGGGCCAACTTGCAACAGATTCATGTAACTGTCCGTAAATTGTATTCAAATCTGTTGCAGAATTGCCTCAGACAAAATTTTGTCTGTAAACATAAAATAGATAAAGGTTGCTCTATTCAAACATGTATATACAAATGTAAAGATTAGATGATTAGAACAGTCCACAAGTAATGTGAAAATAAATCCTGATGTCAATCTCCACCATCCACCACCATAGTGATCTTAAATACCAACAGATGAAAGGCTCGCTTACCAGCTCCTATTGATTCCTCATTACAAGGGATTGTTAGCGCTTGTGGCTTTAGCCCATCCAAGGCCTTTCTCCAGGTCCAGATGGTCTCCCAACAAGATCACCGCTTGGCACCGTATAAGATGTGAAGATTTCTCACTCAGGTTCCAGGTGATGCATCTCCTCCACCCGGAAGAAATACAAAGACTCTTTGATTTGATGATTTGAAAAAGGGTCACACCCGAAACGCGTTATTAGTATTACAGCCTGCTGACAGCTTTCCATCTCCTCTACATCTGTATCTTTGTTCCATCCCAAGTCTTGTTGTGGTGAGTCGGTTCAACATCGCTTTGCATTGGTGACGTCACATCCAACGTGCCACCCGACTACACCAGCTGCATCCTCCAGCGGTTTGGTTTGGATGTCTGGTCTGTTGGGGGCCTCTTCACATCACTGACCCTTACGGGTTCCACCAGTGGTCTGTCATCTCTTCCATTGGATGAATGCCCATGTGACATCTGACACCTATACACCTTTTGGTTGCCCCCAGCACCGGCCTTGATATGCCCAAGTCAGCCTGCCGAGGTTTAGGTGAGATTGAAGTTCAATATCAAGCATGATGTTTAACATTGATTGTCTGTCAGCCATGTTTTAACTCTTTACATTCTTGGACTACTTTGATTTTACAATAAATCTTTTTACACAAACCGTGGCATAGACATTTTTATGACTTCTCTGAGATATGCCTCAAGTGGTTTGTAGCCATCACTCCCCAGTGCTGGATTAAGAGGAATCCTTTTGTTGTTTGTTTAGAATATGTAAATACTTGAAAAGGTATAGCCTGCAAAAATTCTGACCATTTCTTCCAAAGTTCTGAGTTGCTACCTTCTGCAGTTTTCAGAGTGGAAATTTACATAACATATAATTACAAGGCAATTGGCTGTAGTCCTTACCAGAATCACTGTAGAAATCGCACTGTAGATATAATATATTATATAGATCTGGACAGAAGATAAACTTTCTGAAAATGTTTCTTATTATCTGGAGTTGTACTTAAAGGGATAGTATAGTGTATTTTAGCAACCATATATTTTGAGTTCTATTGCAATGTTTACCTTCCAGTAATTTTTTATGTAGCTTTCATATTGCAAATGCTGTCTCTTCCCTATTATTGTATCATATGTACACACTTGTATGTAAGACATCGGGGGCATGGTAGAATAGCTACAACAATAACTGTTAACTACATAAGGGACTATGGGGTCAATTCACTAACGTTTACCGCATGCTATAACGTGGTCATCTGACTCATTTTCATAAATCCAATTCATAAAGAAATAACGATTATGCGGTATTTGCAGCAAAATGAAAAATGTGCTGGTAAATATCATCCAAAAGCCATCTTTATGTGGTTGTAAACCTGAAATTTTTTTAAAAAAATTTTTATGTCATAATGTAGAGTATAAGATTTCCTATCATTTGAGCCCAGTCTTGCCACAAAGAGTTAATCCATCTCTGAGCAATCCTTTTATTGTTCAGTGAGATAAATCTTGACAAACAGAGAAAAACTTTGTCAAATCCTCCCCCTTGCTGTGAGTGACAGGTGATTTACATATCTCGTGCATTAGCCTAAGACATGCATTGTTTTTTAATTCCCTCCCCCACTCCTTTCTTCTGCAGCTCTGCAAGGATTGGCTGTTCCACACCTCAGCATGATTTGGCATGCTGAAGTCATGTGGTTTCCTGTCTTTTCACTGGATGTTAGAGATCATAGCAGAAGTTCAGTGTAAGAAATATACAGGAGAAAATGCATATTGACAAGGGGAGTGTAGAGGTGGGCGGGGAGTCTACCGACATCATGACTCCACCCACCGAGTTCCAGACAACAGACCCAACCACAGAATCTGCAGTTTTTCGGCTCTCATAAGAGACAGAGGGGAGACATTTGAGGTAAAGATACATGCAGGAGGCATGTATATCCTTATAGATAACCCCTATGGCAGTAGTTTAGAAAGGATAACATTGGGTTTACATCCACTTTAAGTCCAATTCACAAAAGTAACAGAGAAAAAAAATCATACAATATTTATTACCAGGGTTTTGCTGACGGTAGTACATGCAGTACTTGTCTGAAACAACGTGGGGTTCCTCCTCAATACCTGGTTGCTAAGGAGAAGGCCAGGAAGCCAGCCACCGTGTCCTTAACACCGGATGAGTCATCAGCTGTCAGCAGGTTCCCCGCTGACAACTGAATGTGAAATAAACATGCCGACAATTAAAAATTATGAAAAAAAAAACAGCATTGGGTCCTCCCCCCCAATGCATACCAAGCCCTTATCCGAGCATGCAGCCCGGCATGTCAGGAAAGGGGGGGTGAGAGAGTACCCCCCCTCCTAAACCATACTAGGCCACAAGCCCTTAACATGGGGGGTGCTCTGGAGGGGGATTCTGACAAGCCCCCACCCGCAGAACCCCACAACCACAGCCCAGGGTTACAGAGAGGAGGCCTTTGTCCCAATCAACATGGCAGAGCCCATTTTTTTCAGCATTATTTAACTCTTAGTGAATTGACCCCTGTATCTCCTTTCTAGTATTCTTTTAGAAACGTATAAGAGATATCAGGTTGATAAAAAAATCTTATCAATTTTAGCTAATGTTTTAAAAACGTAGGTTCTAAATATGATTTATAATTGAGGAAGACAATATTTAGCACTGGGCATAAAGAGGCTCAGCTTCCTGCCTACAGTGCTACACAGTGCTTTACTACACCATCACACGATGCAAGTCTATGAGACATTCAACTAATTGAAAATAATGCACTGTTTTTGTGGCTGATATCTTAAAGTGACCCTGTCACCAATTTAAATAATTTCAGGTAAAAACATAGAAAAATCAAATAATTTTAATTCCTAAACAATCTACTGGTAATGGGCTGGCACAGCTACTCAACAGCACTATAAGAAAAATTTCTATAAACCTGCAATGAGCTGCTCTATACAAAACATTAAAAAATACACAAAAATAGGTACACATTTTAAAAACAACGCACAACCGCGATCCTGCAGTCCTCAATGTAGAATAGCGACATCCCATCTTGTACAAAATATCAAGTTACACTTCTTAAACTATATGGGAAATGTAAATCAAAATGATGGGGTATTCCTTTAAACATCTAAGAGAGATCCAAGCCTCCTAAGTAACTTATGGTAACCACTCTCAATTTAAAGCTATATTATTAATAGGGTCACTCTTCTCCATGGGTTAGTGCAAAATAGCCATATCATTTAAAACTGTATGAATAATGCCCTGTACACACGGTCAGATTTTCCAACAGAGAAAGTGCGATCGGATTGTGTTGTCGGAAATTCCGATTGTGTGTGGGCTCCATCGGACTTTTTCCGTCGGAACTTCTGACACACAAACTTTGAGAGAAGGACATAACATTTTCTGACAACAAAATCCGATCCTTTAAATTCTGAACGTGTGTAGACAAATCTGACGGACAAAGTGCCACGCATGCTCAGAATAAATTAAGAGACGAAAGCTATTGGCTATTGCCCCGTTTATAGTCCCAACGTATGTGTTTTACATCACCGCGCTCGGAACGATCAGATTTTCCAACAACTTTGTGCGAGCGTGTGTATGCAAGACAAGTTTAAGCCAACATCCATCAGAAAAAACCTGATGGATTTGGTTGTCGGAATGTCCGATCAATGTCCGATCGTGTGTACAGGGCATAAAGGTTCCCAAACAACTATATTTCAAGTCCAGCCCACTTTTATTCCAAATAAGGTGCCATTTCCAAGATTTCTCAAATGTATGAGGAGGTAAACACCTTAAACTCCCAAGATGACTTTCTCCCATATTCAGCTTTCCATCACAGGTATTTGGTTACTATTCATTGAGGCCAGCAACCTTCCCCGCCAATGTTGACATTTTAGGGGCAAATCGCCTCTAAATTCAAGTGCCAGTTTTGGTACTTGGGTAGTGAGCTTAATGTTTTAAGGGTATACAAGGGCTCTTCAATTAAGTGAATAGCACACAGTTCTCGGATTTAACCTGTAAATATCTAGTGATCCTGCCGGTCCCCCTGCTTTACTATTTCAAACTGATGATGCTAGGCAAAGAAGCGCATTAGTCAAATTTCTTCTTTGCATTTTACAGCCTGCCTGTCCAATGGTCAGACTTCTGCTGACATCTCCCCTGTATAGCTCTGCTCTAGGAAGATCAGTGTACTGCTGTTTCTTTGCTTTCTGCTGACATGCCCCCCTGCTGTCTCTACCCCCAGCTCACTAAGCTCCTTATATAACATAGAACAGAGGTCATGCCATCATTCTAAACAAGAAAAAAATGAATTTTTAATGTTTTTTTTATTTAAATATTCCTATATACAAAAACATTATGCCTTGCATCTCAATTTTAAAATAAATGGGTTGTTTTACAATGATTCACATATGCAATGGTTCATATATACTATACATAGACATAATATAATACATATTGATGTGCATTTAACATGCATTTTTATGGGCATTACATTGCAATTTTTTTGTACGTTGGCATGACAGGTCCCAGGAAAGGTCAAAACACCAACAACAAATTTTTTATATTTTTACTTTCAGTTGTATTACGTTTACATGCATTTGTGTGTGTCACAGCACTGTGGTGTGAACTAGAACTGTGGTGTGAACCATTGTTTTCTATATGCCCTTACAGTGTTGATCAAGTGCAGAAACATACAGGTCCTACCACATGGTGTGAATGAGCCCTTAAAATACTTATTTTTTCTTTTTTTTTCTTCTACCTGCATTTTTAGGTTGTGCAAATAAAATCTGTTTTTAACTTTTTTTTTTTTCAGGCTAGCTAGTAATGCCCTGTACACACGGTCGGATTTTCCGACGGAAAATGTGTGATAGGACCTTGTTGTTGGAAATTCCGACCGTGTGTGGGCTCCATCACACATTTTCCATCGGATTTTCCGACACACAAAGTTTGAGAGCAGGCTATAAAATTTTCCGACAACAAAATCCGTTGTCGGAATTTCCGATCGTGTGTACACAAATCCGACGCACAAAGTGCCACGCATGCTCAGAATAAATAAAGAGATGAAAGCTATTGGCTACTGCCCCGTTTATAGTTTTTTTTACGTCCGATCAGAATGATCGGATTTTCCGACAACTTTGTGTGACCGTGTGTATGCAAGACAAGTTTGAGCCAACATCCGTCGGAAAAAATCCATGGATTTTGTTGTCGGAATGTCCGATCAATGTTCGACCGTGTGTTCGGGGCATAAGTATGATGGGAAAACTCTTGTTTTGTTTTTTAAGTTTATAACAGGGTTTAGAATTGGGGACATGAAAGAAAAGAAGCCTGGATCTGTTGTATAATGCCCCGTACACACGGTCGGACATTGATCGGACATTCCGACAACAAAAACCATGGATTTTTTCCGACGGATGTTGGCTCAAACTTGTCTTGCATACACACGGTCACACAAAGTTGTCGGAAAATCCGATCATTCTGAACGCGGTACACGTACGTCGGGACTATAAATGGGGCAGTAGCCAATAGCTTTAGTCTCTTAATTTATTCTGAGCATGGGTGGCACTTTGTGCGTCGGATTTGTGTACACACGATCGAAATTCCGACAATGGATTTTGTTGTCGGAAAGTTTTATAGCTTGCTCTCAAACTTTGTGTGTCGGAAAATTTGATGGAAAATGTGTGATGGAGCCTACACACGGTCGGACGGTCCTATCACACATTTTCCGTCGGAAAATCCGACCGTGTGTACGGGGCATTAGATTGTACCAATGTGTGTCTTATCAAGGTGGTCTAAATCCAAGGATGTTGAGCATGAAATCATTTACAACAGCACTGAAAGTTACAATGGAAAACGTTTTAAAATTGCAGACAAATGACATGTAATTGACAGCTTTTTTACTCTTATTAAAAAAAAAAAAATCGAACAAAAAAAAAACAGCACGCAGACCCCTCCAAGGGTCTGTTGTGTAATTTGGGGGAACTTTGGAGGGGTCCATGTGGGCTGTTTTTTTTTTTTTTTTAGTCTAAAGCCTAGTACACCTGGGCTGAATGTCAGCCAGCATCAGCCGGTTCAATAGAAACCGGCCCACATTTGGCCCGTGTGTATGACAGCCGGTGTGACAGAAGCTGACTGTTCAGCCAGCCTATGTCGAAGGCTCAAGAAGTTCAGCGCTCGGCAGTCCCCCTGTCAGAACACAATAGCTCAGCAGGAGAGATTGCTGTACTGATATCGGATTGTTAGTACAATGGCTCCGATCTGAGCTGTCCTTTTTTTTTTTCTCAACCCAGCAGAAAAAAAGCTAGTGGTGTGTGCCAGGCTTTAGTATTTTAAGTATCTTAAGCGGGTATCTCACAAAGAAAACAAAAACAAACAAATGAAGCCCCTCCAAGAATCCATACCAGACACTTTAATGCAAGCATGCAGCTTGGCTGGCCAGGAAAAGGGGAGCAAGTGTGGTCTCCACCCTGAACCATACCAGACCACATACCCTCAACATGGTGGTGCCTTTCCAGGGGGAACCTCCCCGGCAAAGCAGCTTGTCTCTATTTTGATGCGGACAAGGGCCTCATCCCCACAACCCTGGCCAGTGTTTGTGGGAGTTTGCGGGCAGGGGGCTTATCACAATCTAGAAGCCCCTTTTAATAATAAGTTCTTCCCTTGTTCCCCCCCTCCATATGAATGAGTATGGGGTACATGCTGTAGTTATATTTTTATAACATACATTTAGAAATGTATCCAGCTCTTTTTTTAAAATTATCTACTGAGCTGGCCAGAATTAGTTCCCGAGAGGGTCTATTCCACAGCTGTTACTGTGAAGAAGCCTGTTATATTGTGACAGGCTAATACTCTGTTGGTTTCTATAATAACTACTTATAAATAGGTTATTCTGCTCGTATAGTGTGTGTGATTTCAGTCTAGCTTGGATGTCTTGTTCCCTTTGGACGTATGCACAAAAAAATCTGTCAACACCTTGACAATCCTGTGTCTGTATGGGTGTTTACTTTAGCCCCCTATCTTCCTCTGGTGATTTATTACACAAATATGACTTTAGACATTTTGTTAAACTTGAAATGATCAACAAGAAATGGAATTATAAAAATGTAAAATAAGGTGAAAAGTTGATCTAGAAAGAGAAATGTATTTAAGCGAAAAATGCACTTGAGGTATAGCAAACCCTCCTGCTACAAGGTTCCTGTGACTCAACTACCTTGATTGGGAGACGGGTTAAAATTTTTGGGAATGGTTTTGATTAATTTTGCCTCCTTGACAGGTATTCATGGATATCAAGTTATGACCTATTGACCTGCAACATCCTAGTGCTATCATACTGCCCCTACCTTTTAAATGAGTATCAGTATACTTTACATAATAAATAATTTACAAGGGCACATTCCTTCTTACAATGTAAATGCAGTAGTGTATTTTGATGCCTCGGAGCCCTTGCAAAAACCTGCCTATAGTGTGGACAGCTGCAAAGGGAGGCTGTACTGCTTGCGTAAAGTGCCACATGCGTACAAACAACAATTCAATGTCTTCTGTTTTGTATACTTTATGGGATGTGATGCCTTTGTGATCTATCTCCCCCCCGTTATCTTTCTGTATATCTTCTATCTATACACATGCGCCACATTAAACAAGCAACAGCGCATAGAAGCACTGAAAGTTTTTTATTCCTATAAAGTTATCAGTATACTTTATTTAAGGTCTTTCCACCACCCTGGTACCCCTTTTAAAAGTTCTTAACGCCCAGGGGGGCGGCAAGAATTGGCAATCCCGTGACCACTTTGATTGGCTATCACAGCTGTCACATGATTGGAAGCCTGTTCCGCTACCTACCGATGTTTTCTCAGGACCAAAGCCATTTTCGACAGCTCGGTCTTTGTGCTGGGAGCGCGCAGGGGGAGCACTCCCAGCACAAAATCGTTGCCCGCACAGTGACGCACATATGTGGTGTGTGGGCATTAAAGCCCAGCTTTTTTCTGCTGCACATCAATGGCGTCCCTAGGGGGGGCAGAGGGGGGCCTGACCCCCCCCCCCCCCTGTGCCCCACCATGTGCCCCCCCAATAAAAAATTTTTTTTTATTTTTTACAAAAAATCAATTCAGGGATTCTAGCCTTCCCTTATTTTGCCAATAAAAGCTTTTTT
Organism: Lithobates clamitans; assembly: GCA_037952925.1. Lineage (NCBI taxonomy): Eukaryota > Metazoa > Chordata > Amphibia > Anura > Ranidae > Lithobates > Lithobates clamitans. The sequence goes on along the minus strand of JBBGZY010000017.1, from coordinate 5,349,565 downwards.
ATTAATAAATAATCCAATTTTTAAAGCATATTAAATGTGCAGAAACCATAAAGATATGGAACATCCAAAAAGTAGGATAATGTTAAAATGTTAAAGAAATTATGTAAATTAGGTAAATTGGTAACTTGTTGTTGGCTTGCAGTTTATAAATAGAAAAGTTGTCTTCTGAATCTGCTCGTTGTCTTGCTGAATGAAAATTCACAATCTGGCCTTTTTTAATTATTAAAAGAAAAAAAAACTCAAATTACTAATCTCCTAAATTTCCCCTCGTGCGTGTAGGTGTGATAGAGATAGGGACAAGGACAAGTGCAGGGATTGCCCATTCAGTTCATTATACCCCATTCATTACACCATGGGGGTTATTTACAAAAGGCAAGGAAAATAAAAAACAGCATTTTAGCTTGCACATGATTGGATAAAAAAATCATCAGAGCTTCCCCTCATTTCAGATCTACCCCTCAGATTTACAGCGACTGCACTTCCAAGTGCACTTTCAGTGCAATTTCAAGTGCACTTTGCACTTGTAGTGCAAAATGCATTTGCCTTTCGTAAATAACCCCCCATGGCTCTGACCCGTTGCCCCACCAGTACCCCACTACCAAACTTAAACATTTTTATTAAACTATTGATATTTTTTTCCCCATTGGTTCAGATACCCAAACAGTCTCCAAGGGCACACAGTCGGCAAGAAATGTCAGTTAGTATCAAAATGTATCACTATCGACAATTGCTCCAGCACCCTATGATTTTGTGAATTAATCCGCATATATTAGACTATATTTGCACCCCGGTTTTCCATAGAGGGATAGATATATAATATAGATAGACATATCTATAAATATATTTATATAGTTTTAACTTATTTTTTATAGTTTTTTCACACTGTTGTACTAAACTCTGGTTTTATATTGTTTATCAATCATTATCACAGTAACTTCATACAGAGACAACTCATTCCTACAATACAACATAAATCTTTTACTTCCAATTCTGTTATATTCATGTATGTAGTGGTCACCCAAATTAAGGTATATGAGTATAATTATATGTTCTATATTGTAGTTGTGTGTATATCTGTCAATACAAGGTTTCTTAGTTACAGAACAAAGCTCAGGGGATCCTTTGTCATGGATTAAATCTTTATTTGTGACTCAAATCCTATATATATAGTAGCAAAATATTATAAAACAATTTTCCTGTAAAATTCAGTTTTTTATAGAACTCAGATTAATGTACATTGATCTTTTAATTTTTTTAAGAAACATTAACTTAAAATGTCACAAAATGTGCTTTTTTAGAAACTATTTTACGTATTACGTATATCATTTTTTGTAGAAGAAGGCTCTGAAAAGTGTTGCAACACCCATTTACACCTTTCCAGTGGGGTGCATCATAGTAGCTTGACAAAACAAATATTAATGCACATTACATTCATTTTCATGGCACGCCAATATACTAAGGCACCTAAGGCAATGCAGAACTAACATACATGCACTCCACACCACAACACACAGCCATACACACACACCCATTTTTTGAACATTTTAATGCAATTTTAGCCCAATTATATGAATGGGTTGCCCTAATACAATGCATAATGCATGTTCATTAACGCTAGACACCAGGAAACCAAGGTCTGAATGGACTCACAGGGGCTAATTTACTAAAAATGGAGTGAAAATCCAGTGCAGCTGTTCATGGTAGCTTATCAGCTTCTAACTTCAGCTTGTTCAATTAACCACTTCAGCCCCGGAGAATTTGGCAGCTCAATGCCCGGAGGACTTTTTACAATTTGGCACTGTGCTGCTTTAACCGGTAATTGCACAGTCATGCAATGTTGCACCCAAAACAAAATTTGCGTCCTTTTTTCCCCACAAATAGAGCTTTCTTTTGATGGTATTTGATTGCCTCTGAGATTTTTATTTTTTGCGATATAAATGGAAAAAGACAGAAAATTTTGAAAAAAATGATATTTTCTACTTTTTGTTATAAAAAAAAACTTAATAAACTCAATTTTAGTCATAGATTTAGGCCAAAATGTATTCAGCCACAAGTCTGGTAAAAAAATATGTCAATAAGCGTATATTTATTGGTTTGCGCAAAAGTTATAGCGTCTACAAACTAGAGTACATTTTCTGGAATTTACGCAGCTTTTAGTTTATGACTACCCATGTCATTTCTTGAGGTGCTAAAATGGCAGGGCAGTACAAACTCCCCCCAAATGACCCCTTTTGGGAAGTAGACACTCCAAGGAAATTGCTGAGAGGCATGTTGAGCCCATTGAATATTTTTTTTTTTGTCACAAGTGAAAAATGACAAAGTTGTCACTAAATGAATATTGCTCAAACATGCTATGGTTATATGTGGAATTACACCCCAAAATACATTCTGCTGCTTCTCCTGAGTATGGGGATACCTAATGTGTGAGACTTTTTGGAGCCTAGCCGCGTACAGGACACCAAAAACCATTTAATTCCTCACTACCTATCACAGTTTTGAAGGCCAGTTTTGAATGACCCCATTTTGGAAAGTAGACACCCCAAGCTATTTGATTAGAGGCATGTTGAGTCCATGCAATATTTTATATTTTGCCACAAGTTGATCTATTGCTCAAACATGCCATGGGCATATGTGAAATTACACCCCAAAATACAGTCTACTGCTTCTCCTGAGTATGGGGATACCACATGTGTGAGACTTTTTGGGAGCGTAGCCGTGTACAGGACTAGCCTACCTGTGTGAACATGCCTCTCATCAAATAGCTCGGGGTGTCTACTTTCCAAAACATGGTCATTTGGGAGAGGGGTTTGTGCTATCTTGGCATTTTATGGCCTTCAAAACTGTGATAGATAGTGAGGAGTAAAATCCAAAATTTACACCCTTCGAAATCCTGAAGGCGGTGATTGGTTTTCGGGGTCCTGTACGTGGCTAGGCTCCCAAAAAGTCTCACACATGAGGTATCCCCATACTCAGGAAAAGCAGCAGAATGCATTTTGGGGTATAATTCCACGTATAACCATGCCATGTTTGAACAATATATCATTTAGTGACAACAACAAAAAAAAAGTGTAATTTTCCTGAAACTTGTGACAAAATATAAAATATTCCATGGACTCAACATGCCTATCAGCAAATAGCTTGGGGTGTTTACTTTCCAAAAAGGGGTCCTTTGGGGGGCGTTTGAACTGTCCTGCCATTTTATGCACAACATTTAGAAGCTTATGTCATACATCACCCACTCTTCCAACCACTTGAAGACAAAGCCCTTCCTAAGGCCCCTTTCACACTTATACGACTTGTCCCACGATTTTGTACTGCAAAATCGTATGACAAGTCATTCTCCATGATTTTCAATGACTACCATTCATATTGGCATGACGTTAAGTCGTGCCGACTTGAAAGTAGTCCCTGCACTACTTTGGTCCAACTTCTATGCGAGTTGTACTCCATAGACCTCAATGTTAAACCCTGAAGTATCATGCAAATCGTGCCTGAATAATATAGACACGATTTCAGTACGACTTTGTAAGCACAACCCTGGCTCGCTGATCGGGAAAGGAAAACTTTTTTTTCCTTTCCCGATGAGTGACAGGCAGTGCTGACAGCTGTCTGGTATGAATCCTGAGGGGGAACGCCACGCCAAGTTTTAAATGAAAAAACCAGCGTGGGTTCCCCCCCAGGAGCATACCAGGCCCTTAGGTCTGGTATGGATCTAAGGGGAACCCCCTACGTCATACCAGACCCTTATCTGAGCACGCAGCCCGGCCGGTCAGGAATGGGGGTGGGGACGAGCAAGCGCCCCCCCTTTCTGGACCATACCAGGCCGCATGCCCTCAACATGGGGGGTGGGTGCTTTGGGGCATGGGGGGCACCCTGCCCCACCCCAAAGCACCTTGTCCCCATGTTGATGAGGACAAGGGCCTCTTCCCGACAACCCTGGCCGTTGGTTGTTGGGGTCTGCGGGCGGGGGGCTTATCGGAATCCGGGAGCCCCCTTTAATAAGGGAGCCCCCAGATCCCGGCCCCCCACCCTATGTGAATGAGTATGGGGTACATGGTACCCCTACCCATTCACCTAGGGAAAAAAGTGTCAATAAAAAACACAGTACACAGGTTTTTAAAATAATTCATTAGGCAGCTCCGGGGTCTTCTTCCGACTTCGGGGGTCTTCTTCTGACTTTGGGGGTCCTCTTCCGACTTCGGGGGTCCTCTTCCAACTCCTCCCGGTGTCCTGATCTTCTGCCGGCTTCTCCGCTATCTTCTGCAGCTTAATTGCTAGCGGTGGTCTGGACTTCTGCCTTCTGCCTTCTTCTTTTCTTCCAGAGATGTTGACACGACGCTCTCTCCAGCTGGAATGGTCTCTGAACGCTCCGCAATGGACTTATATAGGCGGTGACCCCGCCCCCTTATGAGGTCACTGTCCCGGGGCTTGCTGGGACTGTGCCATCATAAGGGGGCGTGGTCATCACCCGGTGACCACGCCTCCTAAAACGTCACAGTCCCAGCATGCCCAGGGACTGTAACGGCATAAGGGGGCGGGGTCACCGCCTATATAAGTCCATTGCGGAGCGTTCAGAGACCATTGCAGCTGGAGAGAGCGTCGGCAGAAGCCGGCAGAAGATCAGGACACCGGGAGGAGACGCCGGAGAAACCCCCGAAGTTGGAAGAGGACCCCCGAAGTCGGAAGAGGACCCCCGAAGTCGGAAGAAGACCCCCGAAGTCGGAAGAAGACCCCGGAGCTGCCTAATAAATTACTTTAAAACCTGTGTACTGTGTTTTTTATTGACGCTTTTTTCCCTAGGTGAATGGGTAGGGGTACCATGTACCCCATACTCATTCACATACTGTGGGGGGCCGGGATCTGGGGGCCCCCTTATTAAAGGGGGCTCCCAGATTCCGGTAAGTCCCCCCGCCCGCAGACCCCAACAACCAACTGCCAGGGTTGTCGGGAAGAGGCCCTTGTCCTCATCAACATGGGGACAAGGTGCTTTGGGGTAGGGGGGCCGGGCTGCGTGCTCAAATAAGGGTCTGGTATGGATTTTGGGGGGACCCCCACGCCGATTTTTCGGCGTAGGGGGTTCCCCTTAAAATCCATACCAGACCTAAGGGCCTGGTATGCCCCTGGGGGGGAACCCACGCCAGTTTTTTCATTTAAAACTTGGCGTGGAGTTCCCCCTTATGATTCATACCAACTACTGTATGTTTTCATTTGTTAATGCCAAAAATGTGGCAAAGTCGTACAAAGTAGTACTGCCCCCAAATCGCGGTAAAATCGCGGGAAATCGCGGTAAAATTGCGGCCGCAAAATCTCAGTAAAATCGCGCGACTTTGAAGTCGTATAAATGTGAAAGGGGCCTAAAACTTTTTGTTTACATGAAAATTTTTTTTTTTTTGCAAGAAAATTACTTTGAACCCCCAAACATTATATATTTTTTTAAAGCAAAGGCCCTACAGATTAAAATGGTGGGTGTTGCAATTGTTTTTTTTACACAGTATTTGCGCAGTGATTTTTCAAACGCAATTTTTTTGCGAGTTCATGGATACCAAACACGACATGCTTTAAAATTGTGCACAAACATGCAGCGGCGACAAACTACATACATTTTTAAAAGCCTTTACAGGTTACCATTTTAGATCTACAGAGGAGGTCTACTGCTAAAATTACTGCCCTCAATCTTACCTTCGCGGTGATACCTCACATGCATGGTGTTTACATATGACACCAGACCGACGATTGCGTTTGCCTTTGCTCGAGAGCGCGCGGGGACAGGGGTGCTTTTTTTTTTTAATTATTTATTTTGCTTATTTATTATATTTTTAAACTATTCCTTTCATTTTTTTTTGTTTTTATCATTTTTATTGTTATCTCAGGGAATGTAAATATCCCCTATGATAGCAATAGGTAGTGACAGGTACTCTTTTTTGAAAAAAAATCTATTAGACCCTAGATCTCTCCTCTGCCCTCAAAGCATCTGATCACACCAAGATTGGTGTGATCAAATGCTTTGCCAATTTCCCCCTGTTTTTATCCGGCGAAACCTAAGTCATGAAATGCTCGTAGCTTCCGATTTCTTAGGCCATAGAGATGATTGAAGCCATTCTCTCTGATCAGCTCTGTGGTCAGCTGGCTGAACCAATGGCTGCATTCTCGGGTTCCCTGTTGGGACAGGAGAGCCTGAGAAAACCATGGAAGATGGTGGGAGGGGGGGAACGTTCCCTCCTACTGCTTATAAAAGCAGTCTAGAGGCTAATTAGCTGCTAGGATTGCTTTTATATGAAAGCCGACCACTGGCTAAAAAGAATGATACAAAGATGATACCTAAACCTGCAGGCATCATTCTGGTATAACCACTCAAAGTCCAGCAACATACCAGTACGTTACTGGCCCTTGTTGGACATACATTGTAATGTTCTTTTTTTCATGCAGCCTGTGGGCTGAACGAAAAAAAAAGAGATTGATTGGTGGGTATGCCCACCATTAGAATACCGCCCTTCATCCACCCACTTCTAATGATGGGCATACATGCACCATTTTTTTTTTAACTGTGGTGGTGAAATCACCTCCGACATCGCTGGAGTCACGGCTTTACGTATCATGGGAGCAAACGCTGTGTTAAACCCGTGTTGCAGCTGAATGGCGTACCTGCTAAGCAAATGATGATTAACAATAAAACAAAGTAACATTACAGTGTAACAGTATAACTATATTGTAAAGCGCTGCGTAAACTGTTGGCGCTATATAAATCCTGAATAATAATAATAATAACAGTAAGACTTACCATACCTGCAAGGCAAATACAATAAAACATAGTTTAAATAAAACATTGCAATCTTGCCTAAAAAAATATATGCCGAAGCATGGGGGCAATCCGCTCCTAATGTTAGGAACAAATTGCTCCTCCACCCCTGCCACCATGCTTCAGCATATATACCTTTTTTTTTAACAGTGGTGGTAAAATCACCTCCGACAGCGTTGGAGTCACGGCTTTATGTATCGTGGGAGCAAACGCTGTTGCTGTCAAGATAATTAAACCCGTGCTGCAGCTGAATGGCGTACCTGCTAAGCAAATGATGGTTAACAATAAAAAAAAGATACAGTATAACATACCATACCTGCAAAGCAAATACAATAAAACATAGTCAAAATAAAACAAGAGAGATCGATAGATATAGAACAATAGTGAGCGAACAGTAGCGCGGACAGTAGAGAGCGAACATAAGAGAGAGAACAATAGAGAGAGAGGAGAAAAATACAACCACAACTATTTTTAGATTTTTTATTTTATATTTTTTTGTGTTTTTGTCTTTTTTTTCACTTTTTTGAGTTTTATAAAAACTGTAAAAAAACTGTAAACGTTGCAGAATAGAGTCTCTCAAAATGTGATGGCCATCACATCTTTCGAGACCCCGAGACCCTGTGTTAGTGTGCCTAGGACTGTGTGGTGCTGTACCCTACGCTAAAACTCCACTAGTGTGTGGTAGTGTTTGAAACATTCACCAATGCAGAGACCAGATTGGTCAGGACAGGAGGGACAATAAAAGTGGGAGTCACGCCTAAATCCGCGCTTGCTGCAGACACTACATCTTTTTTGGGGGTTTCTTTGGGTAGGGGTACCAGGGAGGACAAAAGGAAAATGCCTCTCATGCAGCCGGCTCACTGCATTTGTATTGGGAAGTTGGGCAAGAGCACCGTCTGGAAACAGAAGGGCTGTGATGATCTCTTCCTGGAATTTAAGGAAGAACCCAGTCCGTCCTGAAGCTCTGTATAGCACAAAAGCGTTCAGCAAAGCAAATTGAAATAAATAAACAGACACTTTTTTGTACCAGCATCTGGCCTTACAGGCAATTAGGTACGGCACCAACAACTGGTTGTTGAGGTCCACCCCTCCCATGTTAAGGTTGTATTCATGGACACAGAAGGGTTTCTACACAACACCAGTCGCCGTAGGAATTAGGACTGCCGTGTCTGCGCGAAGCGAGGACATAAGGAAAACATTCCGTGAATCCCTCCACTTCACTGCTAACAAACTATTACACCTCAAGCAGGCTCTCTCCCCCCGTCTAAGTCGGGATTCTACAAGCCATTGGGGGAAGCCCGGGCGATTAGATCGCACGGTGCCACACACGCCAATTCCATAATCAAAAAGGTGACTAAAAAGTGGCACACTCATATAATAATTGTCCACGTACAAGTGGTACCCATTTTCGAATAAGGGTGACACCAAGTCCCACACTATCTTACCAGCGCTCCCTATGTAGTCTGGGTAGTTCTCCAGCTCTACGTGACTATCTCTTCCCTTGTAAACCATAAAACTATATGTATAGCCTGTGGCCCTGTCATAGAGCTTATACATCTTGACCCCGTATCTGGCACGCTTGCTGGGAAGATACTGTTTAATAGACAAGCGGCCAGAAAACGTAATTAGTGACTCATCAACACAGACAACTTGATCGGGAGTAAACAAGGCTGCAAAACGTTGGTTCAAGTGGTTTACGAGGGGCCGAATTTTGTAGATCCAATCAAATCCAAGGTCACCCCGAGGACGACAGAGTTCATTGTCATTGAAGTGCATGAGTGCAAGATCTGCTCGCAACGTGTCCTGGCCATGAAGGCAGAGAACACGGGCATATGGTGAATTGGAATAGTGGACCAATATGACCGCAACTCACGCTTTTTAGTTATGCCCATGAGGAGGGATAGGCCCAGAAAGGTCTTAAATTCGGAAACCGTAATTGGTTTCCAATCTCTGGCAAGGGTCAGCTGGGGATTAGCGATGATGAATTGACCAGCATACAAACAATGCACAATGCTTTGGTCCACAATAGATCTATAGAGATCTTCGGTGAAAAACAGCAAATAAAAATCAAGTGACGTAAAATCAACTGTTTTCACCTGAATTCCGGGTTGGCCAGTGAATGGGGGAAGTACGGGTGCTGCAGAAGTGGTGGGTTCCCGATTGGAATGGCGAATGTAGCAGGAAGGGCACTATGGGCTCGACGGGCCTGTGTTTGTCTTCTTCTTGGTGGCAGCGGGACACTACTTGTGCTTGCCACCTCGCCAGCTTGAACTGCACTTATGGGACTCGACACGTCACCACGTGTTACTGCAGTGCTGGATGTATGACCAGGATGTACTAGGCCGCTGGTGCTTGCCAGTTCACCAGAAGGAATAGCGGCGCTAGTACTGGCTCTCTGCTCTATACAAGGGACCTGCAGTTCTTGCACCTCAAGGACAGCAGAAGATGATCGGGGTCTGGTACGCCTGACCTTGGCAGGGACCACAACTCCATCTGTCAGGGTGCCGCTGCTGTCTACAGGTTCATATTCTGAGCCTGAATCTGACAGATGAGTGACTTCCTCTTCACTATCTGTCATGCTCAGAAATGCGTAGGCCTCTTCGCTAGTGTACCTTCGATTCGACATTTTGGTCGCTAAATTTACTGGCACACTAGTGAGACTCACAGGTGAAAAAGCTCCTGACTGTTAGCGACTGATTCAAATGCTACAAAAAAAACTGTTAGCGTTCGCAGGGATCAGGCCTGACTCTGCGAACGCTGCAGTTATGTGTTTTGTGTTTTGTAAGTGACAGGGATTGATTGATACTGCACTTTGGTGGGCTGGGTGCTAAACGCAGGTGCTAGTAGGGAACCGGGCTGATCCCGCTAACACTGGGAACCCTAAACTGCTGGGGATGCTAGTATAAATCTAATCAGATCAGATATTGATCCGTTCACACATTATACTACTAAGGGAGGCGTATGGTGCGTGTGTGGGGTTAGTGGCACTAATCTGATGCTGCCTGAGGCGACGCAGACCCTATCTGAATCTAAAACCTAACTTTGATCACCCGCCGGGTGATCAGGGGGTTAAACCTTTATTGGGTAAAATATGGTGGGTGCCCTGACGCTATAAAAAATAAACTAGCTAAACTGCATCACCCGTGACACTTATACTGTGATCACAGGTGACAGTGGGTAATCAAGGGGTTAAACCTTTATTGGGGGGGTTAGGGGGGGTTCCTAGACCTATCTGGGCCTAAGACTAATTACCCTAACACTGATTTTTGTCACTAATGACACCAGTACAGCGATCAAAAAAAATCTGATTGCTGTACTGGGTGACACAGTCACAGGTGGTGAAGGGGTTAACTGGGGGGGTGGTCAGGGGGTGATTGGGGGGTGAATTGTGTGCCTATGTGACCTGGTGTCAGTGTAGTGTTGGTGCAACTCACTTTTTTGATGCTCTCTCCTCTCGGTCTGGAACGAAAAGACCGACACGAGGAGAGATGACATCACTTCCCCTGTCAGTATTTACAGTTACACGACAGGGTAAAGATATCATTGGAATTCAAAAATAATAATGCGCCAACCACAAAGCAAAGCAGCCAACACCACAATCAGACAAATTGTAGGAAGATTAAAGTAAAAATAAGTGACAAGGGGACCCAGACCTGGAATCCTGGTTCCGATATTTCAATGAGGTTGGGATCTCCCTCTTGAAATTCTTAATAGACAAAAAGAGAGCAAGAATGGTGACTATTGACAGAGAGATAAAGGAGATCAAAGATAAGTTGGTATCCTTCAGGTCTTCCTCTGAATATGCCACACATTCAACTGCCCTCAGAACTCTCTTAGAAAAAGAAGAGAAGGACCAAAAAATCAAGAAACAAAAAAAGTATACCAGGGATGTCAATGACTACAAAAGTGGTTGTGTCTTCTCCTGGCAAACGGTGGATGGGGGACCTGCTGCTCCTGAGAAGGGTCCATGTCAGATGGATGTTTCGGAGCAGCAGTACACCCAATCCCAAACGCTCCCATCCAGGAGTGCTGACACGACAGATTATAGGATTAATGACCATCATCCACCTGCTCCCCCTAAGACCCCGAAAAACTATCGGAAGGGTCCTCCGGTTAATCCCAGAGGTAGGGATAGAGGAGGGAGGGGTAGAGGACAGAGAGATATGTCCTCTAACCAGAACCATCAAAGATCTACACCTAGGAGAGAGAACCATTACGATAGATATAATGATTACTATGAACATTCTTACCCGCAGAGAACGCCTGTGCGGACATATAATAGGTACTCCCCTTTAAGGAATGATAGATCATGGGAGAATCACAACTCCTATCATCCCTATAGAGAAAATGATTCTAACTATTACAATAGATCACCTTTCAATTACAACCAACAATCGCCCCCCCCCTATCACAGGGATTTTCCCAAGGAACCAGTGAGACGGAAACGGGGGACTAGAGGGGGGAGGCGCTCCCGACAAAAGAAAACGGGTTTAAAAGGGAGTGGGTTATTTAATCTCAGTAGAGCAGATTTATCTGAGGCAGAACTCCTGGTCCTTGAAAAGGGCTTAAAGTTTGCCCCACCTAAAAAACTAAATAAATTCAGTACTTTTATAGACGTGCAGAAATACGTGCGGAAATTAAATGTACAGAGGTATATTATTGCCAATCCCACTAGACCCAAAGTTGAAGTAAATTCTCATATAGTCCATTCAGGACTTTCTAACCCTTCCCTCTTCAGCCCTCCAGGCCCCACTGCTCCCTCCATTAAGGTTTTTCGGGATTTGGTCTTACAAGACCTTGATAGATTACCTACCAAAAAGTCGTTCAATGATCCAACTTTAAAAATCGGACTTAAAAAATTGTGCGAACGGAAAGATCTAATTATCCGTCCAGCGGATAAAGGGGGAGGGATAGTCGTTTTAGATAAAAACGACTACCACCTAGAGATGACTAGAATCCTGAGTGACACTGACACCTACTCGAGGATTTATACTAATCCCACAACTACTTATAAGAAATCACTTATGGACCTGGTAGATACGGGGTTCCAGTTGGGCATCCTTAATAATAAAGAAAAAAGTTTTTTGATTCCGGTGGCCCCAAGAATCCCGGTAATCTATTACTTACCTAAAGTGCATAAAAACATCACACAACCTCCTGGCCGCCCTATCATCAGCGGCATTGATTCCATTACTTCCCGGATAGGAAGATATATTGATTTCTTCTTACAACCTATCGTTCAATCTGTACCGTCATATCTAAGAGATACCAAGGACACCATTTCCAAGTTAAATAGTATTACCTATAGCAGTGATCTTCTCTTGGTTACAGCTGACGTTACGTCACTATATACTTCCATACCCCACCATGCGGGCTTTGCAGCAGTTGAACTCTTCCTGTCTAGAGAAGAGTCCATCCCCAAAACCCAACAGCGATTCATCATGGACCTTTTACGGTTTGCTACCAAACATAATTACTTTTGGTACAATGGTGATTTCTTTATCCAACAGAAAGGAGTGGCTATGGGCGCTAAGTTCGCCCCTAGCCTGGCCAATATCTTTATGGCCCGTTGGGAGGAGGATGTCGTCTATGCTCTTGACCCCCCGGAGCTAGCTCTCTGGGTGAGGTACATAGACGACATCCTCCTCCTATGGAGGGGTAGCACCCAATCTTTACATGACTTTTTACGTATATTAAACGATAATGATATTGGGATAGAGCTGAAGTATGAGGTCAGCCCTTCTGCAATTCATTTTTTGGATCTAGAGATATTAGTGGTTGACAACCATTTGGAAACCAAGACGTTTTTCAAGCCTACCGACCGGAATGGTTACATTCCGGTCGATAGTTGTCACCATGCCACTTGGTTAAAATCTGTACCACGCAGTCAGTTTACACGGATCAGGCGTAATTGTAGTACTCTCACGGACTATTTCCATCAAACACAGATTTTGAAGTCCAGATTTATAGACAGAGGTTATGACCCTAGAGAAATCGACAGCGAAATTAATAATATAGCCCAGATTAATAGAGAATCCCTGTTAGCTGTCAAACCTAAAAGTGGTCCCGACAATAGACATAAATGGTCCCTTTTAACTAATTTTTCTATTCAACATAGACAGATTAAAGAAATTGTAGCGAGACACTGGAGAGTTCTTAAAAATGACCCAATCCTGGGCCCTATTCTTCCTGAACGAAGCGGTGTTATCTATAGAGGGGCCCCTTCTATTAAAAATCAGATTGCCCCTAATACCACTGATCCCCCGGTGACTCGTTCCTTCTTCCACAATATGAAGGGCTTTTTCCCCTGCAAACGGTGCAATGTCTGTATACATAACATTTGTGGACGGAGGAAGACTGAGACATTCGTCTCCACTGCCACTGGGAAGGAGTACCAGATAAAACATTTTTTGACATGTGACACCAGATACGTGGTCTACTTGATCACGTGTCCCTGTAAAAAACAGTACGTGGGGCGCACGATACGTACTTTTGCAGTTAGAGGGAATGAGCACATAGCCAATATTAAAAAAGGCCTTACAAACCATAGTGTACCCAAACACTTTCGACATTGTCATAACCAAGATCCTAATGGAACCCAGTTCCAAGTTATTGATAAATTCACCCCTCATTGGAGGGGAGAATCAATGAAGAGGGGCGTATCCAGACTGGAAACTTTCTGGATACACCAATTAAAGTGTTATTCGCCATTTGGCCTTAACATTGAATGGGACATTAATTCTTTCATTAATCAGTCATAACTCTTTTCTGGCTTATTTTTATTGTTTTTTCTTTATGGCACCAGACTGGTCCTGTTCCCCCTTTGAATACGGGCTGGATGAATGATCCCTACGCCTAATGTATCTGTACATTGGATATATAGTCCTTAAGCCTTATGGGGCTGGTCGCTATTCAATTCAGCCATCTTCATATTAATATAGAGGTTTTCGTGTAATTCATCTAGTTTATCATACAGTTTTTCCTTCACCCATACATTTTTACTATTTTCGATCACTTGGCTCATGTGTATAATTTTGGAATCCTTTTGTGCCTTTGAGTTCATACGTTTACGTACAGATGTTTTCCTTTTAGCTACATATCAACTTTCATAATGACAGGGATCCATATACCTCATTATTGAATTTGGTTTTAGCGATACAGTACACTGTCCATTTCCACTGTGTATTTGTTTTACTGTTGAGTTTAGCAATGTTCGTGCCATGTCAGCGTCTTTAGATATATCCACTTTTTTTGTTTTTCCACTGATAGTTGGACCGCACTGCGCTCCAAGTTCTTATACTTCCGCTTTACATTTCCTATCAGAACGAGTTGTGGTGCGCTTTTGCGGCTCACCACCACTTGCGTCTTCGTCACTTCCGGATGCACGCCGGAATGACGTCACACGTCCTCACTACATCCCCGGATTGGATGTCACACTTCACCCCTGTCGCCCGTGATAGGTTGAGGACACGGATGGGCCTTACTGGATACTGCATTGTCCGTACTGAGACCCTATAGGAGGAGTGACATCATGTGACCCACCCCTTGACATGGTTCTGATGACGTGACGTACAGCACTATTATGATTGGCCTACTCACATTGAGGCTTGGTTTCAGGCCGATTTTTGCATCATTGTGATTGGATCATGATGGATACGGACACCATTTTCCCACAACCCGGAAATGACGGTTTACATGGCGCGAACAGCTGTCACAATTTGATTATTATTAGTTTATCTATATATACAGGCACAAGTGGCAGACGAGCATATACCCCAGTAGAAGTCCTATCGGACGAAACGCGTAGGGTCTGTTATGCCTGTCTTGCCACCATTTGTATTTTAGCGCTACTTTCATTGTTTGTTTTTTTAAAGAGCCAGAGTGCTTTTATTACTTTATTTTAATAAAGCTGGTTCTTAGCCGACTTACACTATGGGGAAGCCTCTTTCTTTTTCCCTTCACTTCTGAGGAGTGACATCCTTCCTATGAAGCTGGATCTTTAACAAGCACCTACCACTGACACCTTCGAAGTGACAGGTCGGTGAGATCAGAGCGATCGAGTCGGTGAACATTACCACTCCTTCATCATCCTCAACCGTTGGGAACCAGGAGCTACTCTCCCTACTCCGATACAAGCCCGTTTGACTCCCAAGTCGCTGACTGGGAGTCCATCCTCTCTGGTAAGGGTATTTATGCCTACACCTTTCACACAGATGTTTATGATCGCAACTCGTGGATGCCATCCTTGGATCCATTGGTCCTCCCACACTGGGCTTGGTGGCTGCTGATCGCCTCTTATTGTATTTTTTGGACTTAGAGTCATCACTTCACTTACATGGACTTTTTTATTGTATTAGCAGCCTGGTACCTTTAGTCATTGGTTCTCTCCACACAATTAATTTTATCCATTGTGTAATACACTTGTGATGTGCACAACCCTCACAAATTTATACACAATTTATTTCATGTGCAATTTGCTTGTGATGTACACTATCTTCACATTTTCATAGTTTATTTTAGAACTACTCTTCCCTATTGCTGGGTTTTGTGGTTCCTCTTATATCATCCCCCCTTTTTTTGTACATATATTGGTGTGTATATTGGTTCACCTTATATGCCACTCTACTTTCTTTATTTATGATTCACCCAGTTTTACTTATCCATTTATCTTGTGGTTTGATTTATTTGTTTTGTTGGTGTCAATCAACAGTCCCTACAGGACCTTTTTTTCATTAACAATCTTTGTTGTGCATATTGCCCTCCAGACATCATTCTGTTTGGCTCTGCCCAATAAAGGACACTCTTTTTAGCGCCACACTTATTTTTACTTTAAAGATATCATTCGTCAGGACCGATCACCAGGTCCAGGCCAGATTTCATTGGCCTGGGCCTGGGGATTGATCAATTCCTGATCGAATCCGAACATCGCGGCCGGCAGTGGGGGCGAGCCCCCCAGCTGGCCACGTGCATCACGTATACTAATGTGATTTTGCACAGCCGGACCAACCTGCCGAAGTAAAACTGCGGCGGCTGGTCCGGAACTGGTTAAAGGGCAACTCCACTTTCGTGGGGAAAAAAATAGCAAATAAAGATAAAAATATAGCGCATATGATTGCGACACTAATCATTTTGTAGTTGAATGTTATTAAAAATGACCTTTCCTTTTCAATCTGCAGCCAATGTAATTTTCTAAAAATACATTGCAATATGGATACATGGTGTGTGTACTGACCACTCCCCAGAAACATCATTTCCTGCTTGTGGGATTGGCTCACCAATTTTCCCAGAAGTCTGCCTAAGATACAAATCAGATTTCAGGCATCCCTTGCAACAAAAATGTCATTTCTTGAGAGTAGGGATGAGCCGAACACCCCCGGTTCGGTTCGCATCCAGAACAGTGACACTGACATGTCACTGAAGTTTAACTGCAGCCTGGGCAAGGCTGCAAAAGGACACAGAAAAGCTTCAGAACGGCACTGGCAAAGCTGCAAGGCTGCAAATGGACACTGATAAGGCTGCAAATGACACCAAGGCTGCTGACTGCAAGGCTGCAAATGACTGCAAGGCTGCAAATGACACTGGACAAGCATGCAGATGGACGCTGTGCAAGGCTGCATTGATGGGCATTTAAATGTAAGTTTTTTTCCTTATAATTCCCTCCTAAACTTGGGGTGCGTGTTATACGCCGGCGCATGTTATGCGCCGATAAATACGGTACCTCCTTCCTGACCAGAGCACTTTTTGCCATTTGGCACTGCGTACAAAACACCAAATAGAGCTTTCTTTTGGTGGTATTTGTCACCTCTGTGGTTTTTATTATTTGCGCTATAAACGCTTTAAACAAAAAAAGAGTCACTTTGGTCACTTTTTTATGAGGATATTTGTGAGTAAATATAAGGTCACATCACTTATATAGTTTTTCTGATATATAATGTGGAGATTGTCATATCAGAATACAACAACACTTTCTTATTTGAGCTTATTTAGTTCACAGGTTCTTGATTAGAGCCGTCACAGACACAGATACTAGAAAGGTGGTGGTCTCACCATACTTTCATATAGAGGTTACTTACATACTAAGTTCACATATATAAGTATCTCTCATTTAAATATAGTGCTGCACTTTATACTCTCGATTTTCACAAACAAAAAAAGAGTGTCAATTTTGAAAAAAAAAGCAATATTTTTTACTCTTTGCTATAATAAATATCCCCAAAAAATATATAAAAAAACTATTTTTTTCCTCAGTGTAGGCTTATATGTATTCCACATATTTTTGGTAAAAAAAATCGCAATAAGCTTATATTATGTATATATATAAATCAGGGATAGATTTATGGCATTTTTATTATTATTTCTTTTTAAATAGTAATGGCGGCGATCTGTGATTTTTATCATGAGTGCGACATTATGGGGACTATTGTCATTTATACAGCGATCAGTGCTATAAAAATGCACTGATTACTGGGTAAATGACACTGGCAGGGAAGGGGTTAAACACTAGGGGGAGATCAAGGGGTTAAGTGTGTCCTAGGGAGTGATTCTAACTGTGGGGGGGATGGGCTACCACTGACATGACAGCAATCACTGCTCCCGATGATAGGGAGCAGTAGATCCCTGTCATGTCACTAGGCAGAACAGGGAAACGCCTTGTTTGCATCTCCCCGTTCTGCTGCTCCGTGACACTGTTGCGGGACACCGGCGAATATTGAGTCCGCGGGCATGGTCACGCTGTACACGGCGGGCGTGTGCGCCGACTAGCCCCGCAAATTAAAGGAGATGTACAGGTACGCCCTTTTGCTCACCGCTGCCATTGTGCCGACCTATATCGGCGTGCGGCGGACGGCAAATGGTTAAAAGTATACTTATCACAGCCCTATCCAATCCAAACTCCACATTAATAAACAAATACACCAGAGCTTATATGAAAAACACACACTCAGAATTCCCAAGCCTCCTTGTTGTATAGTACGATTGCCCACCACATTTAACCTCCCTGGCGGTATGATTATTTCATATTTTTGATGCCGAAAGCGGTACCATTATTTTGCATGGAAATTTTGGCTCCTGGCCATTGGCTCCTGCTGCTGTCTCAGCCAATGAGGAATGAGAGACCCGGGAGAAGCTCAGCTCTCGTGCACATCACTGGATCGAGAGGTGAGTATTAGGGAGGTTGGGGGGCCACTGCACACAGAAGTTTTTTTTAGCTTCGTGCATAGAATGAAACCTTGAGCCTTTAATACCATTTTAAGGCTAACATGAGATTTTAGCTTTGGGTTTAGACCTATGTTAAACTTTCAATTTCCTTAAAGGATAAGTCCACCCTAGCACTAAAATCTCTACATCTACAGACATTCACGATCTAACGCTAACCTATCTAACCCTGTAAAGAAGAAATCAGTATACATACATTTTTTGAAGCCGATCCAACCTGATCCCATGCTGAGCTGTCAGCTGTGGCTTCTCTGTGGAGGTGGGTGCAGAGGAGGCAGCCGACAACAGAAGCCCCATAGTAAGTCTATTGGTCACTTCCCATTCATTCCTGAGCTTTCGCCGCTGGAGACCAGATCAGACAGGCTTCAAAAAAGGTATGTATACTGATTTTTCTTTATAGGGCTAGATAGGGCTTATATCATGGATGCCTGTAGATGTAGTGATTTTAGTGTTAGGGTAGACTTCCCCTTTAAGAAGATTACTAGCCAAACAATCTATTTTTGCACAGTATGACAAGGTATACAATTAGTAAAGAAAGGCAAAGATATGTATTAATTACACCATCAATAATGGATACATGGACAATTGGTGTAGAGAGACAATGGTAGCAGACTTCTCAGTATTCCCCAGGGAAGCAAGATATTAGTATCATGAGAGCTCTTTGCTGTAATGGAAATGCAGTAACATGTGGGAATGACACTTAATCAGGAACCTAAGCTGCTTATTATTAATACAGTTTTACCTCTCCTGCTTAGTTTTATTATATTTAAGCTCAAATCTTAGAGCCGAAAAAATGTTTATTTTAGTAATCTAAGAAGCACAGTTGGTTTAAGCATAAATGCACCATCAAACTGTATTGGGTACTTATAAAGTGCTTAACTTTCTCTGATTGAGTGTGGTTTACTGGCAGTTTAATGCATTTTATTTACAGTTTAATGACTGCACAGGCAAAGCTCAGCAATTTGCTGTGACAAATGAATATTGGCTGTTTGTTGTATGAAAGACAAAAGGCAGAGCGCAGGGCGATGTTAGCAAAACAATCCACTTTATTGAAAATAAGAACAGCATCCAGCTTGAATAAAAGGACATGATCGTCACCTCACAGAAAGTCTCAGGTAGACAGGTGTAGGTGAAGAGGAGAACTAGGATCCACACACAGCTCAGTGGTAAATATAGCCGGCACCAGTAAACGACCGGCTTCCGGAAAATGCAATGTGCAAAGAGCGCTGCACCGGACACAAGCATAATGTTCTGCATTTTCTGCTTAGGCTGAGCTTTATCAGTTACATTGTTTCCAGCTTTATGTGGACTATAGAACACCTCCTCCATGTTATAGAGATGAGGAGAGCAGAAGGTGTTTTGCAGTCCTGTCCTAGGGTGATGACACTGCTCCTCTATAGATAGAGTTTAATGCGTGAGCATTGGCCTCCAGTAACGGGCTTGTGCTACTGGCAATATCAACAGATGAAAATAATGGGAAGAAAAAGGAGAAATATACAATCATCCACATCTAAGGACTGGTAAGCGGCAATATATAATTTTTTTTTGTGCTTGAGTTTATATACACTGTAAGTATGTGAGCTGTTACTGTTTGGAGAGTTGTAGAATGACAGACAAACCAATGGCAGTCGATTCATAAACCCCTTTTTTTTAGTTTATGTTCAGAAATGTCCGAATTTATTTTGGAATAAAAATAACTATATTGGATGGTCATTTTTATTTCAATAAATTTTTATGGTTTTATAAGAAATAAACAAGTAAGACATACATAACATCACGGAGACATAGTAGTTGGTTCCCACTGCTATGTTGGCAGTGGCGTAGTGTGGGGGGTGCGGGGGGAGCCCTGGCCCCGGGCGTGACATTTAGGGGGGTGAAATTTCGTGCCACTAATGTCACTACTGGCTGCCTCCTCCTTTAATTTCCTATGTCCCCCGCGCTCCGGCCACCATGTTCATTGTCTGGCGCCCTGTGATTGGGCCTATGGGGGTCATGTGCAAAAATGTTGGACAATATATATGATTCCAAATATATATGAAGAATGACATTTATTATAATCCAACCTTATACTACATTAAGTAGAAAACAGAAGTGTTTATTGAGCTGTAATGGTAATTATTTCAGTTAGGTTCTGGTGGTCCATACCATATTTACCTTTGAAGACCAGATACTTCTATTTTGAACATAAGTAATGAAAAGAACAAAAAGAAAAAAAGTAAAGTAAACAGCAAACCAAAAAGCAAGAAAGATATGTCCGACAGCCAGCTGAGGTAATGAAAAATAGTAGTATTTATAATATTAATTGGATAGCCATTTAAAAAAAAAAAATTTAAAACATATAAACACATAATAATTTATAATGGGTAATAAATATAAATATTAGTAAATAATAAATAATTGTAAACATAAATAATACTACTAATGGATGCCCACAGTAGTGTGGTTGGTTTGCCTATTTTCTTGCATACATTTGAGATGTTTTAAACATGAGTGGATAGCTAGGCTCCATGATTGAGTTAATAGAGCTTAATGATGATCTAAGCATGAAGCATATTTGAGATGTGTGTTAACGGTCAGGTCAAGCAAGCAGAAATGTAGAAAAAAAGTCATATGAGGACTGCGAGGTCAACTTAACAGATGGACCAAGATGGCTATGGGTAAATAGGGTTATCAATATACAGTAAACTATACTTATCAATCATCCTTTTTTACAGTTATATTCTCATGCATTGAGATTTTTAACTGAATTGTTTTTGATGCTTATGAAATGAACCATAAGCCCCCTTTTTTTTGCATTTAAACCTGGCCATAGAAGTTATATATTTATATATATATATTTTTTGCTAATGAAGAATACTATTTCAGCATAACTATTGATACTAAGGTCATATAGGGAAAGAGTAACAGAACTCAAAGACAGAGTTGTTCAAGGAAATTTTTCAGAAAATTACCTTTGCCCTGAAGAAAATGGGTTCGGGGGCTAAAGTAGCCACCTTAGTCACCAAAGCCATTTGGGTTCAGTAAAGCCTTTTGAAAGATAAGGCTACTGAACGTGTTTAGAGAGTTAAGCATATTAAGCAACCTACTATGTATATTCTGTATGGCACATAATTTAAATCAGTCACTTAAAAAAATAATAAAGCCACTACTAGTTTGAAAGTGCAGGCATCTGGAGAAGCTTGCACATACCTAAAGCAGCTTTAACATGACCCTGTTATCAAAAAGCTCTGTCACAACAGGGAAGTGCTGGTTTCACTGGTTCTCTACACCTCGGCATTTGGATTTTGGGGAAGCAATCCCTCTAAATCTAACAAAAAAGATTTTTAGGATAAAAAAGCCATATGAGGTACAGTAAATTAATTTTTTTTGTACACATTCTTTGGCCTCTCACTTTTAGACTGCAACTGTGCATTTTGTAAGGCACAAAACTGATCTAGGGTCTCTGGAGAATATACAAAATCCATTCCAATTAATATGACAGTGCAGAAGGAGGAACAGAAGGCACAAACATTTTTCAAAATCAAATCACTGATACATCATATGTGCATTAGCATAGACGGTAATATTTAAAACTATTGCCAGTATATGTCTCATGGACCATTAGGAACAATTTGGAGACATTTAGACTACTGGTGGTGTCTGTGTGTATTTATGATGTTAAATCAAACAATACTCTGAAACTTTTAACCTATAATAACAGATGAGGGAAGTGAGAAGCATAATGCAGCTCTCAAATATTACACGATTAAATAAGGTCTCCATACAGTGTATTGAATGGAACTTCCCATTTGCTTTATAGCTGTATAGTCAACACATATTCACTTTTATTAAGATCATTTAGGAAGCAAACTTCCAAATACACCAGTACTTCATCTAACATGTTCAATGGGCATTTCAGTGCTTAATACATTTTTATCAAAACATTATTTATTTACTCAAAAGTTATATAAATATATTACATTTTTATGAAACAATTATTTATTTACTCAATAACAAGGCCATCTCTAAAAAAAACGTAATGTTAAAAGAAAGTAAAAACATACTATTGTTACATGTTCTCACAGTGCTGAAAGGTGGCGGGATTTTCTAGACTGTAACATTGCTAATTATAGTAAAAAAAAATTACAGAATATATGATACAAAAAATTAACACATTGATTCACGTGTTTCTGTGAAATATTTAGTCATGCAACATTGCTGCATTCAGAGACTTTTCCTGATACACAGGATATCAATAAAGTGGCAGAGCATATTTACACAGAAAGTTTCCAAAGATCTAAGTTTAAACAGAGTGCCTATATGAAAATGTTTTCATGACTGCCATTATAGATCGAAGGGTTGATGTACTTTTTGGTAACGAGAGGGTTTCCCTTGCGGCTAAGTGCCAAGCACCCCTGAAGATGAGAACAGGGAGTGCTAGACACAAAGAAGCATGGGTGCCGTTTAGGTAGATCTGCTGGAAGCAGCTTGCAGCACAGCGGAACTGGATAGCAGTCAGCTGGTCTGTCAGGGCAAATGGCAGGACCTCCATAGCCCCAGGTGTGTAGCGGAACCAGGGCAGTGACCGCAGGCAAGGTGGCACCCAAGGAATGAACAGGCTATGAGGACCGGACTGAAGAGGCATAGTCAGGATGAGAGCCAAAGTCATACACAGGAAGGCAAGCCAATGAGTATATGCAGAAGAGTAGTCAGGAGCAAAATAGGGTCATGCACAGTAGAGCAAGAGAAGCAGAGTCCTTAGAGCAAACCGGGGTCAAAACCAGGGATCGGGCAGCAGAGAAATCTAGAGGCAAGCCAGGTCGGTAACGGGTAATCCAAAGAATACAACAAACACAGGAGCAAGAAGTACTAGTATCTCAAACTCATCCAGCAAAGTCTAAGTGCAAAAGGGAGGTCCTAGTACTGAAGTACCTAATATACAGGGTGACTCTGTAGGTACTTGAAGGTCACTTGTGCCAACGTCCCCGATAATGTGTTAGAAGCATCAAGGGACTAAAAATGGGACTTTTAAGGCACAACTGTATTGAACTACAAAAGGTATGTAAAAAAGTTAAATTTTATTAATGACATACAAAGAACATAGGGAATGGACATGGACATTTAAAAACATCAGATATAGGCATACAACACATGCCAGTCTAACCTTCTTTCAGAGACATCTTTATTTTTGATCGATCTCAGCGATCCATCGAACAAGTCCACCTTTGCGAATACATTTTTTTCCCTTTTATATTCAATTGGTAAGTCTTCTCATGTTTACACTTTGCCAAGCTAGCCCCCCCCTTTCTATCCCTTTTTTTTTTTGTCCCTCTTTTCTAATTACCTCTCGAATCCCTTGACCATGCACTACCTTTACCCCCCGCCTTTTGACTTATCTGTCCTATTTTTAAGCACGATGTCTAATGTTTTCTAAGACTCCTTTATGTTTGGGCTGTCTTGGACCGCTGGTCTGTGCTGCCCTCCCATTTGAGACCTCAATCTTTTATAGGGCCCTTGCCATGCCTCGCCACTAGGGGCCGGATCTTCCTATCTTCTCTAACAAAGTGGTTACTTGCACTTCTCTTGCAGTCTACCTATTGAGAACAATTTTTTGTGATTTTGATATATGTTTTCCTTTGTCTGTATGTATTTTTTTAATAGAACCTCTAGCTCCTGAAGAAGCGTTCTTTGTCAACGTGAAACATGTAGAGCAATTGGAGAATACACCACTCTGGATTACCAGACCTGCAGTGCTTCCTCAATCTCAAAACTCTCTAGGGGAAGTCCACCCTTTCCTTTTATTTAGACATTGAATGTTTTGTTAAAAGTATACAGAATTACCTAGGAAACTGCAGGATAGGGTCCTTAATGGTGTTATTACATGTGTTGTATGCCTATATCTGATGTTTTTAAATGTCCATGTCCATTCCCTATGTTCTTTGTATGTCATTAATAAAATTTAACTTTTTTACATACCTTTTGTAGTTCAATACAGTTGTGCCTTAAAAGTCCCATTTTTAGTCCCTTGATGCTTCTAACAAAGTCTAAGTGCAGCCACTGACCTTATATAGGGTGTTTGGCACCAGTTCTGGCAGAAGGTGTGGGTGAACATGTGCCAGTGCGAACGCATGCATGCATTTCTACACAAACGAGCACGACCATGTAAAGTATTGGCAATTATGCCACGTCTTTTCCTCAGCACCTGCACATTTTTATTCTTCTGTCTCATTTTCAGCACATGCTCATTTTTACTCTACATAGCACCCTGACAGATATCTTGGATATTACAATTGTTTCAATTCTGGAGTGGTATTAAGAACTGAGGCTACCTACCACTTTTGGCCGACACTCCTTGGCAGCCTGAACAATGTGTCATTAGTGTTCGAGATCATTCCAGATCTTCCTGCAGGAGATCGAGCTAGAGGGGACAGAGCCTGGTAGCGGACCATCAACCAACATTTTCGGACTGAGGACTGCCTGGTGTCCGGCTTACTTACCTTGGTGGCCAAGATGTTCCAGATAAGTACCAATGATTATGCTGTTGTTTTTTTATTGCCTAAGAAGGCTATGAATGGAGAAGAGTATTTACTTTTGACAGAACCCTGTTGACAATTCCCACAGTTCGGGAAGTGTTTACTGAGGGGGTCCATTATGTTGATCTTGGTTGTTACTTGCAGTTCGACCATAGTCAGGTTCTTGGCCATTCGGGTCCATCCAATCTGCATCCCTGGCTGTTTAATGGAAGGCAAACCCTTGCACAGATATGTTAGGCATTGCTGAAATCCTGGCATATCATGCTAGACTTATCTTTACATTTGCGTTTCAAAGGGAAGGCAGGTGGTCAGCAAGGACATGGAATTGTTCACCCTGGAGAGGATTTTGCCCCATCCTGCCTAGTGCTGCGTCTGTATTAGAATGACTGGGATAGCCATGTTGTCTGCTGTTGTTTATACCCCAAGAGAAGAAACATTCAAACATGGGACATGTGCTCTATGCAAAGTTATAGCTTTTTTTTTTGTCTTTTATTAATAAATACAGGTGAGTTTGATCCTAGCGAATAGCAGGTTCTATCAGGAGAACCAAAGGCAGCAGCAGAGACACAGGTGATCTTTTTTCGGGGGCCTTCTAAATTAAACTTTCTGTACCTTGATTCAAGCAGAGAATCAGATGATGTCTGCTTTTCACCCTCCTAATGAGATTTTGTTTCACGGGTGTCCCTGCTGTCTGCCTTCGGCTTTCTCTATACAGTTTTGATCAATTGAGTTAGTCTCTTTTCTGTGGTATAAGTTCCTGCTCTGCATTGCCTGGCCTCCTGGGCTAGCAGAATGGTGCTTGTCTAGGACATGGATGCCCCATCACAGGCTAGACAGGATGTACACTTTGCACACTACATGTGGCCTAAAATCAGCCTATAGCTGCAGCACCAGGCAAGACTAGGGATTAATGAACATATTTATGTCCGGGCATGGGTATTCCCCCTCTTTTTCCTATATGGGCATCTGTCAGTTCACAGGACACTGATGTTATTAACCACAGTGGGTCTTTCTGGACCACCCTTCTTAGCTGCAGCTTCTGTTAATTTGAGGGAAAATTTGTGCTTGTAAAGTACAGCATACCATGGAAGGCATACAAGATGTTTTGTATTTACAGTAATAATTGCACTAATGTTGCCCCTGGGATACTCTGTTTGTGCTGGCTGGTGGTTGTGGGAACAAGGACTGGTCTGCAGGTATCCTTGGCAATGTTTTATTCCTTTGGGCGACTTTTTGGGTTCCTTTTTCTTTGGAGCTACCTCCAGTAGTTACACTCCAGTAGGTGGAATGCTTGCTTCAACCTCTCCCCTGGTGCCATTCAGAAGTTTTGGCTGGTCACCAAAGCTCTCAAATCTCAGGTTCCCTTTGGTTTTCCATGTTACTAACAACTTACCTTAAACTCAGTGTGTATCGATTTTATTTTCAAAACATACTGAGTTCCATCTGTTGGATCAAGTGGTTGATGAGGAAGGGAGATATTTTTTTTTTGAAAAGCACATTGCATGGTAAACAGCTTATTCTAGCCAATATATACTTCACCAACTCGGGTCAAGTTCCAATTTTGTTGTGTATGTGTCACCAGCGCAAAACAGCCCCTAATCCCTCAAAAATAATTCAAACATGCGTGTCAGGGTTGCTGCATTCAAAAAAACACTTCATTAAGATGGGTAGGAAATATCTAATTGGTGTGTGTGAATGCGCTACTCCCGTATTAAATCACCACTTGCAATACTTATTTTCTAATATTCTTGAGTAAACTTAAACTTTGTGCATAAACTTAAAACTGTGCATCAATACATCATATACCCATATAGTAAATTCATGAAATAAAAAGTCCTTCAAACATGCTACAAAATCTTGTAACCATTAATGTGACTGGCGTGCTCCTATGTTCTTTCAGTGTTCATATGTGACTGAGTGAGACACCTCCACCGTTCAGATTGGCCACTCACCAGATACTTAACTAGAGATACGCCTTTGGTTCATTCAGGGATAACCACTCCACTTTAGGCAACACTCCTCACCGGCTAAAACATGGACTCTATTGTTCCTCATAGGGAAGCATAGGGACAGAAAGCGATCATAGCGCAATATGTTTGAAACATTTATTTTAAAATTTCAAAGTTAAAATGATCACTCACATATAAAAGTGCCCTCCAAGCTGGCACAAAGCTTATCCAGCAGTTACGGACGGGTTGGTGGTGTTAGCATGGTCCGCCTGGTGTTACTGTGCGGCCTCCACGCTCGGCTTGCACTCCAAGCCTCGTTCCCGCTCGCGTCCGGTCACCTGATGCAAATTGCTCCCAGCAGCCTCTACGCGTTTCGCATCACTAAATGCGTCATCAGGGCTTCCTGATCACGCATTTAGTGATGCGAAACGCGTAGAGGCTGCTGGGAGCAATTTGCATCAGGTGACCGGACGCGAGCGGGAACGAGGCTTGGAGTGCAAGCCGAGCGTGGAGGCCGCACAGTAACACCAGGCGGACCATGCTAACACCACCAACCCGTCCGTAACTGCTGGATAAGCTTTGTGCCAGCTTGGAGGGCACTTTTATATGTGAGTGATCATTTTAACTTTGAAATTTTAAAATAAATGTTTCAAACATATTGCGCTATGATCGCTTTCTGTCCCTATGCTTCCCTATGAGGAACAATAGAGTCCATGTTTTAGCCGGTGAGGAGTGTTGCCTAAAGTGGAGTGGTTATCCCTGAATGAACCAAAGGCGTATCTCTAGTTAAGTATCTGGTGAGTGGCCAATCTGAACGGTGGAGGTGTCTCACTCAGTCACATATGAACACTGAAAGAACATAGGAGCACGCCAGTCACATTAATGGTTACAAGATTTTGTAGCATGTTTGAAGGACTTTTTATTTCATGAATTTACTATATGGGTATATGATGTATTGATGCACAGTTTTAAGTTTATGCACAAAGTTTAAGTTTACTCAAGAATATTAGAAAATAAGTATTGCAAGTGGTGATTTAATACGGGAGTAGCGCATTCACACACACCAATTAGATAAGTTCCAATTTTGCATTGTGTTTGTGACAAACTTCAAGAATTTTCCAGGGGCATCATAAAAATGAGTGACAACGTTAATGTCCCTTTCAATGTATTGGTAGACTCTTCCTCAAAAATGACAGCCCTGTCTTATAGAGCCCACAGGTAAGTACGAAGTGTCTTTCAGTTCTCCACCAGCATGATGTTTGGCATCTATTACAGACTACTAACGAGGATTATACTTTTTTTCCCCGCCCCATAATAAATATTCCAGAATAGATTTTTTTTTCTATCTCAACAAGGCCTTTCATACCTGCAGAAGGCCACAATCAAGCCGATGGTACATTCAGTTCACCATCCCATCACTATGACTCTCTGTATCCCTATGCATTTGGCGATCGAAAATCTGGCTTCTCAATGCCTCTTTGTTATGTTATCCTCTTGATGCACAAAAGTTCCAAGCAACTTTTAGGGAGTCCTTTGCTTGCAATGGTACTGAAGATGTGTCTCCTATTATGCAATAGAAAGCACACAAAATTGTGATCAGGGGGAAAAGTATGATTAGGGGGTAATTCAGGGCCTGGCGGCTCAGCCGAAAACACAAACACCAGAAACAGATCCAAGATTTGCTTTCATGGTTTTAAGCATTGGAGATGACTAATAAACATTCCCAGGTGAAAACAACCTACATGGAAATGACTCAACTGAGACAAGAACTTGCCCTTAAGCAGAAATTATTCTATGAGTTTGGCAACAAGAGTGGGTGACATTTGTCCAGAATGATAAATGCTAGAAAAGGGGCTACCTATATAAAAAGGCTGAGATATGGACAGGATAAACATACACTTCCAAACAATTAAAGAAGAACTCCAGGTGTAAACTTCTTTACATAGTTTTATTACTGCTTTCCTACCTTTCTAGAATATGTAGTCCATCTTCTGGTTGCCTCTGTAGTTTCTGACAAACAGTGTGTGTATTTTTTAAATAATATGGTTGATTCCCTGTGGTTACCTGTTTGCAACACGGGTGGCTGCTATGTCTTATATTACCCCAGCCACATCCCTCCTGTAGTTTAGTAAAGCCAGCACTTCCTGCTCGCTGCAGTGGGTGAATCGGCAAGTCTGAGGCTCCCAGTCTGAACTGCCCAAAGAGAGAGTGTGCCCCTCCTCCCATCACAAGCAGAGCTGGAGCTGACAATTGCCTTCAAAGCATTTCACTCCATACATGCTGAGCAGCAGCACAGGCAGGCAGGGGTATAAATTTCCCTGGTGAAATTCAGAAAGCACTGTAAAAGCCCAGCAGCAAATTAGACATCAGTCATCACTAATAACTGTGCCAATCACCGGATACACAAAGGGAGAGATAAAGGATTTTTATGGTCATTCTGTATAAGCTAAGGAGAACAGGGGGGAGGGGGCTGAGTGCCTGTACAGACTTAAAGAGGAAGTAAACCCTGATGGGTTTTACTTCCTCTTTGTTTCCCTGCAAAGGTAAAGCATAATGGGCTACTATGCGTCGCATAGTAGTCCATTATGTGTCACTTACCTGACACAGAAGCCTGCGATATCCCCGATGTCCTCGCTGGCTGGAAGCGTCCATCTTCAGCCCTCTTCCTTCCGTGGCTGCAAACTCTGGCTCTGTGACAGGCCGGAGCCGCGTGATGTCACTACCGCACATGCGCGTGGGAGCTGCCAGTCGCAGCATGACCCCAGCTAGAAACGGCACAGCGTGCCCTTTCTAAAGTGCGCATGCACCGAATACTTTGGCTCATGTGCAGGACAACTCATCGTACGGGGAATTGTAAATATCTCCTAAACCGTGTAGGTTTAGGAGATATTACAAGCACCTACAGGTAAGCCTTAATCTAGGCTTACCTATAGGTGAAAGTGGTTGTAAAAGGTTTACAACCCACTTTAACCCCATAGCTACTGGGGAGGGAGCTGAACCTGTGGCTTAGACTCTCTCCTCTAATCGGCAATCTTGTTCACACATTACCATTTGATTTTTGCTACTTTTCCAATCAGCATGTGTTTCACATGAGATTTCTCTTGGGTCTGCTTACCCAACTCCGAATGAACCCAGATGTTCTATGTGGGATGTCAACAACCTTATTGAAAACCTCTTGAAAATATTCACAGCCATAGGTGTAGCATTTCTTCCATAATGGAAAGTTTATAGATTGGGCCACATTATGTAAACAGGTGCCCCACTAGAATATTCCCCATTGTACGTACCTGTAATTATGCCATTATCTGAATTGGCCTGCAAACAGGATATCCTTCAGCAGATTGCGAACACAGTTTGAATCTATCTGTACCAGAACTTCACCACAGAGACATTTTGTCTCTGATCTCTATTTTTTTGCTGCGTTCTTGCCCAATGCTGGCGGGGCTTGTAAAGTGTGGGAGAAGGACCTAGGTTGCCAATTGGATGAAGAAGCATGGGAGTGGATTATGTGATATTAAGTGCAAAGTGTATTAAGTGTATAAGTTCATAGACTTATATACAAATACCAAATGTGTGTAGAGATGCTTGAGAGGGGATATGATTTAAATGTATAAATAGCGTACTGGTGACCCCACAATAGGGATACAACTTTTTCGCAGAAGGGAGTTTAACAAGACATATGGCCACTCATTAAAATTAGAAGAAAAGAGGTTTAACCTTAAACTGTGTAGAGGGTTCTTTACTGCAAGAGCTGCAAAGATGTGGAATTCCCTTCCACAGGTGGTGGTCTCAGTGGGGAGCATCAATAGTTTCAAAAAACTATTTGATAAGCACCTAAACGACCACAACATACAGGGATATACAATGTAATACTGACATATAATCACACACATAGGTTGGACTTGATAGACTTGTGTCTTTTTCAACCTCACCTACTATGTAACTATGTAACTATGTGTAAGCAATTGATACAAAAATGACAAAAAACTTGAAACAAACCAGTGAAACAAAGTCTGAAAAACAAGAGTCCTGAAAGGAAAATAAAAAAATATATTGGTGCAAAAAAGCTCTAATAAGTGAATTCAAAACTATGGTTATGTTAAAAACAACCTTAATATAAAAAAAATGTGTATAAAAAATAGTCTATCTGTGAATCAACTGCTAGATCCAATGAGAAAGTCCATTCAAAACAATACAAGTGTATAGGCTCAGTGAAAACATATCCAAACATTCAAATAAAACTCTCAGAGCGTATTCACCATAATCTTTTTGACACCATGCACATTTAAAAAAAAAAAAGTCCCCTTGGGATATACCACAACCCTAAATATCACCTAAGGTAGCCTAATAATAAATATCATCTTAGAACAAAACTATGATGTAACTTACATAACCTTATAGAAAAATTAAGGTTCTTAGATATCAACACTTGTTCTTATGTTATATTGCTATGTTCTTTTTTATACATATCATTTACCTCATATTAAGCACATACTTGATTTATATTGGATGTACCTATGTTTCTGTTAAACATTTGTACCAAACTATGACTTTTTGCAAGAAGAAAAATCGTTTGTAAAGAAAAAAAAAAAAATTCTTCACCACCATGCTGAGGAATAGATGGCAGCTTACCAGATCCAAAGATCCTAAAAGGATCTATATGCGCAATATCTCCACACTGGAAAATCAGCTGTTGATGATCACTTGCTGGAACTCAGGCTAAACACCACCTGCTGCTGAAGAAATTCCAACAAGTTCTTTATGTGTATGTCCCCACCAGGGTAATTCAGCTAGTTATGATCAGTTGTTGGGATTCACATTAGACACCAAATTGAAGTGCTCAAAAATAAGCATGTTGGAGAGGTAGAAAAAAGCTCATAGCGCATTAACTTTTTAAACAGATCAAAGTTTAATAAAAAGTTGCACTTACAAAAAAATAGATAAAATAGCACAAAAGTGTGAGCATGACCGCCTGCAGTACGGTCTGTGTTCTAAAACGTCACACTGCTATCTCCTTGTCCAACACGTTTCCCCTGAATAGGCATCAACTGGGATTGGAGGTGAGAGTGGATTAACCTGCTCATACACAAGAGCTCACCCAATGTCTACACACACAAGAAAACTCATATAAAATCCACTGAAGATGGTATAAGGTAGCAACGTCTGTACATAAAAGTTCTGCTGTACCCTCGGACATATGCTGGAGATGCCTAATGGAGGAAGATTCATTCTTTCATATCTGGTAGGCATGCCCGAGCCTTGTCCCATTCTGTACCAAAGTCCATGAGATAGTTTTCAAGGTTACTGGTGACACTTTGGAATTCACTCCTGCCTATTATCTACTACATCACCACAAAAAACATTCCATATGTCAGTGTAGCAGATCTTTGGCATCACATATAATCAATGCAGCTAGGTTATGTATTCTAACACATTGGCTGGATACTCATACCAAATGGAGGAGATGGAAGAATTGATTTGTACAGCTCAAGATAGAATATAATATTTACTAACATGTGGGTATGCTGGTTTCATTATAAATCTACAAATGAGAGCAAGCAGATTATGCTGCCCCCCCAATATAGCTGCAGTGTTGCAGTGTTGCAGTGTTGCTCCCACCCACGGGTTGATCATGGCTTGGAGCTGGACCTATAACTATATGGCTGTTTTATTTATTTTCATTGTACCATTCTAGGAAAGAGCAGTGGGATTAGGCACATGCTTTATGGAGCACAAAAACTCCTCAAAACGGCCTCCTGCCCTTAGAAGCCATCCAAACAGCCAGACAGAAATTCCATAGCATGCAATGGAGAAGCTCAGCTTGTACACTTTTAGCCCTTTGTTAGAACAGACAGTGTTCAAATCTATCTTACAAATGATGAGATGAGGTAAAAATGTAAGCTGCAATTTTTTTTTTCTTTAAATACATTTTTATTAAGATTTTTTTTTTTCTATTAAAAGTGCAAGAACTTCAATAAAATGTATCTTTCACATCACCTCTGAAATGTCATAATATATTCTGAATAAAAAACAATACAGCGTACAAAGAAGAATCATAGAAGAGCATAGCACGACAAAATTTGTTCTATAAAATAATAGACCGTTGATAACATGTCCCTAGGAAGAAGAAAAGTAGGTGGGACCACATTCAAGATCCAGATTTTCCAAAGGCTAATGTTTGTGCAGAGACAAAAGTACTCTTCATCAAGAGTTAAGGTAGAGAAATATTACCAGTATTACTAGTACAGCCACAGTCTAGAAACCATGCAATTCAAAAACAACAGCCCAGTGGGCATTGTGAAAAATATTACTTAAGCACAAAAATCAAGAGAAGACAGAAAGAGAAGAAGAAGAGATAGGATAAAAGATAGGACCCGACCAGAACTCTGACCCCCCCCCCCCCCCCCAATCCACTAGCTAATGCCTATGAAGATGACTTGTAAGTGGTAGAAGTAAAATAATCCAAGTAAACCTTTGCTTCATAACAGATACAGTATGTCCACAACTGGGGTCTTCCAGGTAGTCACAATAGATCCTTTGGCTGCCAGGAACATGCAAAACATCAAAGTTTGTAAGTTTGTGTATGTTTGGGTATATCATAGACAGGTTCATTTAAGAGAGCTACTTGTGCCTTTTTGGGATATTAATCATAGTTACTGGGTATATTAAGGTATGCATCCTCGTCCCGAACCACCCAACCTTGGGGCAGGTCCACCGTGCATGGCACATCGAACCTTCCTGCCTACAGCCTCTGAAACACCTAGAGGAGACATCAGGATACATTTTAGGCTGGTACCAGATACCACTGAGACATGACCTTGTAATTAGCCTCAATTAACTGGACATTCAAAATGCCTTTATGTGTTTTGGAGGTCCAAGTATTCCAGCCTTCCTCTGTAATCTTTGTCTCCAGGTCTTTTTCCCAAACAAGCCTATACAAAAGCTTACAGGATGCAGTAACAAACATTTTGTAAAACTAACCCATTTTGTAACTAGTGACCGTCTGTGTCACCCCTTGAAGGCGTCTATTTCCAAAGGTCTGTGCGATGATGTCCTTTGTTTGCCTTTGCAGTGTTGCAAGAGAATGAGTGATTTGATATAGGCAAAAGAATTCCAAATGCAATGTTTTAAAAATATTCTTTCTATTATTATGCAGCACTACTTGATCAAATGAAAGCGTGGTTAGACCAATCCACAGAGAGACTCTGGATACAAATTGAAAAAGCAGTTTTGGGTCAGAAAGACCTTCCATCATTGTTATTAGCTAGATTAAC
Source organism: Lithobates clamitans (assembly GCA_037952925.1). Taxonomy (NCBI): domain Eukaryota; kingdom Metazoa; phylum Chordata; class Amphibia; order Anura; family Ranidae; genus Lithobates; species Lithobates clamitans. The sequence continues at coordinate 5,315,820 of JBBGZY010000017.1, read as the reverse complement.
GCAGAGTTACATGCCCTTCCTTCGCCTCTATAGACGCTACCTTACAGGCTTCGAATAAACTCCATTCCTATATACCCCCTAAATCCTTGTTAGTTTGCAGAGATCACCCATTAAGGATCTATGAAAATCGAATACCTTCCCTCAGGGTGGCTTCAAGGCAACATCTCTACATACAGTACAATGAACTATTGATCAAATTGCCTACCCCTTCATCTTACGCTTACCTCCAGTTGAACCACTTTCATAGTCAGCACCCTGACATACAATATAAGATCAACAGAGAGACCTGGCTGTACTTACAAATTAATTTTGATAAACCTAAATGGACTATCCTGGTTTTACTAGAGTTGAACTCTAGTTTTACTCTTTGAGTGCAAAGAAGCTATTCAGTCATGCCAAACATTCTCTCATTGCATTAAGCATTGGGAGCTTATGTTGAAAATACTTTATAGAACTTACCTAACACCTATGGGACTCGTTCAGATCTTCACCTCTTCACCTCAAAGTCACCTCTTTGTTGGAGGAATTGTGGTGCAAAAGATAATATAGTTCACATAATGTGGGAATGCAAAGGCCTCAGATGCTTTTGGAATTCAGTCTTTTTGCTCATCACATCAGTTACGGGTCTTATTATTTCTCCTAACCCCTCCCTAGCTATACTTGGTCTCAGAATTCACAAAATCCCAACCCAATTTAGGTGTCTTGTCACCCACATTTTAATTGCTGCAAGGCTATTACATCAACTATTACATCTTTTTGTTTAATAAGTTTTTATTGAATTTTTATGAAAGAAAATAATTACAAAAAGAAACAGTTATGTCACAAACTGGGTTCAAACATTAAGGGAAGCAATTTCAGTTTCAATGCTCAGATATATACAAACAATATCAAGAAGCCTGAGATACATTAAACAATACTGTATATTCAGGGAGGAGGATGAGAGTCAATGTATCAATTGGGTAGAAAAGAAGACTTCTGTCATTATAAACAAAGAAATCAAAATGTAAAAACAAAATGAGAAACCTTGCTTCAGTTAGGTAAAAGAGATGTAATGTAGCGAACAGAAAGCATAAGATGCAGAAAGCTTGATAATAGAAGAGAAAATGAAAAGAGAAAAAAAAAGGGGGGATAGTAAATAGGATAGGGGGTAAGATGGGAGGGAAGAAGGTGAGGGGGAGTGCTGGCATACATGTGCGAAATGTTGAGTGATCAAAACGTTTTTTTTTTTTGTTTTTTTTTTTTTATGACGATATATAAGTAGTGGATTTATGAGATCTGTGCAATAATATCCTTGTATGTAGAGGTGGACTGAAAATTTACCCAAGGAGCCCAAGTGACTGAGTGTTTATCTGAAGTCCCTTTGCTGTTATGGGTAATACTCTCCATGAGTTGAACTTCATCAACCCTCTGCAACCAGGTCCTAACAGGCGGAATTGCCGCTTGGCCCCAGAAGGCGGGTATTAAAGCTTTGGCTGTGTTCAAAAGATGAGGAATGAGTGAACGCTTATATGGGCCTATGGAGGTTGCAGAGGCATGAAAAAGGACAGTCCATGGGTCCATGGGCAAATTGACCTCCGAAATCTGAGAAATCAAGTTGCAGATGGCCATCCAGTAGGGGCGAATGAGTGGGCAAGACCACCAGATATGTGCATGAGTGGCTTCGTTCCCACAGTTCCTCCAGCACAATGGGGAACTGGCGGGGAACATTTGGTGAAGTCTAACTGGGGTATAATGCCACCTAGTGAGTAGTTTATAATTGACCTCTGCCATCTTAGAAGCTAGGGAGGAGGTGTGGGCCAATTGTAAGATCCTATCCTTTAGATTGTCTGAGATGGGAGAACCCAGATCAGCTTCCCATTTTGCTAAAAAGGGTGGAAACTCAGGATTTTGAAGGGCAATAATAGCTCTATAAAATAGAGAAATACTATGTAAGGGAGGGTCTTTTGGGTAGAATATATCTTCTATTCGATTTAGATCCTGCAAACCTCTAAGCGGATGAGGGAGAGAGCTTAAGAAACACTGTAGTTGATAGTATCTCCATTTGTCTAGAAATGAGGCAGGTTTGGGGTCAATGATTGAATGTAATGGTTTAAGTGAATTGCCACGGAGGACGTGATGTAGTAAGAGAGGTTCTCTGGGTCTCCAAGCTTGGAAACCGGGATCTAGTAAACCTGGTAGAAATCAACTATTACATCTAACTGGAAATCAATAAATGCACCCAATATATCTGAGGTAATATATAGAGTTAAGACGCAATACTTGTATGAAAAATACTTTGTGCAAATCCAATACACTAAATGTGTTCACCTCACGATGGGCTTTATGGACTTCAATAGGGTATAGCAAAGTAGGGGTGGTTGGGCTCCCAGATTCCCCAGAAGGGAACCTCATAGGTCAGCCTTAATTAACAATACTATGTTTCTGTGTTAGTTTAGTCTATTCTCTTTTTGTTGAATTTTATTGCACTCATTTGCAATTTACAAAAGTATTATGTGGCGTTTCTCTGTTTGTTAAGATAACGTTTATCAGTATCAGTATCCGTGTCACTATAGCATATTTAAAACCTTGTATGTACAATTAATTTTTTTGTATGAAACAAGCTTTACCAAAAATAATTGAAAAAAATATATATATTCTTTGAAGTTATACTACGTGAATGAGGACATGTAACAAAAATAAAATAGGTATTCCAATTTGGTTGAAAAAGTGGGAAAAAAAAGTGGAACTTCCGCTTATCTGTCTCCTCCCTCCCCTTCGGTGCCACATTTGGCACCTTTGGGGGGGATGGGTACCTGTTTTTGGAAGGTACCTTGTCCCCACTTCCATCGGACCTCACTGCAGCGAGGTACGTCAGAAGTCCGGCCCCCTGCTCCCTTCTCCTTCCCCTACTGTCGGGCCAGTAGGAGAGCACAGTCGCGATTCGTGCATGTGCAGTAGGGACCCAACAGTGAAGCAGAAAGGCTTCACGGCCGGGTTCCCTTGCCGGCAATGGTGGCAGCAGCACCCAATAGCTGATGAAAACATGGGCTGCTGTGCCAACATCGCTGGACTCCAGGACAGGTAAGTGTCCTAATATTAAAAGTCAGCAGGTACAGTATGTGTAGCTGCTGACTTTAAATTTTTTGAGAGGAAGGTGGAATTCCACTTTAAAGTAGTATTGCCCTGCAATCATATATGTTCTTTGAAGCTCACTAAACAGTCTATCTTTATCTGATGACAGGACAGGGAGGCTGAAAGTGGGAGCTCACAAACACCTAAACACTGAATAAAGCCAGCAGTGACACATATTACAATCAGATTCTGCTTTCTTAGCATTTTTGTGTACTAATGACTCCAATTGCCACATTTTTAATTACTTTTTGGATGCATAGATAATAATTCACTAGTCTTGCCTGAAATCCTAATGTTTGTTCCCCCCAGGCTGCCTTCACAGCAGCAGAGGGAAGGGTCAGGACTCAGGAGCAGGATCTGGCATTGACAGTAAATTACACTTTCAGGAAATGGTCAGATTCCTACTGAAGTTACAGGGGTCACAACATGGAAATAAAAAAAAAAAAAAAAAAAAAGGGAAACGTGCAAGTGCTATGTATCCTTTGCTGCAAGGAATTCACTACAAGCGAGGTCTGGTGACAGGGTCTCTTTAACAAAATATTTCCTACCAGTTAAAAAAAAAATGTTTCTGAGACTCATCCCAGCACAAACAATGTTGATATAGCATTTACAAAAATCTATTTTGCTGGCTTTATTTATTTAATCTGCTTGAATCAAGCATTAGCTCTGTATGATTCAACTGGTAGCTCCCACACAGGGTTAACATGCATACATATTCCTTTTCTACATATGCTAGAAATTTTAATTGTAAACCTTTACCTTTTCCAGAGTCAAATTAGTGTGCTGTTAATAAAGCTTACTTAGCACAAGTTTCTCACACACCACAAATGGTCAGAAATGTATTTAATGTTGTAGTAATTCGCTGGGTGATTTTTTTTTTTACCTGAAAGGCAAAGCCATAATGTGCTAGTATGCATCACATACCTGAAAATTAAGCATTCCAGGGGTGCGCTGTCTCTCTGGAGGCTGCTTTCATCTTCACCCGTCTTCCTTCCAGGTCCGCGGACTCTGGCTGTGTGACTGGCTGAAGCCGCAATGACGCATTTGCGGGGGAGCCGCCGTTTATGGCACAGGACTCCTTCAGAGCGCATGTGCCGATGATGTCACCCCCTGCATATACAGCAAATATCTCCTAAACTGTGCATGTTTAGGAGATATTTACAGTACCTATAGGCAAGCCTTATGATAGGCTTACCTATGGGTACAAGTCAAATATCAGAGTTTACTCCCACTTTAATTAATTGTCAAACCAGAAACCTTATTTAAGATAAAGACAGCAGCACCCTAATACAATGTTTCTATTAAGAAAGAGTGACGTTTTAATGTATTCCCATTTACCAAGAAAAACAGGAAACAATAATATGTCTGGATTTAGATATCTAAATTAAAAATAGTTCATGTGTCAACATCATTGATGTGATCAACAAAGCACTTGAATAAGTCCACTCAACCTTGCCAGCCCATAGAACATATTGTTTGTAAATCTCAACCAACCAATGCCACATTACTGAAAGATCTTACAAGGAAAAGTTAGAATAAAGTCGGCCATAGATCCACCTCTGTGTAAGTGCATAGTTAAAGGAGAGTCCTTAGTATACAGAGTTAAGTGCCTTCAGATACTGACCCCAACATCCTCTCATAAAATTATCCCTGGTGACCACCACTCCCCTCAGTACACCACACTCACCAAGTGAAGATGCCTCTCATTTTACCGATCAGCATATCTCGCTTTATTTATACAAGTTTTGTGGAAAGATCTTCCTGGTCAGGATAGCCACTTCCAGTTAGGTAACTTCCTTATCTCTCTAGAGTGCTCATCACTGTCTTCACAACGTATGTTGTCCTGGTGCTGGTGTGACCGTAGATGAAGATGGATGGTAAGCTTAGATGAGGAAGCTCTTTGAATACTGCTAGCAGTGTTGATGACTGGGGTTCCCAGCAGAGTATGCGTTTCTCCAGTTCCTTCGGGTTTTTCTCTGGATATGGAAATTGTTCTAATGAGGCTATCTGTCACTTCAACATATTCACGCACCAGCTACAAGAACCGCTCTGTACACAGCTGGGTGGATATGTGTTACAGTCCCACCACCACGACAACTTCAAACACATTATGGTAGCTGCTAACTAATTCCTTTTATGTTAAGTGTTTTTATATAATCTTTTACATTATGTGACCCTCTAAGCACAGCGTGTTTTGGCATTGTAACCTTGTATTACAGGCAAGGTTCTCTTATTATCTTTGGGGGAACAAGAGCACTGTCAATAGGCACAGCGTTTTTGATGCAGTGTCCACTTTGAGTTCAGTTGCACTAGAACGTAAAAAATAATTAGTGTTTAGGTTTGAACCATGTAATATATGCATTATTTCCAGCCACTGGTTTCACCAGAAAGAAAGGGGAAATCTTCAAGTGCAACACAAAAAGAAAGGTAATGCTTTCCTTCGCTAGGTTGACGAAAGGCTAGTACTCCATGTGACGAATGTGGTGTCAGACCCTGGCCACCTTAACCAACTTGTGACAAATAGCTGGTCAAACTCACACCATACTGTCACTGATACTTGATGAAACTCTCAGCCTCACCCTGCACAAAAAGTTTCTAGATTGCGGGACCAAAATCTAAGTGGCAGCAGACTGGCAGCGATGGTTACTAGGTTTGGTTAACTATGCAGTTAACTTGCTAAGACCTGAAACATCAGTCACCATATGACCAGATATTTTATCGTAAATATCAAACGTTCATAATAACAATTATGACTTTTAATAAATGTCTGTAATACCTACACTCACCACAGACAGGAATATCCAGAGATCCAGACAAGGATTCTTTAAGATCTGGCTTAAAGTGGTTGTAAACCCTTTTGTCTTACTTTTATCTATAGGTAAGCCTAGAATAAGACTTACCTATAAGTAGTGAAAATATCTCCTAAACGTGCGCCGTTTAGGAGATTTTTTACTTGTAGCGCGCCAGTGCGCATGCGCTGTGAAGAAACAGACCACCGTGCAGTTTCTTCCCCCAGCGTGTGCTGTGACTGACGGCTCCTGCACCCATGAGCGGGAGTGACGACATGCGGCTCCGGCCAATCACAGAGCCGGAGTCCGCGGCCCCGGAAGGAAGAGATAGACTCTTCCCCCCTCTCCCCGGAAGGGCAAAGATAGACGCGGTCTGGACAGGGGACAGTACGGGCTTCGTTTGCGATGCATACTAGCCCATTATGCTTTTAATTTGCAGGCCTTGCGGGGAGCAAAAGAGGAAGTAAAACCCATCGGGGTTTACTTCATCTTTAATGCATTAGAGACAATATTAATAATTTTGAAATACTGTTGAATAGAAAAAAACAGGTAACAAAAATGAAAACAAAATATTTACAGAAAAAAGGTATTACAAAGGAAAAGGAGACAACTGTGCAACAGAAAATCGAAAAGAGTTTAAGAATGAAAATACTTAACAAGGTGCTGAATCTGTGAGTTCAAAAAAGTCCAGTCAATGAGCATAAGATGGATCAGTGGCTCACATAAATCTTCGCTGATGTTCCCTGATTGTAAAGGAGAGCTCTAGACTGCTGATGTAGTCTCTCTTTTCTGGTGCCTGAGGAGGGTGTTGATAGACAGATCACTCAGAAGGTCCGAGGAGTGGCCGGTGGGATGTCACAGTGTTTATGACCATGTAGCTGCCACGCTGTCAAATACAATTTCCTAAATAGATTAATACCTTGGAATACCTACAGGGTACATTCTGGTAACCTATATATTATTGTTCAGCATGAAATTACAATTTGAATGAATACAAATGTGATGGGTGTCAGAAGACTGTTTCACCAAGGAGATGTAATGGGCCTAATTTGCCTCTGGTACCTCCTAGTATAGTGGTGTTTGTGCTTAAAATTATGCTAATTAATTGATATAAGTAAATGCGTCCTAATTCTGGCTGTACTGCTATTATCTTCCTACATCTACAGATTTTGGGCTGCCCAGTTTGCATTATCATCACACTCCAGTCAGTTATTTATTGCTGTCTATATTCATATTGGAGATTTTCCCTCACTTCCTGTCTAGTAAAATACACCTAAATTTTATTTTTTGTTTACAAACGATTTTTATTATAGAAAAGGTCATGATACAAAGTACTTTTGTTAAAGGGTTTGTAAACCCTAATTTAAAAAAAAAATAACAAACATATCATACTTACCTCCACTGTGCAGTTTATTTTGCACAGTGTGGCCCTGATTATCGTCTTCTGGGGTCCCTGGGCGGCTCTTGCGGCTCCTCCTCGCATCGGTAAACCCCCTGGGAGAAGCGCTCTCCCGAGGGGTTACCTTACGGGTACACTCCCGAGTCTAGCATTTGCATCTATAGACACAGAATGTCAGACTCTGCCCGCCCCCTGGTGCCCATGTCATTGGCTGCGGTGCTGTCAATCTATCCAATCAAGAGCCAAGAACCCCAGGCAGAGGGGAAGAGTGCGTCTCCGCCAAGGGACCGAAGGGCTCAGGTGAGTAAAATGGGGGGGCTAGGGGGCCTGTCACTGTCAGAAGTTTTTTCCTCTTTAATGCATAGGATGCATTAAGGTGAAAAAACATAAGGGTTTACAATCCCTTTAAGGTATATAAAAGGTAGTGGTACAAAATTCAAGTACACATATGGGTGAAGTCAGATAATGAAAATATGTTAGAGGTTCTATAGTGTAAAAATAATATATGTATTATTTGGCATTTTACTCCATCGTAAAGAAGCTTTCTTATCAAGACATTATGGATATAGGAAGAAATAAGTCCAACTGAAAAGGTAAGATGAGTAGAATATGCAAATAGATTATGGAAAAAACATTATTACAGTAAAGATATTTCCCAAGGTATCCATTTTTTCCTATATATATGCATGGTGTCAAAAAGAGTATGATGTATGCGTTCTGATAGTTTGATATTTTCATTCTGTTTAATACCTGAGGCCAGGGAATGGTGGTAGAGCATCAGTTCAAAGCTATTGTCCAGTGGATAGAACTAAATAAGGTATGGATTAGTCTGGTTCTAGGTATATCTGGTATGGGAGTGAATAAAAGGCACATCTGTGGTGTTAAAGACATGTTTCTACCTGTCAATTGTTCTATTTTGATCTTTGTTTTTTGCCATATGGTTTTGAGATTTTTGCAGTCCCAAAAGGTGTGTAATAGGGTACCTTGTTCAGAGCAGCCCCTAAAACAGAGGGGGGGATGTTGATGGATAGAAAGAATTGATTTTGTCAGGGGTTAAATGCCACCTGGTGTGGAGCTTGATAGCTGATTCCCTGATATAGATTGTTCTGGTGCATTTTTGTAGATTTTGGGTCATAACATCCCATTGTTCTTGTGAGAAAGATTGGTCCAGGTCGGTCTCCCACTGAAGCACAGGTTTGGATTTTTCTGGCATACAAAATTCATTAAGATTTTTGTAAATTTTAGATATCAATCCTCTATCCCTTGGGGAGGATAAACATATTTGTTCAAATTGTGAAAACGGAGTATGAAGGGTAAGAGAATAATATATTTGATGGAATTGTCTGATTTTTGTATAGTTTGTTTGTTCTGATTGTGAATGAAAATTTCTCTTTCAGAAAAAATGACATAACTGGTGGAATGTTTATGGGCAAGGCAGAGCATTTGAAAGGATTTACACTTAATCCGGTAAGGTCATGAAATATATCTAAATCTTTAATAAGGTTTGGTAGGGAGATTAATGGTTCAGTGAGAAATAATAGGACATCGTCCACATAAAGGATTCATTTGAATTCTCTAGAGCCCTTAGTGTAACCTTTGATGTTTACGTTGTTCTGAATGACACAGGCTAGGGGTTCAATGGCCAAACCAAAAAGGAGTGGGGACAAAGGACACCCCTGCCTGGTGCTCCTTAATGGGAAAAATTTTGAGTTATTACCAGGGAGTTTAATACGTGTTTGGGGATCATGATATAAAGCTTTGAACCCGTGTAGAAATTCATTGCATAAACCATATTTGGGGAGTAATAAGTCTAAATAAGACCAGCTAATGCAGTCAAAAGCTTTGTGGATATCCAGGCTACTTATAAGTGTTGGATGAGGGTGTAAATTAGAATCTTGAATTATGTTTGTTGCTAACCTTATCTTGTCTGTGATTTGTCTACCTGGAATAAATCCAGACTGGTTTGTATGGATTAAAGGGGAAATAACTGAAGCCAGTCTATCCGTCAGCATACGGCCAAATATTTTTAGGTCAATATCAATGACTGAGATTGGGCGATAATTTTGTGGAATGGAATGATCTTTATTGGGTTTTGGTAAAAGGGACATATTTGCTAAAAGCATTTCACTTGGAAATTGATTTCCCTTTAAGATATGGTTGTATAATTTAGAAAGAGGGGGGGTCAGAATAGATGCAAATTTTTTTTAATATGTTGTGGAATACCCATCAGGTCCTGGTGCTGTAGAGGTGTTAAGGGAACTTATAATTCGATTTATTTCAATATCTGAGCATGGAGAAGTATATCTTCAAGCCAGTGAAAAGAGGATTGTTTGGATAATGTTTGAGGGGTGGAGAGAAGTTTTCTATTAAAGTCTGAAAAAATTTCCATAACTCCTTTGGAATGGGAAATAAGGTTACCTGATGAGTTACGTCATTTATAGACATGAGGAGGTTTTGTAGACTGATTTAGTTTTCTGGCGAACATGGTGGAAGAAAAGTTACTATATAGTAAGAATCGTGCTTTAGCCCATCTCAGGGCCTTCTCTGTGTCTGCTGATAATAATGTGTCTAAAGCCTTGTACACATGGTTCGATTATTGGCAGGGGATTGTCTGTTGACAGACAGTTGTCCTACAATCTTACTGTTAGTACGCTCCTTTTGACAACTGTTGTCCAATTTTCTGTCAACAAATGTTGGATGACAGGCTAATACTTTTTCGATTTGACATCAGATTTTTGTATGGTCAGTACACAAATCCATCACACAAAAGTCAAAAGTAAAAACATGCATGCTCGGAATCAGTGCTCACCAAACACAAAATTGGCAGAAGGAGCCCAAAGGGTGGCGCTCAAGAGCTGAAATTCCTCGTAGTACGTCACTATGTTCATGTTTGTGGCACGACAATTGTGTACCATTAGTATGCAAGACAAGATCCTGGCACATGCCCTTTTGACAAAAATCAGACGCTCAGTTGGCCTACAATCGTACCGTGAGTACGAAGCTTAAGGCTACATGTTTTTCTTGAATTTGGTTTAAGAGGTCCCTGGAATGGGATTGATTATGTTTGTAGTATAAACAATCTCTTTAGTGAGAAATTTTATGTCCGCTAGTTTGGATTTGTTATTTGCTGATGCTATATTAATTAAGTGACCTCTTATGACTGCTTTGTGTGCCATCCATACATCAGGTCCCCCCAGCAGGGTCCCTCCTTACATCAGGTACCCCCAGCAGAGTCCCTCCTTGCATCAGGTGCTCCCAGCGGAGTCCCTCCTTACATCAGGTGCCCCCAGCGGAGTCCCTCCTTACATCTGTGTCCCCAGCGGAGTCCCTCCTCACATCTGTGTCCCCGGCAGCACAGCACTCCTTCAAACCATGTCTGTAGCTAGTTCCTGGCTTTCTCTGTGTGTTCAGTGGAGAGGGGAGGGGGCCTCTCCCTGCCACTGAGCACAAGGGGATTAGTCCTCACGGCGGCCATCTTTTTGTAGCCTGCCGGAAGTGAATTTGTTTTCTCACTGAGAACAAAGCACCCGGCTGGGCGCCGGGCAGATGTTGCTCGGCGCGATGGATTGCTCCGCAAAGCAGCTCCAAACCCCGCCAATGAAGCGCCGCGTCTGCAATCACGTGATTGCATTGACGTGGCGCTCTCCATAGTGCACTGTGTCCAGCACCTGAACACAGTGCACTTAGTTAAAGGACATTTTTTTCAATTTTTTTTTTCTTAAAGGGGCCGTTTTAAACATTTTTTTTTTTTAATTCATTTTTTTTTGGTGACTACAGAAGGGGGGGCAGCTATGTGTTTTACTTCAAATGACAGTTTGGGAGTAGGCAGTTACATTTAAAAAAATACAATGTAAAATTGACAAGGGACACCAACATAGTTGTATCTTTGATCTTAAAAACTACGGGATAATGGTGTTGTGGTAACTTGCCCAAATAAATAAATTAAAAAAAAGCATAATAATATTATTCTTGATATCACTAGAAAAAAAAAGCCTTTGAAAATTTGTTTGCAATAACTCCATCAGTATCACCAGCAAAGCAGCTTCATTATTATCCCATTAAAGAAGAAGAGAATTTCGAGATTTCATAATTTGCGATGTCACGAATGTTAATTCTCACGAATGTTAATTCTCCATTACGAACGCTAGTTTACAAGACCGACCACTTCTGGGTCGCTCTTGCTTCCGAGGATGCGTGTTTGTACTTTGGACTTTTGTCTGGCGGACTTGTGTACACACGCTCGGAAAATCCGACAACAAATTTTAAAGCTTGCTATCCAACATTGGTCTGCAGAAAATCAGACAACAGTTGTCCGCTGGGCAGTGGAGTGCAGCTTTCATATTTAGGGGGGGCACATGGGGGGACAGGGACAAAAGTAAGGGGGCAACTATAAAATGCAATTATATATATCTATCTATATATATATATATATATATATATATATATATATATATATAGATAGATAGATAGATAGATAGATAGATAGATAGATAGATAGATAGATAGATAGATATATATATCTATATCTATATATCTATCTATATATCTATATCTATATCTATATAGATAGATATATATATATATATATGTATATATATATATATATATATATATATATATATATATATATATATATATATATATATACATATATATATCTCCTGGGGCCCTTTACTGTGATCCTACAACGGCCCTTTCACATGTTCTGCAGTGAGCTCCCCTCCTACTGTATTGCCCCCCCCCCCCCCAGGGTGGCAGAAAATAAGAGATATATGTCACCAGCATACCAAGAAAATATAAGGGTCCAAAGCAGTGGGAGAACTATCAGGGTTGCAAAGCAAAGGTTGTGTTGCCACCGGGCCCTGGTGTTCTGCCACTGTGTGATTCCCCAGCCTCCTCTTGCTGTCCTGCCCCTGCTATTGACAGCGCTGGTCTGGCATTTCTTGAAATGTACAGGCTGGTTCTCCTGTCCTAAGGACGGGAGAAATCAGTCTGTTTTTTCAGTAACTGAAAGTCCTGGTGGAGTCCTTCCTGCAACTCGCTCTTCTCCCTGCCAATGAGGATGCAGGGGACGGAGCAGATCGGGTGGCCGTGGTTGTGTGAGCACTCGCATTATGCAGTGTCAGCGAGCAGAGGGAGGGGGGAAGAATCAACCGCAGGAGTTAACTGGGGACACTCTCCCTCTTAGACATTGCCTTTTTGTAAAAAAAAAAATATTTTTTTTTTTAATTGGGGGGCACATGGTGGGGCACAGCATAATATTGGGGGGGGTCAGGGCCCCCTCTGACCCTCCCCTAGTTACACCATTGCTGATGGAGCATACAAAAGGTCGGATTTTGCGTCACTAGCCTGTTATCACAATTCCAGTCAGAAAATCCGATTGTGTGTACAAGGCTTTAGTGCGTAGGGTTCAATATTGAGTTGACCCACCCTTTACAAGTATAACAGCTTCAACTCTTCTGGGAAGGCTGTCCACAAAGTTTAGGAGTGTATCTATGGGAATGTTTGACAATTCTTCCAGAAGCACATTTGTGAGGTCTGGCACTGATGTGGACAAGAAGGTTTGGCTCACAGTCTCCACTATAATTCATCCCAAAGGTGTTCTATCTGGTTGAGGTCAGGACTTTGTGCAGGTAAGTCAAGTTTCTCCACCCCAAACTCGCTCATCCATGTCTTTACGGACCTTGCTTTGTGCACTGGTGCGCAGTCATGTTGGAATAGGAGAGGGCCATCCCCAAACTGTTCCCACAAAATTGGAAGCATGAAATTGTCCAAAATGCCTTGGTAAGCTGACGTCTTAGGAGTTCCCTTCACTGGAACTAAGGGGCCAAGCCCAACCCCTGAAAAACAACCCCACACCATAATCCCCCCTCCACCAAATGATTTGGACCAGTGCACAAAGCAAGGTTCATAAAGACATGGATGAGCAAGTTTAAGGTGGCTTAACTTGTGCAGAGACCAGAGCTGTGGGAGAGGACCAGAAGGGTGCACCAACTACAGGCTGGCTGCAAAAAAATAGTAGGGGGCGGATACAAGACCAGTCACCCTGCACATAGAGTACAGGTTAGGAAGTTAGGAAGATTCACAATCTCTAGTTGTTTTGTTTACTGTTATAACTAAGAGCGAAAGTGCAAGAAGATCCCAAATTTTGGGTTGTCACCAGAGCAGAAATAGAGGGTGAATCTTCCAATAGGGATGCTGGGTCTGGTGACCCTGGTGACGATTAGGGATTCCCTCACTTTGAAGGGATTTCCTCTCACTTTCTGTTGTGACTATGGGACAGGAAGTGAAGGGAAATCTCCCCAATGGGACACAGATGGCAAAAAAACTGACAGGGGTTCTAACCCTCCCTTACACTATCCAAAATAAAAAACAGCTTTGCCTTTAGTTTTACTTTAGCATTAGATTACTGCACAGATCTGGAAAAAAGATTTAAGTAAGCATACACTTTTCTAATGTCTTTACAGAATATTTATCTTGTAATTGATAGTTACATAGTAGGTGAGGTCGAAAAAAGTCCAACCCATGTGTGTGATTATATGTCAGTATTACATTGTATATCCCTGTATGATAGTTACATAGTAGATGAGGTCGAGAAAAGACACAAATTCAAATAAAATTTAAAAAATAAGATTAAAATGAAATTAAAATTACATTAAATAGCAAACACGTTGACCCAGAACATGATTAGATAGTTGAGGTGACCAAATATTTACTGAGACAGAAAAAATGATTAATGTGCCTATTGATAATAAACTGCGAATAATATGTGTTTATCCCTTTTCTTTATCATCTCTTTCACATAGCAGACCATAAATACAGATGTGCGCTACTAGCTTAATATTTTTTACGCCTTCAGAAAGATCATTTAAAAAAATATATATGATTAGCTATTTTAATACCTAAAAATATGTAATTGCCATAGAATAAGGTTACTGATTTTTTTTTCAAAGGCTAACATTAATATTGCTAAGTAGCAATAAACAGATGTAAATTGCTATGTGTGTTCAAACTGAAGGGCTTTTGGCAATGCCAGCTAGAGTCATGCTTGCTCCTAGTGACATGTGTAATATAATCCAGCAGCAAGACAAGGCTTCTCTGCTTGCATCAATCCCACCAAATGTCTCATAGACTTTCTCCCATGGGTGACAGTAATGTCCTGCCTCGCCCAGGGCTGCCACCTCCCAGGCACAGGCTCCACTGGGGGAGGGAGATGTCAGAGCAGACAGTGATCTCTATCACTTACAGTGCACCATGTGTTACCTAGTATAGAGTCACCGCTTTCTTATCTGTCATTTACCCAGAGGAATGACACTGGGAGCCTGTGTCTGATGTCCACAGAGTCTGGGAGCCAGGCATCACAATCCTGAGCCAGAGAGGTAAGTGTGGCGAGATTATGATCATGAATAAGGTGAATTAGGTTTAAAGTGAATTTAAAGGGATACTTTACTTGTCTATCTAAATCAGAATCAGATAATGATGTGCTTTGCATATAGTACCTATGGCGCGGATAGTCTTAATTGCTGTTGTGATTTCTCTAGCATAGGAAAAATATTTAGCAGAGATGTAAAATAACAATGCCAATTAAAAATAAATCATTGTAGTATAGTGGTATAGATAGAAGTAGAACTTTGTAGACGCATGATAACATTCTTTCATAGACATGCAGCATATGTGTGATTATACTCTGCTCTTAGCCTGCGGTATAATACAAATTTACTATATTTGTAAAATTTTCCTTAATTTGATGAAATGCTCATAGGCTGACTGTGCATGGTAAAATTGATGGGAGCCCTAAAATCGTTCAAGGATTGTATTCATTTTATTAGGGAATTTTTTCAGCATTGTATTATTATTTTATATTATGAAAATTGTAATATTATGCGATGTTATTCTACAGTTGTTTGCAAAAGAAAATATTTGTATATGTTGAAATACTGAACGATTTTCTGAAAAAATATTGTAAACATTTTTTAATTTCACATTGCTTAAATAATCTGATATTATTAATGGAAAACATTTATGTCATATGTTGACACCGGGAGTACCATATTTATCGGCGTATAACCCACACAGGCGTATAACACGCACATTCATTTTAAGAGGGAAGTTTCAGGAAAAAAAATTAAATTTTAAATAAGGAACTTTGAAGTAAAATAAGGGTCAGTGCCCATCTGCAGCCTCACCATTGCCATCAATGCAGCCTGATAAATGCCCATCTGCAGGTACACAAGTGCCATTAATGCAGCTTCATCAGTCCACATCAATGCAGCCTCACCATTGCCATCAATGCAGCAGCCTCACCATTGCCATCAGTGCAGCCTGATCGATGCCCATCTGCAGCCTGGAGCGGACAGGGAGGGGGGTGGGACGAGCGCCGACAGATTACATACAGTGAGAATCTCCTATGATAGAGAGAACAGTGGTCCAATGGCGGCCCAGGAGACAGGAGTTCCTATTACAGAGGCCCCAAGTAAACAGGAGATTCTCACTGTATGTAATCTGACGGTGCTCGTCCCGCCCCCTTCCCTGTCCCCTCCGAGGCAGCTAAAACTGAAGTATTGGCGTATAACACGCACGCACTATTTGCACCCAATTTTCATGGTGAAAAAGTGAGTGTTATACGCCAATAAATACAGTAAATATCTTGAGATCATATAGACAGCAAACAATTACAAACTTAAAAAAATGTTGTGTGTGATCAGTTTTAAAGCATTGCTTCAGGTTTAATTTCTCTTTGTTTGCGCCAAGCTATTTAAAGTAAAATGAAGTAATCAAATAAATAGTAATTGTTGAAAAATTGGTTCAAACACATATATACACATGTTATAATTTGTAGTATTCACCATTTCAGATTGTAAAGGTTTTTGTGTGTGGATTAGCGATGTTCTTATCACTTTACATAAAGTAAAATGAAACCTGGAGTTATTCTTTAATGTAGCCACACTCTATTAGGACAGTACAACATACTTGCTTCGGACTGATTTCTGTAACTACCTTAAAGGAGAAGTATGGTCAAAGCTTTTTTGGCTATACTTCTGTGGAAAAAATTACTGAATTTTTTGCACCATAAGACGCACTTTTTTCCCCCCCAAAAATGGGGGAAAATGTCCCTGCATCTTATGGAGTGAATACTGACCAGACAGCGCCCCCCCCCCCTGTCGCTGCCGCCGCATCAGAATATCGGCACTCGGCTTCTCTGTGGAGGAGAGAGGACAGGATGTGAGGCAGATCCTTGCAGGGGCATACCAAGTAGGAGCGGGGGGAGCCGGTCTGACCCGGGTGCCAAAACATGGGGGGTGTCAGTGGCGTTGCTATGGTGGTGTGCTCCGCACCCAGGTCAGTTGACACCCGCCAGATGTGACACCATCCCACGATGGCAAGAACCCTGGTTGTTTTTTGTTTCACCCAGAACACCCCATGGCGCCATGGTCTGGTCCAGTCTTACTTCCTGCTCCTTCCACTGGCAGTCCTCCTTCCTAGCTGCTGCCCGGGTGTATCTGAGGCTGAGAGCCAGTCAGCCAGCCAGAGGGGGTTGGGGATTGTAATGGTAGTGTCCTCCACTACCTGAGGTGAGCTGGTGATAAGGGGGTGGGAGGTGTGGGCTGGCATGGTATCCACTGCCCAGTCACCTGAGCTGTTGTGATAGAAGTGGCTGAAGGGGTATTTGTGTCTGCCCTGTCACCCTGAGCTGATCTGGGAAGGGGGGAGGTTGCTGTGTCCAACACCACCGCCCAGGTATAGTGTAGCTGAGCTGATTTGATAGGGGGGTGGTATTACTGTGTCTCCACCACCGACCTATAGTAGTAGTTTAATATGAAATATTTTAGAACACCATTTGGTTCAGAATATTGTTTTTCTTGTTTTCCTCCTCTAAAACCTAGGTGCGTCTAATGCCCCGTACACACGGTCGGACTTTGTTTGGACATGCCGACAACAAAATCCTAGGATTTTTTCCGACGGATGTTGGCTGAAACTTGTCTTGCATACACACGGTCACACAAAGTTGTTGGAAAATCCGATCGTTCTAAACGCGGTGACGTAAGACACGTACGTTGGGACTATAAACGGGGCAGTGGCCAATAGCTTTCATCTCTTTATTTATTCTGAGCATGCGTGGCACTTTGTCCGTCGGATTTGTGTACACACGATTGGAATTTCCGACAACGGATTTTGTTGTCGGAAAATTTTATATCCTGCTCTCAAACTTTGTGTGTCGGAAAATCCGATGGAAAATGTGTGATGGAGCCTACACACGGTCGGAATTTCCGACAACAAGGTCCTATCACACATTTTCCGTCGGAAAATCCGACCGTGTGTTCGGGGCATTAGGGTCAGGTGCATCTTATGGTGCGAAAAATACGGTAGTTTATGCCCGAGAACCAGCAATGACGTCAGAGCATTTTTTCAATGAATGCAAAGCATTCTCTGATTGGACGATGTGGAGATGTGTGGCAGGGACACTATAGAGTTGATTTACTAAAGGCAAATCCACTGTGCACTACAAATGCACTTGGAAGTTCAGTCACTGTAGATCTGAGGGAAAGATCTGATATGAGGGGAAGCTCTGCTGATTTCTATCATCCAATCATTTGCAAGCAAAAAATGCTCTTTTTTATTTTCCTTACATGTTCCCCTGAGATCTTCGGAGACTGTAATTCCAAGTGCACTTGTAGTGCACAGTGGATTTGCCTTTAGTAAAAAAAAAACAGTGTTCTCTGCTTCATCCAATTAGAGAATGCTTTGTATTCATAGGATCTGTAATAAGCCTTGTTTATTGAAGTAAGTACAAAATAGGTGCATTATTACTAGATTGAGGGTTAAAGGAGATGTCCTGCCTGAGCTCATTTGGCTGGGCTTCTTCTACGGGTCACAGGAGTGCAAACCATTTTGCACTCCTGTGACCCGTTTTCAGCAGAGAACGGTCTGAAGTCCACTCTCTGCTGACGTCACAGGAATCAGTCCAGGCACTGCGTCATCATGACAATAATGTTTGGATTTGCCAGGTGCCTGGACTGATACCCGTCTCAGCGAGCCGCTGAGAGCCTGAGACGGCCGCTCCCCGCCCCTCCACAGCTCAGCGCTCCAGTGAGCACGCGGGGGGCAGAGCGGAGAGCTGCTGACTTACAGTCAGCAGCTCTCTGCTTGGGGATCTGAGAGAACTGAGCCGTCGGTGGTGGGGACAGGGCATCGGTGGGGGACAGATGCAGCATCGGTCCTGTGCTGCATCCACCTAGGTAAGTATGATATGTAAATAAAAAAAAAACCTACTTCTCTTTTAAGGGCTTGGTTTGGGATTGTGTTGTGTTACCTGATTGGTACTGGGGGGGGGGGGGGTGATGGATTTCAAAGTGCACCTATACACTTGTATTCATTCACAAAGATCCTCAAAGATCACAACCAAGATTTTAGTCAGTTTCTTAAAACTTACAATTACTGACAGTCTTCCAAGATTCTGTTTCCATAGAAAGTAAAGGAGAAGGGAATTTTGAATTTTGATTTCAGTGCTTCTGTTGTGAACCTGAAGAGAATTTTATCCACAGTACCAGCAAAGGAAAATAAAGGCTTGCTTTAAAGTGATTTTACTATTAGTTTGGAATGTGTTAATATATTAATGTGCATATGGTGTTCACAGGTTCTATTTAAATTTGAAGGAAAATGCTGATATTATTTTGTTTTCAGAGCCAAAAGACCTGTATGAAACATAGACAGCACTAGGCCCAAGACCCTGACAAGAATCGTGTGACTTTAGTTGGGTGGACTGACCACGTAACAGTCAGAACCTTTTTAGAACACATGGGACTTACACCTATTATTTGTTAATAAGCTAATTTTACAAACATTTTCCAAAAGTTGTTATGTAATCCTATAAGACAAAATGTTTTTCTACTTTCATTGAGTAATAAAATTCTGCTTGATGAACTACTTGCACTGATGGCTTGAACCTTCATTGGAATCTGCTGACCATCACTCTATGATCCTTGTTGCATCGTAACAATGAAACTTTTCTCAGAGGCAGCATAACCACTTGACAACTGGGCACTTAAACCCCCTTCCTAACCAGACCAATTTTCAGCATTTGGTGCTCTCACATTTTGAATGACAATTACTCAGTCATGCAACACTGTATCTATATGAAATTTTTGTCCTTTTTTTCACACAAATAGAGCTTTCTTTTGGTGGTATTTAATCACCGCTGGGTTCTTTATTTTTTGCGCCGTAAAAGAAAAAAGACCGAAAAATCTGTAAAAAAATACATTTTTCTTCATTTCTGTTATAATATTTTGCAAATTAGTAATTTTTTTTCATATATTTTGGCCAAAATTTATACCGCTACATATCTTTGGTAAAAATAACCCCAATCGGTGGATATTATTTGGTCTTTTTGAAAGTTATAGAGTCCAAAAGCTATGGTGCGAATATCTGAAAATTGATCACACCTGAAGTACTGACGGCCTATCTAATTTCTTGAGACCCTAACATGCCAGAAAAGTACAAATACCCCCCAAATGACCCCTTTTTGGAAAGAAGACATTCCAAGGTATTTAGAAAGATGCATGGTGAGTTTTTTGAAGTTGTCTTTTTTTCCCACAATTCTTTGCAAAATCAAGGTTTTTTTTTTACTTTTTTTCCCCCCACAAAATTGTCATATTAACAGGTTATTTCTCACACACCGCATATGCATACCACAAATTACACCCCAAAACACATTCTGCTATTACTCCCGAGTATGGCGATACCACATGTGTGAGACTTTTACACAGCATGGCCACATACAGAGGCCCAACATGCAGGGGAGCACCTTCAGGCGTTCTGGAGCACCCAGGCCAATTCTGACATTTCTCTCCTGATTTTTCTCCTGTAAAAAGCATCATTTATTATCTAGAAAATTACCTAGAACCCCAAAACATTATATATATATGTTTTTTTAGCAAAGACCCTAGAGAATACAATGACGGTCGTTGCAACTTTTTATCTCGCACGGTATTTGCGCAGCAATTTTTTAACGCGTTTTTTTTGGGAAAAAAAATGTTTTGTGCTTTACAAAAACCAAAACAGTAAAGTTAGCCCAATGTTTTTGCATAATGTGAAAGATGAAGTTACGCCGAGTAAATAGATACCCAACATGTCACCTTTCAAAACTGCATGCGCTTGTGGAATGGCGCCAAACTTTGCTACTTAAAAATCCCCATAGGCGACATTTAAAATTTTTTTACTGGTTACATGTTTTGAGTTACAGAGGAGGTCTAGGGCCAAAATTATTGCTCTCGCTCTACCGATTGCAGCGATACCTCACATGTGTGGTTTGAACACCGTTTTCATATGTGGGCGGGACTTACGTATGCGTTCGCTTCTGCATGCGAGCACACAGGGACAGGGGCACTTTTTTTTTAATTGTTAATTTTACTTTATTTATTTTAGTTTGATGCTTTTTTCCAAAAAAAAAAATTTTTGACCACTTTTATTCCTATTACTAGGAATGCAAACATCCTTGTAATAGGAATATGGCATGACAGATCCTCTTTACAGTGAGATATGGGGTCAATAAGACCCCACATCTCACCTCTAGGCTGGGAAGCCTGAAATAAATAAAAAAAAAACGATCTTGGCTTCGATCGTAGCGGTGAGTCGGTAGAAGCGCGGGAGGGGGGGACATCCCCTCTTGCCTCCCGTAAGAATGATCAAGCAGTGGAACAGCTGCTATGATCATTCTTATGGTGTAGGGAATCGCTGGCTGAAAAAGCTGATATCTGAATGATGCCTGTAGCTGCAGGCATCATTCAGATATCCCCGCACAAAGTCAAGGACGTTGTATGACGGCCGGCAGGCGGGAAGTGGTTAAAACGCATTTTTTTATTTTAACACAAAGTTGTCCATTTATACAAAATTTCTACCACATAACATGTACATATGAAAAATGACACCCCAAAATAGATTCTCCTACTCCTCCTGAGTACGGCAATACCACATGTGTGAGACTTCCACAGCCTGGCCACATACAGAGGCCGAGTACAGCCGAGCATGGCTCAGCATGGCAGGGTATGGCTGGGTATGGCGGGGTATTGCAGAGTATGGCGGGGTATTGCGGAGTATGGCGGGGTATTGCGGAGTATGGCGGGGTATGACGGGGTATTGCGGAGTATGGCGGGGTATTGCGGAGTATGGCGGGGTATTGCGGAGTATGGCGGGGTAATGCGGAGCTGGATGTCACTGTGCAGCTCTGTGGGCATTACACATCCATCCCACAGCGCTGCAGCCATCCATCCATCCCCCTCTCCGCTCACAGTGTACCGATCGGTACACAGGAGGGGAGGAGAGGAACCGGCGTCATCAGATGACGCCGGTCTGTTTACATGTGATCGCGCCGTCATTTGATGGCACAATCACATGGTAAACGGCCGCGATCAGCGTGATGCGCCGGGTTTTCACGGATGTGTTCGGGTGCGCGCCCCAGGGGGCGCGCGAGAGGGGAATTCTGGGAGAACGTCATAGTACGCCCTCCCAGAGTTAAGCAACCGCCCTGCAGCCGTCATTCGGCTATGGGCCGGTTGTTAAGTGGATAAATAAGAGTGAGACAAGAGTCCAGTTGTTGCTTTCCAGGTGAATACAGGAGAAGTGGGCACCCCTGATGGGTTTGAAGCAGAGGTTTCCCCTAACTTTAGTGTGAAAACCTTTCTCTTTTTCATTGCCGTTTTTATCTACCACTGCCTACAGAAACAACTACCTTTGCATTTCAACTAAAGCTCTTTATTTTTGTACACTTAAAATTATTTTCCATTTCATCATACCATAGTCTTTGTTTCATGATTTTTTTATTTGTATTTTCTGTGATTGTGATGAGAATATTGTTCTACCTAAACTGAAATATGAGGATATCAGAAGTCTTATGCCTGTACACACGATAGGATTTTCCGACAACAAAACCATGGATTTTTTTCCGAAGGATGTTGGCTCAAACTTGTCTTGCATACACACGGTCACACAAATCTTGTTGGAAATTCCGAACGTCAAGAATGCGGTGACGTACAAAATCTGACTTTCCGCCAACAAAACCGTGGATTTTTGTTTGAAGGTTGTTGGCTCAAACTTGTCTTGCATACACAGTCACACAAATGTTGGCCAACAATTACGAACGTGGGAACGCGGTGACGTACAAGACGTACGACGAGCCGAGAAAAAAAAGTTCAATAGCCAGTGCGGCTCTTCTGCTTGATTCCGAGCATGTTTGGACATTTGTGCGTCGGACTTGTGTACACACAATCAGAATTTCCGACAGCAAGTTTTGTTGTCGGAAAATTTGAGAACCTGCACTCAAACATTTGTTGGTGGAAATTTCGACAGCAAACGTTCTATGGAGCATACACACGGTCAGACTTTATGACAACAAGCTCACATCCAACATTTGTTGTTGGAAAATCCTATCGTGTGTACAGGGCATTAGAGAAATTCTATAGGATCAGTCATAGGAAAAACAAGATTACAGAACTCCAAGATGTGCTCAGCTCTCTTTTTATTTTTATTCCACGAATAAGGTTTATTAATTATTATAAAGTTGAACTCTATGAAGATATAAAAGAGACAAATAATGCAGCTCCGTATTAATTAATACATTGTTGAATTTTTTTTTATGAGAGCAGTGTAAGGACCTACATTTGACTTGGTATCAGCCTCTTGCAGTCACCTGTAATGCAGACAGTTCTGGTATTTACACGCCTTACCATTTAAAAAATACATTTATTGATGTATTATTGATTACAGGGCTATGTTTTAAGCTGTGCCTGGATTTTAGCTTCAACTACAAACAGATATACACAAACACCACTTTACTCATGTATTCATAAATATATTAATAAATATTAATTTAAAAAAATGTATGTTACATAGACTAGCATATATTCCTGAATATGACAGTTTCCTGTTATCCCATCCTCATCAATACTCACACTGGGAGAGCCTGAGTTAACATTATGAGTACAATGCAAATAGTTTGAACATACTTATAGGAAAAGCACACAGAGGATGACCTCATTAGTGTACTGCTTCATTTTTCATTGTCCAATCACAGCCTTCGGGCAGGTTGGTGATCACAGTGTACAACTCAACTGCAGTAAAGTGAGATCATCAACCTGGCTTTGCTGTCTGGCTGAGGTGTCTAAATCACAAATACAATTACAAAGTCTGTGTCAGGTAATGCAGTCCTGCATACTTTATATTTATTTTAACTGTGAGTGTGGGTGCTAATTTGGAGTTCAGCTTTAAACAACAACAAGTTCTATCACATTTAATGTATGGACATGTAAAAGTAAGGTCTGTTGGCATGGACCATAAGGTGAGTACATGGATTGGAAACTGTCTACAAGGGTGAGTTCAGAGGGTGGTGATAAATGGGGAGTACTCAGAATGGTCAGGGGTGGAAAGTGGGGTCTCCCAGGGTTCTGTGCTGGGACCAATCCTATTTAATTTATTCATAAACGACTTGGAGGATGGGGTAAACAGTTCAATCTCTGTATTTTAGGACGATACAAAGCTAAGCAGGGCAATAACTTCTCCACAGGATGTGGAAACCTTGAAAAAAGTTCTGAACAAATTACTGGGGTGGACACCTACATGGCAAATGAGGTTTAATGTAGAAAATTGTAAAATAATGCATTTGGGTGGCAAAAATATGAATGCAATCTTTACACTGGGGAGAGAATCTCTGGGGGAATCTAGGATGGAAAAAGACCTGGGGGTCTTAGTAGATGATAGACTCAGCAATGGCATGCAATGCCAAGCTGCTGCTAACAAAGCAAATAGAATATTGGCATGCATTAAGAAGGGGATTAACTCCAGGGATAAAGCGATAATTCTCCCACTCTACAAGACTCTGGTCCGGCCTCACCTGGATTATGCTGTCCAGTTCTGGGCTCCAGTCCTCAGGAAGGATGTACTGGAAATGGAGCGAGTACAAAGGAGAGCAACAAAGCTAATAAAGGGTCTGGAGCATATTAGTAATGAAGAAAGGTTGTGAGCACTGAACTTATTCTCTCTGGAGAAGAGATGCTGGACAGGGGATATGATTTCAATTTACAAATAACTTACTGGTGACTCCACAATAGGGATAAAACTTTTTTGCGGAAGGGAGTTCAAAAAGGCACATGGTCACTCATTAAAAAATTAAAAGTAAAGATGTTTAAACTTAAATTGCATAGAGGGTTCTTTACTGTAATGCCCCGTACACACGATCTGACTTTCCGCCAACAAAACCGTGGATTTTTGTTTGAAGGTTGTTGGCTCAAACTTGTCTTGCATACACACAGTCACACAAATGTTGGCCAACAATTACGAACGTGGGAACGCGGTGACGTACAAGACGTACGACGGGCCAAGAAAAAGGAAGTTCAATAGCCAGTGCGGCTCCTTCTGCTTGATTCTGAGCATGCGTGAACTTTTGTGCGACGGACTTGTGTACACACGATTGGACTTTCCAACAACAAAGTTTTGTTGGCGGAAAATTTGAGAACCTGCTCGCAAACATTTGTTGGCGGAAAGTCCGACAGCAAATGTTCGATGGAGCATACACACGGTCGGACTTTCCGACAACAAGCTTACACCCAACATTTCCCGTCGGAAATCTGACCCTTCCACAGGCGGTGGTTTCAGCGGGGAGCATCGATAGTTTAAAAAAACTATTAGATAAGCACCTGAAGGACCGCAACATACAGGGATATACAATGTAATAATGACATATAATCACACACATAGGATGGACTTGATGGACTTGTGTCTTTTTTCAACCTCACCTACTACT
Source organism: Lithobates clamitans (assembly GCA_037952925.1). Classification (NCBI taxonomy): domain Eukaryota; kingdom Metazoa; phylum Chordata; class Amphibia; order Anura; family Ranidae; genus Lithobates; species Lithobates clamitans. The sequence continues at coordinate 5,290,730 of JBBGZY010000017.1, read as the reverse complement.
GTAAATATATTTTATTTTTAACAATGCTTTTTCACATAAACTGCCACATAAATTTGATGTAATATTATGCCTCAATTTTAACAGGACAGATGCTTACATCATAGTGTTTTGGCACACCGCACTATGGGGACATCTTATTAATCAACAATTTGTTTTTTTCTGTTTTTTGTTTTTTTGTTTGTTTTTTTGTAGTGTATCATAAGACATGGGAAATGGCTCCATGAAACCCAAGCCACTGAGGCAGCGACATGGACAACTACTGAACTTTTCTGTCAGCGCCTGCAGTAGTCTTCACAATACGGATGCCACTGATGGAAAAGTTTGGGAACTTGAGAGAGAGCTCAGGCTGAAGGACGAGGAACTTCTGAAAAAAGAACACATATTTCAGGAGTTGCAGGAGCAGTTCACCAAACAAACTCAAGCGATTGCAGAAATCACAGAAGAACTTCAAAGCAAGTGTGTTCAACTTAACAAACTGCAGGATGTTATTAATATTCATGGGGGGCAGTCTTTAACACCCACTTTAAAAATGTTGCACTCTTCCCCAACTAAACATCTCCAGACATCACCTTCAAGAGCTTTACAAACGTCACCATTTAAGACTTTGTCTGGGTTTTTTAACAACAGCAAAAGAAAAGGAGCCAAGGAGGGCATATCTGCTGAACCAACTACCAGGCTTTATGATCAAAGCAATGCACCAAAGTTTTCATTTGAGAAAGCTTGTGTTAGGAAAGATTTAAGGTGAGTTCTAATGGTTAATGCAAGGTTGTCTTCCTTAATAGTATAAAAGCAATGTTTGATTTCCTAGGTGTGCAACCCAAAGCTTAAACATATATGTGCATGTGTGCATGTGTATATAAACTGACGGTGTCAGTAGAGCAGTGGTTGGTGTCATAAGGGCAGAGATTGGTGACAGTAGGGCAGTGGATGGTGTCAGTAGTTTTTTTTTATTATTATTTTATTTTATTACTTTTTACAATTGTAATTTTTTTTTTTACAATTTTTTTGAGGAGAAAAAAGAAAAAAAGGAAAAAAAAAATTGGTTAAATATCAGGGGTCTAAACAAGGGGAATATGTGCCATACAGGGTGATTAGGGTGTGCCCAGGCACACCTGGCACGCCCTGTGCCCTCATCTATGTTTGAGTTTCTTTTTGTCAGCATAGTTTCATTTTTCATTCTGGGATAATGCTTAAAGCAGAGTTTAATTTTACCATTGAATGATTCTGCCACTACTTTTTTAACATTGTAATACCATCAATATTGTCTTTCCTGAAATGGGCACACTTTTGCGAGTTTAGAATAAATTGCCTAGTTCTTCTTTAAAGCCCAGCTCTAGGATATTATCAATCAGATAAGCAGTATCTGGTGAAAAACAAAAACTTGGGGGGTATACCCTAAAAATGCATTACATTAAAGATGGTATCTGATGAGCCCAATTAATTTTGTGTCATGGACTAAAAAAAAACATTCAGATCAGGAGTTCTGACTTCCCTTTAATTATATTTGCTACATATGCCCTTTGCAGGTTAATGGCTCAGAATATTTGTAGGTTAAATGTTAACTGTAAACAACTATTGTTTTCATACAAAAATCAGCACAGACAGTTATCAGGCTTCTTTCGTTAATTCAATTAACTTGGTGAACATTATTGAGGTATTTTTTGTTGAATTTACACAGTATTATGCCTTTACATATTTGATATTTTCAAGTTCTGGAGTACTCATGACCTATAACATTGATGATACAGTATAAAACTAAGAATTTTAATTTCAGTGCTGTTTTGGCCCTTATCTTGGGTGCCAAGTTCCCGTTGTGCAAGAAAAGAATTAAAGACTAATTTAAAAAATTGACAGTAAACAATATCCTTATTCTCCAAAATGAGTCCATACACATCCACTACATAAAAAAAGCCCTGTAACCTATTTTTCATGGAATAGTTTCTTACTGTGTTTTTATGCCTTCTGCTAATGTCTTTAGTAAGGTCCTGGAGCTCCCCCCCCCTCCCCACACTTCTGTTTCTTTGGAAGGAGTAGTTGTGGTCATGTGCATTGCTCTATCCACACTATAGGTCCCATATAGTACCTAGTCCATTTTGGGAGCAAGAAGGAGAAGGTGGCTAAGTTTTACAGTAGAGTAGAGGATGAATGTAGCCACCCTTTAACAGGAAGTCAGATAACAGCACAGAAAAAGTGAATCTGGGGATTCAGAGGAGGCAGAGAGCAAAAAAAGATACTTTTCTGTGCTAAAAATACATACTTGAATAGAATAGTTTTTGTAAACCAGAGTTTTCTGTCCATTGTGTCAGTTCGGTTTGAAGCACGGTAGGAACAAAAGGTTGTGCAATAATTTGAATTTATCTAGCCATGATAAAACACACAGTTTCCAGTTTAAATGTATAGTCCACAAATGATATCAGATTTTTACTACAATTAATATGAAATAGTTAGCTCTTTTTCCCTGATAAAACTGCTTCCTTTAAGAGTGCTCAATCAGTGGCATTGACTAGATACAATAAGCCATAGATATCAACTGTAAATGCTCCCTTGGATATTGATGGACAAGTCAGAGAGATGATGATCAGTATTAGCCACACTGAAATTTAACAAATTACTGAACAACAACTGTAAGGCAGCTGCCAATATATTCTCACTGTAAGGACAAAAATCCTTCTTGTCCTGGTCAGTACCAGTAAAATAAATTCCCTTGATTATTCACTTGTTCGACTAATTCTACAAATTATAGCAGAAAATGTTATAATGGTTAACGGTTTCAAATGAACGTTTAGGGGTGAACCCCCCCCCAAAAAAAGAAGCATGGCCATACTTCTGGCTGAGCACAATAAAACTGAATGGCATTTGTAAAAAGAGAAAAAAATAAAGACAGGAGAAGAGCCAGCTTAGGTCTGTCAAAGTCACATTTGTGGCTCTACTCCAATTATGAAGATCTCTCTGCTGTGTTAAGCAAAGGGAACTTAGTGGAGTATTACAGGCTACACACCATGATCTGTATTTTATGAATGGGATGTAACATTTGACCCATGGTGTGTGAAACCCAGTAGGGTACAAAGGAGAGTAGATGGCAATATCTGCCATCTAAATATCGAAATCTGCCATATCTAAATTTACTTCAGTCTCTATACCTTAATTTAGCTTTCTTTATTAGCCGTTTGAATTTCCCTGTTTAGCATGATCCAGACTTCGGAAGGGATAGGCAACACTTCTAGCCTTCTAGGTTTTACTACATTGCACTACACAAGGAACTTGCTAATCTCATCGGTGTGTTTGTTCCTTTACTATCCAATCAGAGGCTGGGGTGAACCTTAACAAACTTGTGTTGCTTTAACTGTAGAAGAGAAAGGTTAGGTCAGATCCTGGAAGTGTTGCCTGACATGGGATGTCCCAATTTGAAAAAAACTAGTTGAATAAATTTACATTTTGTGGAAGACACGCTACTTTGCACATATGTCAACTGTAAATTTAGCTGTTTTACCTTAACTCTCTAAATGTAATGCTGAAACTATGCAAATTATATTCAATACTTAATGTCTAAATCGTAGTGAGAGGAAAATACTCACAGAGCAATAAGCAATGTTTGCACATTTTCTGCAGGAAATATTGATAGTTTTAAAGACATTAATAAGTAATTAATTAATTAATATAAAAATAAAATTATTACTACTCATAAATGTATTACCAACCAGAAATAGTGGCACAGTCTACATCAGAGCTGCTCTCATATACTCTGATCATAATTCAAGGAAATCTCCTATAGAGCAATGTGAAGATCTTCCATTTCCATCTCCTTTACCATTTCAAAAGCCAAACTGGTTTTTAATAGTGTCCTTGTTCCATAAGAGCTATAACAAGACTTGCTAACTTTCAGAATTGTCTTTTGGCTTTAATATAGTTATAAATGATTTGCTGCTAAGATAGCATGTATTTAGTATATACAGTATACTTAATAATGTATAATGTATTATAAGTAATACATTATTATGGGACAATTATGTGCAACCACTAGATCATCTTTTTTTGTGATAAAATCTGGTACCATACCATATAATTGTCCAAAACTTTGTTATTACGAACAGGAGAAAATGTATTGAACTTTTGCAGTATGTGAGCTAATTGCACTTGGTGTCTCCATGTGACCCAGTTAAATATGTGGTTAGCAGGCAAGTAGAGAGAGCACTATAAATAATCCTGTAATATCTCTAAACATCTATAATAAATCTGATGAGGAGATAGCAGAGACTGCCTGGGGTCTGTAGGTAATGCCAGCAAACTGCAGTGCAGCCTGAAAGCTCCTAAACTTGGTGTAGGCTTGAGTGATGGCCCCTTTAAAGTGCAGGAGAGGCACAGGCCACCACAAGAGGGGAGGGCACAGCACTGTGATTGGCTGCATTGGTGTCTGGGAACCTAAGCCTCCCAGTGACAGTGGAGGGAAATGGAGTGCAACACCAGGCAGAAGAGAGCAGTGGGAATTAGGTGGCCAGCAGCCCAGGAGACAGATGGGATAAAAACCCTCTAGGTACCAGGGAGGCCAAAAACCTTGGGCCTCCTCCAATTCAGCCCTTTGCAGGCCCACAAGGACCACCAGAAACCCAGGGTCAGAGAGGGAAAGAGCAGCCAGAGAAGAGGAAAGGCACAGGCTCTGTTCAGCCCCCTACATACTAGCCTCCCGGGGCATCATGGCCTCTCCTTTATCCACCATCATCTAGCCAGTGTGGTTTACACTTCATTCACCTGCAGAAAGCCTGCGGGTTTTGACTGAAAATACACTTCAATGGTTATCTTGCACTAAATGTGGTTTAAAGAGTAGACTGGAAGCATTGTAGCTTAGTCCTTCCTAGGAAAACCTGTTTACCATCCTTGCTGTTGACATCAGAGTTACATATCCAAAAATATTCTGCTATGAACTTAAAATGCTGACAGATTCATACAATCAGCCCCACACTTTGCACGATCAGAAAATATGGTCCAGGGGATAGATTAAAAAGGAGGTGGTCCCCAGCCGAAGGTGTGGGCCAGTAATTATTTTCATTATATAAAATAATCCCATGTCATGCTTCAATTTTTTTTTCAACCCTACTTTAAAATAATATTTATTTTTTTTTACCGGAAGCAGATGATGTAAGTAAGTAAGTATTTTAATTTAGAGCAGTAAGTCATAAAAAAGGATTCTCTAAAAACAACTTGTCATAATCAAGTTTATTCAGGAAATCAGTGCAATGAACAACAGTGACATGTAAAGCATAGCAATATATAGACACCAATCAGATTTTGGTGACCTCATATCTGTGAAGGACCCCTCCCTTCCAGTTGATTAATTTTCTCAGTTTTCTTTGCTTTGATCAATTGTCAAAATACTTTCAATATTTTGTGATGTGTATTTACCAATGAAATTCCAGATTAAATCAGTCACGTTGAAAGGCATGAAACTATAGAATAGCATATGATGATGTCCTTATGTAATAAGGAAAAGTGGAACACTTAAAGTGTAATTCATACAATGGACTTTAAAATTCTTCTTTTAACTGTCTGCCAAAATCAATTTTCTGAACTTTGATTATCAAGGGTTGTAGTGTCATTGTTGTTTGTTGTATCTTAATAAATATGCTCTAGCTCAGTTTTTAAATCAAAAGTTATGCAATGTGCTATTGTTATGTATTTATTACCTGATTGACGTCCCTACAAACAATCATTTTAATGTTTTTTTACTCAACAAAAAATGCTTTATTAATAATTTTTGAATACATTTCAATACCTTGGATAGGCATAATTTATCTATCATTTTTCTTTCCTTTCTCTATAACAGTACTTTTATTCTGCTAGCGACAAACATGTATAGATGTATAGGAGAACATGATCTGTTTTTAAGTGCTCACCATATGGAATTCCCTGTGACCTACATCCCAATTAGCTGCTAGTGTTTTTCCTGTGGGAATACAATGGCAGGTTGCACAAATCACAAGGCAATTAGTACTGAACATACCTTTTGCTGGGTGAGTTAAAAGGATTAATAGTTACGTCTTAATCGATATTTCTGCATCCTAGCTAGGAGCTTTACTTGGTCCATAGTCAGACTTATTTCAAAGCTTAAAGTTTTGTGGACTATGTAAACCACAGTTTAGTTGGTCAGGGTGTGGTATTCATTTATTTCCACCATAGCAATTATTTAGAGATGTAGGCAGCATTGCTTCACTACAATACTAGTTATATTATAATCCCTGCCTGATGTTGTGTGGTTTATACAAAATGCCAATTATACAAGCTGCAGGAAGCCATTGATAAAATGGAAGTACGGTAATTCATATACGTATCTACTTACTTGTTGAAGTCAAAGTAATAGGTAAGAATGAAACTGTATTTTAATTTTATTTCTCATTTACATATACTGTACTGTTTGCATGTCACAGAGCATTAGTTATTTTTACATGCTTGTTCAGTCAGTGACTTAGAAAGTTATGACGTCAGTATTCATTGTGATAGTTAGGTAACTAGCTTCTTTAGTAGGAATTTAACAACAGGAGGCCCCATAAGAAAGTATTGCTTTAAAGCCTATGTCAAGGCAAATTAATAAAAAAATTAAAAACAAACAAACATAAGCATGTGGATTCAGCCCTGTCTACTGATTTTTTGATGGATTACATGGGACACAACCATCTCCTCACCTCCTCTTCCCTACCCTTCCCATATCTGTAAATGCTTCTTGTTCACAGGAATTTATCAGCGAAAAAGGTTTCTGCCAGAAATGTCTTTTTGCATTTCTGAACAGACATAACTGATCGCTTTTATCTGTATAATTAGTAGACCAAAGAGAAGCAAATATTATACATTCAAAGCAGTTCTGTTTTCATTAAAACATTGTTTGCAGTCCCTCTACAGCAGAGTTCAGAGAGGATGGAGAAGCTTCACAAGGAGCCAATCAGTTAATGTGCTGACAAGGAGAATGCTGACTGGAGGAGAGAGTAACAGAGAATTTAGCTGATAGCTGTGCTGATTCACATTTACTTTTAGTCTCTTTTACTGTCAGTCACAGGGTGTAAATTGGTCAATGACAACGTGGGCTCATTCAACCTGGAATATTTGGTACATCTTGTGGTATTAAAAAGTACTACAGCGGGAGGAAGGGTTGTTGCGGGAAGTTGGAGGGGGGGGTTCTGCTAAGCAATATTCTAAAAACATAAAAATATTGGAATCTTTTACGAAGGAAAGGCATCAATGCAAATAAATGTCTTCTCAACTGAGCCTTACTTAATCCAAATCCTAAACAAGTTCCTTGTCCCAGGTAGTGTGTCTCTTTTTTTTTTTTTTTTTTTTTAGTAGGGTTTGGGGTAAATAAATAAAAGGAATTAAAGGGAGGATTAGAGAATTAAGTAAGGAAGAAGATTTTGGGAATAAGTTTTGTGGTACTGAGGTCTTACTGTAGGTAAATTATAAAGGTATAATTTATGGATGTTTATGTAGAGATTAAGAAAGTTTGGTTTGAGTTAACATAAAATGTAAGTTTAAAGTATCGAATAGATGTATTTGTAAGTGCTGAAATGTGTTGTAATTATGTATTTTCTATCACCCTTTATATAAATAAAGAATTTAAAACTAAAAACAGCAGCAGTCCAGCAAAATGTTCCTCTAGTCTAGTGCTTTATAGCTAAGTCTGGCTCTCTGAGCTGACACAAACATACAAATAGCTTAGCTTGCTCGAGCTGATCCTAATCAGCATATTCATCAGGGAGAAACTAAAGCATGGTCCATAGAATAAGGAAAACACCCAACCCTGCTTGTGAGGACTTCCAGAGAAACCAGCCCCACTACAGGTTTTGTAAATCAAAAGTAAATACAGTAAATACATTTCTTTACCAGAAAGACATGCTGGCTTCACATTAAAATGAATATTTAAGAAACTGTGGAGCCACATAATATTGAGTAGGTGCCCCTTTTGCCACCAAAACAGCCTGTTTGCCACCAAAAGAGCCCCGACCCATCATGGATGCAAATAGACCTCTGAAGGTATGCTATGGTATTTGGCACTAACCCCCCAGTATCAGATCTTTTAAGGCCTGTAATGCTGCGTACACACGAGCGGACTTTTCAACCGGACTGGTCCGATGGTCTATCCGACGGACTTCCGACGGACTTTCCGAACAAACGGACTTGCCTACACACGATCATACCAAAGTCCGACGGATTCGTACGTGATGACGTACGACCGGACTAAAATAAGGAAGTTGATAGCCAGTAGCCAATAGCTGCCCTAGCGTTGGTTTTCATCCATCGGACTAGCATACAGACGAGCGGACTTTTCAATAGGAACTGGGTCCGGCGGAGTTCCGCCGTAAAGATTTGAAACATGTTCCAAATCTAAAGTCTGTCAGATTGTCGGAATGTCCGAACAAAGTCCGACTGTGTGTACGGGGGCATTAGACTGGGATGCCATTAAAGTTCATGTGCGTGTAAAGGCAGGAGTCCCAATACTTTTGGAAATATAGTGTATCTGCTGATTGGTGGCACATTGCTGTAGCAGGCAGGGTTTCCTTGCTATGTTATGTGGAATTTCAAGAAATGCCTAAGCAGTATTCTAAAAATGAACTTTTTATCTGAAACTCTTCTTGAAAAATAGCAGTGCACTTGCTATGTGAGGGTGCCCAAGCACTCCTGTGCCTAAAGCCTCTTAACTGTATATCTGCAGTGTGATTATAAAGCAGTGCTAGTCTCCAGAGATTTAAAATGAGATGTCGCTATTGCTCACTGTTCTCCCTGCTGGAGACTTTAACAAGAGGGTACAAAGCCCTGCCTTCATATACCCCCATAATGGTAGGTTAATAATGGGAAAGAACAGTTGCAAGGAGACCACAGGCAAAACTATTGACTATTTTTAGGCACAGATTCCAGTTGCTCTTTAGGCTCCATTCACATGGGCACTGTGGCTCATACAGTGTGATTTTTTTGTTGTTGATGTGTGTGTTATAATATATACCTTCTTTGTCTTTACAAGTGAGAAAAAACTTATAACGGATGCACTGTACAAGAATCAGTTTCTAAAACGACTTGATCCTCATCAAATCCAGGATATGATAGAATGCATGTACGAAAGAAGATATGCCCAGGGAGAACATATTATAAAACAAGGGGAACCGGGCAGTCATATCTTTGTATTAGCCGGTAAGTTAACCATAGTATTCTTTTTTAGCTGAACACATGCTGGATGGACCTGTCCTCATTACTCAGCTGTGGAAATGTTAAGCTCTGACTAAATCTAGTCATGGAGAAAAATAGCAGGTGATGCGGTCAAACTCTTTCACGCTGCACTCAATATGGACTTAACCAAACAGATCTGCTAAAATGGAAGCAGAGTTCCAACAATAAAGTACTGTTGTTAAACATAAAAAGTTGCTGTATTCATAGCTATTTCTGGATGCTAAAGAGACCACACTTGGTATCCCAATACACCTAAAAGTTAGCATTTCACTGTGTGTGCCTGCATTATATATGCAAATTCTAACCTCAGCAAACATTTAGTGGTGCGCACTTCGTAGACATATCCAAATGCATCATATTCTTTTTTTAAACCTTGTATGAAAACAGTTTTAATAGATTTTAAAGAGCCTTCTCCACCCAAACTGATATTTTAGTTGTTGGTAGATGCTAGGGAGATAAGCTAATGGTTTCTTGTACCTCTCAGAGGTTCTACATTGTTTCTCAAGGGGATCTAGGTCTCCCTGTTGGAGTTTTTCATGTATCTTATTTTATTAAAGTGCATGTATAGCCGCAACTATTTTTGTTAGTTTTGGATTGAGTAAATAAGAGTTAATGTATAACTAAAGACAAAACTTTTTTTTTTTTTTGGATAAAGTGGGGACGGATTAGATCATCTCTCAGGTTTTTATTGCTGTATGTGCCACCATTAGGAAGATTCACATTCTCTATTTGTCCCGTTTACCATTATCACAAAAAGTGAAAGTAAAAGAAAATGTCCTAATTTTGAGTTGTCCTAAGAACAGTAACAGAGGGGGACTCTTCCAATGGTGACAGTTCTGTTGACAATCAGAAATTTACTCACGTTGGAGGGATTTCTTCTCACTTCCTGTATGGCAATGGGACAGGAAGTGAAGTGATATCTTTCCAATGGGACACAAATGGCTAAAAAATACTCCATCCAAAATGAAAAAAAAGTTTGCCTGTAGTTTTACTTAAAAACTCCTATCTGGATATTTTGGTGTTTGTGTTCTGCTGGATTTCCCTTCAATTCCTGCCTTGGAGGCACACTACAGAGTGAGAATAATTCTCCCTAAAGTGAGGGAAATTTCAATCTTAGGCAATTGTCACCAGAATATTTGTCCGCAAAGGAAGATTCCCCTTCACCTCTGATCACCAGAGCAAATGGGGTGAATCTCCCCAATTGCCTCCCAACACAGACTGCAATAAGAGCATGGCTTACCTTTAACCCTTCATTACTCCATTCAAAACTAAAAAAGTATTTTGCCTTTACAGCCACCTTAAAGCCTAAATTCCAGGTGCATCAAAACAAAGGAAGTTCAAAGGTTAATGCCCTGTACACACGACCGGTTTTGCCGTCGAATAAACTCTGAAGGTTTTTACGACCGAATTCCACTCAAGCTGTCTTGCATACACACGGTCACACCAAATTCCAACCCTCTAGAATGCGGTGACGTACAACACGTACGGCGGGGCTAGAAACGCCAATAGCTTCCATTTCGTACTTGCTTCAGAGCATGCGTCTTTTTGGTGCGTTGGAACAGCATACAGACGAGCGGTTTTTCCGATAGTAATTTGTTCCGTCTGAAAAGTATAGAACATGTTCTCTATCTAAGTCCGTCTGAATTTACGACAGAAAAAGTCCGATGGGGCATACACACGGTTGGAATATACGATGAAAAGCTCCCATCGGACTCTTTCTGTCAGAAATTCCACACGTGTGTACGCGGCATAAGGCTACTTTCAGACTGGGGCGGGCGGGCGTCGGTGGCAAAGCTATAATTTTAGCGGCGCTTTTCAGCCACTAGCAGGGCGGTTTTAACCCCCCACTAGCAGTCGAAAAAGGGTTAAGTGTAGCGGCACTTTGCCGGTGGTTTGGTGGCGCTGACCCATTGTTTTCAATGGGCAGGGGTGCTGTAAAGATGCGGCTTGCAAGACTTTTTTTCACCATCCTGCAAGCACACCGCTCCAGTGTGAAAGCCCTCAGGCTTTCACACTGGAGAGACAGAAGAGGCTTCTTACAGGCACTATGCGGGCGCTATTTTTAGTGCTGTAGCGCCTGTAAAGTGCCTCAGTGTGAAAGTAGCTTTAAGCCATGTACATACGATCAGATTTTCCAACGGGAAATGTTTGATGACAGACTATTGGCGGAAAATCCGACCGTGTGTTTGCTCCATCGGACAATTGTTGTTGGATTTTCCGCGGACAAATGTTGGATCGCAGGTTTTTAAATTTTCCGCAGACAAATGTCTGTTGTCGGATTTTATGAGCGTGTGTACACAAGTCCGTCGGACAAAAGTCCAAAGTACAAACACGCATGCTCGAAAGCAAGGATGAGCCAGAAGCGGTTGGTCTTGTAAACTAGCGTTGGTAATGAAGAGTTAACATTCGTGACGTGGCATATTATGAAATCTCGAAATGCAGAGCACATTCTCTCCTTTTTTAATGGGATAATAATGAAGCTGCTTTGCTGGTGATACTGATGGAGTTATTGCAAAACAAATTTTCAAAGGCTTTTTTTTTTCTAGTGATATCTAGAATACAGTAATATTACTATGCTTTTTTTTTTATTTGGGCAAGTTACCACAACACCATTATCCCATTATCCCAAAGATACAACTATGTTGGTGTCCCTTGTCAATTTTACATTGTATTTTTTTTAATGTAACTTCCTACTGCCAAACTGTCATTTGAAGTAAAACACATAGCCAAGTATTATTCTCCACAATTTTTTTATTGTGCATTTAAAAAATAAAAATAAAATTAGACATGCTATCTGCCAATAGAACGTAACCAAAAAGTGCATTCTCTGCATCTAAAAATATAGAAAATATGGGGCGTGTCCAGGATGGCGGCGTGAGCGGTCGCATCTCTCAGAGCTCCGCCGGGGCCTAAGTACAATCCGCGGCCATCGGACCCTAATACACCCTAATCAGTGGCCTGAAGTTAACAGGGACACTGCCTGATAGGTAACCTGCCTCCCAAGCCCCGGTGGACCCATACCAGGAAGTGCGGGCCTGAGATTGCTGGAGGCCTCGGCCTCGCGTGGTGTGCGTCGGACCGGGGGCCTCTCCCGCAGCGGGATCGCGTGGCGGACCTGCGGGACTACATCCGGAGCACACCCGGCTTTGTCCTCCCTCCGGCTGCGGCTGCTGCCTGTGAGACCCCGGCCGGATCCCCCCCCTCGCTGCGGACGCGGCGGCCTACGGACTGCACTAGGCCTCAGGTGAGACCGCGGTCTCGCCTACACGGACGGCCGGAGCCGCCGCCGGAAGTCCCGACGCTCACAGAGGGCCCCATCTCACCCTGCTCCAACAACACCAGGGGTGGCCTACCTGACATCAGCCTGATCCCAGAGGTGCCGAAGACCCCAGCAGCCCTACGGAGGATCTGAATGAGGCGACGCCAGTCGGGCGCAGCGGCCGGTAAGGGGAAAAAGTACAAATTCCCTCCTTCCCCTGAGATAACCCCCCCACAGCCAGTTCCCCCTCAAACACCCAGGCCCACCCGCAGTGTTTGTAGAGCCTCACAGACTGCACTAATGGAGGCTGAGGAAGCAAGACCCCCATGGTTAGCCGAAGTAATGGCGGCCATAGCCACATGCCAGTCCACGCTCACAGCAAAAATAGACGCAGTGCAAATGGATGTAGGCCTATTGAGGCAGGACATGGATAAACTCCGCTCCAGGGTGACAGAAACAGAGCAGAGGGTCAGCAACACAGAGGACACAGTCGCAGAACACAGCGCAGCACTTCACACACTCCAAACAAAGGTGAAGGCCCTGGAGTATCGGGCAGAAGACGCAGAAAATAGGAACAGGCGTAACAACCTACGTATAGTCGGTCTGGCGGAGGGGGCAGAGGGAAGCGACCCAACAGGGTTTGTGGAGGGCATGCTGCGGAACCTTCTGCCGGACGCCCGTTTCTCTCCTCACTACGCGGTGGAAAGGGCACACAGAATTCCGCCCAGACCTGGCCCCCCAGGGGCTCCCCCCCGAACTTTCATTTTGAGACTCCTCAATTTCCGGGATAGGGACGAGATTCTGCGCGCCTCCAGAGTTGTGGGCGATTTAAGACACCAAAATAACAAGCTGATGATCTTTCCTGACTACTCGATAGAAACACAAAAACTTAGGAAGTCATTTGATCATGTGAAAGTAGCGTTGAGGGCCCGTAACATCCGCTACAGTATTTTATTCCCGGCGCGCCTGAGGGTCCAAGATGGAGAAACGGCCCGATTCTTCACCTCCCCTCGGGAGGCATCAGCCTGGCTGGAAACACTGCCCCATGACCGACAGCAGAGAGCTTGACACGTGAATATTTCACATGTGCACTTGTACCTAGTTGGAGCCTTGAACACCAAGCCCCTGCAACAATCAACATTGCATTCATCAACTTGATCCCCGCACCGAGGATGGTTGGATGCACTGGTTTGCCTGTTTGAAAAAGCCTGCCTTTACAAGGATCCAGGAAGAAACCAAGTCTGAACCCCTGGACAGTTACACCAGGAGACTGTTAAAGTTAAAACTACATCGGAAAGAGTACTGCTCCCTCTCACGTGGAGACCGCGGGGCGATGGAGTGGCACACGCACCACTGATGGCGGATTTTTTACCCTTTTATTTTTCTTCAAAAATGTTTTTTCTCCTTCCCCCCTTTTTTGTGTTGTTTAGTCCCCCTTTAATTCTCCATCTACTTACACTTGTACGCAAGTAAGGGAAGGGCCCTGCACAATGCTGTTTTATGGGAAGGAACTCTTTTTTCCCCCTTTTTTCTTTTTTCTTAACCCTTTTTATGGCAGGGCCCCCAGACAGAAGTTGTGAAGCTCCGGCGGAGCCTCAGGCCAGCGGAGAGCGACTCGGCTCACTTGAGCCCCTCAGGAACTTCGAGGGGTCGAAACGCCTCTTGCACAGGACCCCCCTTTTGCAGCCGGCGTGCTGATTTCGGTTGGGATGGATACCTGCCTCAGTTTCAAGGGGTTGGGTGGGGTGGGGGGGAAGGGTAGCTGCCCCATAAGGGCAAGTTTATTGTTAAGGGTTAATCTTTTGGTTTCTAAAAGTTTGATTTTGATAATATGTTTTTTGAATGCATTGCAGGCCTCAGTACTGTACGACTTGGGATACTATGCCCTCCGCACCGGGTTGGCGGCCTCGGGGGGAGAGCGTCCTCTAAATCCAAGCACACCCACTTTAATACACAACTATGGCATCACTTAACATCTTGTCCTGGAACACCAGGGGTCTGAACTCATCGGTCAAAAGATCACTGGTGTTCCAATACATTAAAGCTCACGGCCCACACATCTGCATTTTGCAGGAAACCCACTTGCTGGGTAGTAAAATTATGGCCCTAAAGAAACCCTGGATTGGGCATCATTACCACTCCACATATTCCAACTTTGCACGGGGTGTAAGTGTCCTAGTCCATAAGTCTCTCCCCTTCAGGTTGCTGGACCTGGTGCTGGACTCGGAGGGTAGATATGTTGTGGTTCACGCCCAGATACACTCTATGAGATGGGTGATTGTGGGAGTGTATTTACCCCCCCCGGCCTCAATACCTCTCCTGAACCAAGTGGCCTCCAAAATAGCTGACTTCCAAAGTGACAACGTAACCATTTTAGGCGATTTTAATTTAGCCCCCAATCCGGAGATCGACAGAATGTCCTGTGCTGGGCACTCCCACCCCGGCCTGGCGGATTGGGCTGAATTATATGGTTTGACGGACGTGTGGCGGTGGAGGAATCCTCACCTTAGGGCCTATACCTGCCACTCGGCCTCTCATAGATCCTTCTCCAGAATTGATTTAGCTTACGTAGACCGCACGGCCTTGGCTAGGGTGAGAGATATCAAAATTCTCCCCCGGGGAATCTCGGACCATGCACCGCTCCTTCTGTCGTTAAACGTCTCCTCCACACCGGGAGTTTCCCTGTGGAGACTATCTAGATTCTGGGTAACGGACGAGGTGGTTGATGGACACTTCAGAGAGGCAATGGGGGAATACTGGGACATTAACCCAGGCTCAGCCAGTGCAGCTACAGTATGGGACACTTTCAAGGCATACACTAGAGGAAGATACCAGACCATTATAGCTAAAGTGCGTAGGGAGAGGAGAGCAGACTTGGAGGCAGCTGAGGGGAAGGCGGACCTGCAGGAAGCACTATTTCTTAGGACCAAACACCCCGGTGACTATGACGAGCTTCAGAGACTGACTGGGGAAGTAGTCCGCATCCGCACCTCTCTCACACAGAAACGTCTTCTTGCCCAGACGCACCGCATATTTGAGCAAGGGGAGAGATCCGGGAAGCTATTGGCATGGCTGTCCAGGGAACAACAGGGGGGGCTGTGTATACCACACATAAAGGGACCTGACGGATGTCTCAAATACGACCCAGACGAGATAAACGAATGCTTCGCCTCCTTCTATAAAACTCTTTACAGATCCAGGGCCGCACACACCAAGGAGGAACTGACCACTTATCTAGAGCCTTTTGACTTCCCAGTTCTCACTACAAAATACCGTGACAGTCTTGACGCCCCTATCACCACAGATGAGCTGCTGAAGGCTCTTAAGACTCTCCAGGCGGGCAAATCTCCGGGTCCGGACGGAATACCGGTCGAGTTCTATAAGCAATATGCAGAGGAGCTAATGGGGAAACTACATACTATGTTTATGGAGGCACAACGCCTGGAGACGCTTCCGAGCTCATTAAGTGAGGCGGTGGTGGTTGTAATTCCCAAGCCAGGTAAAGATTTGACTCTGTGCTCCTCCTACCGCCCTATCTCACTCATCAATGTGGATGCTAAGCTCCTGGCCAAAGTGCTGGCCAGGAGGCTTAACACAGTAATAACGGCCCTAGTGCACCCAGACCAAACAGGGTTCATGCCGGGGAGAGGGACAGATATCAACATCAGAAGGCTCTTTACCCATATGGATAGGGCACAGGCAGACTCGGCGGGAGTGGTGGTGTCCCTTGACGCCGAAAAAGCCTTCGACTCTGTGGAGTGGGAGTTCTTATGGGAGGTTCTGTCAAAATTCGGATTTGGTCCGAAATTCCGGACGTGGATACGGATGCTCTACGCCAATCCCAAGGCGAGGGTCCGTACAAACGGAGCCCTCTCTGAAACCTTTCCCCTGGAAAGAGGCACTCGTCAAGGATGCCCTTTGTCACCGGGACTCTTCGCCTTGGCGATAGAACCCCTTGCCATTGCTCTGAGAGCGGAGGCCGGGGTGAAGGGGATACCAGTAGGCACAATTGAGGAAAAAGTGTCCCTGTATGCGGATGACACACTGCTTTATCTCGCTGATCCTAAACAGTCACTGCAGAAAGCGCTAGGCTTATTTGAAGACTTCGCTCGGTTTTCAGGGGTTCGCATAAACTGGGATAAATCGGTCCTGTTTCCGCTCCACCCCTCGCTTCCCAGGGTGGATACTGCAACCCCACTTCAATGGGTGGGCGAGTTTACCTACCTGGGAATCAAAATTAGTAATACCACCCATGAATTTATGGAAAAAAATGTGCAGCCTCTCCTTTCTCAGCTTACAGTGAAATGTATGGCCTGGCGTTCCTTACCACTCACCCCTGTGGGTAGAATAAATCTGCTTAAAATGGTGTTTCTCCCAAAATTCCTGTACTTCTTCCGCAACACACCCTCCCATATACCTAGGTCATTTTTTAGACGTTTGGAGGGGATTCTGACCTCTTTCATATGGGCTGGGAGGACACCCAGGGTGGCAAAGAGGATACTCTACCTTCCTCTCTCGGGGGGTGGACTGGCACTTCCAAATTTTTTGTTATACTACTGGGCTGCTGTGCTGGTCACGGTGCGCTGGTGGTTCTCCCAGCCCAGACAAAACCCTGCGGTCAGGCTCGAGGCTGCCATCGTCGGCTCATATGCGGCTCTATCAAACCTAGTTTATAGGGGTCTTAAAGCTCCTTATCCCCTGACAACGCCGATGAAAACCACCATTAGAGCATGGAGGGAGGCTAGGGCTATTTATGCGGAGCCGAATAGAATATCCCCACACACACCGCTTTGGTGCAACCCCGCCCTCCCACATCTTTACGACATGCCAGATCCCTCCCAGTGGGCCACGCGGGGAATTTCCACCCTAAAACACATTATAGCTAATGGGAAACTCATGTCCTTTCAAGACATTAAACGGCAATACTCCCTACCCCGATCCTTTGAGTTCAAATATTGGCAATTAAGGCACGCAATGAGGGCACAATTCCCGGACAGATTAACTTTGGAACCGGACTCGGTTGAGCGACTTCTAACTTCAAGCGTGATGGGGAAGCCCTTATCCACACTGTACATGTACTTGACGGTAGCACATGACATTAAGCCCACTCGGGCATATGATAAATGGAGGGCGGACATTCAGGCACTGGGAGATGACGAATGGGAGGACATTGTCTCAACCTATATCCCAACTGTAATAGCAGCTAAGGATAGATTCATACAATTGAAATTCCTCCATAGGTCATACCTCACTCCACATAGGTTGGCTAGAATCTATCCCCACGTTGACCCCTTATGCCCCCGGTGCAGGATCAGCGAGGGGACATTTTGGCACATGGTATGGGCATGCTCGAAACTCGGACCGTACTGGGAGGGGGTGACGGGGGTGCTCAACGATATTTGGGACCTTAGGCTATCACCTGACCCTATGCTGCTCCTGCTGAGCTACATGGGGGACGTGGAAGGGGACAGATACACCAAACTCTCTGTTACATTCCTGCTATTCTATGCTAGGAGGGAGATATTGCTACACTGGAAGTCAGTTGAACCACCCACCGTTGGTTCATGGAAGAAAGCGGTAAACTCGGTGCTGCCACTATACAAACTCACGTATGAAAGCAGGCAGTGTCCGGCCAAGTTCGACAAGGTTTGGTCGGCCTGGGCGGCGGCGCGTGGCTGAGGGACCGGGAGTGGGGGACCTACTGATGGATTCCCCCCTTGCGGTCAGGGGCAATGCCCTCCCCAACCTCGGACACGGGACGCTGTCGGGTCACACTGATGGATAGTTAATTCAGACCTGACGAAAGGGGTAAAGCAGACGGGAACATTCTCGGACCTCATGGGGTCAGAGGGAAGAGGAGTAGGTAGTTATGGACTACAGGGAGACCCTGGACAAGGCTAAACACTAAACATTATAATGAAGAAGTAAATATGAGACGGTATGTAGTACTTGAAATGCACACCACTGTTGAGTAGATAACTCTTTACTCCTTCTATATCCTAACGGATGTATAGGGAATTTGTAAAATGCATTTGTGAGATGCTGCAATGTTTAACAGATGTCTTACTATATCATTGTAAGGATGCAGATATTCTTTGTCGTGCAGTGACGGCTTTGTAATGCTGATTTGTTTTTGAAAATAAAAACCTTTTTGCTGTTAAAAAAAAAAAAAAATATAGAAAATATACCAAATTAAATCATTATTCAACCAAAAAAAGCAATAACTCCAAGGCCAATGATAAATAACACGTTATCTCTTTCGATTCCATAACATGGCTGGTTGACGGACTAATGTTCAAAAATGAACTGAAAAGCTCAAACTGAAAAGCGCGAAATGAAAAGTGCGAAATGAAAAGCGCGAATCATTACTCAACAAACTTCTACTAACACGAAATTAGCAGAAGGAGCCCAAAGGGTGGCGCTAAAGAGATGAATAACAACGTAGTACGTCACTACGTTCGTTTATGTTGGCCAACAATTCCTTGCCATTTGTATGCAAAACAAGTTTGGGCCAACGCCCTTCAGACAAATGTCCACAGTTTTGTTGGCCAACAATCCGATCGTGTGTACGAGGCTTTATAGTTCATGTTTTTTCTAAAGCTTGCCTCCTGCCAGTATGCTGCAGAGTAGGACTCTCCATTGGGAAGCAATAATCTATCTGCAGAAGCGCAGTCCCTCCCTGCTCAGTTATAGTCAGAGCTCTCCAATCAGCGGGGAGAATCACATTTGATGATTACAGACTTAGCAGGGATGTTTTTAGCTTTCTGCAATGAGACCACTGCTTCCCTACAGACAGCAAGGGTACCACTCAGCAGTTGCTGGCAAGAGCAGGTTTCTCTGTTTAGGCCAGGTTCACACTGCTCCGACACGGAAGTTGCACAACTTCCGATCCAACTTTGCCCTGTGACTTCAGGTCTGACTTCTTTGCGACTTCAATGAATAGGATCTGACTTTGAGATGATTGCAACTTGTCCTTTGACTAATCAAAATGATTGCTTTGCTTCTGGTATGGAGGAAACCTTAAGCCAAATTTATATAAAAAAAAACAGTGTGGGGTCCCCCCCTAAAAATCCATACCAGACCATTATCCAAGCATGCAGCCTGGCAGGTCAGGCAAGGGTGAGGGAATAAGCCAGCAGTGCCGTCACAAGAGGCGAGGTCTCTGGATGACATCACTGGTTGGCCACTCCCCATAGCTATATATGAACTGGCAGCCAACTGAGCTGACAAAATGCCAGGAGCCAGCGTCAGAGGACTATTTAGCGGTCTGGTATGGTCTTGGGAGGGGACCCCACACCATTTTTTTTCAAATTTGGAGTGGGGTTTCCTTTCAAGATCCACAGAGCACAAGTTGCATGCCACAAGTCAGATCAGTTAAGTTGAGGATCTCATTTGGATGTGACTTACATTCAAATCAATGGGCTGAAATCGTGCCCAAGTCAGACCAAAATAGTGCAGCAACCTTTTTCAAAGTCAGACCAACACAAGTCGGACCAGTTAAGATGGCTCTTATAGGGAACCATTCATTTTGACATGTAATGCGACTTGTGCTCTCGAAGTTGGACCAGTGTGAACCGCTCCTTAGTCTGTGGTTGCTTTGGAAAGAAAATGAACTGTAACACTTTGAACACCTTTTGTTTTAGTGCACCTGGAATGTATTTAGCTAAGTGAAAGGCAGGTCAAATCCCAACTAAGCTTAAAACTACTCCCACCCCCATTCTAAGCCTATTCTAACTACCCTGTAAAAGGATAGATGCAAATACTTAGCAATTCCGTTCTGGTCCGGTCACATGATCAGGTCCCAGAGCTTGCTTCACTATAGGGGAAGGACAGACAACAATGGATGCCCCATAGTAAGCCTGTGGGTGATGTCACCACCCAGGCTCTGCAGCTATTGTCAGCAATCTACCCTCTGAACTAGAGAGATCATTTGACCAGACCGTAGTGACTTCAGAATAGTTAAAGGAGTAAAGGAAAAAAAAATTATTTTGGATAGAAGGGAGAGGGATTAGAACACCTGGCAGTTTTTATTGTAGTCTGTGTTTCTGTTAGGGAGATTCACCCCACCTATTTATTCTGTTTAGCATTAATATTGAAAGTGAAAGAAAATCCCAAACTTTGGGTTGTCCCCAGAAAAGTAGACACTAGTTCTGGTGACCTGGGGGTCCTCAAGAGATTCCCTTTATTTGCCAGGATTTCCTCTCACTTTCTGTTTTGACTATGGGACAGTACGTGAAGATAAAACTCCACATTAGGACAAAAAGGCAAAAATGAACCTTACAGGGGTTATAATCTCCCATACTCTATCCAAAATGAAAAGAAAACATTTTGCATATAGTTCTACTTTGTCTTCTACCTTAGGCTGAGAGTTTAAATCAGGTTGTAAGAAAAGCAGCAGGAGAAGTAGAAGGAGGAAACGCCCAGTATTCCAATATAAATATGACTCCCATACTCTATCCAAAATGAATAAGAGGAAAAAGTGCAATAAACAGCCACGTCTGTAAATATTAAGGGAACAAAAAAGGGGGGTGTACTACTAGGGTATTACCCAAACAGGACGGACTTTGAAGGGCAGGAAACAATGGAGAAGAAGAACAGTATAAACAGTTAATTTTATTGAAAAATATAAACTACAAACATTAACATCAAGAAAGAGTAAAAAAATCGTAGCATATATGTATCTGTGTTTATAGTGCGGTGAGCCCTTGTGCGTCTACGCATTTCGCAGTTAGGCTTCTTCAGGACACGGCCAAGGTTCAAAGACTAAACAGATAAGAGAACAAATTTCTCTATCTGAAATGAGATACAGTGCCATTAAAATCATAATTATTACATAGACACATTTATTTAGACACATGTCTTTTTAAATAAATGTGTCTATGTAATAATCGTGATTTTAATGGCACTCTCTCATTTCAGATAGAGAAATTTGTTCTCATGTCTGTTTCGTCTTTGAACTTTGGCCATGTCCTGAAGAAGCCTAACGGCGAAACACGTAGGCGCACAAGGGCTCACTGCACTATAAACACAGATGCATATATGCTACAATTTTTTTACTCTTTCTTGATGTTAATGTTTGTAGTTTACATTTTTCAATAAAATTAACTGTTTATACTGTTCTTCTTCTCCATTGTTTCCTGGCCTTCAAAGTCCATCCTGTTTGGGTAATACCCTAGTAGTACCCCCCTTTTTTGTTCTCTATCCAAAATGAAAAGAAAAAGTTTTGCATATATGTCAGGGAATCTAATTGACCAGACTGTGTGGACTGCACAGAGGAGACCAGAAACACATGTAAGTGAAATAATGGCGTTTATTAAACATGTGAAAAGTAAAAGGGATATATACAGTGCAAAACCAACACAACAAACCCACTACAAACAACAATATATACAAGTAAATGGAGATACCGTAATCGTAAACAAAGCCAGGCCAAGGTCATACACAGGAGGTCAGCAGATGGGTAAGGACAGGAAACCAGCAGGAAGGGGAGAGGATGGATGGTAAAGCTGCAGGGTAGGGATCCAAGGGAATCAGGAGGGACACGAGCAGGATGAGCCTGGGATAGGGATCGGATCAGATCAGAGCGGAGCAGGACAGAACAGGTTCACAATCAGGATAAGGCAGCAAGGTCAAGGCACAGGGAGAAAGATACCAAGGCAAGCCTATGAGGGCTTGCCGGGTATTTATAAGGCTGTGGTAATTGACCTCATGTCACAGCTGAGCGCAGTGTGTGCTGTTTGCTCCACACTGCCAGAGTGCACCCGCTGGTTGACACCGGTACTACGGCCCAAGGATGCAACAGTGCCACCAGCAGGAGAGACCTCTTACTGCAGGTCCTAGGTGTTGGAAGACACCTGCTGATGGACACTGGTACTGCGATCCAAGAGACCGATAGCGCCACCAACGGGTAAACCCTCTCATGACAATATAGTTCTATTTTGTCTTCTACTTTAGGCTGAGAGTTTAAATCAGGTTGTAAGAAAAGCAGCAGGAGAAGTAGAAGGAGGAAACACCCAGTATTCCAATATAAGTATGACTACATCCAGAAACTATGCAGGGAGCTTTTGCCATTTGATGTACAGTGGGGACGGAAAGTATTCAGACCCCCTTACATTTTTCACTCTTTGTTATATTGCAGCCATTTGCTAAAATCATTTAAGTTCATTTTTTCCTCATTAATGTACACATAGCACCCCATATTAATAGAAAAACACAGAATTGTTGACATTTTTGCAGATTTATTAAAAAAGAAAAACTAAAATATCACATGGTCCTAAGTATTCAGACCCTTTGCTCAGTGTTTAGTAGAAGCACCCTTTTGATCTAATACGCCATGAGTCTTTTTGGGAAAGATGTATCAAGTTTTTCACACCTGGATTTGGGGATCCTCTGCCATTCCTTCTTGCAGATCCTCTCCAGTTCTGTCAGGTTGGATGGTAAATGTTGGTGGACAGCCATTTTTAGGTCTCTCCAGAGATGCTCAATTGGGTTTCTCCCATCTCCCGACTTCATCTCTGGAGCTCAGCCACAGTGATTTTTGGGTTCTTCTTTACCTCTCTCACCAAGGCTCTTCTCCCCCGATAGCTCAGTTTGGCCCGACGGCCAGCTCTAGGAAGGGTTCCCAAATGTCTTCCATTTAAGGATTATGGAGGACACTGTGCTCTTAGGAACTTTAAGTGTGGCAGAATTTTTTTGTAACCTTGGCCAAATCTGTGCCTTGTCACAATTCTGTCTCTGAGCTCTTCAGGCAGTTCCTTTGACATTATGATTCTCATTTGCTCTGACATGCACTGTGAGCTGTAAGGTCTTATATAGACAGATGTGTGGCTGTCCTAATCAAGTCCAATCAGTATAATCAAACACAGCTGGACTCAGATGAAGGTGTAGAACCATCTCAAGGATGATCAGAAGAAATGGACAGCACCTGAGTTAAATATATGAGTATCACAGCAAAGGGTCTGAATACTTAGGACCATGTGATATTTCAGTTTTTCTTTTTTAATAAATCTGCTAAAATGTCAACAATTCTGTGCTTTTCTGTCAATATGGGGTGCTGTGTGTACATTAATGAGGAAAACAAATGAACTTAAATATTTTAGCAAATGGCTGCAATATAACAAAGAGTGAAAAATTTAAGGCAGTCTGAATACTTTCCGTCCCCACTGTACTTTTACATATTGTTGGGGGAATTAAGCAATTAAAAACTGATATTAAGAATTCAGTCTTTAACTAGGAAATAATTATTGATCACACTCGGTTTCAGTCTACATGGCTGGCTAACTGACCAAACAAAACATTAAATGAGAAAATTAATTTATTGGTCAATTATTGTAACACTGGCAAAGGGTAAGGATCTCTGTCAGGTTTTATAGCTGTCTGACTGGATTACCAGGTATTTTTAAATAAATACAAAATTAATTCCAAAATTCCACTAAGCAGTGTATGCCATATGCTTTATTTTATTTAAATAACTTGGTGGTAATAATATCGCATATACAATTGCTATACAAACCATGTTGTAATTTATTTGCATAAAAAAATTACCTTTCCTTGTCAATCTGTAGCACTATAACTTTCTGTAAAATTCATTGCAATATGGCAACCTGGAGGTGTTCTGTAGACTATGTACAGGCATGTCATTTCCTGTGTGTGATTGGCTCACTAATTTTCACAGAAGTCTGCACTAAGATACAAGTCAAATGTTGGCCATGCTCTACAATAGAAATGTTAGTTTGGTCTACAAGGATGAATTACTTCTAAAGGGATGCAGTCACTGCAACTTTTCCCATCAGAACATTCCAAATGTTCCAGCTGATTATAATGAACCAGTTCCTCCCACTGAGAATCAGTATACAAAGAACATAGTGAGACAAACAGCCTTTTCTTCAGAGCAGAACACGGCAGTTTGTTAAAATCCTTGAAATGTACATCGATCACCTAAAGGCTTTTTTTCTCAACAAAAGTGAAGTTACTCTTTCAGTAATCCTGTTATCAACTAACACACTCATTCAAACTCAATATCACTGTTGCTACTAATAGAGCTGTTCAGCACAAACTAAATTGGGAAATACTTTACAGTACAAGGTCCCCTTAAATGCCAATGCTACTTATTTTGCAATTATTAAAAAACAATCTGAATGTATAACATTTTAACATATACAAAAAGTTTAATTATAATTTATTTTACAGAGGGTAAAACAGAAGTCTTCCAGCAAAATAAACTACTAACCTCCATCCCTGTATGGACAACCTTCGGAGAACTGGCAATATTCTACAACTGCACAAGAACAGCTTCGGTCAAAGGTAACAGTTTAAAACTAATTTTAAACTGTCAGGATATCATTAAACAACATACTTTATTATCATCGTAATTTGAATGGTGATTCACTGCTCTTGGTTTATTTCAAGTCATATTATTTTAGTTAACGTGGTTGTAAACCCTTTTCATGAAAGTTGAACTAGTTGAACTAAGCACATATACAGTATATGTTGAGTTGAGTTGAGTTGAGTATATGTTGAGTTTACTTACTTTTCTCCAAAGCTCTAAGTGTGATTTCTCTCTAGTGTTTTGTTCCTCTGTTAACAGCATGAGTCCCTTATGACAAGTTTTCCGACACATGAGATAACAGTAGCTTAAAATTTGTGTCAGGGAGGGAGCTTAGAAGGAGATAAACAGGAAGCTTGTCTATTCAGACTACAGCTCAGCATGTTCCTTCATTCCTCTGTCTATGTGGAGGGGGGGGGTGTCCCTTTCCTCCAATCAGCTCCCACGCACCCTTATGTGCTGCTGAAAGAGGCAGAAAGATTTCTAACATGATCTGCACTTTCCAAAGAGTGTAGAAAGCTGATACAGTAGATATACTGTACAAGTAAAACATATGTAGGGAGATTTGTTTCATCTCTGTGTATCACCTGAGGCTGTTCATTTCACTGGGTATATGTGGTTATATGTGAGGGTTTACATCCACTTTAAACCAAAAAAGGGCGAAAGTCTAAAGATGTTGGTTGTCTTTAATACAACAAAATTGCAAAAGGAAGACTGTACCCAAGGGACTTTTTAGAGTTACATCAAATAAAGTTACTACCTTTTCAGATAAAATTTACAACTTTCAGGTTAACCACTTCAATACTGGGCACTTATACACTTTCCTGCCCAGATCAGTTTTCAGCTTTCAGCGCTGTCGCACTTTGAATGACACAAATAGAGCTTTCTTTTGGTGGTATTTGATCACCTCTGGGATTTTTATTTTCTGCTAAACAAATTAAAAAAAGACCGAAAATTTTGAAAAAAAAATGTTTTTTTTGTTTCGGTTACAAAACTTTGTAAATATGTAGGTTTTCTCCTTCACTGATGGGCACTGATGGGGCTGCACTGAAGGGCACTGATAAGGCGGCACTGATGGGAACAGATGAGTTGGCACTGATGAGGTGGCATTCATGGGCACTGATGATGGACACTAAAATGCGGCACTGACAGGGCACTGATAGGTGGCACTGATGGGGAACTGATAGGCGGCACTGACGGGCACTGATAGGTGGCACTGATATGCAACACTGATGGGTACACATAGGTGGCACTGATGGGCACTGATAGGTAGCACAGATGGGCACTGATAGGCGGCACAGATGGGCACTGCTAGGCGGCATGGATGGGAACTGATAGGTGGCACGGATGGGCATAGATGGGCACTGATGTACTGTAATGTATGGTACTGATGGATGCCAATCAGTGCCAAACAATAATACCTGCCAATCAGTGATGCCCATTGTAGGCACTGATTGGCATCCATTGTGGGCACTGATTGGCATCCCTGGTGGTCTAGGGTGGCATACCTGGTGGTGACACCCTGGGTGGTCCTGGTGGCGTCCTTGGGGGTCCAGTGTGGGCATCCTCGGGGGGGGGGCTGTGCTGATAATCGATCAGCACAGATCCCCCTGTCAGAGGAGCAGCCGA
Organism: Lithobates clamitans; assembly: GCA_037952925.1. Classification (NCBI taxonomy): domain Eukaryota; kingdom Metazoa; phylum Chordata; class Amphibia; order Anura; family Ranidae; genus Lithobates; species Lithobates clamitans. The sequence goes on along the minus strand of JBBGZY010000017.1, from coordinate 5,264,316 downwards.
TCAGCTCTCTTTGACTCGCGTCTGACAGACGCGAGTGAGGAAGAGCCGATCAACGGCTCTTCCTGTTTACATCGTGATCAGCTGTGATTGGACATGGGTGATCACGTGACTCTTTACTTAGATTGGAGTTGCGGTGTGTGTCAAACTGACACACCGCAAAAACAATCGCCGCAATGTGCACCCCTGGGGGCGCACAGCGGCTCAATATCCTGAAAGACGTCATATGACCTCCGGTCAGGATATCGAAACCACTTTGCTGACGCCATTTTGCTATATGGCGGGCGGCAAGTGGTTAAAAATTGACACAATGAATAATACATATGTCATGATATAAAAAAAAAGTAGGAAAAAAGTACATATAAATGATGATGCATATTTTACATATAGACAATATTGCAGGTATAAGCAAGTAGGTACATGTTGGACTAAATTTCAAAGCCTTTCTTGAAAGTCCACTTCTACAGGAGATAGTAAAATCCAGTACATCTGTGGAGAGACTATGTCATAAAGATAATAGAACTATATATAAGTAGGGATGGGCCAAACAGACCTCTGTTCGGTTCGCACCAGAACTTTCGAACACCGCGAAAGTTCGGACCCGAATAACGAACCCCATTTAAGTCAATAGGACCCGAACTTCAAAAATCAAAAGTGCCCATTTTAAAGGCTTATATGCAAGTAATTGGGCATACAATGGTTATAGGGGTCCGGGTCCTGCCCTGGGGGACATGTATCAATAAAAAAAGTTTGTGAATATCGTGATTTTTAAATGAGCAGTGATTTTTTGATTTTTAAAGTGAAAACATAGAAATGAAAAATTCCTTCCAATGTAGTGCCTGGGGGGTCCCCTTAGTCTACCTGTAAAGTGGCAGATGAAATCATTGAACTCCCTCAATGCTAGGCAGCTTCAAAGTCCTGCAGAGATTCCACATCCCAAAAAGACCTAATCAGTGACATCGGCATCAGGGGCCTCATAGCTGGTAATCCAGGTCTTTTTCATTTTATAAAAGTCAAACGGTCCATGAGTCTGTGGACAGACACGTTCTATGATCAGTAACGAAACCTCCTGCAGCACTGAATGCCTGTTCTGAAAGCATGCTGGATGCAGGGCAGCCCAACAACTCAATAGCATACTGGGCAAGTTCTGGCCAGTGGTCTATTCTCATGACCCAGTAAGTCAGTGGATCGTCAGCTGGAAAGCTCTCCATCTCTGTTTTGGCCCCGAGGTAATCGTCCAACATGTGATGCAGATGCTGCCGATGGGATGTGGAAGCTGACAGCCCTGGGCGGCGAGGACTAAAAAAATTCCGAAATGCCTCACTTAGGTGGATTCCTTCTCCAACGCTCCTCTCTTGACCAACAGAAGACTCAAAACAATATTTTCCACCACACTGTAACCTACTGGAGTCAGGAAAAACGTTCAATAAAATCCTCTTTAATGTGTACTCAAGACATTTTTTCTTCTGCGCTCTCTGTGGGGATGGGATGAGTTCTGAGACCTCCCCCTTAGAATGGTGGTAAAGGAGGGTTGCCAACCAGTAATCATCCTTCTCCTTTATGCCACGTATTCTTGGGTCCTTTCGCAGGCTTTGAAGCATTAGGTTGCCCATGCGCCGCAAATTTGCTGAGGCTTGAGAAGCAGACTCCTCGGGGTCACTCAGGATGACAGCATCTGGAACTTCCTCCTCCCAGCCAAGTACTACTCCCAAGGGTCTGGATAAAGTGGGCCTTGAGAGGAAAGGAAGTCCTTAATCCATAATGCCACACAGAGTCTGCTCCAGCAGGAACACCACAGGGATTGTGTCACTGATGCATGCACTGTCACTGCTCACCATCCTTGTGGCCTCCTCAAATGGTGACAATACAGTGCATGCATCCTTAATGATCAGCCATTGGCGTGGGGAAAAAAAGCTGAGATGGCCTGAGCCTGTCGTCGTGCCGTACTGGCACAGGTACTCGTTGACGGCCCTCTGCTGCATGTATAGCCGCTGCAGCATTCCCAAAGATGAGTTCCACCTGGTGGGCATTTCACAAATCAGGCGGTTTACGGCAGGTGGAATTCCTGCTGAATTTCTGCCAACTGAGCATTGGCTGTGTATGACCGCCTGAAATGGCTACATACTCTTCTGGCCTGTTTTAGTACATCTTGTAGCCCTGGGTATGTACATAGGAAATGCTGCACCACCAAATCGAGGACATGTGCCAGGCATGGTACATGTGTCAACTTTCCCTGTCTAAGGGCGCACAGGAGGTTTGAGCCATTATCCGACACCACCATTCCTGGCTCCAGCTGGCATGGTGTGAATCACCTTTGGGCCTGTCCCTGCAGAGCTGCAAGAATCTCTGCTCTGGTGTGGTTCCTGTCCCCTAAACACACCAGCTGAAGCACTGCATGGCACCTTCTAGCCTAACTCTGGGAATAGCCCTTTGAACGCTTAGGGGGTACCTAATGTTCATAGAACAATTCTGCAGAGGAGAGCATGCAGGTGGCGGAGGTGGAGGAGGAGGGGCTAGAGCTCACAGGTCTGGCATCATCAGCACCAGCTGTATGGAGACGTGGGGTTACAACAAGCTGCAGCACCGAGCCCTGTCCTGCATCCTTTCGAGTTGCAAGCTGCGTTATCCAGTGTGCTGTGAATGAAAGCTATCGTCCCTGCCCATGCTTGCTGGACCACGTGTCAGTGGTAAGGTGGATTTTACGGCTGACTGCCTTGCCCAACAATGCCAGAACATTATTTTCCACGTGATGGTAGAGAGATGGAATGGCCTTACGTGAAAAGTAGTAGCGACTGGGAACCTGCCATTGTGGTACAGCACATTGTACGAATTCACGGAAGGGGGCACAATCCACCAGGCTGGTAGAAGGTAGAAGTTGGAGTGCCAACAGCTTTGACAAGCTTGCATTCAGACACTGGGCATGTGGGTGGCAGGGACTGTATTTTTTTCCCCGCTGCAGCAGATGGGGCAGATAAATTTGCCAGCTACAGTCCACAGCTGGTGGTGTGCTGCTGGCAGATGTGCTGCTAGGATCTGGGACACCCTGTGCTATACCTTTATCCCTGTGAGTGGAGGCTGCTGAAAGGTAATGACTCAGTATCACAGGGGCAGACTGAAGTGGGTAAGGAGGAGGAGGAGGGACAGATTTGTGCCCCTTTTGTGTGGCTTTTAGGTGCTCTTGCCAACAGGCTGAGTGGTTGGACGTTAAATGCCTTGTTAGGCATGTGGTACCCAAATGGTTGGTGTTTGTGCCATGTTTGATGTGCCTGAGACACAGTTTGCAGATAGCAACAGGGCGATCTGCTGCAGATGTGCTGAAAAGGGCCCAGACAGCTGAGCTTTGGGGAGTGGGCCGGGAGATAAGAGCTGCAGAATGTGATGGAATAGGGTGGCTGCTTTCTACTCTTTCTTGATGTCGGCCTCCTTGGGTTTGTGCCGCCTCACCTTCAGTTTCCTCCTCTGCTCTATCTGGCACCCAAGTTGCATCAGTGAACTCATCATCATCATCATCTTCATCTCCATCTCCTCCATCTCCTCCATCTTCATCATTACCACTGAAGACAACTTGGCAATGCGCTGCGGCTTGGGGAACATGAATGCCAATTTGTCTACCAGTGTTCCTCACTCTCTCTAGGCTCATGTTCCTGTCATCCTCAACCTCATAAACCAACATCTGAATCCAGTAATAGCTGGGCACCATCAAGGAGCAAGTGGCTGATCCTGTGGTCAAATAACTCAGCTGACTCCTTAATGGCTGATGTTGGGGCTATGACAGGAATAGATGTGGACAAGGAAGCAGGTTTATCCACTCTGGCAACTGCAGGGGACTGCACACTTGTCTCTGCTTGCGTGACAGAGGTTGAGGAAGATGAGGAAGGTTTAGTAAACCAGTTCACCACCTCCTCTGCATGCTGTGGCTGGATAGCACAGGTAAACTCACTAAACAGAGAAAATGATGCCCTACCTGAGCACTGACCACCACATCTACCTTTACCTGTGGACACATTTGTTGCTGGCCCCCTTACAGTGACAAGGGAACGTCTCCTTGTTGTCCTCCCAGAAATTATTGGGAGGGGGCCGTGCTTATAAGCAAATGTAAAGAAGTTGCAATCTGTACGTAGATGCACTTTAATCAATGTAAGGAGGTGTTTGGTGCACTTTCATTTAAGTACTCACACTATACAGACACATTCCACGGATACACTATAACATACTGCAATATAATGCGCCAAACGTACAGTGACGCACAGAACTATATGGCGTTAAACTGGCAGTAACGCACACAGAACTATATGGCGTTGAACTGGCAGTAACGCACACAAAACTATATGGCGTTAAACTGGCAGTAGAGCATACAGAAGTAAATGGCGCTAAACTGGCAGTAACGCACAAAATTATATGCGTTAAACTGGCAGTAACGCACGCAAAACTATATGGTGTAAAACTGGCAGTAACACACACAAAACGATATGGCATTAAAATGGCAGTAACCGCACACAGAACTATATGGCGTTAAACTGGCAGTAACGCACACAGAACTATATGGTGTTAAGCTGGCAGTAACGCACGCAAAACTATATGGCGTTAAACTGGCAGTAACGCACACAGAAGTAAATGGCATTAAACTGGCAGTAATGCACAAAACTATATGGCGTTAAACTGGCAGTAATGCACAGAGAACTATATGGTGTTAAACTGGCAGTAACGCACACAAAACGATATGGCGTTAAACTGGCAGTAACGCAATCAAATAGATGGTGTTCAACCGTCACTACACTGACGCTATCTGAACTGTCCCTACTCTAGCTATACACTAATGTCAAGATTACTGACACGGTCTCACTACACTTCACCGAAACTATATGAGCTGTCCCTACTCTACACTAATGTATATATGAATGACACGGTCTCACTACACTACAGTGAAACTATCTGAGCTGTCCCTACTCTAGCTGCACACTATGCAAAGCTGAATGATGGTCCTCCTCAGTAGACTCATACCCAGCATGCACCTTTCGATATCGTGCATGTGCGATTCTCCGGTGGTCGTTGCGGCGATTTTTTAGAAAGTTGCCATAACAAAGCGCCGAGGTAGGTCCCATCCCGTTGTTATGGCAACCGCCTTAAATCGCGTCATTTCCTGTTGGGAAATAACGTGGTTTTTGCTCACAGTACTGCCCACAGACTCCTGGGAAATGATGACTCACATTTCCCAGGAGCGAAGGTGAGGGAGGAAGTGACGAGAAGCTCCACGGACCAGGAAGTGGCAGATTAGGAGCACTACATTTCCCCCAAATGTTTTTTTATAGGATTAAAGGACTGTGATTATGTAAAAAAAAAATTCAGGGTGAAACTTCCGCTTTAACCTGTTTGAAAGACAGATATTCATAGGTATCAAAGTTAAAAAATGACCATCATGCAAAATGTTTATTAAGACCTGTGACACACTGTAGGACCACTGATCTGGAGGAAAGCAAACAAAATGTCCAAAGTAACAGATGCCAGCTGTGTCTAATAAATGGGGGGGTTGATGTACAGTATCTCACAAAAGTGAGTACACCCCTCAATTTTTGTAAAATTGTTATATCTTTTCATGTGACAACACTGAAGCAATTAGACTTTTCTACAATGTAAAGTAGTTAGTGTACAGCTTGTATAACAGTGTAAATTTGCTGCCCACTCAAAATAACTCAACACACAACCATTAATGGCTAAACCGCTGGCAACAAAAGTGAGTACACCTCTAAGTGAAAATGTCCAAATTGGGCCCAATTAGCCATTTTCCCTCCCTGGCGTAATGTGACTTGTTAGTGTTACAAGGTCTCAGGTGTGAATGGGGAGCAGGTATGTTAAATTTAGTGTTATCGCACTCACTCTCTCATACTGGTCACTGGAAGTTCAACATGGCACCTCATGGCAAGGAACTCTCTGAGCATCTGAAAAAAAGAATTGTTGCTCTACTTAAAGTTGGCCTAGGTTATAAGACGGTTGCCAAGACCCTGAAAATGAGCTGCAGCACGGTGGCCAAGACCATACAGCGGTTTAACACGACAGGTTCCACTCAGAACAGGCTTCGCCATGGTCGACCAAAGAAGTTGAGTGCACGTGCTCAGCGTCATATACAGAGGTTGTCTTTGGGAAATAGACGTATGAGTGCTGCCAGCATTGCTGCAGAGGTTGAAGGGATGGAGGATCATCCTGTCAGTGCTCAGACCATACGGCGTACACTGCATCGAATTGGTCTGCATGAATGTCGTCCCAGAAGGAAGCCTCTTTTAAAGATGATGCACAAGGAAGCCCGCAAACAGTTTGCTGAAGACAAGCAGACAAAGGACATGGATTTCAGGAACCATGTCCTTTGGTCTGATGAGACCAAGATAAACTTATTCGGTTCAGATGGTGTCAAGCCTGCCTAGCCATGCCTAGCCATCGGCTGCATCAGATTAGTTCCAAGTTTACCGATGGCTCCAGTAAGCTCGGAATTGACTGGGAAACGACGGGAGGGGGTAGGTGTACCTCTCCTGCAGCCTATAAAAGTGGCGGCAACCAGATGAGGAGTACAAAGACAAGTGTGTCTTGCCTTCAGTCAAGCATTGTGGTGGGAGTGTCATGGTCTGGGGCTGCATGAGCGCTTCTGGTACTGGGAAGCTACAGTTCATTGAGGGAACCATGGATGCCAACATGTACTGTGAGATACTGAAGCAGAGCATGATCCCCTCCCTTCGGAGACTGTGCTGCAGGGCAGTATTCCAACATGATAATGACCCCTAACACACCTTTAAGATGACCACTGCCTTGCTAAAGAAGCTGAGGGTAAAGGTGATGAACTGGCCAAGCATGTCTCCAGACCTAAACCCTATTGAGCATCTGTGGGGCATCCTCAAATGGAAGGTTGTGGAGTACAAGGTCTCTAACATCCACCAGCTCCATGATGTCGTCATGGAGGAGTGGAAGAGCACTCCTGTGAAGCTCTGATGAACTCCATGCTCAAGAGGGTTAAGGCAGTGCTGTAAAATAATGGTGGCCACACAAAATATTGACACTTTAGGCCCAATTTGGACATTTTCACTTAGGGGTGTTCTCATTTTTGTTGCCAGCGGTTTAGACATTAATGGCTGTGTGTTGAGTTATTTTGAGGGGACAACAAATTTACACTGTTATACAAGCTGTACACTCACTACTTTACATTGTAGCAAACTGTATATAAAGATATAATAAAATATTTACAAAATTGTGAGGGGTGTACTCACTTTTGTGAGATATTGTATATGGGCCAACAGTTTACCATGACAACTATCAACACCATTACTTGTGAGGAAGTTGTTGAGTCTATCTTTAAATGCAATTAATGGTTGGTTATCACATTAAAGACCAACCTGCTATACTGGGAATAAAACTGCCCTTGGCACACATCAGTAATAATTCTATGTACAGTCTTTAGTAGAATCTATTGTTATAACATTTTTCTTTTTTGGTTTTTACATTTGGATATATTTTACACATTTCATCCAAGATATCCTTTTTTAACCGTAATGTGTACAATTTCCTCCTGTTGTAAGTAAGATACTTTCAACAGTTAAACCGCCTTTGTTGGAAAACTTCAAATAACCCATGCAAGTGTCACATGTGAATGCCCAAAACTGCAACTCAAACATAAGAAGTAGCCCTAAAGCACACCTAAACCCCCAAAACATAAATGTAATATTTTGCAATTCTTAAATGTGTTGGCTGCGTTTTTTTTTAATGATATTTTTCTTTCATTTTACCTGGTAATCTTGGCAGTAACACATGTCCTGTATTAGTGGGGCTTGTCTCTATTGAGGAACAATGGAGCTACCCTTGGACAGTAGCATTGTCAACTTGTGGAGAGGGCATGGTTAGATCTATAAGCAAATTTAGAGGGACTTTTTAAAGCAGTAGGAAACATCGTTTTTTGGGGGGGGGACAAAGTTTTAATATACTTAAATAAAAACAAGCTATTGTAAGCAACCCGTCAGCATAAAACTTCCACTTTTGCTGGGCAGCTTGGTCTATTTGGGCTTGTTCACACCAGTAAGCCATACTAAATGCCTGGTCGCTGTTGCGTGGCAGGAGACACAGTGCTGATGCACCAATCTCGGCACATCACACTGTTTCCTGTTTCTTTTCTTTTTCTTTTTTTAATAGAACTTTATTAAAATGTCACAAGTGTCAAGATTTTTGTTTTTGGGAATAAATATGGTTTAAAATTGATTTATACAGTTGTGATACTGAAATCAAATATTCTTTAAACATTTTGCAGATACTGCTTGGCTTTGAGTGCTGGCCCTTAGCTTACTGTTAACCAGGGTTCCTAAATCCTGGGTTAGACTAGCATAAGTGCTTTATACACAAACAAATTACTGTCGTCTTACAAATCAAAATCTTTCCATACCCAACATTATAATGAACCTGCACTCAGACTAATACGCAAAAGTATTTACATGTTTTGAACAAAAACAAATTCCTTTTTACATTTGTATCTATAAGCATTGTGAATAAAATCTTCAAATTTCACAGCAGAAGCACTGAAGTCTCAGCTATTTTCTTTGGAGAGCATATATCGGCAGCCTGATGCCCTCTAATGTACACCCATAGCCAGTGTACTTTAAAGTATTTTTTGCGATCTTTGAGGATTTTTGAGAGTTAATAACTTCATAGACCAAGCAACTAGATAGGTTAGTGATATCTGGTTTTAAAGCACTTTTACAGGTGTACTTTAACATTCATAGCTTTGTGCATTCGGGTGGTTTCCCTATTATCTTAAATAGATAACAAGGTACAATACTGGTATAGCTCTTCAAATCAGTAAAATAGTGAAGTATGTAATTAAGCCAAACTAGCAGGAAACTCACAAGGATGGTAATGGTGTCTCAATGTGCATATATGCTTTTGTTCCTGTATATTGTATAACTCCATTTAGTGCAGTTAGTGACATTAGTTACTGTATAACCACATGCGTACATTTCCAAATTTGATTAGTACATTATCAAGCTTGGATGTGGAGTTACTTGTGTTACAAACTGTACTCGTAGAGGTTTGGGCATTGGTCTGATATCAGTTTGGGATGCTTCTGACTTTTCAGACTACTCAGAATTCATTGACAGGTGCATTTGACCACAGGTGCTTCTGTTTGGCTCAGGTTTTGCACTCCCATAAACTTGCATGGGAATTTAAAACCCACTTGTGAACAGAAGTCTGTTGATACAGGCCCTTGTTCTGCAACTCCACAAGTATAGTCAAATGAAGGTCATAAGGAGGTCAGCTGCAGGTCAAATGTATATGTCATTGAATTCTGAATGATCTCAGAAGCATCTCAGTCTGATGTCAAACTGATGCCATCGACACAATCCCAAAGCCCATTGACACAGGTTCTAAAAGGAAAAGACACAAGGAAAATAGCTACCTATGTCATGCTTTTATTGAAGTTCCTTGTCTGGGTTACTGATTATGTTTTTTTAAGTGGAACCTTGGATCTGCCTAAAAGGTGTATTCCTGCCATAGGGCATTTACTGGTGGTGTGCGGTCCATTTGCATATCATGTCTTTCTTTCTGTCCCATACATAGTGAATTTAAAACAACTGGGATTTTTTTTACAGCTATAAGCAATGTTAGGACATGGGCTCTTGACAGAGAAGCATTTCAAAATATTATGAGAAGGACGGCACAAACCAGGCATGAGGAGTACCGGAACTTTCTTAAAAGGTAAATGTTTAGGTAGAATTTCAATATGAACTATGTATGTATGAAATATATATGGTAATGTGGTTCTAAAGGCAGAAGTTTTTTTTTTAATCTTAATGAATTCTGTGCAGTACCCCCCTCAGCCCCCCTAACACTTATCTGAGCTCCATCTTGATCCACGAGAGTCTTATCTGTTCTCTTCCTCCTCATTGGCTGAGACAGCAGCAGGCGCATTGGCTCCCGCTGCTGTCAATAAAAGTTAGTGAGCCAATGAGGAGAGAGAGGGGATAGGGTTGAGTCGCAGCTCTGTGTCTCAATGGACAGAGCGGCAGCTCGGCTTGGGTGCCCCCATAGCAAGCTGCTTGCTGTGGGGGCAGGAGGGAGGGGCCAGGAGCGCCAGTGAGGGACCAGAGAAGAGGAGGATCCAGGCTGCTCTGTGCAAAGCCACTGCACAGAGCAGGTAAATATGACATGTTTGTTATTTAAAAAAAAACAAAACAAAAAACAGGCTTTAATACCACTTTAATTGAAACATTACTCAAACTAAGTAAAAATCTTGTTTCATAAAGTCTGTGTAAACCCTTCTCTGAACATCTGGCACTTGCCTCACTTTGTTCCAGTATGTATACCATTTTAAGTGTTTTGTTATAGTGCACAAAACCTTTTGATCTACCCAGAAAGCGTGTCAGCTGATAACTAACTCTTTGCTTATCTTGTGCTGCACTCTATCAGTTAGCAGATCCTAGGTCCCACTGTGGACCACAAAACTCCTATTTTATGGAAAAGAGAAAAATAGGGTTGTATTCTGTATTCAGTCCTAGGATGACAACACTGCTGCTACATAAATACAGTATGGTGAGTGAGCATTGTCGCACAATGACAGAAATTGTGTCACTGGCAGGATCTCCAGGTGAAAATAAAGTAAAAAACAAAACCCGCGCGCTCACAACGCTGGGACTGCATCCCTGTGGAGAGACGCTGGCTGCGCCCGCACACACGGGCTCCCTGGCCACAGAGGATGCTGTAGCTCTGTCTCCCATGTCCTTTAAACTTAGCTTGTCCCTGAGCAAGCGAGCAGGAATAGTGGAAATGCACATGAACGATAGCGCTAATCATGTCGGGACTTGTGGTCCCCAAAGCCATATGACATAGAGCGTATTCTGGGGGCTGGAAGCTGCAGGGAAGTAATGGAGGAGAGACTACAATTAGTATAAATAGAAAAAAACTAATTTGTAGCAAAAATATACAAGAATCAGAGATGTTTGTACTGCATGGACCTGAAATATGTTTTAAAAAAAGGTGAGGCTTTAGAACCACTTTAAGCAGTGTTTCTTTGGTTAAACAGGCACTTAAAGTGGGCCTTCAGTTAAACTCAGCACTTTTAATCCCAACAATCTTCCTCCTCTCCACCATCTGATTTTTGATTTTGCTTTATTTATTCACCTTTTTTATTTCTTTTTTTCATTTCACCTTGTCCCCCACCTCCATTCTCACCTGAGTGAAAATGACTTCTCCTCCACTCCTGAAGCCTTCTGGGATATGCACCTCACATAGCCTAGGGGGCATCAGCTTCAATACAGTGGCCTAAGGAGGGAAGACAAAGTTGTGCATCATCATATAGGTTCCATTATTAACCTTTTTCTAAAAATGCTACTTTCCTGGCAGTACTTGGCTTCGATACTCTGGAGTCACATACCCAGAACAAGCAAGCAACAAATGGAGAAATGTAGAAAAGCCATATTTCTTCTATACTTATTCCAAGTCAGTGACGGAGAAGGTTTTTAAGCCAAAGTACTCTCATTATAGAATGGTAGCTAGCATGTTGAAAAAGAGAAGTCAGCAAATGTAACCAACATATCTTTGTCACCACAGGTTCCCTTCAAGTGTTTGAATGCATTCACTCTTCCATGAGATTATTGAGTTTGACAATTTACAAAATAGCTCTTGCGTTTTGGGTTCACAACATTTTCAGTTTTGCCATGATGACCTTTCTTTTACATTTCACAATGACTAAATTGTGGTTTTTGAGATGTTTCTCGTATAAATAGTAATTGTGTAAACTTATATTATGCATTATACCTGCAATAATTATGGAATTTTATGTGAAAAAAATTCAATTTAAAAGTACAAGATTTATTAGGTTAGGGGTTACCTTTACCTGTACATTTGTAAGTGGTATGAGTGTAATTCTGTGGATGATGTATACAACAGTCAATTACATTTAAATTTCTTTCTCTACTTTAAAGTGTATTTTTATTTAAGAAGCTACCAGAAGACAAGTTGATGAAGATAGCAGACTGCTTAGAACTGGTATGTTTTTCTATGTATTTTATAGCAAGTTTGTTTATAACAAAGGGAACATCAAGGACCTGTTGTCAAAGTAATACATGGTGAACCTCAGGAACTAAGGTACAAGAATATATCTTGTGTATTACTACCACAGGAAGCTCAGAAAAAGACCACATCTTGATATGAGTAGTGAGGCATCTCCCAAAACAACATTTACTGCATGAACAACCTATCCCCAGGCCAAATTATTTCCATATGACAGTTGTGGGGGTGTGACTATGCAAATTCCAATGTCACCAATTGCATGGAAACCTAGTAATCAATATCTATATCCAGGGGAGCTTCCGCCCCTCAGAGGAAATACCTTAATCTCTTACATACAGCCATAATCCAAAAAATGACCATGAAACTTTATGGGTACTGGCAAAACTACCCAACAGAAATATCACAAAATCTAAATGTTTATTATTAAACACATATATTTTATGATATCTTCATTGGGTAGTTTTGACAGTATCCATAAAGTTTCATGGTAGTTCTTTTGGTATACCATTTAATTTGGAACATGGGGCAAGAGGCTCCAATAGCACTCTAACAACTAAAAATGTAATTTAACAATGAAGATGTAATCTGGCACCTTATGATTACTGAATGATTATATAGTTAAACTTTAATTCTAAATTTGATCACAACCCTACCTCGACCTTATATTACTTTTATGCCTACCACAGACAGCATTATCTGCTTTTGAAATTCCTCTTAATCCAGTTGAATGCTATGATTTATGTGTCATGCATGGAAATGTGTTTGATACAATATGCATACGTGAGACTCCTGGGATCACTTGTAGAAAGAATCTGATGTAGCGGAAAATTTCTTCATCCAAGCTATCAGATTGAATCATGTCTTGTCTGGTAAGGCTGGCATTGCCAACCCTGTTGCACGGATACGTTTTTTTATGCATCAAGTTTTAGTTCACAATGTAATTGTACTGAAGCATGATCTTCCCAGCGTCCAGGCCGACAAGTTTACTATATGTGAATCTAATAAAAGAGTTAGGCATTTCCCATGATAAGGCAAGAAAATACCAGGTGAAGAAGGATGTAAATAAGAAGTGAATTAGCATAAGCAAAGCACATATTCAATTTAAAGTGCACCTGTGCCCATAATATGGGACTTAAATATTTTACATGTATGCACTGCAGCTTGATAGATTCTAAAATGTATGACATGCTACATTTTTGTGAAGTCACGTGTCTTAAATAGGCCCCTTGAAATACGTTTTAACTGTCATACACAAAAATAAGCATGCTTAATGCAATTTTTTTTGTATTTTTAACACATGCACCATGAAGAAAAGCTATTCTTTTTGTATATTTGGTGAACAAAAAAAACACATACAAAATGTACATAAATGTATGAAATGCATTGCAATACAGGCAGTGATTTGAATGCAAAACACATATTAATGTATGTGCATAATTGTGAAGGGTAGTGTACTGAAGGAAATGAAAGCTAGGGGCCTGGCAGTGATCTTGAAAATGTGGTAAAAAGTGATTGTTTGTTCTTTCAGGTGCAAGCATGGGCATCTCTAAACCTTGTTTATTGGAATAAGTAGAAATTAATACAATAATACTAGGTTAGGGTTTAATGGCATACTTTGAGGGTCAGGTTGTATTAAAATCACTTGCCAGGCTGCCTAATTGTAAATTTACGTCATTACTTTGACGTTAAATACCAAGCTACCATAACCCCGGTATCTTTATTTACAGTAGGTGGCCAGCTTTCTGATAAAAGTGATCCCAGTGGCGGATTTGCCACAGGATCACTTTTATAGGTGACGGGAGAGGTGCCCCCCACTTTAGTAAGAGAGCCACCACATTTCACGGCCACACATCGCTGCTTTTATCAGAGTTTATAGAAAAATGAAATCTGTTTGTTCGAGCAGTGATTTCACACTAGATGTGGTATGTTGTCCGAATAAATTCAGTAGCATTCAGCATCTGCTTAGAGCGTCAACTACTTTTTTTTATGAGCCCTGAAGAGGAAGATGTATGGCCCCCAAAAAACATTGGTTCTCTTACTCAAGTAATATTTGGAATTACTTCTTACTTTGAACGCAAACATTTTAGTGCGGTGCTTTGATTTCAGGTTCAGATATCATTTACCTTGGAAGGCTGGCAGGCAACCAAGTCCCTTCTATCATAGAAAATACAGGGAAAAAAACCTCTATGCCATTGTTGTGCCTTTTAAAGATGAATTTCTCTCAAATGCTTGTAGCTACAGAGGTGTTTTGTGATACTTTTACTGTTTGTAAAGAATAAAATTAGTGCTTTACTGTGCATAACATGGGCACACGTGCACTTAAAGGGGTTGTAAAGGCAGAAGGTTTTTTTTATCTTACTGCACTCTATACATTAAGATTAGAAGCCTCCTGTGTGCAGCAGCCTCCCCTCTGCCCCCTAACACTTACCTAAGGTCCCTCTCTGTCCAGCGATGTCCACGAGAGTCTCAGCCATCCGAGATTCTCCTTCCTGATTGGCTGAGACACAGCAGTGGTGCCATTGACAGCCGCTGCTGTCAATCACAGTCAGCTAGCCAATCAGGGGAGAGAGGGGACGGGGTCTGGTCAGGGCTTTGTGTCTGAATGGACACAGGGAACTGTGACTCGGCTTGGGTGCCCCCATAGCAAGCTGCTTGCTGCGGGGGCACTGAACAGGTGGGAGGGGCCAGGATCACAGAAGAGGGACCTGAGAAGAGGAGGATTTGGGCTGCTCTGTGCAAATCCATTGCAACAGAGCAGGTAAGTATAACATGTTTGTTATTTTTCTAGGAAAAAAAAATGAGACTTTACAATCACTTTAAGGTTTGGGTATATAGTAATCAATGTTATTTTACGTTTTTTTGGGGTGTGATAATTTATATATAATTATATTTCTTGGTGTTGAATCTTGAACTGCTGCCCCCAAAATAACAACACCAATTTCCCAATAAACATGCTGTACTACATTATACTATTTCAGTAGATTAGTAGGACTGATCTGTGTGAGACAAGTCTTCTAATTTACTAAAGAACGTGAGAATTTTCACACAATACATTTGTATAAATATTCACTCAAATTTTTTATTCATATACGGATGAATAATGAAGATAATGTCTTTCTAGAACAGGGGTAGGCAACCTGGGGCCCTCCAGCTGTTGTGGAACTACATTTTCCATGAGGCATTGCAAGGCTGGTTCCAATTACTCCCAGAGGCATGATGGGACTTGTAGTTCTGCAACAGCTGGAGGGTCCTGGGTTGCCTACCCTTGGCCTGGAACATAAAGTCTCAGGTGCCAGAATTTACGGTAATGCTTCATCTAGGCAAACAGATTTCAGTGCGGAAGGTAAATGCTGACTGTTCATGATGTTTAAACAAACATGATGTTGTCCTTCTTGGGATAGAGGCATTGCTGGAAGAGTACTGTAGACTATGTAAGAGGTAATAAATACCTATACGTTTTAAACTTTTTATTACTTAGCATGCAAGAACATGAAAAATATGTTCGTAGCTAAGTACACTTTAAATGTTTTAACCCATGGGGGTAGCAGCATGCGTGATCCCATCTTTTTTGTAAGAAAATCCTATAATTTCAGGTTTTAGGTGCTGTACTACTTGCAGGTTAAATCTGTAACACCATAAAACATGTACAATGGCATGTCCAGTGGTCCTCTGTGAATACCACTGCGTATGTAAGTTTCGACTTTAGTATGTATAACACTGGGCCGAGGGAGGTGAGGATTTTCCTGTGTTACTTTACGAAAACATCAGAAGTGAAAGGGGATTTCTATTTAAACTAGGAATCATAAATAAGCCCTACAGTCTACCAGATCAAAGCACACACATGTCTAAAAAATGTGAAGTTAAGTTTATTTGTTCATATTGAAAATCTGGTCCTCGGTGAGAACCTTCTTTGGCTTTTTGAACATTAGAAAAATGGAAATCTTCTCACCGGGAGAGAACAGTAAAGGTGTTCTGTGTTCCTCTAAAATGTTAGAAGGTGACACATTTGCTAAACAATTTTACCAAAGCACAAGAGAGCTCATTAAAAAGGCTTCTCTATGTGCATGAGACACACTGAAGAGAAGGCCCACTGAGTTTATTTTCATGGGCAGAAACATAATATGGACGTTGGCCACTTCAAATACGTGCAGTGGAGTTCCATGCTCTATTTCTGAAAGATTTCACAGAAAGAAACTATTTCAGAGGTGTTGACTTTATGTCAGACCTGTGTTCATCATATCATTGCACAAAAAGAAAAGCAACCTTTTATTGAAATGCAGTCAAAGAGCACTTTGCACTTAAGTGTAAATTACACCACCAATGTATCAATGAGTATTTCATAGAAATTCCCCAGAGGAATTTATTAATTCCATGCCACGATGATACAGTGTTTGCTCTCTCATTTCCCAGGGTTTTGATGATGAAATCATTCTGAACAGGTCTTCTTGGATCTGTTCCCTCCAGAGGGCTGGCCATGTAACGTAACACTGACACAGATGTTACAAATTAATAATTCAGCGTAATTTCACCAAAGAGCACAGTCATTTTTCTTTAAAAGAACAAAATGTGTTTCTAATAGAGTATGTAGCGAGCAGACGTAATAACCACGAGAGAATTCCATTCTGATCCCAGATATTAAATCTAGAGCTATGAGGATTAATGGGAGTACACTTTGCTTGCTACCTCTTCACCTTTCACTATTTTCAATGGTAGGATTAGGGATTGTTTAGGTTGTTTGTTGGTCTTTAGGCTTGATAGACTTTAAAACAAAGGTATGCACACAAGCAAATAAAGGCAGTCAAAGTATTTAGCCTAAATAGGCTTCTCAACAATATTATTAATGGTGGTGGTAAGCTAATCCTGAAAAGTCTGCGCCTTTCAAAATTGAAATGTGTGCATATCTGGGCAATCAGTGTCAAATCCAGATTTTCAGGACCTGTTGTGAATCTCTATCTACTATAGTCCACGAAGATGTGGAAACTTTTGTGCAGATTGAGAAAGTATTGGAAATAGAACTGATGGCCCCAGTTTGTTTTGCTGATGTAATGATTATAATAATAGTAATGGAAATTATAATTATAAATGAGGTGCAAGATCACTGCTACCATGGGTTTAAGGCAAACCTGCAGGTTTGAGATTCATGGTCCTTAAAAAATGTATGTACAGATTCTATCTGTCTAGGCCCAGCTTTAGAAGGGCAAAATAGGGGGATTTCAGTTAAGCAACCCCCCCAACTATAATAGAGAAGACACAGAGCAGCCATGGTGTCAGTGAATTTGAACCTTTTGGAGGGAAAGCTGACAAACTGCATAGGGACTGAATAGGGCAGTTAAGAAACTTTTTGTTTCAAGGTAATTGTGTATTTTTTTTTTATTTTATTTTATGCTGATAGTGATTTTTAAACATTTTGGAGTGTTCAAATCAGAACATTCACTTGTTTGGGATCATCTGTTCTTGGAACTGCACTTTGTTCTTAGCATGCCACTACATCACTTAAAAGGGATAGAAAATGTAAGTGCAAGAACAGTGTGCACCTAAACGACCTCACATTATAGCACTTAACTGCACCCCTATCTCCATAGATAAAATAAAATTGTTTATTAAAAATGTCTTGCTGGTGGCTAATTTTATACTGTTGTACCATCTGCAATATCCTAATTCTTGTAGTAAAATAACCCGCCCATCCCCTTTGTCTCTAGTACTATCACATACCTGGTAGAAGAGCCTGACACGATGAGGAAGACCTCTCTTACACCTCTGGGCCCCTGATAGAGCAGAGAGGTGGTGTAGGAGTACAGAGTGGCACGTGTGCCTACTAGTCTTGCTAGCAGCAGGGCTGGACGGACTCTCTGGAACAAGCAGGGGAAGACTGTGCGTAGACCACAGCAGAGCAGCAATGCTGGATGGATACCAGTAAGCAGGAGACAGGAGCAGGCTGGCACTGGTGACAGCAGACAGGTACAGGTGGCTAGCAGTCAGGCGGTAAACAGGCGCCAGAGAAATATAGGCAGCAGGCAGTCCAGCAGTGAGGGGGACAGAGGCAGAGCCAGACGAACCAGGTCATACACAGGCAGACAGATTAGGTGCAGATGCATAGGCAGGAGCGAAGTCAGGATACAGTGCGAGTCAGTAACCAATCAGTGGAGCAGCAGCAAGGCGCACAGGCATAAGTGAGGTCAGAGGCAGGCCGGGGTCAGTGAAGGTGGAGTTCAGGAGTAGTCAAGACAAGCTGGGTTGGTAACAGTAGCCAGGTAGGGATGGGCTGACTGTTCGAGTCGAACGTGAGTTCAACTCGAACATCGGTTGTTCGATCATTCACCGAAGATCGAACATTATGGGCCGTTCGCGCCAAATTCGATCGGCGCGTCATGGCCCAT
This sequence comes from Lithobates clamitans, assembly GCA_037952925.1. Classification (NCBI taxonomy): domain Eukaryota; kingdom Metazoa; phylum Chordata; class Amphibia; order Anura; family Ranidae; genus Lithobates; species Lithobates clamitans. Next base: position 5,245,906 of record JBBGZY010000017.1, on the reverse strand, counting down.
AATGCACTGCGTCACAGCGCTGTAAGCAGACAGAGCCATAATTGGTCAAAGGCAGGGTGCCTTTGGCACAATTATGGCTCAGGGGGTTAAGTACACGCCCCACACTATATAAGGCCGCCTTCACATCGGCCCTGTGTAATGTGTTGCTGGCGTTATAGAGAGATAGATAGAGAGAGAGAGTGTGTCATTTCATTTACTTTGAGCAGGCAGTTTATTCAGTTAGCTAGATCTCACTGCAGACCGTTCCTGCCGTACTATTTGTAATCTACTTCAGGCAGGCAGTTGATCCAGTTTAGCTAGATCTCACTGCAGACCGTTCCTGCTGTACTATTTGCAATCTACTTCAGGCAGGCAGTTGATCCAGTTTAGCTAGATCTCACTGCAGACCGTTCCTGCTGTACTATTTGTAATCTACTTCAGGCAGGGAGTTGATTCAGTTAGCTGCAGTGTATTTCATATATATATATATACGGTCAGACTGATATATATATATATATATACTGTATATATATATATATATATATATATATATATATATATATCCACCATATCCAGTTTAGCTAGATCTCACTGCAGACCGTTCCTGCTGTATTATTTCTAATCTACTTCAGGCAGGCAGTTGATTCAGTAAGCTGCAGTGTATTTCATATATATATATATACAGTCAGACTGCTATATATATATATATATATATATATATATATATATGTGTCCACTGTATCCAGTTTAGCTAGATCTCACTACAGACCGTTCCTGCTGTACTGTTTTTATTTCGAATACACTTCAGGCAGCCAGTTGATTCAACTGCAGTGTATTTCATATATATATATATGCAGGCTTGTGTATATATATAGTCTAGCCAAGCCTATACCTGACTGTAGGCCATTCCTGGAGTATGTGTTCAAAGACACTTTCAGGCAGGTGACTCAGTGACATGCAGTTCAAAATATATATATACACTGCATTATAGTCCAGCCAAGCCTATACCTGACAGTAGGCCATTCCTGGAGTACGTGTTCAAAGACACTTTCAGGCAGGTGACTCAGTAATGTGTAGTTCAGGCAGGTGACTCAGTGAGCTGCAGTTAATTTAATATATATATATATATATATATATATATATATATAGGCCTGCATATTTATATATATAGTCTAGCCAAGCCTAAACCTGACTGTAGGCCATTCCTGGTGTACTGTTTTTAGTAAACTTCAGGCGTTGTTTTGCTAAAATAATATTTCAGTATGTCTGGAAGGCCACCAAGGAGAGACAGACACTCACAGGCCTCTAAAAATGGGAAAGCAGGCTCTGTGTCTACAGCCAACAGTGCTGGTCATGGACACGGTACATCCTCAGCATGTGGCCATGGGGCACGCTTGCCCTTTTTTTCGGTAGCTGGCTGTGTTGAGCCACAACATGCAGAAGAGTTGGTAGAGTGGATGACCAAGCCGTCCTCATCCTCCTCATCCTCTGTCACCCAGGCTCAGGGTACTTTGTCTGCCAATGCAGCTGCCAAAGCGGCCTCTTCCATCGGCTCAATGTCATCAGTCACTCCTTCCCTAGCCCCACCATCATGCCCTGAGGAGTCCCCCGAACTGTTTGACCACAGTGTAGGGTACATGCTGCTGGAGGATGTGCAGTGTTTTGAAGGCTCTGCTGATGGTACCCAGGTTGAGGATGAAGGTAGTAACGTGAGCCCAGAGAGAGGGGGTGCCCAAGAAGGACAGGAAACTGGCAGTCATGTTCCCCCAGCTGCAGCATACTGCCAGGTTTGCTCCAGTGGCGAGGAGGTAGGGGATGATGAGGTTACTGACTCTACGTGGGTGCCAGATAGAGGAGAAGAGGAGGAGGCACATCTCCAACGAGGCAGGAACTGACTGCATCACACCACAGACCTCTGCATGCGCAGGGCATTGCTGACTCCGCGCGTTTTTCCAAAAGTTTTTTGGTGTGGGCCTTTTTTGAGACCTGTGCAGCAGATAGCACCGTTGCTGTCTGCAACATATGTCTGAAGCATATCAAATGTGGCCAAAACAGCAGCCGCTTGGGCACCACATGCTTGACCAGACATACTGTATGTCGAGCTCCCATGCAGTCCGTTGGCAACAGTACTTAAAAGACCCACACCAAAGAACAAGGCAGACCTCTCCTTGCTCCTCATCAGCTGGGATCTCCAACCCCACTATAACTTCAGAATTAGGTGTCCCAAGCCCTTTCGGGCAATCTGCTAGCAGTACACCAACATCCGATGGCAGCAGGCAAATTTCCCTACCCCAGTTGCTAAACTGGCGAAAGAAATTTGGTCCCAGCCATCCACATGCTCAGCAGCTGAATGCTAGTTTGGCTAAATTGCTAGCACTCCAACTGCTGCCTTTTCATTTGGTAGACTCTGCCCCCTTTCGAGAATTTGTGGAATGTGCGGTACCTCAGTGGCAGGTTCCCAAACGCCAATTTTTTTCTCAGTAGGCCATTCCGGCTCTCTATCGACATGTGGAAGGCAATGTCTTGGCCTCATTGGACAGGGCGGTCAGCAGTAAGGTGCATATTACCGCTGACTCATGGTCCAGCAGGCATGGACAGGGACGTTACCTTTCTTTCATGGCGCACTGGGTAACCCTGCTGGCAACTGGGAAGGATGCAGGACAGGGTGCAGTATTGTTGGACCTTGTTCCACCACCACGCCTCCAAAATGCTGGTAGTGGTGATTCTGCCACACCTCTCTCCTCCACCCCTCCTCCTCTTCTTCCTCTATGGCCTCTTCCTGTGCAGATTTGTCCTCGGAAACAGCGGTGCTCCATAGGCGTTCTAGGGGCTACGCAAGCACTCAGGCAAAAAAATGCCATGCGGTGCTTGAGTTGGTCTGCTTAGGGGACAGGAGCCACACGGGGGCAGAGATTCTGGCAGCTCTGCAGGGGCAGGCTCAAAGGTGGTTGACACCATGCCAGCTTCAGCCAGGAATGGTGGTTTGCGACAATGGCACCAACCTTCTCTCCGCCCTCCAACAGGGACACTTCACCCATGTTCCCTGTTTGGCTCATGTCCTTAATTTGGTGGTGCAGTGGTTCTTGTGCAGGTACCTGGGCTTACAGGATCTCCTGAGGCAGGCCAGGAAAGTCTGTGGGCATTTCCGCCGGTCATATAATGCCGGTGCTCAGCTGGCTGACCTCCAAAAGGAATGCAACCTGCCCAAGAACCGCCTCATCTGTGACATGCCCACCAGGTGGAACTCAATGTTGGCAATGCTGCAGCAGCTGCACACGCAGCAGAGGGCCATCGATGACTACCTGTGTGAGTATGGCACCAGGACAGGGTCAGGGGAGCTTGGCTTTTTTTTGCCACGCCAGTGGCTCATGATTAAGGATGCATGCACTGTCCTGTCACCATTTGAGGAGGCCACGAGGATGGTGAGTAGTGACAGTGCATGTATCAGTGATATTGTCCCTCTTGTCTACCTGTTGGAGCAAACGCTGCATGGAATAATGGACAAGGCACTTGAGGCAGAACAGAGGGAGGAAGAGGAGGACTTCCTTACCTCTCAAGGCCCCCTTTATCCAGACAGTATTCCTGCATGCCTGCCTATCACACAGGAAGAGGAGGAAGAGGAGGAGGATTGTGTCAGCATGGAGGTGGAGCCTGGCACTCAGCATCAGTAGCAGTCTTCAAGGGATCGTTTTCATGCCCCAGAAACCCATTGACTTGTACGTGGCTGGCAGGAGGTGGCTGCGGATCAGGTCGTCCTTAGTGACCCAGAGGACTCTGGAAGAATGCCTCAGCAAATCTACGCTGCATGGCCTCCCTGATCCTGCAAAGCCTGCGAAAGGACCATCGGATTCATATCAAGGAGAGGGATCAGTACTGGCTGGCAACCCTTCTTGATCCACGTTACAAGGGTAAGGTGGCGGAACTTATCCAGCCATCGCAGAGGGAGCAGAAGATGAAACATCTTTGGGAGGCCTTGCAGAAAGGTTTGTGCAATGTGTTTCCAGAGCCTGGGAGGTTACAATTTCCTGGTCCGCCTGGACAACGTGTTGCTGAGGCTTTGGTCAGTCACAGAAGGAGCGGTGGAGAAGGTGGCCACCTGATCGATGCGTTCAGACAATTTTTTAGCAACCATCGCCAGCATCTGTTGTACATGGTGCAGGAATACCTAGGGGCAAGATCAGACTTGGAGACCTTTACAACCGAAAATCCACTGGGTTACTGGGTCTTGAGGATGGATCACTGGCCAGAGCTTGCACAGTATGCAATTGAGCTACTGGCCTGTTCTACATCCAGCATTCTATCGGAACGCACATACAGTGCCGCTGGAGGCTTTGTAACCGATCACAGAGTGCGCCTGTCCATTGACTCGGTTGATCGGCTCACCTTCATAAAAATGAATCAGTCTTGGATCACTAGCTACCAAGCATCTGATGCTGATGTAACCGACTAATTTTTTTATGAATGTGAGCTCCCTTGAAGACTGCCTATGCTGATGCTGAGTGACTATCCTGTTATGCTGAGTAACTATCCTATTCATCCTCAATGTTCATGTTGATAGCTTCTAAGAACATTTTTGGTATTGGGCACCACCACCAGTGGCTAATGCCCAATTTTTCTGCCCCTATTTAACAAGGGCGTGTAATTACAATTTTAGCTGTAATATTTTGCAGCAGGGCTCGTTCCTGCGCTCAACAAGAGTATCTGTGAGGGGTTGTAGTGTTGTGGCACCACCACCAGTGGCTAAGGCCCAATTTTTCTGCCCCTATTTAACAAGGGCGTGTAATTACAATTTTAGCTGTAATATTTTGCAGCAGGGCTCGTTCCTGCGCTCAACAAGAGTATCTGTGAGGGGTTGTAGTGTTGTGGCACCACCACCAGTGGCTAATGCCCAATTTTTTTGCCCCTGTTTAACAGGGGCGTGTAATTACAATTTTTGGTGTAATATTTTGCAGTAGGGCTCGTTCCTGCGCTCAACAAGAGTATCTGTGAGGGGTTGCAGTGTTGTGGCACCACCACCACTGCCTAAGACCCAATTTTTCTGCACCTGTTTAATAGGGGCATGTAATTACAATTTTTGATCTACTATTTCACAGCAGGGCCCGTTCCTGCGCCCAACAAAGAGTAACTGTGAGGGCTTACAGTGTTGTGGCACCACCACCACACCACCATCAAAGGCCCAATTTTTCTGCCTTGTTCAATGGGGGCATGTAATTACAATTCTTGATATAATATTTAACAGCAGGGCCCATGTTCGAGTCCCATAGACTTTAACAGTGTTCGAATATTCGCGCAAACTTTCGGTTTGTTCGTATGTTCTGGATGCAAACCGAACTGGGGGGTGTTCGACCCGTCCCTATAGCCAGATGCAGAATAACAGGTTGCAGGTATGCACGAAATGCTATAGACAGCACTGAAGCATAAGACAGGCTCAGTTTAAATAGCCTGCTTGACGCAAATGCGAACAACAGACATGCATGCGTGAGCATGTGCACATTTCTTATGTGCATGTAAAGGAACATAAATTAGCCCAGGCCTATGCACAGGACACTGTCCAGAAGAGCCATCTAGCCTGCTGGTATTCACTTCCTGACAAGTACAATTCTCTTACATGTTTGTTCTGCTGCTGACCTGTTTGACACTGATGGATCATCTACAGTCTCTTAATTGTTAATAAGAGTTTGATAGAAACCAGCGCATATACTGGTAAAAGTGGGTGTATTACTGCCTGTTGAAAAACCATGTGTTGCTGTTAAAACTACCTGAAACTGAAATGAATCAGATCAGGACTGGCCCAAGACATTGTGCTGCCTGGGCCCAAGAATGAAATGCTGCACCCCCCCAAAAAAAAAATCCTACGCCCATCCGGTAAAGAGACATTTACATAAAGCAAAGAGACAGCCCCATATATTCAGCAAGAGACATTTCCATAAAGCAAAGAGACATGCCCCCTCCTACAAAGAGACATGTCCCCTCTTGCAAAGAGACATGCCCCCTCCAGCAAAGAGACATGCCCCCTCCTGCAAAGAGACATGCCCATCCTGCAAAGAGACATGCCCCCTCCTACAAAGAGACATTCCCCCTCCTGCAAAGAGACATGCCCCCTCCTACAAAGAGACATGCCCCCTCCTGCAAAGAGACCCTTCCCCCTCCTGCAAAGAGACATCCCCATCCTGCAAAGAGACATGCCCATCTTGCAAAGAGACATGCCCCCTCCTGCAAAGAGACATGCCCCCTCCTGCAAAGAGACATGCCCCCTCCTGCAAGGAAACATTCCCCCTCCTGCAAAGAGACATGCCCATCCTGCAAAGAGACATGCCCCCTCCTGCAAAGAGACATGCCCCCTCCTACAAAGAGACATTCCCATCCTGCAAAGAGACATGCCCCATCCTGCAAAGAGACCTGCCCATCCTGCAAAGAGACATGCCCCCACTTGCAAAGAGACATGCCCCCTCCTACAAAGAGACATGCCCATCCTGCAAAGAGACATGCCCATCCTGCAAATAGACATGCCCCCTCCTACAAAGAGACATGCCCCCTCCTACAAAGAGACATGCCCATCCTACAAAGAGACATGCCCATCCTGCAAAGAGACATGCCCCCTCCTGCAAGGAAACATGCCCCCTCCTGCAAAGAGACATGCCCCCTCCTGCATAGCCTGCCACAAGATGCAGCGTGGCACTTGTCCCCAATGCCTGTCACCAGATGCAGCCTGTCACTTGTCACCATTGCCTGTCACCAGATACAGCCTGTCACTTGTCACCAATGCCTGTCACCAGATACAGCCTGTCACTTGTCACCCATGCCTGTCACCAGATGCAATGTGTCACTTGTCACCAAAGCCTGTCACCAGATATAGCCTGCCACTTGTCACCAATGCCTGTCATCAGATGCAGCCTGTCACTTGTCACCATTGCCTGTCACCAGATACAGCCTGTCACTTGTCACCAATGCCTGTCACCAGATGCAGCGTGTCACTTGTCACCAATGCCTGTCACCAGATGCAGCGTGTCACTTGTCACCATTGCCTGTCACCAGATACAGCCTGTCACTTGTCACCAATGCCTGTCACCAGATGCAACGTGTCACTTGTCACCAATGCTTGTCACCAGATGCAGCGTGTCACTTGTCACCAATGCCTGTCACCAGATGCAGCGTGTCACTTGTCACCAATGCCTGTGACCAGATGTAGCGTGTCACTTGTCACCAATGCCTGTCACCAGATGTAGCGTGTCACTTGTCACTGATGCCTGTCATCAGATGCAGCATGTCACTTGTCACCAATGCCTGTCACAAGATGTAGTATGTCACTTGTCACCATTGCCTATCACCAGATGCAACCTGTCACTTGTCACCAATACCTGTCACCAGATGCAGCCTGTCATTTATCACCATTGCCTGTCACCAGATACAGCCTGTCACTTGTCACCACTTCCTGTCACCAGATGCAGCCTGTCACTTGTCACCAATACCTGTCTTCAGATGCAGCCTGTCACTTGTCACTATTGCCTGTCACCAGATACAGCCTGTCACTTGTCACCAGTGCCTGTCACCAGATGCAACCTGTCACTTGTCACCAATACCTGTCACCAGATGCAGCCTGTCACTTGTCACCAATGCCTGTCACTAGATGCAACCTGTCACTTGTCACCAATGCCTGTCACCAGATGCAGCGTGTCACCCATAGTCTGGCTCTCTCCCTCCCCTAAAGCTAGACATGCTAGAGGCTGCAGTTTCCCCTCCTAGAATTGCAATGGGCCAGCCAGTTATTGGGACTACATGTCCCATAATCCTCTTTTCTCCTATTTGTTTTTTTCCCTGGCCAATGGGAGGAAATGGGGGAAGAAACATAGCGGGCAGCTGTCCTGGGAACAGCAGCATGAGGAGGATGGGGGGGGGGGGAGAGCCCGCAGCTGCTCTCTCTCCACACACACAGTCGCTCCGATCTCATGCTGTTTTGCTGCCCGCTAATAGAAGGGGGATTGGGCAGGAAACAACAGAGTCCTCTTCTGATAGCAGCCGCTCCTTACATTTGCTGAGGGACAAAAAAACAAGAGAAATAGCCCTGGGACTTTAGATGAGGTAAGAGCGGTTTAGCCAATGTTCACAGGGAACACTGAGACAAAATCAATTTATTAATTTCAAAATGTTATGTAACAGAGTAGCAACAACAATGATTGTGAGTTACCCGGCATAATAGCCAATGCACACAACATGGATGAAAGTAAATATACAAAGATTTATTACAAGTATTATACATCAATGAGCAACAATAAAACTTGAAAGTTGCTAGGTCAGTAAATACACATATACAATAAGAAAATAAAATGTACATACATATGGGCAGGAAAGTATGTAGTCATAATGCAGACATCAATAATACCCAGCATGTACCGGCATAAAACAAGCATCAATAAAGCCCTATGCATTTCGTGAGACCCTGCTCGCTTCTTCAGGGGCGGATGCATGAATGTTGTATCTGCAATATAAGTAATAAGATCAATAGATGTATATTGTTGATAAAAGGGGGCAGGTGGAATGATTGGCAAGAGAGGTTTGAAACAGAGACCTCATACTTACCAAATGGCTGAGATAAATCGCCAAACGCTGGATATCAAGATGGCGGTCGTGTAGTGCAACCAGCTCGGGGTCTGAGGAAGCGGAACAAACAAAAGCCACAACAGGGGAACATCTGGAGGATCAGCACAGTCTGGATAGGGGTATTTCTCACTGCGGTCTCCACTTGGCCCCTTGAAAATCATGTCTAGAAAATGTCTGCAAGGATGCACATATGTCAGAGGGCATAATAATTGCAAAATGATTTTAATGTATAAGGTTCTAAAATTTAATTTATATATACATAAAGGATGTAAATAAATGAATTAACCTTATTAGAGTATGTTGATATGAAGGACTATCTGAGATATGGAATATGGTAAATACATGAATGCAGGCCAACATGGTTATATCAACATACTCTAATAAGCTTAATTCATTTATTTACATCCTTTATGTATATATAAATTAAATTTTAGAACCTTATACATTAAAATCATTTTGCAATTAGTATGCCCTCTGACATATGTGCATCCTTGCAGACATTTTTTAGACATGATTTTCAAGGGGCCAAGTGGAGACCGCAGTGAGAAATACCCCTATCCAGACTGTGCTGATCCTCCGGATGTTCCTCCGTTGTGGCTTTTGTTTGTTCCGCTTCCTCAGCCCCCGAGCTGGTTGCACTACACGACCGCCATCTTGATATCCAGCGTTTGGCGATTTATCTCAGCCATTTGGTAAGTATGAGGTCTCTGTTTCAGACCTCTCTTGCCAATCATTCCACCTGCCCCCTTTTATCAACAATATACATCTATTGATCTTATTACTTATATTGCAGATACAACATTCATGCATCCGCCCCTGAAGAAGCGAGCAGGGTCTCACGAAATGCATAGGGCTTTATTGATGCTTGTTTTATGCCGGTACATGCTGGGTATTATTGATGTCTGCATTATGTCTACATACTTTCCTGTCCATATGTATGTACATTTTATTTTCTTATTGTATATGTGTATTTACTGACCTAGCAACTTTCAAGTTTTATTGTTGCTCATTGATGTATAATACTTGTAATAAATCTTTGTATATTTACTTTCATCCGTGTTGTGTGCATTGGCTATTATGCCGGGTAACTCACAATCATTGTTGTTGCCACTCTGTTACATAACATTTTGAAATGAATAAATTGATTTTGTCTCAGTGTTCGCTGTGAACATTGGCTAAACCTCTCTCACGTCATCTAAAGTCCCAGGGCTATTTCTCTTGTTTTTTTGTGCACTATTAGGGATGGAGGTGTCAGAGGGGTCACACCAGACCTTAATCTCCTTTTTTTTACATTTGCTGAGGGGAACATACAGGGAGGTGGTGGGTGGAGCTAGCGGAGGAGGAGGAAGTTAAATCCTTCTCCACAATGAATGGTGGGCCTCTCTCTCCTTCTCTCCTTATGTCACTGGTTGCTAGACGCAAGGTGGGCCGTGGCTAGCAACCAGTTTGGGCAGGGAAGCAGGGGCCGCTGGTGAGACCCTTGAAGTAGCCACTGTGGCCAGTGACAGCGGCCATGCATTGCAAGGATGGCACTGCACGCTAGATGGAGGGAACCTTAGGTCCTCAGGCAGTGTGCCCCTGTTGCCACACCTCTTAAAGTGCCGCCTGGGACCCATGGTCCCAACGGGTCCCATGGTAGGACCGGCCCTGAATCAGATTAAGGAGCTGCTGTGTTGATGAAGCTAATTGTAAAAAAAAATATCTATTGCATCAAAGCCACATGAAAATACCCTCTCCCGGCTGTATGGTATTTCTATTTATTTTTTATTTTGGTACATGTTCATGGCAGCATCCAGATTTGTATGTCTTTTTAATTAAATATAGATTTCCTATTAGCCTTAAAATAGTCAAACTAGGATTTGCCTTTACATTTAAAGTAATACTAAACCCACAACAGTAAAATCAGTCTGTATATGCCGTAAAGCATGCTTGTTATACTTACTGTGGAACCTAAGGGATTAATCATGCACATTGTGTAAAAAGGCTGCTTGATCTTGTCTTCTCTGATCCTTCCCTTCCTCCACTGTCCGCAATCCATCTCCTGATCAGACAGAGACTTTGGGGCCACTTTGCTCATGTTCAGTTTGGTGTGTTATGCTAGAGAGGTTTTTTTTTTTCTTTTTTCTCGGGAGGGTGCATGTGATCAGCACGGGGCCCATCAGCACTGTCCAGACAGAGGGTCAGGGGTCATGCAGCCTCAGCCACAGTCAGAGGAGAATGAAAACTCCTCCTTAACCAGACACTGATAGAAGTCACAAGACTGCTACATACTGCTGATGAGAAAAGATATTTAGCACTTTATATTTACTAAAATAATTACATTTCCATGTTCTGTGTACGGTGGAAGACCAGATATAGCAAATGCAGGGTCCTGGATTTAGTAGCAAGTTCATCAAATTTCTAACAAGATTCAAGAAAACTTTGTAGAATTGAACCTGGGCAAATTTGCCCATTACTAATGATGACAATAATAATATAGTCATCAGTACAAAGCAAGGAACAGGTAATTTTTCTCACATGTGGCCAGTAAGCTATTGCCCTAATATTAATCAGCCGAGTTGTCAAAATTCTAGCAGGTTTGCTATTCAGTATCAATACTGGATTTAAAGCGGATCTCCACCCGATTTCACAACACTAGCTGCAGAGGATTGCCGCACTGTCCTAATGACAAAACGGCACTTTTTTTTTTTTTTTTTTTATACTGTACCTTTGTTGTTGATTGTATCTGTGTCCTCCAGGATGTACAGGCTGCGGATAGGGGCGTGTTCTCTGCGGCTAAATTGTCACTTCCTCTTAGCCGCACTGGCTCCTGGGAGCTTGTGTCATTGTTCCCAGGAGTCAGTGCGGCGGCCTGTTGTGAGAGTTATCTCGGGAATTCAATCCTGGGAGTGACGTCATTGCCATCACAAAGGGGCGGGACTTCCTATGACGCCGCTCGTTGTGATGGCAACCGGAGCTGTTGATGGCGCTGCGATGTCAATCTACTGCGCATGCGCGAGATCGAGAACAGAACGGGCGGTGCATGCTGGTTGATCAGCAGCACCGTATCCCGGAAGAGGATGCCTGTGGGTTTCACATGCCCACAGGCAAGATGACAACCGCCTGGATCGTAATTTATAAGTTTCTTTATTAGGAGAAAACGGACAACACTCATCTTTAAAAACCAAACAAGTGAGTTCTATATTCATAGAGCATATTCATTGTCATTTTGCAAAAAAAAAAAAATCTCGGAGATAGTGGAACCCCGCTTTAAAGTAATAATAACCTCTTTATGACTGCCATTATACATATGTGTGCACAGCCCTATTATAAAGTTGTTATTGGACACAGTGAAATAAAAGCAAATGGTATGGAGACAATAGGAGCAGCTCTGTACCATGTGATTGCTGTGACCCATCACAGAATTGGAACCCCTATCAGATTTTTACTGCTATCTAGGGCTCCACATTTCTTGGTGACAACCTTTACCAAGCAGAAAAAGGGTATCTCTCAAAAAATCATCAAAAGACAAAAATAAAAATGGGAAGAGTTGGACATCTGTCAGATTTTTGTTTCTGTCTTAGTCTTTGTTGCAGAGTTTCTTTCACTTCCTGTCTGGTGCTGCTATTGTTAGCAGGACAGGAAGTGACATTAAATTTTATTAATGGATCCCCTGCATCCTCAATTTAGATTCATGATTTTACATTTAACTTCATCTGGGCTTTAGAGAAAATCATTTCCTTCAGTAAGTACCATCTTCATCATTATTTACTATCTGTCCAATCTGTCCAATTATATTATCTTATCAATTATTTTATCATACTTAAGAATGCTAGTGCTAAACCTAAAAAGTTGCATGCTAGTACTTAAAGTGGATGTAAACCCTCACATATACCCAGTGAAGTGAACAGCCTCTGATGGTACACAGAGATTAGGCAAATCTCCCTACATAAGTATTACATGTATATCTGCTGTCTTCAGCTTACTATACAGTGGATATAAAAAGTCTACACACCCCTGTTAAAATGTCAGGTTTCTGTGATGTAAAAAAATGAGACAAAGGTAAATAATTTCAGAACTTTTTTTAGAATCAATATTCAGGGTGTGCAGTTGCTCTATATGTGTCATATGCTATATTTAATTTCAGAACTTTTTTTTTTTTTTTTAATGTGACCTATAAACTGTACAACTCAGTTGAACAACAAACGGAAATCTTTGAGGGAAGTAAAAATAAAAACTAAAATAATATGGTTGCATAAGTGTGCACACCCTTAAATTAATACTTTGTTGAAGCACCTTTTGATTTTTATTACAGCATTCAGTCTTTTTGGATATGAACATGGCACATCTTGACTTGGCAATATTTGCCCACTCTTCTTTTCAAAAACACTCCAAATCTGTCAGATTGTGAGTACATCTTCTGTGCACAGCCCTATTCAGATCACCCCACAGATTTTCAATGGGATTCAGGTCTAAGCTCTGACTGGGCCATTCCAAAACTTTAATCTTCTTCTGGTGAAGCCATTCCTTTGTTGATTTGGATGCATGCTTTGGGTCGTTGTCCTGCTGAAAGATGAAGTTCCTCTTCATATTCAGCTTTCTAGCAGAAGCCTGAAGGTTTTGTGCCCATATTGACTGGTATTTGAAATGTTTCATAGTTCCCTCTACTTTGACTAAGGCCCCTGTTCCAGCTGAAGAAAAACAGCCCCAAAGCATGATGCCACCACCATGCTTCACGGTGGGTATGGTGTTATTTTGGTGATGTGCAATGCTGTTTTTGCTCCAAACATATCTTTTGGAACTGTGGCCAAAAAGTTCAACCTTGGTTTCATCAGACCATAACACATTTTCCCACATGCTTTGGGAGACTTTAGATGTGTTTTTGCAAAGTTTAGCCAGGCTTGGGTGTTTTTCTTGGTAAGAAAAGACTTTTGTCTTGCCACTCTTCCCCATAGCCCAGACATATGAAGAATATAGGAGATTGTTGTCACATGTACCACACAGCCAGTACTTGCCAGATATTCCTGCAGCACCTTTAATGTTGCTGTGGGCCTCTTGGCAGCCTCCCTGGTCAGTTTTCTTCTCATCTTTTCATCAATTTTGGAGGGTAATCCAGTTCTTGGTAATGTCACTGTTATGCCACAATTTCTCCAATTGATGATGACTGTCTTCAATGTGCTCCATGGTATATCTAATGCCTTGGAAAATCTTTTGTACCCTTCTCCTGACTGATACATTTTAACAATGAGATCCCTCTGATGCTTTGGAAGCTCTCTGCAGACCATGGCTTTTGCTGTAGGATGCGACTAAGAAAATGTTAGGGAAGACCTACTAGAACAGCTGAACTTTATATTAGGGTTAATCAGAGGCACTTTAACCGCTTCAGCCCCGGAAGATTTTACCCCCCTTCCTGACCAGAGCACTCTTTGCGATTCGGCGCTTTAACTGACAACTGCACGGTCGTGCGACACTTCACCGAAACAAAATTGACGTCTTTTTTTCCCACAACTAGAGCTTTCTTTTGGTGGTAGTTGATCACCTCTGCGGTCTTTATTTTTTGCGCTATAAACAAAAAAAGCGACAATTTTGAAATAAAACGCATTATTTTTTACATTTTGCTATAATAAGTATCCCCCAAAAATATTTAAAAAAACCCTATTTTTTTCCTCAATTTAGGCCGATATGTATTCCTCTATATATTTTTGGTAAAAAAAATCGCAATAAGCGTATATTAATTGGTTTGCGCAAAAGTTATAGTCTACAAAATAGGGGATAGTTTTATGCTATTTTTATTATTAATTTTTTCTTACTAGTAATGGCGGCGATCTGCAATTTTTATCAGGACTTCGACATTAAGGCGGACACATCGGACATTTTTGACACATTTTTGGGACCATTGGCATTAATACAGCAATCAGTGCGATAAAAATGCATTGAATACTGTAAAAATGTCACTGGCAGTGAAGGGGTTAACCACTAGGGGGTGATGAATGGGGTTAAGTGTGTCCTAGTGTGTGTTCCTACTTGAAGGGGGAGAGTGGACAGTGTAGGGGAAGAGATAGATCGCTGTTAATACTTTGTATGAACAGACGATCTGTCACTTCTCCCCTCAGAGAACCGGGATCTGTGTGTTTACACACAGATCCCTGTTCTCCGTGTGCCCCGAGTGATCGCGACTTTGTCTCATTTTTTTACATCACAGAAACCTTACATTTTAACAGGGGTGTGTAGATTTTTTATATCCACTGTATTCTCTAGAAAGTGCACATCGAGAGATCGTGAAATCGTGAGATTTTCTCTTCCTGGTCAGCACTACAGTGAAGCCTGGGCATATAGCCAAGACAGCTGATTGGAGGAAAGGCACACACCCCCTCTCCTCATAGGTAGAGACTTTCAGCTCTGTTCATTGAAACCTTCAGCTCTGTGCTATTCTATTTATAGCATCCTCCCCAACACAAAACTCAGGCTGCTTTTATTATATGTGACCAGAGCTTTTTTTCAGCAGGAACGTGGGGGAATGCAGTTTCGGCACCTCCAGCTCTGAATGTATGTAATGGCAAGGGGTGCTGGGGTGTACTGGAGGGTCTATTGATATTGGCTGCTGGGGGATCTATTGTTGCTGGAGGGGATCTATTTTTACAGGGGTGAGTCTGTTGTTGCTAGGGAGGTCAGTTGTCACTGGTGGGGGATCTATTGTTGCTGGGGGACTCTAATGCTACTGGCAGACAATAATTTCTGGGAAACATCTACTGTTGAGGGAGAGGTCTATTGTTGCTAGCTGTTCAGAGTCTATTGTTGCTGGGGGTGCTCCATTGTTGCTGGCTACAGGGGATCTATTTTACTTCCTTTCATTAACAAACTACATATAAATTTCTTAGCACCACAAATTGATACTTGATTCTGGATCCATAACTGAGAGGTGGGTAGGGGGTGGAACCAAGGAATGGTGCTCGGAGGTGGGTAGGGGTGGAACCAAGGAACGGTGCTCAGAGACGGGTAGGGTGTGGAACCAAGGAATGGTGCTTGGAGGTGGGTAGGGAGTGGAACCAAGGAATGGTGCTCGGAGGTGGGTAGGGGTGGAACCAAGGAATGGTGCTCGGAGGTGGGTAGGGAGTGGACACAAGAGGTGACTCGGAAGGAGGGAGTTTCTGAACCTATTCTCTGAGAAAAAAAGCCCTGTATGTGACGGAGAACTTGTCAGAAGTTATCATGCCGATAACAGAAGAACGAAGCAGGAGAAAGCTATGGGACACAGGGCTTTGAAGAGAGATAACAAAACACTGCAGATATATGTGTCCAGCTCAATTTTCATGAACTTTAATGTTATATGAATCGCAATGGGGGTTATTTACTAAAGGAAAATCCACTTTGCACTGTAAGTGTACTTGGAAGTAAAGTCACTGTAGATCCGGGGGGACATGCAAGGAAAATAAAAAACAGCATTTTAGCTTGCATATGATTGGATGATAAAATCAGAAGAGCTTCCACTCATTTCAGATCTACCCCTTAGATTTAGAGTGACTGCACTTTCAAGTGCACTTGCAGTGCAAACTGGATTTGCCTTTCATAAATAACCCCCAATAAGTTGAAAAATCATGAATTTGGCAATTCAGATATTAACACCATTCTACAATAAAAAAAATCATGTCAATACAAAAGAACTTCGCTTCAAAATCTAAGAGTCGATACTAAAAAAAATAATCTTATAGTTAATATAACCTCCTGTGACCAGTTGTGTTAAAAAGCTATTACTTGATAATTTTACACCATGGAGAAGAATTCTAGTTACGCTATAGACTATTGGAGTTTTTTTTTTCCACAATGTATTTTTTTTTAATTAAAGTATTGCATTATTATATATAATTGTTACTCTAATTCCAGGAATATTATGAAAAGGGGCATTACATTATTCGCGAAGGAGAAGAGGGATCCACATTCTTTATCATTGCTAAAGGAAAGGTAACACCAAAAGCAAAGGGCAAACTAAGTATTAATTTTGTTTTGTTTCTTTCCTTTCTTCACAGTTTATTTCAAAACCTTTCTTTTAGGCTGCATGTTAGTTCTGTAGAAGATGTAAAACATATGAAATGACATTTAGTTTGCTAAAGGACTGTTTATGATAAACAATCTTCATTTAACTACTTAAAGACTGGACTGTTTCACCCCCTTCCTGCCCTGGCCATTTTTCAGTTTTCTGAATGACAATGACTTTGAATGGCAATTACTCAGTCATGCAGCACTGTACTCAAATGAATTGCATATAATTTTTTTAGACAGGTAGGTAGAGCTTTGTTTTGGTGGTATTTAAAGCGGAGTTCCACACAAAAATGGAACTTCCGCTTTTCGGAACCCTCCCCCCCCCTCCGGTGTCACATTTGGCACCTTTCAGGGGGGAGGGGAGTGCAGATACCTGTCTAAGACAGGTATTTGCACCCACTTCCGGCATAGACTCCCATAGGAGTCTACGCCTCTTCCCGTCCCCACAGCGCTGTCTCCTGGGAAACACACAGCTCCCAGGAGAGAGCGGGGACCACTTGGGACGCGCAGCGCGACTCGCGCATGCGCAGTAGGGAACCGGGAAGTGAAGCCGCAACGCTTCACTTCCTGATTCCCACACCTAGGATGGCGGCGGCAGCTTCCGAGAACCGAGCGGGTTCTTGGCGTCGCCTGCCGACATCGCTGGACCCTGGGACAGGTAAGTGGCCATGTATTAAAAGTCAGCAGCTGCAGTATTTGTAGCTGCTGGCTTTTAATATTTTTTTTTTTTTGGCGGTGTGGGTGGACCCCCGCTTTAATCACCACTGTTTTTTATTGATGTATTTATTTTTTTTAACTTTTTAATACTTTTTTCTAATCAATTTTCTTAGTCTGCGTTATAAAACTCTGCAAATAAATCATTATAAATAATTCATACACTTTTGGTCACCATGTATTCTGCTACATTTCTTTGGTGAAAAAAACAAAACAATTTAGTGCATTTTATTTAGTCTGTGTGAAAGTTATAGAATCTACAAACTATGTATATACTATGTATATATATAGTTGAAAAATGATCAGTCCTAATGCACTGACCGCCTATTTCAGTTCTTGAGGCCCTAAAATGCTAGGACAGTACAAATACCCCCCACAAACGACCCCTTTTTGGAAAGTAGACAGTCAAATCAATTTATTTTTTCGAAAATGAAGAAATCAAATAATGTTTCTTTTTTTTTTTTTTACAAATTTGTAATTTTAACAAGTTATGCCTTACACACAGCATAGGCATACTTACATTTACATCCCAAACCACATTCTGCTATGCCTCCTGAGTATGGGGATACCACGTGCGTGAGACTTTTTCACAGCCTAGATGCACAGAGAGGCCCAAAATCCGATGACACCCTTGGACTTTTTTAGGAGCATAAATTACACATAAATTATGCATCTAATTTCCGGACTACCTATCATATTTCTTGAGTCTATCAAATGCCAAGGCAGGAGAAACACAAATGACCACATTTTGAAAAGCAAACTTTTGATGTATGGGTACATTCACCTGCATCAATGCTTGTCAAGTCTGCCCATTACATGGACCAGACAAGAAGCAGTTAAGAACAAAATGTTTTCACCTTTTTAATGCTTTGTTGCACCTCAGTGCTGCTGATCTACTGCAATCTTTGTGTAGCCACCTCATGTCTTCATGCATTTTAGTAGTGGCTGTATGGCATATGTCAAGGCAACACTAGCAGATCATGCTGGTATTGTGTGTGTTTAAACCACCACTTGTAGTCCCCATCAGAACCTGTAACAGGCTGACAATGCAGGAGCACAGTTGGGAGACAGAAACAGAGTGCTGTCACCCTTTACTAGGAATTGCTTGAACAAGACCTTTCATGCCAGGATAACCAGGAATTCTTTAATATGGTAAAGCTTATATGAGACTTTAGTGATTAGGTTTACATATGCGTTAAGAAGTTAACACCTTAATAAATTGAGTTCTCAGCAGTCTAAGCCATACTGAGAAATATTCTAATGTCATAACACAGGGCTGAAAGGAGAATTATTCTCTGCTGTCACACCATAGGGACATACTTGTGTAAACATTACATGTTCAGTTTTTATAAAGTAATTGCTATGGTGCTATGCGAGGTCCAACTTTCACCTTTCACCTCCTCGAGATGCTGAAAGGCCTGTTTCTTGGCATCAAATGGCTTACAATGTTATGTTTCCTTCCTTAGACAACTGTAGAAGCTGTCATGTGACAGTGTGCAGAAACATGCTTTGTGCAAGATGATGGCAATGGCAGTAGTAAGGTGGTCAGTTAATTACCTGAATAATGCACTTTCTTTCTTTTTAAAGGACCAATAACAATAATATACAAACCATTTTATATCAAACAAGGTAGAATGTCACCCGTCGGTATGGGTTGCTAAGCATTATTGCTCATTGTACAGTCACTAAAAAATAGAAAATGTATATGTTCTATTTTAAAGATATTCAATATAGAAAAATAAGGCACAGGCTCACCAGAATGAAGTGGTTTAATGCAGCTCACTAAATGTACTTCTTGACGTTACGGTCTTCAAGAGCTGTTAGGGAATGTAAAAAGCGTTAATGATGTGCAAAAATTATTAGCAATTAATCTAATTTTTTTCATAACACATAGCAACCAGAAGTGACATACTTTTACATCCCCCCCAAAAACAAGGATTTGAAGAAAAACAGCAGCAAATTGTAAGTGTGGTCAAATTGTGTCAACAGTGAGAAGGAGTATATCCTTTAATGACTGTGCCACAAGCCAGCATGTAGCAAACACTCACAAACCTCAGCACATTCATTTTAATAAAATAAAACTGTTACATTACATATACTTTTCTACAAACAGCTTACCTTAAAATGGATGTAAACCCGATTCATGAAATTTGAGCTGGGCACATATATCTGCAGTGTTTTGTTATCTCTCTTCAAAGCATGGTGTCCTGTAGCTTTCTCCTGCTACATTCTTCGGTTATCAGCCTGATAACTGCTGACTAGGGATGAGCCAAATACCCTCCGGTTCGGTTTACAGCAGAACATGCAAACAGGCAAAAAATTTGTTCGAACACGCGATCACCGTTAAAGTCTATGGGACATGAACGTAAAAAATCAACAAAAGTGCTTATTTTAAAGGCTTATATGCAAGTTATTGCCATAAAAAGTGTTTGGGGACCTGGGTCCTGTCTCAGGGATATGTATCAATACAAAAAAAAAAGTTTTAAAAATGGCCGTTTTTCGGGAGCAGTGATTTTAATAATGCTTAAAGTGAAACAATAAAAATGAAATATTCCTTTAAATATTGTGTCGGGGGAGGGGTCCTTAGTATGCCTATAAAGTAGCGCATCTTTCCCATGTTTATAACAGTGCCACAGCAAAATTACATTTCTAAAGGAAAAGATTTAATTAAAAACTGCTCGTGGCTGGATGTATTGTCGGATCCCGGCAATATAGATAAAAATACCTAAAAATACACAAAAAAATGGTGTGGATATCACCCCTAAAATCCCTACCAGGCCCTTCAGGTCTGGTATGAATATTAAGGAAACCCTGCACCCAAATTTTTTTTAAAAATGGCGTGGAGGTCCCCCAGGCCCCCAGGCACTATATACTCTGTACAGCAGTATATATACTATACGGCCTGCCCTATATACTCTGCAGAAAATTGGGCCTTAGGTGTTGGTGGTACCAGAACACTGTAAACCCTCACAGGTACTCTTGTTAGGTGCAGGAATGGACCCTGCGTTGAAATATTATATCAAGAATTGTAATTACATGCCCCTGTTAAACAGGGGCAGAAAAATTGGGCCTTGGGTGGTGGTGCCACAACACTGTAAGCCCTCACAGTTACTCTTGTTGGGCGCAGGAACGGGCCCTGCGTTGAAATATTATATCTAAAATTGTAATTACCCTGTTAAACAGGGGCAGAGAAATTGGGCCTTGGGTGGTGGTGGTGGTGCCACAACACTGTAACCCCTCACAGATACTCTTGTTGGGCGCAGAAACGGGCCCTGCTGTGAAATATTAGATCAAAAATTGTAATTACATGCCCCTGTTAAACAGGGGCAGAAAAATTGGGCCTTGGGTGTTGGTGGTGGTTCCCTAGACCAAAAATATTGTTAGAAGCTAGCATCATCAAGATTGAGGAGGAATGGGATAGTCAGCATAGGCAGTCTTCAAGGAATGCCACATCCATAGCAAATTCAATCAGTTACATCAGCATCAGGTGCTTGGTAGCTGCTGATCCAAGACTGATTCATTTTTATGTGAGCCTATCAACTGAGTCTGTGGACAAGCGTACTCTTTGATCCAATACAAACCCTCCAGCAGCACTGAATGTGCATTCAGAAAGCACGCTGGATGCAGGACAGGTTAGTAGCTCAATTGCATATTGAGCAAGTTCTGGCCAGTGGTCCATCCTCAAGACCCAGTAACCCAGTGGATGCTCTGCTGGAAAGGTCTCCAAGTTTGCTCTTGCCCATAGCTATTCCTGCACCATGTAATGCATATGCTGGCGATGGTTGCTTGAACCGATCAGACCTTGGCGCTGAGGACTGATAAATTGTTTAATGGCATTGGTCAGAGGGCGACCTTCTCCACCGCTTTTCCTCTGTCTGAATGAAGCCTCAGCAACACGTTGGCCAGCACCAGGAAAATGTAACCTTCCAGTGTCTGGAAATGCATTGCACAAACCTTTCTTCAAGCCTCCTGAAGATGTTTCATCCTCTGCAAAGGCAGGATGATTTCTACAACCTTACCCTTGTAACGTGGATCAAGAAGGGTTGCCAGCCAATAATGATCCCTCTCCTTGATACCATGAATGCTAGGGTCCTTTCACAGGCTTTGCATAATCAGGAACCTATGCAGCTGGGCTGGACCAGTCTAACCCCCGAAGAACGTGCTAGACGCAGAACTCTGGGCTTGTGTCTTTATTGTGGGGGCAAGGGTCATTTTCGTGACTCCTGATCGCTTCGTCTGGGAAACGATCGGGTCTAATACATTTAGAAGGTAGAGTATTGGACGAAGAAACATCACCTTCTCGCCTTCTTCTTCCGGTGTTCCTCTATGTAGGCCCTTCTCCCTAACCGGTCCTAGCATATCTGGACTCCGGGGCTGCCGGCAATTTTATGGACTGGAGTACTGCTTCTTCTATGAAGCTTACCCTTTCTCCCCTCGCTACACCACTGGTAGTGTCGGCAATTGATGGCACTATGCTCCCAGGGGGCCCTATCTGTTTCCAGATGCTACCTATTAGGATGTTGGTAGGGATACTCCACCAGGAGTGGATTTCCTTCCTCATTCTACCCAAGGCCTCTACCCCCATTGTATTGTACCTTCCTTGGCTACAGCTCCACTCTCCACATGTGGACTGGGTCTCCGGGCAGATCCTGGCTTGGGGTCCTTCGTGTTTCTCGTCCTGTCTTCTCAAGGTGGTCCCTAAAGAGAGACCTCCCATTGCTACCACATCCGTATCTTCTGATCTTCCCGCAGCATACAGCGATTACTGGGATGTGTTCTGTAAGAAGTCTGCTGAGGTGCTTCCTCCCCACAGATCTTTTGACGGTGCCATTGACCTTGTCCCTGGAGCAACTCTGCCCAGGGGTCGTACCTACCCTCTGCCCATTCCAGAGACCCAGGCCATGTCTGAGTATGTCGCTGAGAATCTGGAGAGAGGTTTCATCCGAAAATCTTTGTCGCCTTCAGGAGCAGGGTTCTTTTTCATTGCTAAAAAGGATGGTAACCTCAGACCCTGCATCGACTATGAAGGGTTTAACGCAGTGACTATCAAAAAACGATACCCCTTACCTCTAATATTCTGAGCTATTTGGCATCCATTTGGCTTCCATTTTCACCAAGTTGGATCTCAGAGGTGCATACAATCTCATTAAAATACGGGAAGGTGACGAACTGAAGACTGTGTTTAACACTAGGGACGGGCATTACGAATACCTGGTTATGCCTTTTGGTTTGTGTAATGCTTCAGCTGTGTTCCAGAACTTTGTCAATGAAATCTTCAGGGATCTACTGTACCAGTTTGTTGTCATCTATCTGGATGACATTCTCATCTTTTGCGAAAGTCTGCTTGCTCGCAGAAACCATGTCTGCACCGTACTTCAGCGCCTTAGAGAGAATAATCTCTATGCCAAGCTGGAGAAATGTTCCTTTGAATGTCCTGAGGTCCTGTTTCTGGGATGTTTTGTTTCTAGTTTGGGTCTTCGCATGGATCCCGGAAAGGTCTCGGCCATTACCAACTGGCCCCTTCCTGCTAGCCTCAAGGCCACACAGTGCTTTCTTGGCTTCACAAATTATAATAGGCAGTTGATAAGGAATTACTCTTCCATTGCTGCGCCTATTATCGCTTTAACCAAGAAGGGTGCGAATGCCAAAGACTGGCCTCCCGAGGCTGTCTCTGCGTTTCACGATCTGAAACAGGCCTTTGTTTCTGGACCTTTCTTGAGGAGGCCAAATCCTGGGGACCCATTTTTTATTGAAGTACACGCTTCTTCGATGGGGGTGGGAGCTGTGCTTCTTCAGTTCTTTGAGAAGAGACATCAACCATGTGCATTCTTCTCCAAAAAATTTTCTCAGGCAGAGAGAAAATATGCCATTGGTGATCAGGAACTTCTCGCAATTAAATTGGCGTTGGAAGAGTGGCATCATCTCTTGGAGGATTCCCCTCACTCCATTATGATCTGTATTGATCACAAGAATCTACAATACCTACAGAATGCTAAACGTCTGAACCTCAGACAGGCCAGGTGGAGCCTCTTCTTTTCTCATTTTAAATTCACGATTACGTACAAACCTGGTTCCTGCAACGGTCGGGCTGATGCCCTCTCTAGGTTATTTGACACTTTGGACGAGGAGTCCACCCCTGATCCTGAGCCAATCATTCCGACCTCATGCATTGTTGCCCATTCTACCACCCTGGAATCAAAAATTCCTCCTGGCAAGACCTTTATTCTCACGAAGCTAAGAGCTAGGATCCTTCGTTGGGGACATGATTCCAAGGTGGCAGGTCATGCCGGGTTCCTCCGATCCTTCCTGCTCATCAGTCGTCTCTACTGTTGGCCTAACCTCCGCTCGGATGTTAAAGATTACGATAAGGCTTGTCGTGTCTGTGCTCAGTCTATATCTTCCACACAAGCCCCTGCTCTTCTTCTCATGCCCTTGCCCATTCCTAAGGAGCCCTGGTCTCACATCGCCATGGATTTTATCACCAATCTTCCACTGTCAGAGAATAATACAGCCATTTGTGTGGTAATCGATCGGTTCTCAAAGATGGCTCATTTTGTTCCTCTTCCTGGTCTCCCTTCTGCCTCTGCCTTGGTTCCCATTTTTGTACAAAATACTTCCGCCTTCATGGTGTTCCTTCCCATGTCGTTTCGGACAGGGGTGTTCAGTTTAGAGAGCCTTTTCCAAATCCCTCAACATTACCTTGGATTTTACCTCTTCTTACTATCCCCAATCCAATGGCCAGACTGAGAGGGTTAATCAGGAGTTGGAGGTCTTTCTCCGTACCTTGGTCTCAGCTCATCACGATGATTGGGCATCACTACTACCGTGGGCAGAGTTCTCCCACAATAATCATGTCAACGTCAGTTCTCAGAAAACACCCTTTATCACTGTTTGTGGAAGACATCCTCAACTCCCTCTTCCTATGACCTGTTCTTCCGACATTCCAGCCTTGACTACTGTTCAGGAATCATTCAATTCCATGTGGGCTGACGTTCATGATTCCCTCCAGAAAGCTGCCAACAAATTCAAGAGTTTTGCTGACCGTCGCAGGCCTAAGCCGCCTTCTCTTCAGCCAGGAGACAAAGTCTGGCTCTCCACCAGGAACATTATACTCTGGGTTCCTTCTCTCAAATTTGCCCCAAGATTCATTGGTCCATACACCATAACTTCTAAACTGAATCCGGTTTGTTTCAAGCTCCAGATTCCCAAAAGCCTCAAAATCTCTAACTCCTTCCATGTTGCCCTTCTGAAGCCTTTAGTCCTCAATAAGTTCTCTCTTCCTCTCTGTAGCGCAGTGCTGGTCTCTGAGGATAATCAGGAGTACGAGGTTAGCCAAATTTTGGATTCCCGACTCTGTAGAGGCATTCTCCAGTACCTCGTGCATTGGAAGGGGTTTGGTCCTGAGGAGAGGTCGTGGATCAAGGCTTCTGAGGTCTTTGCACCTTGTCTGTTGAGGAAGTTTCATTTGAAGTTCCCTTTTAAACCTGGTCCCAGGCGGGGAAGGGGGAGGCCTCGTAAGAGGGGGGGTACTGTCATGGTTATGCAATAGAGGTTTGTCTGTCAGCTTACCTGTCTCCATGTGTTCATCTCTAAAGACCAGCTGACTCTCACCTGACTGCTTTTATTAACTCTCCTCTAGCATGGCTCCACCCCAGCTCCTATCAGAGAACTCTATATTAACCTCTGCACTGCAGGCCAGCCCTGCTGATCAACCTTTGTGTGTTTTTGCTTCCTGTTCCTGCCTGCTGTGTGCTCTATGTTTGTTTATGTTACCGACTTTGGCGTGTTCTCAACTATTCCTGTCTGCTTGTGACCCTGACCTTTGGCATGTCCCCGACTATCCCTGTTTGCCTGTGACCCTGAACCTTGGCGTGAACTCTGTTGTCCTTGTCTGCTTGTGGCCCTGACCTTGGCTTATTCCTTTACTATCCCTATCCTCCTGTTGCCTACTGTGGGTATGAGCTGGGGGACAATGGGGGTCGTGACCTGGAGTCCATCCTCACCACTAAAGGCTCTGGTAAACACCTGCTGGCTGTTAGACTCCGCGCCCCAGGGAATCCTACGCTCTAACCCCGGTGGGATCCGTGTTGGTGTTCCAGCAGCCCTGCCTTCCTTACCACCTGGACTCCCATCGGCAGCAGTCAGACGTAGGGTCCACTGCCTTGCGGTGCACTCCTGATCCCAACAGTGTGCATCTGTCACCTAGCCTCAAGGTTACCTGACATCTTCTTCCTGTGTGTTTGGCGGACCCACAGGAATGCTATCTGGATAAAGGGGGCCTTGAGAGGTAAGGAAGTCCTCCTCTTCCTCCCGTTGTTCTGCCTCAAGTGCCCTGTCCATGATTTCATGAAGCGTGTGCTCCAACAGGAAGACTAGAGGGACAGTGTCACTGATGCATGCATTGTCTCTGCTCACCATCCTTGTGGCCTCCTCAAATGGGGACAGGACAGTGCATGCATCCTTGATCAGTAGCCACTGGCATAGCGAAAAGAAGCCAAGCTCCCCTGACCCTGTCCTGGTGCCATACTCGCACAGGTACTCATTGATGGCCCTCTGCTGTGTGTGCAGCAGCTGCAGCATTGCCAATGCTGAGTTCCACCTGGTGGGCATGTCACAAATGAGGCAGTTGGTGGGCAGGTTGCATTCCCTTTAAATGTCAGCCAGCCGAGCACTGGCATTGTATGACTGGTGGAAATGACCACAGACTTTTCTGGCCTGCCTCAAGAGATCCTGTAAGCCTGGGTTCCTGTTCAAGAACCGCTGCACAACCAAATTCAGGATGTGTGCCAAACATGGAACATGGGTCAAGTGTCCCTGTCAGAGGGCGGAGAGAAGGTTGATGCCATTGTCGCAAACAACCATTCCTGGCTGAAGCTGGCATGGCGTCAACCACCTCTGAGCCTGCCCCTGCAGAGCTGACAGAATCTCTGTCCCAGTGTGGCTCCTGTCCACTAGGCAGACCAACTCAAGCACTGCATGGAATCTTTTAGCCTGACTGCTTGTGTAGCCGCTTGAACGCTTACGGAGCACCTCTGGTTCAGAGGACAATCCTGCAGAAGAAGCCATAGAGGAAGAAGAAGAGGAGGGGGTGGAGGAGAGAGCTGTGGCAGAATCACAACTAGCATTTTGGAGACGAAGTGGCGGAACAAGCTCCAACAACACTGAACCCTCTCCTGCATCCTTCCCAGCTGCCAACAGTTACCCAGTGCCGTGTGAAGGAAAGGTAACATCCCTGCCCATGCCTGCTTGACCATGAGTCAGTGGTAATATGAACCTTACTGCTGACTGCCCTGTCCAACATGGCCAAAACATTGCCTTCCACATGCAGTAGAGTTCCACTTGGTGGGCATGTCACAAATGAGGCAGTTGGTGGGCAGGTTGCATTGCCTTTGAATGTCAGCCAGCCAAGCACTGGCATTGTATGACTGGCGGAAATGATCACCGACTTTTCTGGCCTGCCTCAGGAGACCCTGTAAGCCTGGGTACCTGCTCAAGAACCACCGCACCACCAAATTCAGGACGCGTCAACCACCTCTGAGCCTGCCCCTGCAGAGCTGACAGAATCTCTGCCCCAGTGTGGCTCCTGTCCACTAGGCAGACCATCTCAAGCACTGCATGGCATCTTTTAGCCTGACTGCTTGTGTAGCTGCTTGAACGCTTATGGAGCACCGCTGGTTCAGAGGACAAATCTGCAGAAGAGGCCATAGAGGAGGGGGTGCAGGAGAGAGGTGTGGCAGAATCACCACTAGCATTTTGGAGGCATGGAGGTGGAACATGCTCAAACAACACTGAACCCTGTCCTGCATCCTTCACAGCTGCCAGTAGAGTTACCCAGTGCGCCGTGAAGGAAAGGTAACGTCCCTGCCCATGCCTGCTGGACCATGAGTCAGCAGTAATATGAACCTTACTGCTGACCGCCCTGTCCAACGAGGCCAAAACATTGCCTTCCATATGCCGGTAGAGAGCCGGAATAGCCTTCCGTGAAAAGAAATGGCATTTTGGAACCTGCCACTGAGGTACAGCACATTCCACAAATTCACGAAATGGGGTCGAGTCTACCAGCTGAAAAGGCAGCAGTTGCAGTGCTAGCAATTTGGCCAAGCTAGCATTTAGATGTTGAGAATGTGGATGGCTGGGACCGAATTTCTTTTTACGGTTCAGCAACTGGGGTAGGGAAATTTGCCTGCTAAAATCAGATGGTGGTGTACTGCTAGCATATTGGCAGCAAGTACTTGGTACACTTATTGTTATACCTTCATCCCTCTCAGTGCAGGATTTTGAGAGGAATGGGGGTATAGTAGGGTTGGAGATCCCAAATAGGGATGAGCCGAACACCCCCCGGTTCGGTTCGCACCAGAACCCTCGAACGGACCGCAAGTTCGCACGAACGTTAGAACCCCATTGACGTCTATGGGACTCGAACGTTCGAAATCAAAAGTGCTCATTTTAAAGGCTAATTTGCATGGTATTGTCCTAAAAAGGGTTTGGTGACCCGGGTCCTACCCCAGGGGACATGTATCAATGCAAAAAAAACTTTTAAAAACGGCCGTTTTTTCGGGAGCAGTGATTTTAATGATGCTTAAAGTAAAAAAAAAAAAGTGAAATATTCCTTTAAATATCGTACCTGGGGGGTGTCTATAGTATGCCTGTAAAGTGACGCGTGTTTCCCATGTTTAGAACAGTCCCTGCACCAAATGTCATTTTTAAAGGAAAAAATCTCATTTAAAACTGCTTGCGGGTTTAATGTCATGTCGGGTCATGGCAATATGGATGAAAATCAGTGAGACAAACGGCATGGGTACCCCCCAGTCCATTACCAGGCCCTTTGGGTCTTGTATGGATATTAAGGGGAACCCCGCACCCAAATTAAAATAAGGAAAGGTCCCTATATACTCTGAACAGCAGTATTCAGGCGGTGCAAACAAGACAGGGACTGTAGGTTTGTTGTTAAGTAGAATCTGTTTGTAATTTTGAACATTTTTAATGTGTTTAGCTCCAGCCAAAAAATCTTTTCTAAGCTTTTTGGAAAACATAGGGAAGGGTTATCACCCCTGTGACATTTGTTTTGCGTCTTTCCTCCTCTTCAGAAGATTTCACCTCACTTTTTTGTCCCAATGAAAAATGTTTTTTGAAAATTTGGGTTTTTTTGTGGAACAAGGATTGGAAAGCATCAGTGGAAAGGAGAAATTGTTTTCCCATATTAACTCTTACAGGAGAGAATTTCCCTTCCTTAGGGGTAGATTTCATCTCACTTCCTGTTGTCTCCTTCCGTTTGCAAGTAGGAGTCGTTTGTAAGTTAGATGTTTGAAAGTAGGGTCCTGCCCTATATACTCAGCAGAAATTTGGGCCTTAGGTGTTGCTGTGGCCAAAACACTGTAAGCCCTCACAGGGCCCTGCTGTGAAATATTAGATCAAGAATTGTAATTACATGCCCCTGTTGAACAGGAGCTGAAAAATTAGGCCTTAGGCACTGGTGCTGGTGCCACAACACTGCAACCCCTCACAGACACTCTAGTTGGAACGCAGGAACGAGCCCTGCTGCAAAGTATTGCATCAAAAATTGTAATTACACGCCCCTGTTAGACAGGGGCAGAAAAATTGGGCCTTAGGCACTGGTGCTGGTGCCACAACACTGCAACCCCTCACAGACACTCTAGTTGGAACGCAGGAACGAGCCCTGCTGCAAAGTATTGCATCAAAAATTGTAATTACACGCCCCTGTTAGACAGGGGCAGAAAAATTGGGTCTTAGGCACTGGTGCTGGTGCCACAACACTGCAACCCCTCACAGACACTCTAGTTGAAACGCAGGAACAAGCCCTGCTGCAAAGTATTGCATCAAAAATTGTAATTACACGCCCCTGTTAGACAGGGGCTGAAAAATTGGGTCTTAGGCACTGGTGCTGGTGCCACAACACTGCAACCCCTCACAGACACTCTAGTTGGAATGCAGGAACGAGCCCTGCTGCAAAGTATTACATCAAAAATTGTAATTACACGCCCCTGTTAAACAGGGGCTGAAAAATTGTGCCTTAGGCACTGGTGGTGGCGCCCAGAACCAAAAATGTTCTTACAAGCTATCAGCGTGATGATTGAGGAGGAAGAGGATAATTACTCAGGGGTAGTCACTCAGCATCAGCATAGGCAGTCTTTGAAGGGATCTGAGATTTCAAAAAAAATTATTCGGTTACATCTGCATCAGGTGCTTGGTAGCTGGTGGTGATCCAAGACTGATTCATTTTTATGAAGGTCAGCCGATCGACCGAGTCGGTGGACAGACGCACCCTGTGATCGGTTACCACGCCTCCAGCAGCACTGAATGTGCGTTCCGAAAGAACGCTGGATGCAGGACAGGCCAGTAGCTCAATTGCATACTGTGCAAGCTCTGGCCAGTGATCCATCCTCAAGACCCAGTAACCCAGAGGATTTTCGGTGGGAAAGGTGTCCAAGTCTGATCTTGCCCCTAGGTATTCCTGCACCATGTAAAACAGACGCTGGCGATGGTTGCTGGAACCGATCATACCTTGGGGCTGCGGACCAAAAAATTGTCTGAACGCATCGGTCAGACGGCCACCTTCTCCACCGCTCCTTCTTTGACTGACCGAAGCCTCAGCAACACGTTGTCCAGAAACAGGAGTTTGTAACCTCCCAGTCTCTGGAAACGCGTTGCACAGACCTTTCTGCAAGGCCTCCCGAAGATGTTTCATCCTCTGCTCCCTCTGCGATGGCAAGATAAGGTCCGCAACCTTACCCTTGTAACGTGGATCAAGGAGGGTTGCCAGCCAGTATTGGTCCTTCTCCTTGATACCACGAATACGAGGATCCTTACGCAGGCTTTGCAGGATCAGGGAGGCCATGCAGCGTAGGTTTGCTGAGGCATTCGGTCCGGAGTCCTCTGGGTCACTAAGGACAACAACGTCCGCAGCCACCTCCTCCCAGCCACGTACAAGTCCATATGTTCCTTGGGACTGATCCCTTAAAGACTGCTGATGCTGAGTGCCAGGCTCCACCTCCATACTGACACAATCTTCCTCCTCCTCCTCCTCCTCCTCCTCGTCCTCTTCCTGTGTGATCGGCGGGCACGCAGGAACACTGTCTGGATAAAGGGGGCCTTGAGAGCTAAGGAAGTCCTCCTCTTCCTGCCTCTGTTCTGCCTCAAGTGCCCTGTCCATTATTCCACGCAGCGTGTGCTCCAACAGGTGGACAAGGGGGACAGTGTCACTGATGCATGCACTGTCAGTGCTCACCATCCTCGTGGCCTCCTCGAATGGTGACAGGACAGTGCATGCATCCCTGATCATGGCCCACTGGCGTGGGGAAAAAAAACCAAGGTCCCCTGACCCTGTCCTGGTGCCATAGTCGCACAGGTACTCATTGATGGCCCTCTGCTGCGTGTGCAGCCGCTGCAGCATGGCCAACGTCGAGTTCCACCTGGTGGGCATGTCACAGATTAGGCAGTTCTTGGGCAGGTTAAACTCCTTTTGGAGGTCCGTCAGCCGAGCACTGGCATTATATGACCGGCGGAAATGCACAGAGACTTTCCTGGCCTGCCTCAGGACATCCTGTAAGCCCGGGTACCTGCCCAAGAACCGCTGCACCACCAAGTTAAGGACGTGAGCCAAACAGGGCACATGGGTCAGTTGTCCCTGTCGGAGGGCAGAGAGGAGGTTGGTGCCATTGTCGCAAACCACCATTCCTGCCTTAAGTTGGCGTGGCGTCAACCACCTCTGAACCTGCCCCTGCAGAGCTGACAGAACCTCTGCCCCAGTGTGGCTCCTGTCCCCCAAGCACACCAGCTCAAGCACCGCATGGCATCTTTTGGCCTGCGTACTTGCGTAGCCCCTTGAACGCCTACGGAGCACCGCTGGTTCCGAGGAAGAGGCCATGGAGGAAGAAGAAGAGGAGGGGGTGGAGGAGAGAGGTGTGTCACAATCAGCATTTTGGAGGCGTGGTGGCGGAACAACCTCCAACACTACTGCACCTTGTCCTGCATCCTTCCCAGCTGCCAGCAGAGTCACCCAATGCGCCGTGAAACTTAAGTAACGTCCCTGTCCATGCCTGCTGGACCATGAGTCAGCGGTAATATGCACCTTACCGCTGACCGCCCTGTCCAGCGAGGCATGGACATTGCCTTCCACATGCCGGTAGAGAGCCGGAATCGCCTTCCGTGAGAAAAAGTGGCGTTTGGGTACCTGCCACTGAGGAACCGCACATTCCACAAACTCACGGAAGGGGGCAGAGTCTACCAACTGAAAAGGCAGCAGTTGAAGTGCTAGCAATTTTGCCAAGCTAGCATTCAACCGCTGGGCATGTGGATGGCTGGGAGCAAACTTCTTTCGGCGCTGCAGCAGCTGGGGCAGGGAAATTTGCCTGGTACAATCTGACGTCGGTGTACCAAAAGCAGATTGCCCACAAGTACTTGGCTGTGACACACCTAATTCTACACCTTCATTCCTCTCACTGCAGGTCTCAGAGAGGACTGAAGGTCTAGTGGGGTTGGAAATCTCAGCTGATGAGGAGCAAGGAGAGATCGTCTTTGTTCTTTGGTGTGGGTCTTTTAGATACGCTTGCCAACGAACTGCATGGCAGGTCAACATATGTCTGGTCAAGCATGTGGTACCCAAGCGGGAGATGTTTTGGCCACGCGAGATACGCTTGAGACATATGTTGCAAATAGCAGCGGTGCGATCTGATGCACTCGTCTCAAAAAAGGCCCACACCAAAGAACTTTTTGAATAACGCGCAGAGACTGCAGCGCCCTGCACATGTGGAGCTTTGGGGTGTGATGCAGTCAATGTGCTGCCCTTAGGCTGGCCCCTGGAGGGCATCCTGCCTAGTTGGTGATGTGCCACCTCCTCCTCCTCCTCCTCCTCCTCCTCTCTCCTATCAGGCACCCACGTTGAGTCAGTGACCTCATCATCCCCTCCCTCCTCATCACTGGAGCAAACCTGGCAGTATGCTGCAGCAGGGGGAGCATGACTGCCAGATTGCTGTCCTTCT
Source organism: Lithobates clamitans (assembly GCA_037952925.1). Classification (NCBI taxonomy): domain Eukaryota; kingdom Metazoa; phylum Chordata; class Amphibia; order Anura; family Ranidae; genus Lithobates; species Lithobates clamitans. Next base: position 5,213,600 of record JBBGZY010000017.1, on the reverse strand, counting down.
TGGGCACCCCCTCTGTCCGTGCTCATGTTACTGCTTTCATTGAGCTCAGTATCATCATCAGAGCCTTCCAAACGCTGGGCATCCTCCTGGAGCATGTACCCAACACTGTGGTCAAACAGTTCGAGGGAATCCTCATGAGGACATGGTGGAGCTAGGGAAGGAGTCACTGATGACATTGAGCTGAGGGAAGAGGCCGCTGCTTTGCCAGACAAAGCACCCTGGGCATGGGTGAGAGAGGATGAGGAGGATGAGGACGGCTTGGTCATCCACTCGACCAAGTCTTCTGCATGTTGCGGCTCAACACGGCCAGCTGCCGAAAAAAAGGCCAAGCGTGTCCCATGGCCACGTGCTGATGAGGATGCACCGTCTCCACGACCAGCACTAGACACAGAGCCTGCTTGCCCTCTCTTATTGGCTTGTGACTGTCTGCCTCTCCTTCTTGGCCTTCCAGACATACTAATGGCCTGTAGCTGCACTAAGCTGGGATAGAACACCTGTAATTTTCTTAAGGTAGCTTTATATACTGTAACCAGACAAGCCTGCCTGTCAGTAGGAAGATAACAGGAACGGATCTAGCTGAACACTGTGAGCAGGACGTACTGCACTAAATGTATATAGCAGGAACGGATCTAGCTGAACACTGTGAGCAGGACGCACTGCACTGAATGTAAATAGCAAGAACGGATCTAGCTGAACACTGTGAGCAGGACACACTGTACTAAATGTAAATAGTCTAGCTGCCTGACCGTGGTACTAATAGGATCAAAAAGAACACCTGTAATTTTCTTAAGGTAGCTTTATATACTGTAACCAGACAAGCCTGCCTGTCAGTAGGAAGATAACAGGAACGGATCTAGCTGAACACTGTGAGCAGGACACACTGTACTAAATGTAAATAGTCTAGCTGCCTGACCGTGGTACTAATAGGATCAAAAAGAACACCTGTAATTTTCTTCAGGTAGCTTTATATACTGTAACCAGACAAGCCTGCCTGTCAGTAAGAAGGTAACAGGAACGGATCTAGCTGAACACTGTGAGCAGGACGTACTGCACTAAATGTATATAGCAGGAACGGATCTAGCTGAACACTGTGAGCAGGACGCACTGCACTGAATGTAAATAGCAGGAACGGATGTAGCTGAACACTGTGAGCAGGACGCACTGCACTAAATGTAAATACCAGGAACGGATCTAGCTGAACACTGTGAGCAGGACGCACTGCACTGAATGTAAATAGCAGGAACGGATCTAGCTGAACACTGTGAGCAGGACGCACTGCACTAAATGTAAATACCAGGAACGGATCTAGCTGAACACTGTGAGCAGGACGCACTGCACTGAATGTAAATAGCAGGAACGGATCTAGCTGAACACTGTGAGCAGGACGCACTGCACTGAATGTAAATAGCAGGAACGGATCTAGCTGAACACTGTGAGCAGGACGCACTGCACTGAATGTAAATAGCAAGAACGGATCTAGCTGAACACTGTGAGCAGGACACACTGTACTAAATGTAAATAGTCTAGCTGCCTGACCGTGGTACTAATAGGATCAAAAAGAACACCTGTAATTTTCTTAAGGTAGCTTTATATACTGTAACCAGACAAGCCTGCCTGTCAGTAGGAAGATAACAGGAACGGATCTAGCTGAACACTGTGAGCAGGACACACTGTACTAAATGTAAATAGTCTAGCTGCCTGACCGTGGTACTAATAGGATCAAAAAGAACACCTGTAATTTTCTTCAGGTAGCTTTATATACTGTAACCAGACAAGCCTGCCTGTCAGTAGGAAGATAACAGGAACGGATCTAGCTGAACACTGTGAGCAGGACACACTGTACTAAATGTAAATAGTCTAGCTGCCTGACCGTGGTACTAATAGGATCAAAAAGAACACCTGTAATTTTCTTCAGGTAGCTTTATATACTGTAACCAGACAAGCCTGCCTGTCAGTAGGAAGATAACAGGAACGGATCTAGCTGAACACTGTGAGCAGGACGTACTGCACTAAATGTATATAGCAGGAACGGATCTAGCTGAACACTGTGAGCAGGACGCACTGCACTGAATGTAAATAGCAAGAACGGATCTAGCTGAACACTGTGAGCAGGACACACTGTACTAAATGTAAATAGTCTAGCTGCCTGACCGTGGTACTAATAGGATCAAAAAGAACACCTGTAATTTTCTTAAGGTAGCTTTATATACTGTAACCAGACAAGCCTGCCTGTCAGTAGGAAGATAACAGGAACGGATCTAGCTGAACACTGTGAGCAGGACACACTGTACTAAATGTAAATAGTCTAGCTGCCTGACCGTGGTACTAATAGGATCAAAAAGAACACCTGTAATTTTCTTCAGGTAGCTTTATATACTGTAACCAGACAAGCCTGCCTGTCAGTAGGAAGATAACAGGAACGGATCTAGCTGAACACTGTGAGCAGGACGTACTGCACTAAATGTATATAGCAGGAACGGATCTAGCTGAACACTGTGAGCAGGACGCACTGCACTGAATGTAAATAGCAGGAACGGATGTAGCTGAACACTGTGAGCAGGACGCACTGCACTAAATGTAAATACCAGGAACGGATCTAGCTGAACACTGTGAGCAGGACGCACTGCACTGAATGTAAATAGCAGGAACGGATCTAGCTGAACACTGTGAGCAGGACGCACTGCACTAAATGTAAATACCAGGAACGGATCTAGCTGAACACTGTGAGCAGGACGCACTGCACTGAATGTAAATAGCAGGAACGGATCTAGCTGAACACTGTGAGCAGGACGCACTGCACTGAATGTAAATAGCAGGAACGGATCTAGCTGAACACTGTGAGCAGGACGCACTGCACTGAATGTAAATAGCAAGAACGGATCTAGCTGAACACTGTGAGCAGGACACACTGTACTAAATGTAAATAGTCTAGCTGCCTGACCGTGGTACTAATAGGATCAAAAAGAACACCTGTAATTTTCTTAAGGTAGCTTTATATACTGTAACCAGACAAGCCTGCCTGTCAGTAGGAAGATAACAGGAACGGATCTAGCTGAACACTGTGAGCAGGACACACTGTACTAAATGTAAATAGTCTAGCTGCCTGACCGTGGTACTAATAGGATCAAAAAGAACACCTGTAATTTTCTTCAGGTAGCTTTATATACTGTAACCAGACAAGCCTGCCTGTCAGTAGGAAGATAACAGGAACGGATCTAGCTGAACACTGTGAGCAGGACACACTGTACTAAATGTAAATAGTCTAGCTGCCTGACCGTGGTACTAATAGGATCAAAAAGAACACCTGTAATTTTCTTCAGGTAGCTTTATATACTGTAACCAGACAAGCCTGCCTGTCAGTAGGAAGATAACAGGAACGGATCTAGCTGAACACTGTGAGCAGGACGTACTGCACTAAATGTATATAGCAGGAACGGATCTAGCTGAACACTGTGAGCAGGACGCACTGCACTGAATGTAAATAGCAGGAACGGATGTAGCTGAACACTGTGAGCAGGACGCACTGCACTAAATGTAAATACCAGGAACGGATCTAGCTGAACACTGTGAGCAGGACGCACTGCACTGAATGTAAATAGCAGGAACGGATGTAGCTGAACACTGTGAGCACAACGCACTGCACTAAATGTAAATACCAGGAACGGATCTAGCTGAACACTGTGAGCAGGACGCACTGCACTGAATGTAAATAGCAGGAACGGATCTAGCTGAACACTGTGAGCAGGACGCACTGCACTAAATGTAAATACCAGGAACGGATCTAGCTGAACACTGTGAGCAGGACGCACTGCACTGAATGTAAATAGCAGGAACGGATCTAGCTGAACACTGTGAGCAGGACGCACTGCACTAAATGTAAATACCAGGAACGGATCTAGCTGAACACTGTGAGCAGGACGCACTGCACTGAATGTAAATAGCAGGAACGGATCTAGCTGAACACTGTGAGCAGGACGCACTGCACTAAATGTAAATACCAGGAACGGATCTAGCTGAACACTGTGAGCAGGACGCACTGCACTGAATGTAAATAGCAGGAACGGATCTAGCTGAACACTGTGAGCAGGACGCACTGCACTGAATGTAAATAGCAGGAACGGATCTAGCTGAACACTGTGAGCAGGACGCACTGTACTGAATGTAAATAGCAGGAACGGATCTAGCTGAACACTGTGAGCAGGACACACTGCACTGAATGTAAATAGCAGGAACGGATCTAGCTGAACACTGTGAGCAGGACGCACTGTACTGAATGTAAATAGCAGGAACGGATCTAGCTGAACACTGTGAGCAGGACGCACTGCACTGAATGTAAATAGCAGGAACGGATCTAGCTGAACACTGTGAGCAGGACGCACTGCACTGAATGTAAATAGCAGGAACGGATCTAGCTGAACACTGTGAGCAGGACGCACTGTACTGAATGTAAATAGCAGGAACGGATCTAGCTGAACACTGTGAGCAGGACACACTGCACTGAATGTAAATAGCAGGAACGGATCTAGCTGAACACTGTGAGCAGGACGCACTGCACTGAATGTAAATAGCAGGAACGGATCTAGCTGAACACTGTGAGCAGGACGCACTGTACTGAATGTAAATAGCAGGAACGGATCTAGCTGAACACTGTGAGCAGGACGCACTGTACTGAATGTAAATAGCAGGAACGGATCTAGCTGAACACTGTGAGCAGGACACACTGCACTAAATGTAAATAGTCTAGATAGAAGATAACAGGAACGGATCTAGCTAAACTGAATACAGTGTATATATATATATGCAACACCTGGGATGCATATATATACACAATACACTGTAAGTGCAGCTAACTGACTGACTGTTCTGCCTAATCTATCTAACTCAAATCAAATGACACTGTCTCTCTCTCTCTCTATCTCTCAGCACACCGGAACACACACTACACAGGGCCGCCGTGCAGGCGGCCTTATATAGTGTGGGGTGTGTACTAAATCCCCTGAGCCATAATTGGCCAAAGCCACCCTGGCTTTGGCCAATTACAGCTCTCTCTACTGACGGCGCTGTGATTGGCCAAGCATGCGGGTCATAGTGCATGCTTGGCCAATCATCAGCCAGCAATGCACTGCGATGCCGCAGTGAATTATGGGCCGTGACGCGCCACACGAATTTGGCGCGAACGGCCCATATCGTTCGCAATTCGGCGAACGACCGAACAGCCGATGTTCGAGTCGAACATGGGTTCGACTCGAACACGAAGCTCATCCCTAATCCCAAATGAGGAGCAAGGAGAAGTCCGCCTTTTTCTTTGATGTGGGTATTTCAAGTACTGTTGCCAACGGACAGCATGGCAGGTTGTCATATGTCTGGTCAAGCATGTGGTGCCCAAGCGGCTGTTGTTCTGGCCACGCTTGATCCACTTCAGACATAGGTTGCAAACAGCAACGGTTCGATCTGCTGCACACGTTTCTAAAAAGGCCCACACCTAAAAGGTACTTTTAAAAGGCAGCGGGGAGTCAGCAGCACCCTGCACCTGCAGAGCTCTGTGGTGTGATGCAATAGGGTGGCTGCCGATAGCTGCCCCCTAGAGGACATCCTGCCTTGTTGGAGTTGTGCCTCCTCCTCCTCTCTTCTCTCAGGCACCCAAGTACAGTCTGGAGCAAACTTGGCAGTATGCTGCAGCTGGGGGAACATGACTGCCAGTTTCTTCTCCTTCTTGGGTACCCCCTCTCTCTAGGCTCACGTTACTCCCTTCCTCAACCTGGGAACCAACATTGGAACCTTCAAATCGCTGCTCATCCTCCAACAGCATGTACCCGATACTGTGGTTGAATAATTCTGGGGACTCCTCCGTGCATGATGGTGGGGCTACGGAAGGAGTCACTGTGGACAAGGAGCCGGTGGAATAGGCAGCTTTGGCAGCTGCATTGGAAGGCAAATTACTCTGAGCCTGGGTGACAGAGGATGAGGAGGATGAGGAGGGCTTTGTTATCCACTCCACCGACTTCTGCATGTTCTGGCTCAATAACCTGGCCAGCAGCAGAAAAAAAGGACAAGCGTGCCCCACGGCCCCCTGCAGAGGATGCACCATGTCCACGACCACCACTGTTGACTGTAGACACAGAGGCTGCTTTCCCTCTTTTAGTGGCCTGTGAGTGTCTGCTTCTCCTTGGTGGCCTTTCGGACATGATGTATTTTTTGTTTTGCAACACCACACTACACTGTATTAGATACTGTCTACACCGCCTGCACTGTATTAGCAACTGTAAAATGGCTGCACTGTATTGTATACTGTGTACACCACCAGAAATGTGATAGAAACTGTACACACTGTATTAGATACTGTGTACACTGCCTGCACTGTATTAGAAACTGTACTATGGCTGCACTGTATTGTGTATTGTTTTTACACCACCAGAAGTGTAGTAGAAACTGTACACACTGTATTAGATAATGTGTACACCGCCTGTACTGTATTAGAAACTGTACTATGGCTGCACTATATTGTGTACTGTGTACACCACCAGAAGTGTAGTAGAAACTGTACACATTGTGTTAAATACTGTGTAAACCACCAGAAAAGTAGTAGAAACTGTACTACGGCTGCACTGTATTGTGTACTGTGTACACCACCAGAAGTTTAGTAGAAACTGAACACACTGTATTAGATACCGTGTACACCGCCTGCACTGTATTAGAAACTGTACTACAGCCGCACTGTATTGTGTACTTTGTACACCACCAGAAGTGTAGTAGAAACTGTACACACTGTATTAGATACTGTGTACACCACCAGAAAAGTAGTAGAAACTATACTACGGCTGCACTGTATTGCGTACTGTGTACACCACCAGAAGTGTAGTAGAAACTGTACACACTGTATTGGATACTGTGTACACACCGCCTGCACTGTATTAGAAACTGTACAACGGCTGCATTGTATTTTATACTGTGTACACCACCATAAGTGTAGTAGAAACTGTACACACTGTATTAGATACCGTGTACACCGCCTGCACTGTATTAGAAACTGTACTACAGCTGCACTGTATTGTGTACTTTGTACACCATCAGAAGTGTAGTAGAAACTGTACACACTGTATTAGATACTGTGTACACCACCAGAAAAGTAGTAGAAACTATACCACAGCTGCACTGTATTGCGTACTGTGTACACCACCAGAAGTGTAGTAGAAACTGTACACACTGTATTGCATACTGTGTACACACCGCCTGCACTGTATTAGAAACTGTACAATGGCTGCATTGTATTTTATACTGTGTACACCACCAGAAGTGTAGTAGAAACTATACACACTGTATTAGATACTGTGTACACCGCCTGAAGTGTATTGGAAACAGTACACCACAGAATGCACTGTAGATATAGGCTACACTGGATACAGAGTGTGTATGTATATATATATATATATAAATAAACCATCTGAAGTGTACTAGAAACAGTACACCACAGAATGCACTGTAGATATACACATATATATATATGAGACTGTATATATATATATTAATACACCGCCTGAAGTGTATTAGAAATATTATATATATATATATATATATATATATATATATATATATATATATATATATATATATATATATATGTATATATATATATATATATATATATATATATATATATATATATATATATATATATATATTAATACACTGCCTGCACTGACTGAATATCGAGCAAACACTGAATATATAGTCTATGCTAAATGTAGAGTATATATATTTTTTATCCTTTACATTAATGCATTTGTATCAGTATTACAACATGGGAAGTTCCCTTTTTTCTATTTCTGGGTGACATCTGGTACACATCCGAGAGTCTACACAACACCCTAATAGTGGTTTATTGGCCGCATTGAGTCCTGGTTTGATGCCCTCTGAGCTGTAGGACAAGGCCCTGGCTGGGTGTTTAGCCGCAAGCTGTCTTTTGCTTGCCTTCCGGTAAGCGTGCATTTCTCACGGTGATCAGCACTCAATGGCGATGGAAGATTGCACATTTATATCACATTATCTTAGTTGATAATTTGGACTTTGTCTAAACATTTGTTTTTTTATTTAGTTTCACATTCACCTTTTGATACTCTGACATTACATTCCTTTGGATTTTTTATTTTTTAAACATTTTGTGTGTTGTCATTTGTATTTTTAAATATTTTTTTACATTCATGTACACTTATATATATTTATTCATTTAGCACTGATTCATTACTAGTGGTTTCACTGTCTAGCGCAGCTATCTCTCCCCTATTTGATGTTACATGTATGTATTCCATATATTAGTTGCTGCTTTATGTTCACTTTTAGTTTAACCTATTTTGTTAGGAGCGCGGTATTTCCCCTTTTTCCAGGTCAGGTGTATGCTTTGGCCAATCATCATACAGCAATGCACTGAGATCTCACAGTTCATTATGGGGCGTTCCGCGGCGCTCAAATTTTCTGCGAACGCCCCATAATGTTCGCTCTTCGGCGAACAGACGAACACCCAATGTTTGAGTCAAACTTATGTTCGTCCCGAACATCAAGCTCATCCATACTCCTGACAAGTTCTCCATCACATATGATAAAAGCAGCCTGAGTTTTGTGTTGGGGAGGATGCTATAAATAGAGTAGCAGAGCCCTGAACTATTCAACGATCAGCTCTGAAAGTCTCTACCTATGAGGAGAGGGGGTGTGTGCATTTCCTCCAATCAGCTGTCTTGGCTGTATGCTCATGCTTCATTGCAGTCCTGAACAGGAAGAAAAAATCTCCTAACACGATGTGCACTTTCTAAATAGTATATAAAGATAAAGATAGCAGATATACATGTAAAACTTATGTAAGGAGATTTGTTCATCCCTGTGTATCATCTGAGGCTGTTCACTTCTTTGGGTATCAGGGATGAGCTTTCTGTTTGGGTCGAACATGAGTTTGACTCGAACATTGGCCCGTTCGTCGAAAACCGGCACGTAACGGCCCATAATGCACTGCTGGAGCACAGTCCATTGCTGTTTGATGATTGGCCAGAGCATGCACCATGACCTGCATGCTTTGGCCAATCTCAGCACCCTCAGCTAAGAGAGCCATTATTTGCCAAAGGCAGGGTGCCTTTCGCCAGTCAGGGCTCAGGGGAACTAAGTCCACGACACACACTATATAAGGCTGCCTGCACGTCGGCCTCGTGTAGTGTGTTGTTGGCGTGGACGGAGAGAGAGTCTCATTTAGATTGAGCAGGCAGGCAGACAGGCAGATTATTCAGTTAGCTGCATTGTATTTAATATATATATATACAGATAGTCTCATATATATATATATATATATATATATATATATATATATTTATTTATATATATATATATATATATATATATATATATATATATATATATATATATATATATATCTATCTATCTATCTATCTATCTATCTATCTATCTATCTATCTATCTATCTATCTATATATATATATATATATATATATATATATATCCACTGTATCCAGTTCAGCTAGATCTGACTGCAGTCCGTTTCTGGTGTACTCTTTCTAATATACTTCAAGCAGGCAGGTGATTCAGTAAGCTGCAGTGTATTTATTATATATATATATATATATGTATATATATATATATATATATATATATATATATATATATATACAGATAGTCTTGTGTATATATATATATATATATCCACTGCATACAGTTTAGCTAGATCTCACTGCAGGCCATTCCTGGTGTACTGTTTCTAATGCACTTCAGGCAGGCAGGTGATTCAGTTAGCTGCAGTGTATATAATATATAATAATATATATATATATACAGATAGTCTCATATATATATATATCAGAAATTGTAATTACATGCCACTGTTAAACAGGGCCAGAAAAATTGGGCCTTATTGTTATTGTTGGAAGCTAGCATCATCAAGATTGAGGAGGAATAGGATAGTGGCTTAGCATAGGCAGTCTTCAAGGGATCTCACATCCATAGAAAAATCAATCAGTTACATCAGCATCGGGTGCTTGATAGCTGCTGCTGATCCAAGACTGATTCATTTTTATAAATGTAAGCCTGTCAAGGGAGTCTGTGAACAGGCGCACTCTATGATCCGTTACAAACCCTCCAGCAGCACTGAATGTGCATTCAGAAAGAACACTGGATGCAGGACAGGCCAGTAGATCAACTGCATATTGAGCAAGTTCTGGCCAGTGGTCCATCCTCGAGACCCATTAACTCAGTGGATGCTCTGTTGGAAAGGTCTCCAAGTCTGCTCTTGCCCCTAGATATTCCTGCACCATGTAATGCAGACGCTGGCGATGGTTGCTTGAACCAATCAGACCTTGGTGCTGAGGACTGAAAAATTGTCTAAAGGCATCGGTCAGCCAGCCACCTTCTCCACTGCTCTTCCTCTGACTGAACAAAGCTGTCATGGTTATGCAGTAATCTTTGTCTGTCAGCTTACCTCTCCTCCATGTGTTCACCTTTAGAGGCCAGCCACTCTCACCTGGCTAATTAAATTAAATCTCTCCTCAAAGCATGGCTCCACCCCAGTCCCTATCAGGGAACTCTATTAACTTGTGCACTGCAAGCCTGCCTTGCTGATCAACCTTTGTGTGTTTAGCTTCCGTGTGCATCTTGCTGTGTCTTCTACGTCTGATTCCAGTTACCGATCTTGGCTTCTTCTTGAATATCCCTGCCTGCTTGTGACCCCGACCTTTGGCGTATGCAATGTTTATCCTTGTCTGCTAGTCACCCCGACCTTTGGCTTATTCCCTTACTATCTCTGTCCTCCTGTAGCCTATTGTGGGCGTGAGCTGGGAGACCCTGGGGGTCACAACCTGGAGCCGGTTGCAGCCCAGTCCATCCTCACCATTAGAGGCTCTGGTGAACACCTGCTGGCTCTTACACTCTGCGCCCTGGGGAATCTTACGCTCTAGCCCCTGTGGGATCTGTGTTGGTGTTCGGACTTGCCTTCCTTAACCACCTAGATTCCCATCTGCAGCGGTCAGCCGTAGGGTCCACTACCTTTGCAATGCACTCCTGCCAGGTGACCTGACAGAAGCCTCAGCAACACGTTGTCCAGCACCAGAAAATTGTAACCTTACAGGGTCTGGAAATGCATTGCACAAACCTTTCTTCAAGGCCTCCTGAAGATGTTTCATCCTCTGCTCCCTCTGCAAAGGCAGGATGAGTTCTGCAACCTTACCCTTGTAACGTGGATTAAGAAGGGTTGCCAGCCAGCAATGATTCCTTCTCTTTGATACCACGAATCCTAGGGTCCTTACGCTGCATGGCCTCCCTGATTCTGCAAAGCCTGTGAAAGTTTGCAGAGGCATTAGATTCTGAGTCTTCTGGGTCACTAAGGATCACATGATCCGTAACAACCTCCTCCCAGCCACGTACAACTCCTTGGGTTTCTGGGGACTGAAAACCATCCCTTGAAGACTGCTGCTGAGTGTTATCCTCCACGTCCATGCTGACACAATCCTCCTCCTCCTCTTCGTCCTGTGTGTTTGGCGGGCCTGCAGGAATAATATCTGGATAAAGGGGGCCTTGAGAGGTAAGGAAGTCCTCCCTGTCCATTATTCCATGAAGCTTGTGCTCCAACAGGAAGACAAGAGGGACAGTATCACTGATGCATGCATTGTTGCTGCTCACCATCCTCATGGCCTCATAAAATGGTGACAGGACAGTGCATGCATCCTTGCCCAGTAGCCATTGGTGTGGCAAAAAGATGTGGAATTCCCTTTCACAGGCGGTGGTCTCAGCAGGGGGCAGCGATAGTTTCAAGAAACTGTTGGATAAGCACCTGAACGACCGCAAGATATATACAATGTAATACTGAAATATAATCACACAGATAGGTTGGACTTGATGGACTTGTGTCTTTTTTCAACCTCACCTACTATGTAACTATGTAACTTATAGTAAGTTATAGTTACAGTTACATTTTTGCCTGAGTGCTTGCGTAAACACTTATGGAGCACCGCTGGTTCAGAGAACAAATCTGCAGAAGAGGCCATAGAGGAAGAAGAAGAGGAGGGGGTGGAGGAGAGAGCTGTGGCAGAATCACAGCTAGCATTTTGGAGGCGTGGGGGCGGAACAAGCTCCAACAATACTGAACCCTGTCCTGCATCCTTCCCAGCTGCCAGCAGAGTTACCCAGTGTGCTGTGAAGGAAAGGTAAAATCCCTGTACATGCCTGCTAGACCATGAGTCTGCGGTAATATACACCTTACTGCTGACCACCCTGTCCAATAAGACAAAAATATTGCATTCCACTTGCCGATAGAGAGCTGCAATGGCCTTCCATGAAAAGAAATGGCATTTTGGAACCTGCAACTGAGGTACAGCACATTTCACAAATTCACGAAAGGGGGCAGAGTCTACAAGCTGAAAAGGCAGTAGTTGCAGTGCTAGCAACTTGGCCAAGCTGGCATTCAAGCTAGCATTCAGACTGTGAGCATGTGGATGGCTGGGACCGAATTTCTTTTTATGGTTTAGCAACTGGGGTAGGGAAATTTGCCTGCTAAAATCAAATGGTGGTGTACTGCTAGCAGATTGGCTGCAAGTACTTGGGACAATTATTGCTATACCTTCATTCCTCTCAGTGCAGGTTTTTGAGAGGACTGGAGTAGGGTTGGAGATCCCAGATGGAGGAGTAAAGAGAAGTCCGTCTTCTTCTTTGATGTGGGTCTTTCGAGTGCTGTTGCCTACAGACTTGTTGCCTTATGAGTTTATGTGAAATCTACATTAATAGCTGTAAAATATTGTAATTATGAATATATTTCATTTATATTTAATTTATTTATATTTAATGAATATATTTAATTTAGCTTTTATCTATGTAGGGGGGAACATATTATCAAATACAGAAATCTCTGGTAGACCAGACAGGTCGGTGCCTAGGCTTGTGTATACAAAAAATGGGATCCAAACCTCATTGTTTTACACATACTCACTTCAAAGGATCCCATGCTGGGATATGCTATGAAGGGAGGTCAATACTTAGCTTCCCGGGAAAATTCAAGTTAAGCTCCTGCTCAGAATAGTCACAAGGATTTGCATTAAAGGGGACTGACTTATGCAAAGTATAGGGATTGGAGATGTAGCCTTAACTAGGAATAGGGAAGCTCACCAAATAGAGCCATGCTATGCCAACCAATGAGGCATTGGCATGTAATGATATACACAGACTAGATGGGAGGGAAACACACACTTTTATGGGAGAGCAACCATCAGAATGGAACCTTGTACTTGTAACTAAATATGTTTGCAGATTAATGTTTTCAGGAATATACATATATATTCCTTCATGTAATTCTCTTATTTTAACCTAATATTTTCTTCCTTGGTGTAGACTATAGATTGATGGTTGTGTATTAGATAGACTTTGAACTACTTACTAATAAATGTTGTTATTGTGTTAAAACTTTCACTCATGGTCAAAGAACTCTCATTTAACCCAAATTATATCTGAGAGATATTAAATCTCAAATATAGTATACGGGGAAAAGACTGCATGGTAGGTCGTCATAAGTCTGGTCAAGCATGTGGTGCCCAAGCGGCTGCTGTTGTGGCCACACTTGATCCGCTTCAGACATAGGTTGCAAACAGCAACGGTGCGATCTGCTGTACATGTGTCCAAAAAGGCCCACACCAAGGAACTTTTCAAAATCAGCAGGGAGTCAGCAGCGCCCTGCGGTGTGATGCAGTAGGGTGGCTGCCCCCTAGAAGACATCCTGCCTCATTCAAGTTGTGCCTCCTCCTCCTCTTCTATTCTATCAGGCACCCAAGTAGAGTCAGTGACCTCATCACTGGAGCAAACTTGGCACTATGCTCCAGCTGGGGGAACATGACTGCCAGTTTCTTGTCCTTCTTGGGCACCCCCTCTCTCTAGGCTCACGTTATTCCCTTCCTCAACCTGGGTACCAACATCGGAGCCTTCAAATCACTGCGCATACTCCAGCAGCATGATGATGGTTGGGCTACGGAAGGAGTGACTGTGGACAAGGAGCCGGTGGAATAGGCCTCTTTGGCAGCTGCATAAGAAGGAAATCTTCTCTGAGCCTGGATGACAGAGGATGAGGACTGCTTTGTTATCCACTCCACCAACTCTTCTGCATGTTCTGGCTCAATAACACGGCCAGCAGCAGAAAAAAGGACAAGTGTGCCCCACGACCACCGGCAGAGGATGCACCATGTCCATGACCAGCACTGTTGGGTGTAGACACAGAGCCTCCTTGCCCTCTTTCAGTGGCCTATGAGCGTCTGCCTCTCCTTGGTGGCCTTCTGGACATGATGTATATTTTGTTTTGCAACACCCCACTACACTGTATTGTGTACTGTGTACACGACCAGAAAAGTAGTAGCAACTGAATTATGGTTGCACTGTATTGTAATTACAATTTTTGATCTAATATTTCACAGCAGGGCCTGTTCCTGCACTCAACAAGAGTATCTATGAGGCTTTACAGTGTTGTGCCATCACCACCACCGCCTAAGGCCCAATTTGTCTGCCCCTGTTTAACAGGGACACGTAATTACAATTTTTGATCTAATATTTCACAGCAGGGCCCATTCCTGCGCTCAACAAGAGTATCTGTGAGGCTTTGCAGTGTTGTGCCACCACCGCCACCACCACCGCCGCCTAAAGCCCAATATTTCTGCCCCTGTTTAACAGGGGCATGTAATTACAATTCTTGATATAATATTTAACAGCAGGGCCCGTTCCAGCGCCCACCAGGAGTAACTGTGAGGGCTTACAGTGTTCTGGTACCACCAACACCTAAGGCCCAATTTTCCACAGAGTGTATAGGGCAGGCCGTATAGTATATACAGACGGTTCCCTATTTTCAAACATCCGACTTAAAATAACTCCTACTTCCAAACGGAAGGAAACAACAGGAAGTGAGAGGAAATCTACCCCTAGGAAGGGAAATTTTCTCCTGTAAGAGTTAATATAGAAACAAGGTGTCTCCACGGATGCTTTATCACCAATCCTTGTTTCCCTAATAACCCAAAATTTTCAAAATCCAATTGTCATTGGGACAGAAAGTGAGGTGAAATCTTCTGAACAGGGGCACAGACAGCAAAAAAAATGTTACAGGGGTGATAACCCTGCCCTATATTATCCAAAAAGCTTAAAAATTGATTTTTGGGCTGGTGCTACACTTAAAAAATGTACCTGTTCCAAATTACAAACAGATTCAACTTAACAACAAACCTACAGCCCCTATCTTATTTGTAACCTGGGGACCGCCTGTATACTGCTGTTCAGAGTATATAGGACCTGGGGGCCCCCACGCCTTTTTTTTATTTGGTTGCAGGGTTCCCCTTAATATCCATACCAGACCTAAAGGGCCCAGTAATGGGCTGGGGGGGGGCAACATTACATTACAGCCGCAAGCAGTTTTAAATGACATTTTTAGAAATGTCATTTTGTGCAGGGACTGTTCTAAACACGGGAAAAATGCGCCACTTTACAGGCATACTATAGACACCCCCAGGTACAAAATTTAAAGGAATATTTCACTTTTATTGTTTCACTTTAAGCATTATTAAAATCACTGCTCTCGAAAAAACGTCTGTTTTTAAACCTTTTTTTTGCATTTATTCATGTCCCCTGGGGCAGGACCCGGATCCTCAAACACTTTTTATGACAATAACTTGCATATAAGTCTTTAAAATTAGCATTTATGATTTTTCACGTTCGAGTCCCATAGACTTTAATGGTGTTCGCATGTTCGCACAAATTTTTGGTCTGTTCGCATTTTCTGCCGTGAACCGAACCGGGGGGTGTTTGGCTCATCCCTATTGGGTATATGTGAGGGTTTGAATCTGCTTTAGCAAAGAATTAAATTTACTTAGAGTACAGTAGTCAGAAGTATGAAATGCAAACCACAGTTAGTGGAATTTATCAAATCTGGAGTAGACAGAATATGGGGCAGTTGTGCATGGCAAACAATCATTTTCTATCTTCAGCTTGGTCAGTTAAGCTTTGAAAATGAAAACTATGAGCGGATTGGTTACTATGCACCGCTGCTCCAGATTCTGCCTGTGCCAATTTTAATTAATTCCCCTAAGGGCACACTCAGACAAGTGCTGAGACCCATCCTTCATGCTGAGACTTTTTTTACTGCATCTCCATTCAGTTTAGAGCTGCATGTAGGCAGCCTATAGAAGTGGATGCAAATACAGTGGTTGCAGAGACACAGTCGCAAATCAAAATTTGGCATGTGGCAGGAGCGGGTGCACAGATCTGAATGTAGACACTGTGCGTTCAGACCTGTGCACTCGCTCCTGCCTGAATGTCAAATTTTAACTGTGTTTTGACTGTGTCTGTGCAGCAGCTGAATGAGCCATATATGCCTATAGTGGAGGGGTCAGGAGAGTGTAATGCACAGACCACTTCAACTAAAATTACCCCCTCTTCCCGGTACAAAATACCCCACCAAGCCTATATCCCCCAAAATACAGATCTTCCCTAACATCCCTAAATCCCCCCTCTAAGCCTACCCCCCCCAACACAGACAACCCCCTCAGTGCAGAAACAGCCCCTTAGCACAGACCCCTCAGTATAGTCTGACCCCTGTAAAATTCTTAAATCCCCCCCCACTACAAGCACATACAGACACTTCTCCCCCTAGTATAGACACCCTTCGCCCAAGTACACAACCCTCAGTACATAACCTCTCCCCCCAGTACAGACACCCCCATCCCTCACCTCCTTAGGTTACAGACCCCGCCCCTTCTTACCTACACTTACTATGCAGAAGGTCAGTGTGAAAGGTAGTCCTCTCAGCTCTGTAATATGGGCAGAGCACAGAAAGGAGACTTCCTCTCGCAGTGAGCTCTGGCTGACACTGAAGCACTGGCACAGACTCATCGGGAGTGCTGAGGCCTGCTTGTCATCACTCTTTTTTTGTGCGGTAGCGCAGTACAACACTAGAAAAATTTATGTTAGGCAACCCCAGCACCCCGAGTGATTCCGCCCCCCGCCGGTCCAGACTGCACCCCCCGTACCCTCCTTGTTATGCAACTGCAACCAGTAAGAACTGAGTAGATTACTATCAGTTCTTGTACCCTAAAGAAGAATGACCATTAAAGCGGAGTTCCACCCAAAAATGGAAATTCTGCTTTAAGGGAGGTGACTCCCTGACATGTCATTTTTTTGGGGGGAGCAGATACCCTCTTTTTAGAGGGTCCCAGCCCCCACTTCCTCCCGGCGCACTGTGGCACCGGAAGGGAGATCACCTCTCTCCCCTCCCTCTTGGCAATCATCTGGGACACGTCACAGGTCCCAGATGATTGCCCGGCCAGTCACGGCGTGCGGCGTGAAGCCATAGCCAGGCACCCACAATTACAATGCCGGCGCCGCAGAGAGGAGGGGGGGACGAGCAGGGCTTCGTTCCCCTGCATCCCTGGACCCCGGGACAGGAACGTGTCTGATTATTAAAAGTCAGCAGCTGCAGTATTTTTTTTTTTAAGCAGAACTCCGCTTTAAATGTTTTTTTCACAGATCTTTTTCTCGTGAGAAAAATTGCATGTAGTACTTTGTCCTATGTTGCTAGTTGCTTCCTAACCCTAGATAAGGTTGGACTGGGCTAACCCCCTCTCCCGTATTACAACATAACTAGCATGGAGATGGCAGCTTCATAACAGCCACTTGTCTTGGCAGCAAGCACTTTTCTGAGACAAGCAGCAGCAAGAAGAATGCAGAGATAGAGGGGACATTTCAGCCTCCCATTCCCCTGCATTCTTCTTGCCGCTTCTTGTCTCAGAAAAGTACTCAGGGTAAAGGCAAGTGGTTGTTATGAAGCTGCTGCCTCCTTCCTAGCTACACTATATTACCAAAAGTATTGTGACACCTGCCTTTACATGCACATGAACTTTAATGGCATCCCAGTCTTAGTCTGTAGGGTTCAATATTGGGTTGGCCCACCCTTTGCAGCTATAACAGCTTCAACTCTTCTGGGAAGGCTGTCCACAAGGTTTAGGAGTGTGTTTATGGGAATGTTTGACATTCTTCCAGAAGCACATTTGTGAGGTCAGCTACTGATGTGGATGAGAAGGCTTGGCTCGCAGTCTTTGCTCTAATTCATCCCAAAAGTGTTCTATCGGGTTGAGGTTAGGACTCTGTGCAGGCCAGTCAAGTTCTTCCACCCTAAACTCACTCATTCATGTCTTTATGGACCTTGCTTTGTGCACTGGTGAGCAGTCATGTTGGAACAGTAAGAGGCCATCCCCAAACTGTTTCCACAAAGTTGGGAGCATGAAATTGTCCAAAATGTCTTTGTATTCTGATGCCTTAAGAGTTCCCTTCACTGGAACTAAGGGGCCAAGCCCAACCACTGAAAAACAACCCCACACCATAATCCCTCCTCCACCAAATGATTTGGAACAGTGCACAAAGCAAGGTCCATAAAGACATGGATGAGTGAGTTTGGGGTGGAGGAACTTGACTGGCCTGCACAGAGAACTGACCTCAAATAGAGCAGAGACTGCGAGCCAGGCATAGTACGGTGAGAGTGCATTTTTTTTAGCACTGATCACTGTATCACTGGTCCCCAAAAAGTCTCAGTTAGTGTCCGATTCGTCCGCCGCAATGTCGCAGTCCCACTAAAAATAGCTGATCGCCGCCATTACTAGTAAAAAAATAAAAATAAATAATTTCATAAATCTATCCCATAGTTTGTAGATGCTATAACTTTTGTGCAAACCAATCAATATACGCTTGTTGGGATTTTTTTTTACCAAAAATATGTAGCAGGATACATATTGGCCTAAATTGATGAATAAATTAGATTACAAAAAATAATAATTTATTGGGTGTTTCATAGCAGAAAGTAAAAAAAAAATATTTTTTTTTTTTTCAAAATTGTCGCTCTTTTTTTTGTTTATAGCACAAGAAATAAAAAACGCAGAGGTAATCAAATACCACCAAAAGAAAGCTCAATTTGTGGGAAAAAAGGACATAAATTGTATTTGGGTACAGCATCGCATGTCAGCGAAATTGTCAGTTAAAGTGGTGCAGTGACGTATCGCAAAAAATGGCTTGGTCATGAAGGGGTGTAAAACTTCCGGGGGCTTAAGTGGTTAAAATACCCACAGCCCAGTAGTCTAGGATGGCAAGGCACCCCCTTTGCTTCTCCTTCCTCCTCCCTTCTCCAAGCTAACAGACTGTCCACTGTTAAAGCAGTTTTAGGCCCATTCACACCTTTAGCATTTCCTATTTCTAAGCTCCAAAACACTCAGGAAGAAAAAAAAATGGATTATTTTCTATGGTGGTGGTTCACATTTCCACTCCAAAATGCCTAAAGCTAAATGCTTGAAGCTCAAAAAAAAATGTGTAGCTTGATTCGGGCAGATTGGTGCATTTTTGAAGCAGCTGAAAGCAGAAACACTTAGCAACAAATGATGTAAGATATTATAGTTTTCTCTATTGGCTAATACAAAAGTTCCACTCAGTCCACAAAATTGCTGTGGGTTGTCAGCCCACATAAGGATTTGGGAGTTGCATTTCTGGCAGAACAAAAGGTATTTTTCTGTACTTGCAGGGTCTTCGAAGAGATAAAATTTGGGGTGCATGTGTTGCGGAGATGCTTGCGTTTTTGTTTTTTTTTAATTTGCATTTTGCCTCGGAATATGCTTTCATAATTTTATGATGATTTTCATTCTATAACACTGTACAGAACTGAAGCACTCTTGCCATCTTATGGTGCAGAGTAAATGCATTACTTTTTACGGTAGAATTACACAAACTGTATACTTTTTTTCTTCCCTTTATCTTTAAAACACATTTTATGTTCCGTGCCTTCCACTGTTGCCACGCCAGGTTTATGTCACCACTGCATAAATAGTAATTAACTATTCAATAGTGGATTTAATTGTTCAATTTTGTGTGATCAGTAAAAATCAGATATAGCAGCGCTGAACTCTGTCCAACATAAATCACTTCACAAAGCATAATATTATTGTACCTGAGCACTTGCAATACATGGAATAGGAACACTCAATTTTCACATGTGTTTTGACAAATTTTGTTACAATCAGCTTTTTTTGCTGTGTTTTGCCAAAGAATATAAAGCAGGGGAAGCTTGTTACAGAAATGCAAGCTAAGAAAACATCATCAGTGAACCTCAAAATGAACAGCTATGGGTGGCTGTGTTATTAAACCAGATTTCACACCATAAATACACAGATTACTCTGAACTCAAATTTAAATAAACCCGATATAATTTCTATTTTAAAGATAATGTTGTTTTAATGATTTAATCTATAGCTATTTAATGGTAATACCGTAGGTCTTGGGTAATAAAGAATCAAACCCACCACGGCTTATTACAAAGACGAGTGAAAAGAAAAGGAAAAAATGAGCAGTGGTTTGCCCAGGACAATCCAGTCCTGTGGTTTACACAGCCCCTCCATGGCAGCAGAGTCAAGCAGATGAGACTACTCTCTCTTTAACCACTTCAGCCCCGGAAGAATTTACCCCCTTCCTGACCAGGCCATTTTTTGCGATACGGCTCTGCACTGTTTTAACTGACAATTGCGCGGTCGTGCGATGTTGTACCCAAACAAAATTCATGTCCTTTTTTCCCCACAAATAGAGCTTTCTTTTCGTGGTATTTGATCACTTTTGCATTTTTTATTTTTTGCGCTATAAACAAAAGAAGAGCGACAACTAAAAAACACAACCTTTTTTACTTTTTGCTATAATAAATATCCCAAATTAAAAAAAAAATTTAAAAATTTCTTCATCAGTTTAGGCCAATATGTATTCTACATATTTTTGGTAAAAAAAAATCGCAATAAGCGTATATTGATTGGTTTGCACAAAAGTTAAAGCATCTACAAAATATGGCATAGATTTATGGCATTTTTATTATTTTTAGAGCTTTCTTTTGGTGGTATTTGATCACCTCTGCGGTTTTTATTTTTTGCGCTATAAACAAAAAAATAGCGACAATTTTGAAAAAACGCATTCTTTTTTCCATTTTGCTATATTAAATATCCCCAAAAAATAATTAAAAAAACATTTTTTTCCTCAGTTAAGGCCAATATTCTTCTACATATTTTTGGTAAAAAAAAATCGTAATAAGTGTTTATTGATTGGTTTGCGCAAAAGTTATAGTGTCTACATAATAGGGCTTAGATTTATGGCATTTTTATTATTTTAAATTTTTTTTACTAGTAATGGCAGTGATCAGCGATTTTTAACGGGACTGCGACATTGTGGCGGACAGATCGGACACTTTTGACACTTTTTTGGGACCAGTGACATTTATACAGCGATCAGAGCTAAAAATAGGCACTGATTACTGTATAAATGACACTGGTAGGGAAGGGATTAACACTAGGGGGCAATCAAGGGGTTAAATGTGTTCCCTCAGTGTGTTTTTTAACTGTGGGGGGATGGGACTGACTGGGGGAGGAGACCAATTGTTGTTCCTAAGCATTAGGAACAACAGATCTGTCTCCTCTCCCCTGACAGAACAGGGATTTGTTTGTTTACATTCCGGCTCTGTCAGGAGCGATCACGGGTGCCCGGTGGACATCGCGGCCACCGGGTATACGCATCGGCTCCTAATTGATGCGTCGAGCATGCAAGCGTGCCCCCTAAACCCCCCCTACGCCAATTCGTGCAGGGAAGACATTCTGCCGTCGTCAAATGACGGCAGGCGGTCGGCAAGCGGTTAAAGTAGTATTAGGCTGGGTTCACACTATTGCCCTGTACACACGGTCGGACATTGATCGGACAACAAAACCCATGGATTTTTTCAGACGGATGTTGGCTCATACTTTTCTTGCATACACACGGTCACACAAAGTTGTCGGAAAATCCGATCGTTCTAAACGCGGTGACATAAAACACGTACGTCGGGACTATAAACGAGGCAGTAGCCAATAGCTTTCATCTCTTAATTTATTCTGAGCATGCGTGGCACTTTGTGCGTCGGATTTGTGTACACACGATCGGAATTTAACACGAACCCGAATTAACCACATAAGGGTAGAAGAAAGGCAGCCATAGCGTGAATCCGATAAGGTAGTTTATTTAAAATAGGTTAAAACACTTACAAAATAGTAGTTTTAAAAGGAGCATTCGCCAGCCGGCAAGCGAGCGCCCGTTCATAGTTGAGTGCGATGACGTCAGAGCGTCAACCTCCCGACGTACGTTTCGTCTTGTCACTGATGTCGTCTGGGGAACACGTCGCCTTTCTTCTACCCTTATGTGGTTAATTCGGGTTGTTGTATGGTTGGAGCCACGCTGTATGGAGGGATATAGTATATAGGTATTGGGACCCATTTTACACGCTTATCAACCATAGCGGTATCTGGAAGAGTGATGTACTGCTTTACAGCCTGACCTGGATATAGTCTTGAGACGTGCCTTATTGTGCTTTCCATCTGGTAAGCACATATATTTGGTGGTGGAGGATCACTGTGCAGGGTGTGTTTGGTTTCTACTTTCTCACCTGATTTCCATGGAGAATTACCAGGGGATTCCTCTTACCTCCTTTATATCTATGGACTTTACTGTTATCATCTGTCACATTTTTGATTTAATGTCATTGGATGCATATATGTGGGTTTATTGCTTATATTGATTTAATTGCACATGTTGACTCTGCGCAGTTTTATTTTCTTTATTTTTTCTAAAGTAAAAGCAGCACAAGTTACACATTGTTCGCCACACAATTAACCCCTTGATTGCCCCTAGATGATAACCCCTTCCCAGCCAGTGTCATTAGTACAGTGTCAGTGTACAGTAATATCACTGATCACTATATTAGTGTCACTAGCGATGTCTGTGTCAGTTAGTAACCCTAGTACCAGATAGTGTCTGTTAGCACCAAATTGCCAGCCACCCTATCACAGTCCCACTATTAGTCGCATTACTGCCATTACAGTATTGTGTCCATAGCTGCGTAAATTCCAGTATGTACACCATAGTTTGTAGACACTATAACTTTCCCACAAACCAATTAATATACACTTATTGTGATTTTTTTTTACCAAAGGCATGTAGCGGAATACATTTGGCCTACATTTTTGTTTGTTAGTTTTTTTCAAAATCTTCAGTCTTTTTTAGTTTATATAATAAAAAATAAAAAACCCAGTGGTGATCAAATACCACCAAGCTCTATTTGTGTGAAAAAAACTAAATAAATCTCATTCATGTACAGTGTTGCATGACTGCACAATTACCAGTTAAAGTAGCACAGTACTGAATAGCAATAAATTGGTTAAGAGGTTAAACACATCCATGAGTAAACTACTTTGTATTCCATCTCTATACACTTGAAAATAACCAACCTTAGGGGCTAATAGTAGTTATGGCTCTTGCTCAATACCATTATACATCTTCTTTGTTGTTAATGTTCTTATACTTATCTTTTTTGACAAGTAAACAAATATCCGTATCTTCTCTTTACTCTTAGGAAAGATCTTATACTTTGTCCACATCCCATAATGTACAAGAATTTGTGTACTTTGTTTATTTTGTATTGCAAAACTTTAATAGAATACATTAAACAAGAAATAGTTCATTTATTTATAATCTGTTAAAATGCCCTTTTTAATTGTTAAAGGGGACATTAGAGGGTAGATATTTAGGAGCTGTCATTGCTGACTCATTTTCAAAGGCGTCAGCAGCATGACTGGCTTCAATACTTCGTCAATCACTAATCTGGAATCAGTGTGCTTTCCTGTCTTCCTTGACTGCATGCTTGCTCTTTTAAAGGAGAAGTGTGGGAATCAAAATTAACAAACATCTATACCCACCTCCCTGCTTCTGTAGCATCGGTCTGATGCTGTAGCTGTCCCCCACCGGCTCTAAGCACGAGAACCGAGAAATCGCATGACCACTGATCACACAGTTCTTGGCTAGCTCTGAGCAGAGCAGTGAATGTCAGTCACTGCTTTCTGCTCTGACTCTCCAGTGTTCACTGAAGTGCTGGGCTGGGGGGAGAGAGAATGGCTGGCTCAGGCTCCTAGTAGAATGCTGAGAGTCTGAGCCAGATGCCGATCAGGTATCTGGGTAGATCCCAACTTTATTGTCGGGATCCTTATAGAGGTGGTGTGGAACTGCTGCAACCCAAATCTTGGAAGGGATCAAACAAACAAAAATAACTAATGGTGCGCTGTGCCTTCAATTTAGTGAACTCATGTGATGGTAAACTAAATTAACAAACAATGTGAGTGAATTGATGCAACCACTCCTAATCGCTCAAACGAATAATGTATATAAATATACTCGAATTACAAATTCACCACTAGTAATGCAAATAAAAAAAGTACAATGAAAAATGTATTGCTTGAAAAATTCCCAATGTGCTAAAAAGGAATTATTTGTATTAAACTCAAGTCCATAAACAAGTCCACACACTTGATAGAAAATATGACGAATGAATGTGTAAATATGTTTTTCCACTTCGTGACTACCAGTGCTCAAAGAAACTGTTCCGTCCACAAGAAAAGAGGATGACCTCTTACCAGATCTGATGGATCCCTATTACAGAGATCAAAGGAGCTTGTGCAGGAATAATCACAGGTGTGGAGGTTTCAAACAGCATGTCTTGATATGCTTGCAGTGATGAACTCCATGTATTCAAGGATCATATATGGAAAGGGAGAAGCCTCATAGTGTAAATCAGCCAGCTTTTTACTAAAAAAATATATAAGTTAAGCTTACATTGAGGTTAAAATATTCAAGAATGAACTGTATTCCTAGCAGCGGTATCAACCTACCATCTAGCTCAGCTAGCGTTGCAAGTACTCTCTGATCCGACGCATTTCCACACAACTGTTGTCTACTGGGAAATGGAGAATCACTGGTAGTCACAGAGTGGAACTTTATAACTATTTCTGGAGGCTCTGACAAGCAAATACTAACCTCTATCAAGAAGGACACCTCCACACAGAGACACAGTGCAGAACAAGGAATGGTAAGTCAGTAATGGAGAAAAACCAGATGCAAATAGACCACAGGCAATACTGGTGACTACTCCTTTGGCCTCTTTCTCCCTTTTTTTTGGCACAGCTTCCAGAGATCAGTTTCTCTTTAAATGTATTTGTCATGCAATTTTTAAATTTAAGAAGTGTAAATACAATGGGCTTGTGTGATAGAGGAAGAAGCAGTATGGAGCCAATCAGTTCATGTGCTGACAAGGAGCATACTGATAGGAAGAAAAAGCAGAGTGAAAGACAGATGAGCTTATCGCTGTGCTGCTTCTATTTTCACTGTCCAGTCAAAGGCTGAGGCAGGTCCATGACAGGCTGGGCTTTGAGGAAGTGGTTTAGATGAAGCTGGACATGAACATTGCAGCAAAAGCAGATATTATATTTTGTATTTTAATGGGCTATTCATTTTATCTTGTCTTTGCCTGGAGATCATCTGGAGCTTGTACATGCAAAGCAGAATTCCCATGTATCATAAAAATCACAGTTCATAGGAGTCTCCAGGACATATATCAACATTAATGAAAAAAAAAAAAACTGTAAATTATTTTCAGGACATT
Organism: Lithobates clamitans; assembly: GCA_037952925.1. Classification (NCBI taxonomy): domain Eukaryota; kingdom Metazoa; phylum Chordata; class Amphibia; order Anura; family Ranidae; genus Lithobates; species Lithobates clamitans. The sequence goes on along the minus strand of JBBGZY010000017.1, from coordinate 5,188,066 downwards.
ACAAAAATGTATGTTTAGCTCATAACATTGCTATACAGTCGTTTTCAATTCCAAATTACTTATTTGACAACAAAAACGGTAAGCTTAATTTGGAAGTCAATTATTTTGTTATTAGATACACGGGTGTCTCTATTATACATGCACATTCATTGCAATAAGACATCTGTGGTGTATTTGCATTTTACTTCTCAACAGGAAGATGAGTGCAAACTGAATAGGAAGAGGCATGCAGTAACATGTAATTTAGTATGTAAAGACACGACCCACCAGTATCTTAGGCCACAACTATTAATGTGATATTGTGTCCTTTGTTCTTGTATTAATTATTAAAGCAAGATATGTTAATTGCAGGTGAAAGTTACACAAACTAGTGAAGGCTGTGATGAACCACAATTAATTAAAACATTAGAAAAAGGAGATTACTTTGGAGAAAAGGCCCTTATTAGGTGAGTACATTCTGATTTTATTGGTACTTTGTGTAAAACCTCAGGGAGTTAAATAGGAAGTAAACCCTGATGGGTTTTACTTCCTTTTTTGTTCCCTGCAAAATAAAAGCATAATGTGCTAGTGTGCATCGCATACCTGCTGTACAATACAAGCAAATGCGCCAATGCCTGTCTGACCAGCACAAACCCAATATTTGCATAACCCCTTTTCTCTATGACCAGCACATGCAGGGTGATCATCTTCTTGGAAATGATTTTAGCAACCTTGTGAACAAAATAGATCCTGGAGAAATATTCTGTAAAACCTACATACACGCTATATTTTAATGTCCTTGAAGTCTATATAAATAATTTTCATGGACGAATCTCATTATAAGACAAATTTGCATATTTATTTCACCATGAAATCTTTATCAGGAATGCATCTAGTCCTATGTAAAAGACTTTTTTAAAGTTTTGGATAGCATGAGGTTAGATCCTCTGTCAATTTTGTATTGTGGTCTAAGTCCCTGCTGGGGAGATTCCCTCGCTATTTGTCCTAATGTCCTGCAGGCAGAAAGAAAGTGAAAGTTCTAAATTTTGAAGTTGTCATGAAAGCAAAAGGTGAGGGGAGATCTTCCAATGGGGACAGTGAAAACTGTCTAAGAAGGGAATTCCATTTACTTCTTGCTGTTGCATCTACAAGACTGGAAGTAAAAGAAAATCTCCCCAGCAGGATATAGACAATAAAAAGTGTGTGCCAGCCAGAACACAGATCACAGAACAACACTGGGTTGGTTGCATGGATGAGTATGTGAATTGATCATAACCCAGCATTAGATAAGCTGAAACCTAAAAATTATTAATTTAGGCGAAAAACTTCCTCTCCAAGTGCAAATCGTATAGCTTTTTTTTCCACGTGGGTTTGATACTCCTAATCTTATACCATGTTGCCACATCTATTTTAAGATGCTCATTTTGAAAACTGAGATGTCAAATTTAAAGTTTCACTTATCAACTTTCCTTTGCAGTGAATTCATTCATAGGCTCATTTACCTCAACTTTTAATAAGACGTGGAGGTTTGTAGCAAACGTCTCTAATGCCGCGTACACACGACCAGACTTTCCGGCAGAAAAGGTCTGACGGAACCGTGTGTGGGCTTCATCGGATCTTTTTTTTAGAAAATTCCGATGGACCTAGAAATAGAACAAGTTTCAAATCTTTCCGACGGACTCAGTTCCTATCGGGAAAACCGCTCATCTGTATGCTAGTCCAGCGGACCAAGAACGACGCAGTGGCAGCTATTGGCTACTGGCTATTGAACTTCCTTTTTCTAGTCCGGTCGTACGTCATCACGTTCTAAACGAACAGACTTTGGTGTGATCGTGTGTAGGCAAGTCCATTTCAGCGGAAGTCCGTCAGAACTCCGTCGGAAAGACCTTCAGACTTCGGTCCAACAGAAAGACCGGTCGTGTGTACGCGGCATAACAGATTTTTGAAGATTTGCTCAGTAATAAGTTTTCCTTACTTGGTTGCTTTAATTCAGCTATTGCTACATCTTTTTGAGCTTTTAAAGTTTGATCCAATATAATTTCCTTTATCTCACATTTGATGCAACAGCTTATCGTTCCCCCTTTTTAATCCTGGAATGGTTTTAAAGTAATATCTAAGCAGCGACTAATTCATGTCTCTTAGCATAGTCAACATAGTTTAAAAAGTAATCAATTCCTACTTAATTTATATAAATATGTATACAGTATACAGCCATAATTGCATTTATTACCAAAAAATTACAGCTGTTTTGTTTCTTGACCTGACAAAGGGAATAGGTTTAATTTACTGAAGAATTAAGGAATTTCTACTAGCTTAGTAAACAAAATCAACCCATGTTCTCCTCAGTCATCCAATCTTGTGCAAGAGAAATCCTGTTTTGATTGTTTTTTTTTAAATTCCCCTGCATATGATTGGGTATTTAAAGTGGTATTTAAAGTGGTCACAGCTTCTTTTTATTCACATGGCTAAGTGAACCAGATCTTTGTTAAGTAAATATTCTACACTTTGTTAGCAAATCAAAGCCTTTGTGCCTGTTAAAATAAAAATCCAAGCAATCTGTTTCCCTTTTCCTTTTTTTTTTTGTAAGTGATGATGTCAGATCGGCTAACATTGTTGCAGATGATGATGATGGAGTTGAGTGTTTAGTCATGGATCGAGAGTAAGTAACAATATTTTTTCTGGGATAATTTCTGCCCACAAACAGCTATAACAGATGTATAGTCTGGTGTATTTATGTTGTACCTTATTGTATAAGAGAGATTATAATTAGACAGTCTATATTATGATACAAAAGAAAATCACACGTGCCAGGAAATGATGCGAAACAAGCTCCTAAACTAAATCTTAAATAATTTAGAAAAATAAATACACAAATTAATATGTATATGTGTTATGTTCAAATAATTGTCACAACTCTAACAGTGTAATTTACCAATTCTAATTTATTTATATATTCATATTTTTTTATTGAAATGTCCTTTAAAAGTCCTATTTTGGTATTATCTCAGTCAAACTGTTATTTTTTTAAAATATCCTCTGTACTGCCTGTTCATTAAATCATGAACTGGGATGAGCTTAGTCTGTCTGATCTGGTTGGCTTGTGCCTTGCTAGAAATTCTCAAGACAATGAAGAATAGGATGAAAACCACAAACATTAAAGAGCTGTAGAGTGTAAGGATGGGTGTCAGAAAAAAACAAGGATATGTGGAAATTGGCAGAATTCCTCAGGGTCTGGCTACATGTTTTCGACCTCCTAAACCATTGGTTCTGTCTCAATATACCTAATGCAATTCCTAAATCTACATCTCAGCTTCTTTTAGGTGTATAAAAAAAAAAAGAACTTCAGTTTTATTTAACTTTAAAGCAAACATGCGCTTTGCCCATGCAGAAAAAGTTCCTCCATTCCCAGCAGCATATACTCACCTTCCTTCTGTCCTTTGTCACTCCATTCAGCTGCTTTGAGCAAAAGATATTACCTGGTATGTCTGGATATGGAGAAAATGTAATGGTGCTCGGTTGATTAGCAAAGTGCCGTCACATGAGGGCAGGGAGAGTTTCCGAATATTTTTGCTCAACGAGGGTGGGGTAGCAAGGGAAAAGTAGATATGCGCAGATGTTACCTTGTCCTGCATGGGCAAAGTACAGGTTCATTATGCAGGGAATAGCCACAGATTCACTTAACTGCCAGTGCCACTGCCCCCTGCTTTGAATGCTCACCTTTCCTTTTCTTTCCTACCATTTTGCTGTGAAATAAATTCCTGGTATTTCTGGGTAAGGGGAGCAGGTGACCTGCACCTGTACTTTTGGGTATGTGGAGCATGTGATTTGTTAACTTGGATCTTTCACATTGCATCCTTTTCTTCAATTCAGGTGTGTATAGTACAAACAAGGGGTGTAAGTACAGCTAGGGAGGTCAGCAGTTAAGTTAACCTATTGCTTTGCCATGAATGACCAAGGCAAAGGTTAGTTTTAAGATTTTAAAGTACTGAATCACCAATGATATTGTAAGATTATGCTTATGTTTTGGTTATAATATTATAACACTGCCTTACTTTAGCACATTCAATCAGATAGTGGGAACATATGCTGAACTGCAAAAGTACCTTGAGGGTTATGTGGCCAACCTGACTCTTGATGATGAAAGAAGACATGCCAAGTAAGCCTTTAACAATAATTTTCTTCGCATGCATGACAAACACACAAAAAAAATCTCATGCAAAATGTGACATGTTGGTTGTTTTGTAACAAACACAAATTTACATAGGTGACTTTTAGGATAAATTGATTTTTCATGTCTATGTAACATTAGTGTGAGATGAAGGTGATTTATTAGATTGGTAAGCTTATTGATTGATTTACCTTTCAATATTATTATTACCTTCCTTGTATATTTTTGCTTCATTTGCCAATGTATACTTATTTACTATTTGGTGCAGATTTTTTTTTTAAAAAGAACTTTAAATATCAGTGATGATATAAAATGTACAGTAAGTAATATCACATTTATGTAACCATAACTTTTAGAATCTAACTCTTGAAACGGCTTGTGTATGAGACCCTGTATAGATGACTTTCACTATATGGCCAAAAGTTTAATTCCCACCTGTTTGGAACACTGATATACAGTGCCTTGAAAAAGTATTCATACCCCTTGAAATTTTCCACATTTTGTCATGTTACAACCAAAAACTTAAATGTATTTTATTGGGATTTTATGTGATAGACCAACACAAAGTGGCACATAATTGTGAAGTGAAAAAAAAAAATTATAAACGGTTTTCAATTTTTTTGTACAAATAAATATGTGAAAAGTGTGGCGTGCATTTGTATTCAGCCCCACTGAGTCAATGATTTGTAGAACCACCTTTCACTACAATTACAGCTGCAAGTCTTTTTGGGTATGTCTCTACCAGCTTTGCACATCTAGAGAGTGAAATTTTTGCCCATTCTTGTTTGCAAAATAGCTCAAGATTTGTCCCATAGGTATTTTTCTAAGATTGCACTGTATTTGGCTCCATCCATCTTCCCATCAACTCTGACCAGCTTCCCTGTCCCTGCTGAACAAAAGTATCCCCACAACATGATGCTGCACCATGTTCCATGGTGTGAATGGTGTGTTCAGTGTAATGTGCAGTGTGTTCTGCCACACATAGTGTTTTGCTTTTAGGCCAAAAAGTTCAATTTTGGTCTCATCTGAGCAGAGCACCTTCTTCCACATATTTGCTGTGTCCCCCACATGGCTTCTAGCAGACTGCAAATGAGACTTCTTATGTTTTTTTTTCAACAATGGCTTTCTTCTTGCCACTCTTCCACAAAGGCCAGATTTGTGGAGTGCATGACTAATAGTTGTTCTGTGGACAGATTCTTCCACCTGAGCTGTGAATCTCTGCAGCTCCTCCAGAGTTACCATGGGCCTCTTGGCTGCTTCTCTGATTAATGCTCTCCTTGCCCGGCCTGTTAGTTTAGGTGGACAGCCATGTCTTGGTAGGTTTGCAGTTGTACCATACTCTTTCCATTTTCGGATGATGGATTGAACATTGCTCCATGAGATGTTTAAAGATTGGGATTTTTTTTATAACCTAACCCTGCTTTAAACTTCTCCACAACTATTTCCCTGACCTGTCTGGTGTGTTCCTTGGCCTTCATGATGCTGTTTGTTCACTAAGGTTCGCTAACAAACCTCTGAGGGCTTCACAGAACAGCTATATTTATACTGTGATTAAATTACACACAGGTGGACTCTATTTACTAATTAGGTGACTTCTGAAGGCAATTGGTTCCACTAGATTTTAGTTAGGGGTATCAGATTAAAGGGGGCTGAATACAAATGCGTGCCACACTTCTCACATATTTATTTGTAAAAAATTTGAAAACTCATTTAACATTTTCCTTCCATTTCACAATTATGTGTCACTTTGTGTTGATCTATCACAATTTACATTTTTGGTTGTAACATGACAAAATGTGGAAAATCTCAAGGGGTATGAACACTTTTTCAAGGCACTGTATAACGGCCTTCATTTTTCTAGGAAGGCTTTCCACAAGATTTTGTGTCTGTGGGAATTTGTGCCCTTCCAGCCAGAAGAGCATTTGGGAGTTCAGGTACTGATGTAGGATGGAAAAATGTGGCTCATAACTGTTGTTCCAATTCATCCCAAAGTTGATCAGTAGGGTTGAGGTCAGGGCTCAGTGAAAATCGGTAGGGTTCCTCTACACCAAACTCATACCAAATCAATGCTTTTATAGACTTGGCTTTGTGTACAAAGGCACAATCACACTGGGACACAAAAGGACCTTCTCCAAACTGTTGGCAAAAAAGTTCAACGTGCACAATTGTCTAAGATAGCTTTGTATGCTGTAGTATTAACAGTACCCTTCACTGGAAACAGCTAAACTCAATAACTTGGAGGGATGAGAGCATACTTTTTGCCATACAGGTAGATATGGTGTTTGGTTGTCCACATATTTTTGGTCACAGTGTGTTAGGTAAAACCGTTAACTCTTTCATTACTGAACTGCATGGTTGCATACATTTATTGAATAAACCTGCTTTTAGATTCTGTATTATACAGTTAAAGCTTGTGTCCACCCAAAACAGACATTTTATTTAAAAAGTAAACCATCCAACATTTAGCTTTTGTAAACTGCATTTATGATATCTCTGCATTTGAGTCCTTGGATCTGCACACCTACTGTGTGGTTTATTAGGTGGATTTTTTAAATGTATTTAAATTATGAAGTGTTTACTTTTAGTGGCTGATTAAATAGATTAAAATTGCAAGCCTGCTTCAGGCGTGGTACAGTTGAAATACTGAAATTTCTCAAAATCAACACACACTTAAAACAACAGCTAAAGGTATTATATTAGACATACACACGTTAAACTATTTTACAATGGGTAACATAACTCCAAGAACAATGGGTAACATTACTCCAAGAAGTAACCTTTGGAGTAATGTAATTGCCTAAAGCATAGGTCAAATGATGACTCCCATATACATGTACCCAAAAATAGGAAGGCTGAAAAAGAAGATGTTAATGTTTATACTCTGTTAAGTTGTCATTTTATCTTATGTACAAAACCTTTTCTTTATTTCTTTAGGAAGTCCACAGAAGGACAACTTGAGAGAGTATTGTCACTGGAAACAATACAGATGAAAGAAAGAGTTTTTAGATTTTCCTCTTCATCACCATTTAATGACCTAGAGGTTATCACCACACTGGGTGTTGGTGGGTTCGGACGAGTGGAACTTGTAAGGGATTTTGTTCTTAAAAATGTTATATTATTGGTAATACAGCACAACAAATATAAAACATAAAACATAGATATACAAAGAGATGTGCCCTGTTCTTCTACCACTGCATGTAACATTTGTCTCAAGGCTTCTTCTGAAAAAATGTCCATTGCCTAGCCTCAGTTACAAGTTAAAACAAATAAATATGCCTATATATACCTGAAGCGACCTCCTAAACCTTCCTGTTACTGCAGAATTTTAGCCATTCTAAGAGGCAAAATTCCAACACTTGACACTTTCTTTTTTTTTTAAACAATAAATTTTTATTGTTTTTTTCCAAAATATACATATTACAAGCATATTGTACAGTTCTCATTTTTACATATTGTTCGACATTAAGGATCTTACTACATTAGTAGAGTATAAAAGTATAAACTGGTAGGGTTACTAAGAAATATCCTCATTTAAGCTTTATGTAATGGTCAAGCCTGTCACCCCTTGTGGGTTTACTTGACACTTTCTAATAGTGCTGAAGCTTATTTACCTCTTTCTACTTCCTCCTATTAACCAGAGGGACTACCTGTCATAGTGATAGACCAGTAGGAATGTGTGGAGCAGAGCTTAGTAGCAGCAGCACAAAGTGCCAAAGATTTGACTTTCAGAATGGCCAGAGATTCAGCCATGACAAGGAGGTTTGGAAGGTTAAAAGTGCAGGTACCCCTAGCTGCCCCCTCTTCACACCTACAGCAATTTCCCCTTTTTCCCTCGTGGCAATGTGCTTTTTACAATTTAATGACACTCAACAACTCACAATAAGACATTCTTTATCACTGGGATTGTTAGGGATTAGAGTGTTGTTTTTGTTGTCTGCTAATTTTGTGATCATGTCTACATCCTATTATAGGCTCAATTGGCAAAGCTTTACATAAGGTTTTTTTATTTTCAGCCATATGACTGTAATTTTCAAATATTACTGGACTTTGAAAATAACTGGTACTTTTTAAAATAAAATATGGATTCGTATCCTGGTATTTTACCTTTGTATAATGAGTCTATATATATAGTTTATGTTTGTTTTAATTCCACTGCCTTTTAAGAGCACATAGATAATTCTAATGTCGCTTTTTGTTATAAGCAAAACCCCTTCCAAACTTCAATTAAAAAAACAGAACAAATAAATTTAAAGAAGCATTAGTAACAGAAATGTACAGGAAAGTACTATATCACACTTGCAGGACCAGTGCAATGATGTAATCACCCTGTGTACACCTTGGGGCAGGGGTGTCAAACTCAATTTCATTGTGGGGTGCATTAGCATTATGGTCGTCTTGAAATGGCCAGTTGTATCTGTAAAGCTATATATGTAGCGCTGGTAGATTTTTATCTACTGCCGATAGGTAAATCTAGTGGGTCACTTATTATAGGAAGTTGGATTTGCCTCTTTTCCAGCTTGGCTGAGTTGCATGTGGTTCCACACTGTGCCATTGGGTGTCGTTGTCACCATCGGCTTGTGTTGGAAAAGCAACATGTTGAAGCGTATGAGTGCTCCTCTGTCCTGGAGACAACTCGGTGGAGGTGGTCCTCCGAGTTGCATTCTGGGAGAGGGTATTTATGGGTCAAACGCCATGTTTAGGAGTTTGTTTTCAGCCACCTGCTGGCCCTCCTGGCCGACAGGTATGTATTAAGAGTACCACCTCGTGGTCCTCTGGTCCGGAGGCCCACATCGCTGCGGCATGTGGGTGGGCCCAGAGGTCTGTCTGGGGCCTACCACAGCAGCAGAGGAATGGTCCTGAGCTGTCTATCCTGAGTGAAGAAGCTGGACAACCGAGAAGATCCCAGGGGAGGACCCGTCATGGAAGGATCATGCAGAGTGCTGGTCTGGAGAGGGGCCTGGTGACTCCAATATATCCTGTGGCAGAGGATTGTAAGGGTTTTAGTTCAAACAAGTCTGTGGCAAAGACTTTTGTTCGTGCTACGTCCTGGCTGCTAGACAAGTGAGAGAGGCCTATCCAGGCGGGCAAAGATTGAATCCCACAAGGGGAGCGCATTCAACTACAAGTGTTCGATTACTAAGAATGTTCTGAAGAATACTAAGGAAAGGTATTTGTGCTTCCCTGCAGCTTTCCTTCTGCCTCTTTCCTGCTACTTCCTTTATTTGTTCATTAAAGCATTGGAAAATCTACCCAAGTGTTTGATGCTTATATTGTCCACAGGTAAACTCAACGGAACCCTAGACCCGGTGCCGGTGAAACAGAGGTATCAAGAGTGAATGTAACAAGCCCGCTTTAAACCAGCAGCTCCACCAAGAGTTAGTGCTACATGTGGGGGCTCGTCCGGGATTTGCTAGCCGTCAGTTCTCGCAACCTGGAGAGGTGTTTCACCGGGAGTTTATGGTGAGAGCTGGACTTTGTAATTTTCTCAGGAAAAGAAGAGGTTAAAAGTTGCAGGATATTATTTCTGAGTGCATAGGCGGTGGGCGCCAGTAAAAGCCCGGGAGCTACGTGATCAGAAGAACAAGTGGGAGGAGCATACCTACTTGATACCGCGTGGGACGCGTGTATGTGTTTGGCGCCAGAGAAGAAGAGAGGTCTCACAATCGTGCTGAGAAGATCAGAGTGTGGTCATGTCTTTTCCAGCGATGCAGCCAATTATGGGACCAAGAATGTTCCCTACGAGCACCGTGTCGAGTACTGTGCTGACCGGAACCCTGCTTACAGATACCGGTATTCATCTGAAGCCACAGGGGAGGTTTGTCCTCTATACCGTCAGAGATATCGAAGGGCTGGGCATGATTTTCCACAAATGTGAAGGACTGGCTGTACATCTCCATCCATTTGGTCGCTGCCCGCAATGTGGAGAATACTTGTTTGTGGTGGAGCAGCCTACCATGTCGCCCAGTGCTTATTGTATGGACTGGGCTACAGGTGTCGCCACAGTAGAAGCTGCTACTCCTGCTGAAAGAGAACGGCAGGCCGTGACTTTGCCTGTTGTTGCTGAGAATGTTCTGGAGAGAGACACTGTTGTTACCGATTCATCAGCGGACATTGCTTTGATTTCCGCGTCCACAACGCCTATCCCTGTTGTACCTGTCCAGAGGAAGGTGGGATATGTGAAGGCTTCCCGTGGCCGTAGTCGAGGCCTACCCCAGGGACTACCCGAAACGGATCCAACAAAGTCCACGACAGGAACGGGTGAGAAATTAATGGGGAATGTATCTGGGACTGTAAATAAAGATCTCCCAGCAGAAGAGCTGGGAGATTCGGAGCTAGAGTCCATGTCGGATCTCTCCGGTGATGATGACCTGTTTGAGACTATGTCACAGGAACTGTTGTGGGCCCAAGACGAGGATGTCGCCTCTGCTATGACTTTCCCTGAATGGACAGCCCTGAGTTCTGGGAAGACGTCACCTTGTGTGGAGCCACACAGCACTGTATATGAGACATTGTCAAAAGTTAATAGTTCACTTCGGACACCGGCTGGGTCTTTGGTGAGCAAGTCATTGGATTCATGTGTGCCTCCTGGTATGGGAAAAAATAGATCCTTACCGAAACCCTCCTGGCCGACAGGTATGTGTTAAGAGTACCACCTCGTGGTCCTCCGGTCCGGAGGCCCACGTCGCTGCGGCGTGTGGGTGGGCCCAGAGGTCTGTCTGGGGCCTACCACAGCAGCAGAGGAACGGTCCTGAGCTGTCTATCCTGAGTGAAGAAGCTGGACAACCGAGAAGATCCCAGGGGAGGACTCGTCATGGAAGGATCATGCAGAGTGCTGGTCTGGAGAGGGACCCGGTGACTCAGTTGGAGGACGTATCCTGAAGTAGTCTTACTGCATAGTACTGCCGGGTTGGCTTAAAGGTTCAAGTACCGTGTCTGACATTCATCGTAAACCAATATATCCTGTGGCAGAGGATCGTAAGGGTTTTAGTTCAAACAAGTCTGTGGTAGAGACTTTTGTTCGTGCTACGTACTGGCTGCCAGACAAGTGGGAGAGGTCTATCCAGGCGGGCAAAGATTGAATCCCACAAGGGGAGCGCATTCAACTACAAGTGTTCGATTACTAAGAATGTTCTGAAGAATACTAAGGAAAGGTATTTGAGCTTCCCTGCAGCTTTCCTTCTGCCTCTTTCCTGCTACTTCCTTTATTTGTTCATTAAAGCATTGGATAATCTATCCAAGTGTTTGGTGCTTATATCGTCCAGAGGTAAACTCAACGGAACCCTAGACCCGGTGCCGGTGAAACAAAGGTATCGAGAGTGAAAGTAACAAGCCCGCTGTAAACCAGCAGCTCCACCGAGAGTTAGTGCTACATATCAATATGTAGCACCCTCTAGTTAGGTAGGTGCTAGAGTGAGGATTTTTCTGGAAGAGTAGGAAAATTTAGGCAAGCCTAGCTGGTGGCTAGGCCTGTCTTTTTTCTTTCAGGGCTGGGAGTGACTCAGGGCAGGGCTGAGTGACTCACAGGTAGCATCACTGTCACCTCTCCCTCTTTCTAGAAAGTGCTAGAAGGAAAGGAGGAGAGGTGAAGCTGCCTGGGGTGTTCTATGAGTCTTGACCAATCCCCAACTTGGATTGGCAGGGGGTAGGCCTCCTTAAATACCTGGGGTCAGCCCAGCAGGGGAAGAGTTGTCAGGTGGAAGAGCTGGAGTGAGAGAGTGTGGAGGCTGTCAGGGCCCGCGGGGAGCTCCCCAGTCTGGGGGGGTGACCCTGGGCTGGGGCTCAGGTGCATCCAGGATGAGTGAAGAGATCCTGGAAGGAGAGGCACATGAGAGATCCAGTAGAGGACAGCGGGAGAGAACACTTCTAAGAGTCTCCAGGTAGGACAACTGGTCGCAGCCAGGTGGGCTGGTGAGTGTGCACAGTCGGGGGGACTGGGGAGGAACACCTGAGAGAACTGGGAGATTGCAGTGTGAGATGGGTGCAGAACCAGAAGAGAGGACCATTGGAAGGGTAGTGGAAAGAGGCTTTTTCAGCCAGGCTGGTTGGCAGGGCCCGAAGAGGGCTATCTGGGAGTGGTAGCTGAATAGAGGACAGTTAGCACCTGAACTATTTCTACACCACAGGGGCCCAAGGTCCCTGCCCGCAAAAGGCAGTTCATTGAGGCCTGGCTGAATTAGTGTCAGGCCTAACCATGCGGTGCTAGCTAGTCTGGAGGAGTGACAGTCTGCAGCAAGTGAAGTGTTGGAGGAGTAAGGTGTGCAGCAAGTGAAGTGCTGGAAGAGTGAAGGATAACAGCTATTAGGCAAGAGTTTGTGCTGGAAAGAAGACTGAAGTGTATATACTGAAGTGTATATAGAAGTCCCAAGCAAGTTGCACTGAATTTCCTGGGCATCCCATAATTTCCCATTTCCCATCCAAGTTCAATCCCCTCAATAAAAAAACAAAAACAAAGCTTATGGACTTTTCTGTGTCTCTGAGTGTCTGTGAGACGGATGTCTGGCTGGGCAGGGTGACAGGTGAACCACTACATTCAGCAACCCCTACGGGGGGCATGGCTACAGATGTATCTACTCTTTATCATATTAAATAATTGCCTCTGCATTCGATTATTACTGATTTTAGTATTAACTTAAGATTTAAGCTGTGAAGGGCAATTGCAGACTGGCATGGAGCCCACTCACACTCCTGTAGCAGATGATGCAAGTCTGAAAAGGAGAGTCACACACTGCTGATATCATCCACAAGAAATGTTAATGGTGACTGCTCAGACAGAACATGGTTTTGCCATAGTGTTCTGTCTGAGCAGTCTCCAATAAAGTATCGGATTATACCAGTGGTGTGCAACCCTCCTTTTCAACTGGCAGATAATTGTATTATTCCCATAATAATTATAAGCAGATGTCCAGAGCATCCAACCCCCCTTTACATTCGATGTCAAGAGCCCCCCCCCCCCCCCCCCACCATCAGAAGTCAAGAGTCCTCCACCCTTTATTACATCACATTGCACCCTCCTTGTGCTGCTGCAGGGAAGAAGGCTGGAGTCAGCTGCTGGAGTCTGTTGAATGCTGAGAGCAGGGGAGGCGGAGATGAGGGGGTGCTGTGGCTGCATAGATAGTCATGGGATCTATAGGAGGAGTTCTGTCCTTCTCTCTGCTGCCAACTACTGAGATGGGGGGGGGCAGAGACAAGCCTCTCTGTGGCTGCATGGAGGAATTCTGTTCTGCTGAGATGGGGGCAAAGGCAAGGGGAGTTCCACAGCTGCAGGAGAGAAGCGAGAGCCGCCTGAAATGGCCTGGAGGGCTGGATTCGGCCCACGGGCCTTGTGTTTAAAACATGTGCCTTAGGGCATTTGAAACCTATTCATAATGTTCCTGCACATACAGAGGTTCCCTTTGACTTCTAAAGTCAGAACCCCTAATCTGGTTTAGGAAGCACTGAAGCCAGGGGATCAACGTGACAGCCAGGTAACTAGCATTTTCAGAAGGAAAATACTGTATGCAATATGTAATTTTGCTTACTCATAGTGTGTTAACTTTTGCATTTTCCAACATGATAATAACCTATAAATAAAATACTGGTTGATTCTCACATTTGTAGGTAAAAGTGAAAAATGAGAACTTAGCATTTGCTATGAAATGCATTAAGAAGAAGCATATTGTGGATAACAGACAACAAGAACACATCCACTCTGAAAAGAATATACTAGAAGAAGCAAATTCACCATTTATAGTAAAGTATGTGGTTGTGTGATCATTGATCATTGCATGCTTCCTAACTGAATATTATAGTTAAATATGTTTTTATACAGCTTTTATGAATAGACTGTATTTTTATTTATTTCATGCACAGCTGCCAGCATCATTTCAACTAAGTAATTATTCAACAAAAAGACATATTTTTAAATAAATTTGGGACTTGTGTAGATGGGGAAGCGCAGTTGCATTCAGAATGTATTTTGAGGTACATGCAAGGAGGAAAAGCCGTTCTGATGAAAAAAAAAAGGCTCTTACATAAGTCCTTAAAATGTTTTGAAGTTCAGAAAGTATGATTTATGTGCATATTGCTTATGAGAAAAGGGCACCTTAAAAATCAACTTAAAGCCCAACCCCTGGAAAAACTTTTTTTTTCAATTATTTTAATAGAGTGAACCAGAGTCAAAAAGCTCTGCCAAGTTTTTACCGGTGCCTGTTTCCTAATTGGGGAAACTTTCCCTTAGTTCCTGCCCACCAGAATGAGTGTGTTCTGATGTTACTGAGAGAGGAAGACACATTGGGGGTTATTTACGAAAGGCAAATCCACTTTGCACTACAAGTGCACTTGGAAGTAAAGTCACCGTAAATCTGAGGGGGACATGCAAGGAAAATAAAAAACAGCATTTTAGCTTGCACATGATTGGATGATAAAATCAGCAGAGCTTCCCCTCATTTCAGTTCTACCCCTTAGATTTACAGCAAGTGCACTTGTAGTGTAAAGTGGCTTTGCCTTTTGTAAATAACCCCCAAAGAGTAATGAAGACAGGTTTGCTAACCCCTATAAATGCACTTTTGTTACTGTATCTGCTCACATCAAATGTCACCTCCTGCCCTAATGACATTATTTTGCTGGGACAGGAAATAAGGGCACATTTGTACATGACTGCATAATAGAAGTCAACAAAGCTTTGCCTCATTCACCAAGGTGAGGGAAATATCCACTGCAAAGTGAAAATTTCCATACAAAGTGAAAAAGCTTTTTGCCTTTAGTAAATCAACCCCAGGGTGTCACTTTTATCTATACTTTGTTTCTGCGTGTTAGCTTGCTTTTTGCTAAACAATATTCTTTAAAGCGTTTGTTACCCCAACATTTCATATTCCTGATACGTGTACAGTATATGTACCATGTACTTGTATGAGAAAGCATCCTGTTCTCTTTGTATTGCTTCATTTGTGTGAAATCCCTGGCATTCCTGCTAGTCCCCTTGCTTTTTGATTAAAAACTGACCACACTAAGCAGAAGAGCACACCATGGTCAGTTCTCTAGCTATGATGGGAACCCAGGCTGCTTTCCTCCAATGATCAGACTTGCCCTGACACACACCCCCTGCACAGCCATTCATTGGGAAGCTCAGTGTCCTGCTGCTTGTCCTCCTCCCAGTGCTTATGCAGATGATAACAGAGGGGATGTGATCAGTTATAAAAAAAGGGCAAAAAGGTATTTATAATGTTTTTTTAAACTGTACAAAAATGTTTGCCTTTCATTTCTCTTTCAACCGCTTCTGGACCAGCCGCCGCAGTTATACTGCGGCAAGTTGGCTCCCCTGCGCGAGCCGTCGTAGCTGTATTTTGGCTCTTTAAGACGCTCTAGCAGGCGCATGCAGCATGTCCCTGACCGCCGGGCACCCGCGATCGCTCGTGACAGAGCGAGAACCGGGATCTGTGTGTAAACACACAGATCCCGGTTCTCTCAGGGGAGTAGGGACAGATCGTGTGCGCCTACTGCCAATGACATTTATACAGTAATCAATGGCTATTTTTAGCTCTGATCGCTGTATAAATGTCACTGGTCCCAAAAAAGTGTCAAAAGTGTCCGATCTGTCCGCCGCAATGTCATAGTCACGATAAAAATCGCTGATCACCGCCATTACTAGTAAAAAAAAAAAAAAACATAAAAATGCCATAAATCTATCCTCTATTTTGTAGACTCTATACTTTTGCGCAAACTAATCAATTTACGCTTATTGCAATTTTTTTTTTAATTTTGGATATTTATTATAGCAAAAAGTACAGAATATTGTGTTTTTTTCAAAATTGTCCCTCTTTTTTTTTGTTTATAGCGCAAAAAATAAAAACCACAGAGGTGATCAAATACCACCAAAAGAAAGCTCTATTTGTGGGGAAAAAAGGACATCAATTTTGTTTGGGTATAATGTCGCACAACTGTGCAATTGTCAGTTAAAGTGACGCAGTGCCGTACCGCAAAAAATGGCCTGGTCAGGAAGGGAGAAATTTCTTCCGGGCTGAAGTGATTAAACTGAATGGGTTGTTTTACATGGTGACCGTTTACAATTACTTTAAGTACAAGCTAATAATGAGCCAATATATACTTTCAGATTATACCGAACCTTTAAAGATTCAAAATACGTATATCTCCTGCTGGAAGCTTGTCTTGGTGGAGAACTTTGGAGTCTCTTAAGAGATAGGTAAATACTTAGGTATCATTCAGCATTTTGTACTATCTTTATCTTTACACTGTTCTAAATCTTGTATTTATGCTTCCATTTTTTGTCCATTTATGTGTATGTGCAATGCAGTAAAAAAGGATTAAACATGGAATAAAAGTGCAGGTTTTTAGTAAAGAAACAATTAAATGTAAACTAAAAAAATAGATTAAATCAAATCTGAATTTCTTTTCTATTTTTATTCCTGTTTTTTTTTTTTTCAATAAATTTTTATTGAGTTTTGCAGATGTTAACAAACCAAGAAAACATTTTAATACAAACAGTGCGTATTGTTGTACAATCATTAATAGTAATCATCAACAGTCTATGGTGATGTCAATATAAGTCATTAATTCTAGAAGGTGTTATGGCTTACTATATTATTCCTGGCTTTATAGAACATGTACATTGATATGTGCATATTATAAAGACAGGTAATACTCTACAAAGTACAACAAAAAAAATAGTAAAACACCAATTTCACAAACATTCTCCCTTTGGTTGTTAAAAAATACTTATAAGGCCTTTTAGTGACTTTTACAAGAAGTCTCAAAGCACTTGGAAAAGATCAAAGAGTTCTTTTAAAATTAAATTAAATTAAATTTGTGGATTACGGTAAATTAATCATTTCTTGGATCTGGCAGAAAATTACATTTGGCATAATCACTGTGTGGGCACTAGAAACTGAAACATTTAAGCATTTCATGTGGCACATGTGTAATGTCAAAATGATGATTAAAACCGAAAACACTTGAAAATAAATGTTGACTTTGTTCCCAGAGGCAGCTTCGATGAGATGACTGCTAAGTTTTGCATTGGATGCGTGACTGAGGCTTTTGAGTATCTGCATCACATAGGTGTCATGTACCGAGATTTAAAGCCAGAAAATCTACTTCTAGACTCAGAAGGCTATGTAAAACTGGTAAGTTTACATTCTGCATATTTTATTGTGCGTTCAGTAGAGATTACGGCTACATGCACACGGACATTTTTACAGCCGCTTTTTTGAGCATTTTTTGCAGCTTAAAAACGCCTCTCCATGTTAGTCTATGGCCTCATGCCCACCATGGCGTTTTTGAGCTGTAAATGGCATAGCCGTTTTTAAGCTTCAATGCTGTGTTAAGCCTCGTCCGGCGTTTCTGTCTATTCAAAATCAATAGTTCTCTATGGGAGCCCATTGATTTGAATAGAGATCGCACCAGAAGTCAGATCATGATGATCCGACTTTCGGTGCGACTTGTGTGCTGAGAATCTTGAAGGGGCAACCCCGCAATTTTTTTTTTTTAAATTTGTATGAAGTTCCCCCCCAAGACGATTCTAGACCCTTCGGTCTGGTATGGATCTTAAGGGGAACCCCACACCAAAAAAAAAAATGGTGTGGGGTTCCCCCAAGATCCATACCAGACCCTTATCCGAGCACGCAGCCTGGTAAGTCAGGAAAAGGGGGAGCGAGCGAGCGCCCCCCCCCTCCTGGACCATACCAAGCCACATGCCCTCAACATGGGGGGGGGGTTGGTGCTTTGGGGCCCCTTCAAGATTCTCAGCACACAAATCGCACCGCAAGTCGGATCATCTTGATCCAACGTCTGGGGCGACCTCTATTCAAATTAATGGGCTCCCATAGGGGACCATTGATTTTTGAATAGAGACAGAGAAATGTGGCTGAAAGCTAGCATGGCTTAATGTGCATTGAATTCAACGCAAAACGCAGAAAAAAAACGCGTTTTCAAAAGCAGTTTTTTTTCCTGGCATCTGTACTAGCTTTACAGCCCATTTTTTAAAATGTCCGTGTGCATGTAGCCTAAATAGTCAGTGATATGAGAGATTATCTAATAATTTTATCTCCCACACCTATATACCCCTTATGGACCAGAGCAATTTTTACATTTTTGGTAAGGGCCTGTTTATTTGGCAATACCTGTCATTTCTTAAAGCGATTTCAAACTTTTTATTTATTTTTTTAATAACAAACATGTTATACTTACCTGTTCGCTGCAATGCCTTTGAAGAGAGCTGCCCCAATCCTCTCCTTTGTAGATTCTCTGTCAGAGCTCCTGGCTCCTCCCTCTGCTGGCTGCCCACCATAGCAAGCCGCTGGCAATGGAGACACTCATGCGGGCTCACCCCCGAGCCGGCTCTGTGTATTCAAATAATGACACTTACATTTCTGGTACAAAGAATTCAAAGATATTTTTAGATTTTGTGAAGTTTTTATTTAGACACTAATAAAAAAAATAAACAAAATAATCACAAATGAAGAAAAAAAAATATTAATGGTTTAACAAAATAGAAAAAATAATCAAAAAATAGTAGAAAAATAATGACAGTAAACTAATCGAGTTGTTAAAATTACTCCAGCACTTACAAATGTCAATGTTAATCACTTCTGCTCTATCAGTGCTGCTCCCCTGAAAAACTGTTGGTCTTCATACAAAAAGTTAATCATGCACAATGCAGTCTCCAGTAAGTCTATTAGCTTGGAAAAGAGAGAGAGAGGAAGAGAATGGAGCAGAAGAGTGTCTTGCTATCCTAGGCTATGGGGGTGTGTTTCAATCAATGCACACAATGTAAGGAAACACGAATTTAGTCCCTGCATGCAAGGGTGGATCTATAGAATGCTGCAGGAGAAAGGAGCTAACCTGAAACAGGAAACCTCGGGCAGTGGTCATGGCAGTAGCAAAAATGGTGATTTAATACCACTTATTAAAAAGGGTTAATAAAGATTTAAACAGGAACAAATTTGAATAAAATTTGTTGGAATCTTGAGAAAGTTGAAGATACTAAATCTTGCAAGAAAACACTCCTACGTGATCTCATGCGATTCGCATGCCAGGAAAGGCTGAGTAATACCACTGATGCCCATGCGAATGTGTAGAAGCACGTTCTTGCAAGACTTTGAATACTGTCACGTACCTGGTAAGTGAGCCTGACGTGAATAGGAAGCAGGTAATGGATGCCTGAGATCAGTGCAGTGGTCTGCATGGGTAGGGCAGCACAGTGGTGTAGTGGATAGCACTTTCGCCTAGCAGTAAGAAGGGTCGCTGGTTCAAGTATTCCTCCGGGTACTCCGGTTTCCTCCCACACTCCAAAGACATGCTGGTAGGTTAATTGGATTCTGTCTAAATTGTCCTTAGTATGTATGAATGTGAGTTAGGGACCTTAGATTGTAATCTCCTTGAGGGTAGGGACTGATGTGAATGTACAATGTATATGTAAAGCGCTGCGTAAATTGACGGCGCTATATTAAGTACCTGAAATAAATAAATAAATGGGTAGTAGCAGTCAGGAGGCGGGTGTTGCAGCAGAACAGGCTGGTGGCAGATGAGATGGCATAGAATTTGGCTGGCAGCAGACTATGGATGTACAGCAGGAAGCTGGGGCCAGATGTAAGCTCATTGAACTGAACAGCTGTAGCAGGCTGGATGAGCAGGATGCAGGGTCAGACAAGCCGGGTCGGTAACAGTTGGCAGATCAGGCATAAACATCAGGCAGCAGGATAGTCGTGGTGACAAGTCAGTGACAGCAGGTAAGTAGATCAGGCAAAAACAGGTGGCAGAAGCAGAATCCTAGGACAAGCCGAGGTCAGGGCAGGTAGCAGACAAGTATGTTTGTGAGCAAGCCGGGTCAGGATCAGAGGTCAAAACACAGATTTTAGGAACATAGCACACAGAAGCTGCAGACCAAGGCACACGCCTGGTTGTGCACGTGCGCATGTGCATGCACATATGCCCACGTCTGTGCACATCTGCCCAGCCTGGTGCCGGCCTGCGCATGCACATATGTATGCACATATGTATGCACCTGGAAACGTCATTTTTGCTATGGGCAAGCATTCTTTGACAGATACACAGGGGGCGATTTACTAAAATGGAAGCACTCAGAATCTGGTGCAGCTGTGCATGGTAGGTAATCAGTTTCTAACTTCAGCTTGTTCAATTAAGTGTTGGCAATAAAACCTGGAAGCTGAGTGGTTTCTATGCAGAGTAGCACCAGATGTTGCAATCTCCAGTTTTAGTAAATAACCCCCTTAGTTTTTTTCAGGATCCCACAGGATTTCTGAGTGACATCACTGCCAGACAAAATTACATCTTTATTATTTTCTTCCAATTTTTTATGGAAGTTAATAGACAGGGTTTGTTTTTACTGCATGGTCCACTTTGACCTCTCTAACCTTCTTCCATCTCACCACAATTAGTAGTGCAGTACCTGCATATTTTATGCATTTCTTCTGCAAGCATTGGAGAAAAGGGAAATGTTATATACTGACCCTCTTGAATACAAATAAATTCTTGAAGAAAGAAGCATTGTTTAAAGATGACACATGTAAGTAACAATGTAGCACAGCAAGTGGCCTGCACTGTAACTTGAATTATGCTTAGAGAACAGCAGAATTTGTTAAGATAGTATGTGGACATCATGCAGTTACCCTTTGAAATCTCACACAGGGCACTAATCTAGTTTTTATCCTCGGTATGCCAGATGGCTTACAGGAATTCCTGATAAAAGACGAGAAAGGCTAATTCAGAACACTTGCTGTATATATTTCACGCCTTAGGTTGATTTTGGATTCGCTAAGAAGCTCTTCTCTGGCCAAAAAACATGGACGTTCTGTGGGACACCAGAATATGTTGCTCCAGAAGTCATTTTAAATAGAGGCCACAGCTTTAGTGTTGATTTTTGGTCACTTGGCATATTATTATATGAATTACTTACAGGAAGGTAAGTGGTATTATAATAAATATTTTACTATTTTGTAAATGAATTTGTATTTGCTAATGTGTATTCATGTGTAGCATTGCATCTTTATAACTTCCTTTTAGTTTTCTATCTCATAAGGGTGACAACCATTTATCACAATTTATTGGAGAAAAAATATGTACAAGGCATTTGGGGAAAATTTAGGTGGCACCAGTGAAAACGTATGGGGGCAAATTATTAAAGGGTGGCTAAAAAAAAGAAACCAATCAGTTTACAGTAGAATTTTAAAGAAGTTAAACTTTGCATAGAATAGTGACCTTGAGACAATTGTGGTTTTGTGGCAAATCTAATAGATCTGTATTGCATTCACTTGCAAACGTATGTGAGATTTTGCCAGGTGGAATCTTTTTAAAACCATAATGCACTGCATAGCCTTGATGAAACATGGTCAGCAGGGTTAGAAAGGCCAAAACTGGGGGGAATTTGATAAGTCAGCCCACTTACTATAAAATAGGGGCTCACAGTAGGCATATTGCCACTGTATGTTGGAACTTTTATGGACAGAATAGGGAGATCTGACAATCTGCATAGGGAGAATTTCGTAAGCTGTAGTACTTTATGTAGTAGATTGCATTGGAGAGCTTTATTGAAATGTGTGCTCCCTCTGTTTTTACAGATGTATTCAAGTGACCGTTTGTTCGGACTAGTGTTGCTTTAACAAGTGTTATTGTCAGCTAGCTGCTGTACCTTTCCCTTGTTGCAGCTTTTTTTTGGTGGTCTTTTTTATTGGGCCTTTTTTAATTTTACTTTGTACTTTATTGTAAGGGAGGGCAATTCTTTCCTTCTGCCTTTTTTCTACTTCTTAGGGTTTTTTTTTTAATTGCTTGTGTTGTTAGACCTTTCTTTATTTGTTTTGCTCACCGTGCAGCATTCAATTGTTGCTGAATTGTTCTTTAAGATGTTGGGCACTGCACTGTTCTGCAAAAAACATTGCTTATGTTCACCTTACCCCTTTATTGTCATAGTAAAAACAAAAGTTAAGCTTACACTTCCCCCCCAAAAAAAAGCCAATGACAGGTAGGCCAAAAGGCAGAGGTGATGTTACACACATAGGTCTAAAATGAGAGGCAGAGGTACTGTACATGGTGGCAGTAGAGGACAGACATCTCCTGCAGGGCAAAGCAGAGGTGAGGTTGCACTGGACAATCAACGTAGCCAACACAAGTACAACACTGCTGATGAAAACAATTCCACAACCAAAAATATACCAATGAACACTGTTGCAAAAGCTGTCTGTGAAATTTATGTTCATCGTTAGGGTAGACATAACATGCTGGAATTGTCCCCTAAAGCTAGTGCCTCCCTCTTGAGGTCAGATAATAAAGCCAGCTTGTGTAAAGTCTACAATATTCTTGGGAAATTGCTCAGCTTTCAGCCATTCACTGGAAGGCATTGAGGAGCTCATTGATACCACCCTAACCCCTCCACAGATGGTGGTTTTGAATTGGTCAGACACTATGGTGATCGTCAATGCAGGTTCCATAGGAGTTTCTGAGATTTGGCCTTCCTCTAGTCCAAGCCCCCTCACCCTCATTGCTGTAATCTTCTGGTATGGCAGGCGTTAAAACATTAAGCTTCTGTCAGGATCTCTCATCAAGAAAGCTCAACTGTGCCCACCAATTCCTGCCAGATCCAGCATTCATAGAAACCGTTCCTCTTTCTTCATTCATTGATCCTGTGTCACTCATAGAAGCTGTAGTGCTATGAGTGGTAGATCAGGCAGAAAAGGGCAGGCATAGTCAAGCTGTCTTGATAAGAGCTCTTGACAACCCCTTGGTGTATTAACCACTGGGGAAGGGGGGGGGGGGGCTTTGACAGATGAAGATTTCTCCTAAAAACAAGAAGAATTAGTACAAGGGACACATTATAATTAAATACGAATTATGGGCCTTGTGCTCCATTTTTCTTTTTTCATTTAGGCTAAACTTAGGCTATAATAAGACACTCTTTGTGGTGTTTGCATTGACCACAAGGTTGTAATTTTCGTGTTATCTGAACACAGGAAGGGTAAACTTGCAAGGTCATCTCAATAGACTTGAACTGGCCCAGTGCTTGACTCTACTGGGGCACAATCCCGTATCTAACACCACCGTTTTGATCTTATTCAGTATCTTTCTTCTCCCATCCTCTGGAACTTTATACCCCAGTTTGTCCGGTCAGCCCCTACCTTGACTGCCTTTAGGCGATCCCTGAAAACTCACTTATTCAGGGAAGCCTACCCCACCTCCACCTAAGAACTGTACCCGAGCCACCGCAATCAGATCATCCCCCACAGCTATTATCTTTTGTACCACCTCCCCCTTATTTTAAAATGTAAGCTCCATGAGCAGGGACTTCCTATTCCTTCTGTATTGAACTGTATTGTAATTGTACTGTCCCACCTCTACACTGTAAAGAACTGTGTAAACCGTTGGCACTATATAAATTCAGTATAATAATAATAATAATAATAATAATAATAATAATCTTTCCTATGCTTAAATTAATAATTAAGCTTGTCTCTGCTTTTGCACACTCGTGGGTGTAGATGGGTAAAACTGGTCTTACGTGAACACTCTGACTCCTCCTCACAGCTTTCCTACACATACTGCAGAGGAGTATCTCAGTTCTCAGTCCATTAAACAATTTATTGGCACCATCCTGTCCAAAGCAATGCCAAATTGCTCTGCAAGCACCACAGCTCCACAGATGGGTTTCACAAACTCTTGGGCCACACTCCCCTATTTGTGTGCCTGACTCTGTGCTTCCTTTTTCTTTGAGACAGGATCCCAACAGCCACAGAAACCCATGAGCCTTCTCCCATACTACTTGTGCTTTTTGAAGATGCAGCATGTCACCCAAATCTCTTTCAGGGAAATCTTTCATTCCCAATGCAAAGACCACCAGATGTCAACTCTGCAAGTCCTCTGGACCCAATTGCTTCTTCTGAGATCTCCATTGACTCTGCACTCTTAACCTCTTTGTAGCCAGTGTCAATCCTCTTTCCCTACTGAAGAATTCACAATTACTTTACACCATATGTGCTTTTAGCATAGCATAAAGGAGCATAAGGAGCCATTCATTTCCACATAACTGCAGCTAAGTTTTGAACTTTCTTTACTGAAATGTTATTCTGTATAGAGCAAACAATAGCAATTCTCCTTTTCAAAGTCCATGAATAGTGTTGAGCGAATGGTTCGGCCTGAGCATGAGTCGGGCCGAACGTTGGATGTTCACCCATTCGTGGAACACCTGAATTTGCAGGGTGTTCAACGGGTGTTCGCCCCACCGAATGCCCTGCAATGCACTGCACGCTGCCAAGTGCATTCTAAGCCCTGATTGGACAAAGCTTTGCCCAATCATGGCACAGTAAAAGCTAGTTGTTAAGGAGTGGGTCTGGAAAGCTGGCAGGGGCATCCTTCACAACCGATGAGTTATCAGCTGTCATGGGGCTTCCCTACTGACAGCTAAATATAAAAAAAAATTGCCGGTAAAAAAATAGTAGAAATAAAATGGTGTGGGGTCCCCCCCAAAATCCATACCAGACCCTTATCCGAGCGTATAACCTGGCCGGTCAGGAAAGGGGGGTGAGTGAACGCTCCCCCTCCTAAACCATACCAGGCCACACGCCCCCCAACATAGGAGGGGTGCTTTGGGGCGGGGGGGCTCTGCCCCGCCCCAAAGCACCTTGTCCCCATGTTGATGGGGACAAGGGTCTCTTCCCCACAACCCTCGGCTGTGGCTGTGGGGGTCAGCAAGCAGGGGGATTATTGTAATCTGGATCCCAGCCCCCCATGTGAATGAGTATGGGGTACATTGTACTCCTACCCATTTGCCAAAAAGCGAGTTTGGGGTGGAGGAACTTGACTGGCCTGCACAGAGCCCTGACTTCAACCCGATCAAACACCTTTGGAATGAATTAGAATAGAGACTGAGCCAAGCCTTCTCATCCGACATCAGTACCTGACCTCTGAAATGTGCTTCTGGAAGAATGGCAAAACATTGCCATAGACACACTCCTAAACCTTGTGGACAGCCTTCCCAGAAGATTTGAAGCTGTTATAGCTGCAAAGGTTGGGCCAACTCACCAGTCCAATGAGATTTGAAAATTACAGTCACATGGCTGAAAAAAAAGACAATTATCCTTGTAAAAATCTTTTTGAACTGAGCCTTTTAATTATGTTTTATAGCCTGTGGGTGTCACTAGTGTATCAAAGTGAAGTTTTTTTCCTTGGTAAAAAAAAAAGACCTAATAATAATAATAAAAGACCTAGAAGATCTAATAACTTAATCTTCAATAAACTTTTATGTGCTCTTCAATAGCTCGTTAATGATGTGGCATCTGCTTTCATGTTTAATTGTGACTACACAACTGCCTCCTATTATTGCAGAAAAGTTTATTTTGTAAATTGGTGTACATATGCTGTAATCTGTGGCAATGCATGAAGCTTTACCAGACCACAGTCTGAACATTCCAAATTTTTTTATCAAAATTAATTAATTAATGAAATATGGGATCAGAGTGTGGGAACTATGGCATGGAAATCTCCCAATAATTACAATAGGGTTTATTAACTGAAGAAGTAAAGCATGTTCACTTGTCAAATTGAATATTTATAAATATAAATATAGTGAAGCTTTGTTCACATTAAAAATACAATCATGTGCCAGGGGAATTAGATAAACTTTTACTTGCACATGTTTAAATGATTGAAATGGACACATTATTACTTGATTTATTAAGTGAACATTCACAATGCTAAGTGAAGAAGCTCTGCTCCATCTCTCCCTAGCTGAGTACCTGAAAGGCAATAAACAAAGATGTGAGTGTGCTTTGCCCCCAATTTACCCTAGAGAGTGTTTTTCAAGGAAAGTGCGGACAAGCAAGGATAAACTGGAGCAATTGCTTTACTACCAGTTTACCTAAAACTGTGTTTTTCAAGGAAAATGAGGAGGAGCAAGTGAGTTAAAGGATAAAAGAAAGTTGTTGTTTTTTGTTGTTTTTTTTACATTGAACTTGTGTAGGCAGATCAGTTGACCCTTCCCCTCTGGAGCGGACTTTCCTTTTTTTGTGAGGATACCAGCCTATATGTCAGGTATGCCACAGAGGACACACTTTTTCTATTAACAGACATTTAGTGGTTTTTAAGATTGGTTTGCAATGGAGAAACCCTAAAAAGAAAACAGTGAGCACTAAAACCCAAAACAAAGAGTGGCTTGCACTAAATAGGTGACCACCCAAAAAAACAATAAAATCAAGCAGGAAGTGCAGCACTAATAAAGCATAAATTATACCTCATAAACAATATTATGCAATATGACGTACAGTATCTTACAAAAGTGAAAACTGTACACCCCTCACATTTTTTGAAAATGTTTTATCATATCTTTTCATGTGACAACACTGAAGAAATTACACTTTGCTACAATGTAAAGTAGTGAGTGTACAGCTTGTTGTCATGGTTATGCAATAGAGTTTGTTTGTCAGCTTACCTGTCTCCATGTGTTCATCTCTAGAGACCAGCCGACCCTCACCTGACTGCTTTTGTAAACTCTGCTCTAGCATAGCTCCACCTCAGCTCCTATCAGGGAACCCTATATTAACCTGTGCACTGCAAGCCAGCAGTGCTGATCAACCATTGTGTATTAGATTTCATGTTTACTTGCTGTGTTTCCTACGTCTGATTCCAGTTACTGACTTTGGCCTGTTCTTACTATTCCTGTCTGCTCATGACCCTTACCTTTGGCGTGTCCCCGACCATCCCTGTTTGCCTGTGACCCTGAACCTTGGCGTGAACTCTGTTGTCCTTGTCTGCTTGTGGCCCCGACCTTGGCTTGTCCCTTTCTTCCCTTGTTGTTCCAGCCTGCTGCCTCCTTCCTCTTCTCCTGTAGTCTACCATGCACGTGAGCTGTGAGACACTGGGGGCCGCGACCTGGAGCCAGACTGTAGCACAGTCCATCCTCACCACTAGAGGCTCTGGTGAACACCTGCTGGCTCTTAGACTCCACACCCTGGGGAATCTATGCTCTAGCTCCCAGTGGGATCCGTGTCAGTGATCCAATAGACCTGCTTCCTGAACCTCCCAGGGTTCAATCCACAGCAGTCAGTCCTAGGGTCCACTACCTGCCTGTGCACTTCTGACTCCTACAGAGTGCATCTGTCACCTAGTCTCAAGGTGACCTGACACTTGTATATCTGCTGTCCCCTCAAAATAACTCAACACAGCCATTAATGTTTAAACCACTGGCAACAAAAGTGAGTACACCCCTAAGTTAAATTTCCAAATTGGGCCCAAAGTGTCAATATTTTGTGTGGCCACCATTATTTTACAGCACTGCCTTAACCCTCTTGGGCATGAAGTTCATCAGAGCTTCACAGGTTGCCACGGGAGTCCTCTTCCACTCCTCCATGATGACATCACAGAGCTGGTGGATGTTAGAGACATTGCTCTCCTCCACCTTCCATTTGAGGGTGCCCCACAGATGCTCAATAGGGTTTAGGTCTGGAGACATGCTTGGCCAGTCCACCACCTTTACCCTCAGCTTCTTTAGCAAGGCAGTGCTTGTCTTGGGGGCGTGTTTGGGGAAGTTATCATGTTGGAATCCTGCCCTGCGGCCCAGTCTCTGAAGGGAGGGGATACTGCTTCAGTATGTCACAGTACATGTTGGCATTCATGGTTCCCTCAATGAACTGTAGCTCCCCAGTGCCGGCAGCACTCATGCAGCCACAGACCATGAAACTCCCACTACCATGCTTGACTAGGCAAGACACACTTGTCTTTGTACTTCCCATCTGGTTGCCTCCACACACGCTTGACACCATCTGAACCGAATAAGATTATCTTGGTCTCATCTGACCACAGGACATGCTTCCAGTAATCCATGTCCTTAGTCTGCTTGTCTTCAGCAAACTGTTTGCAGGCCTTCTTGTGCATCATCTTTAGAAGAGGCTTCTTTCTGGTACGACAGCCATGCAGACCAATTTGATGCAGTGTGTGGCGTATGGTCTGAGCACTGACAGGCTGACCCCCCACTCCTTCAACCTCTGCAGCAATGCTGACAGCACTCATATGTCTATTTCCCAAAGGCAATCTCTGGATATGACGCTGAGCATGTGCACTCACCTTCTTTGGTTGACCATGGTGAGGCCTGTTCTGAGTGGAACCTGTCCTGTTAAACCGCTGTATGGTCTTGGCCACCGTGCTGCAGTTCAGTTTCAGTGTCTTGGCAATCTTCTTATAGCCTAGGCTATCTTTATGTAGAGCAATTCTTTTTTTCAGATCCTCAGAAAGTTCTTTGCCATGAAGTGCCATGTTGAACTTCCAGTGACCAGTAAAAGAGTGAGAGTAATAACATCAAATTTAACACACCTGCTCCCCAGTCACACCTGAGACCTTGTAACACTAATGAGTCAGATGACACCGGGGAGGGAAAATGGCTAATTGGGCCCAATTTGGACCTTTTCACTTAGGGGTGTACTCACTTTTGTTGCCAGCAGTGTAGACATTAATGGCTGTGTGTTGAGTTATTTTGATTTACACTGTTATACAAGCTGTACACTCAGTTCTTTACATTGTAGCAAAGTGTAATGTTTTCAGTGTTGTCACATGAAAATATATAATAAAATATTTACCAAAATGTGAGGGGTGTACTCACTTTTGTGAGATACTGTATATAGTGCATGTAACTCAAACAAGTCTCCAAAATTAGCATCACATTAAAAAATAAATAAATAAATATCCTAAAAAGTTCATATATAAAGTGTTCAAAAAACATGTGAAAGATGCTAGTCCTTAAAATATTCCAAAATGCAATGATACCAAAATGTGGATAACACTCCAAGTTGCCCAAGACAAAGTGCTAAAGTGCAAAAAAAGGAGGAAAAGGGTGTGCATCACATCCACTGGTGCAAGTCCTTCACCACAATGCATTCACCAGAAGAATAATAGGTATTAGCCTGTAGTGTTAATCCACCTTCTCAGGGGCTCTGTGGTGTGCACTCTGATGAGTATATAGTGCTGCCAAACATCTGTTCTGTTAGGGAAAAGCTCACCACAGTGATGGAGCCACTAGATGCGAGGAGCGATCCTAAGCTCTGGAACCCCAATCAGGGAGGCAGGTGATGGAAGAGGATCTGGACGGAAGAAGGAGGTTGTCACCGAGTATGATGGCAGCTTAGGAGACCAGGCCTGCTGGGTGAAACTTCTACTTTGCTGGACCCAAGTGGGGCTGCAAGTAGTCAAGTCAACCAGGGGGCTAGACATGCGCCTGCAATGAGAAAGCATATTTGCTAACAAAAGGATTCCAGACTCCTCCTGAGTATAAGGATGGTTAACACTCCTGGGTTGCATGATAAAAATGTATCTTTTGCTAAATCTTCATAAAATACACTATCAGGTCCGCCTTACTTCTGATTGACAGCTCATAGTAGTGCACAGATTGAAAACTGCTAATGCGCTATTGGACTGCCATGCACAGTCAATAAAGAGAAAGGCAGACCTGATGGGAACTAGTCCCCCTCAGGCTACATTCACATCTACTACACAATAGCTTGGCCATGGGTGGCCAGGCAAGAAGGGAGCAGTATGGATAATCCCACCAATTTCAGTCAAGTGCCCAAAAGGAATTCTAAAGGATGTCTAAGACACCTTTTATGAATCCTCCCCAGTGTGTTCTTAACTGTGTGCTATGTTTCCTTCTGTCAGCCATTACTAACTAGAGAACACACCAATCGCCAGAAAGGTACATACAAACCTTTTTTATAGAGTGTATTTAACTTATATTATTACAATGGCAACAGGGCAGCTTTAAAGCCTGCATGATATTTTGATGGTTGGGTTTATATATATTTTAATGGCATGACCATCTGAAGAAAATTGGTAGAAACATCTTTAATTAGTATCTCTCTATAGGGAAACTTGGATGGTTTCCTTGTTGGAGAGGTCTGCATTACATTGTAGAAGACAGTTTTCATGGGAAGCCATGTGCAGATTTCCAACAATAAACATTATATTAGCTGTAAGTTTTCTTTGTTTAGTTTTATTTTCCATGGTGACTGAGAAAAAGTGTTTTCTTTACATGTTTCTGCAGCTGAGTTGAAATCTTAACAACACTGCTCTGTTTTTGTTATTATATATATCTTTGGGAGGATTATTTTTCATGTATAATATGTGTAACATAACATATCTGGCATATTTCTCTCCAGCCCTCCTTTTACTGGGCCAGACCAGATGATGGTCTACAATTTAATTCTCCAAGGCATAGAGAAAGTGGAGTTTCATAGAAAAATATCGAGACGTCCTGAAGATTTGATACGACGGCTGTGCAGGTAAAATGTCACAAGTTCACAAATGCTAATTCTCTGAAATCTCTGAAATCTATTGCTGGACAGCCCATGAATAAAACTAACTACAATGAGTGTAGTGAGGAATGAGAATGAATAACGTGTAACTAAACCCAAAAACAAATATGTAATAATGTGGCTTACCATTCCTTAGATGTGGTAGTTGCATTCTCTTTCTGTGAGTTGAAAATAAAGCATAAAAATCGTATTTTTCTTATGTAAATGAATACTCCCATCAATCCACAATTTAATAGAGGGCAAAGTCAGACATGCATGAAGTGCAGCTTGTGTGACAGCCATGCCTGCCCTCATAGATACAGT
The DNA here is from genome assembly GCA_037952925.1 of Lithobates clamitans. Taxonomy (NCBI): domain Eukaryota; kingdom Metazoa; phylum Chordata; class Amphibia; order Anura; family Ranidae; genus Lithobates; species Lithobates clamitans. The sequence goes on along the minus strand of JBBGZY010000017.1, from coordinate 5,157,322 downwards.
AAGGAAATTAATGTAGACATGAAGGGACAGGAAATGTGTTACTGGCTAGATTTTCCGACGGGAAATGTGTGATGACAGGCTGTTGGCGGAAAATCCGACCATCTGTATGCTCCATCGAAAATTGTTGCCGGATTTTCTGCAGACAAATGTTGGATTACAGGTTTTTACATTTTCCACGGACAAATGTCTGTTGTCGGATTTTCCGAGCGTGCGTATACAAGTCCGTCGGACAAAAGTCCAAAGTACAAACACGCATGCTCGGTAGCAAGGATGAGCCAGAAGCGGTCGGTCTTGTAGACATGCTATCTGCCAATAGAATTTAACCAAAAAGTGCATTCTATGCATCCAAAAATATAGAAAATATACCAAATCAAATCATTATTCAACCAAAAAAATAATGTCAAAGCAATAACTCCAAGGCCAAAAATAAATAAAACGTTATCTCCTCCAATTCCGCAACATGGCTGGTTGACGAACGGCCATTCAGAAACAAACTGAAAAGCGCTAAACGAAAAGTGAGAAATAAAAAGCGCGAATCAACACTCACCAAACTTCTACTAATACGAAATTAGCAGAAGGAGCCCAAAGGGTGGCGCTAAAGAGCTGAAAAACAACGTAGTATGTCACTACATTGGAATTTGTTGGCCAACAATTCCTTGCCGTTTGTATGCAAGACAAGTTTTGGCCAACGCCCTTCAGACAAAAGTCCACGGTTTTGTTGGCCAACAATCCGATCGTGTGTACGAGGCTTAACTGTTGGCAATACCCAGCTTGAAAAACTTCAATTGAAAGGAGACAGGTGAAAAATTGGCAGCCAGACAATGACTGCAGCCAATCAAAAGCAGCTTCTGTTTGGGTATTCAGGCAGCTGTAGGTGCTGCGGCTGTCTGAATACAACAGCCAGCAGAATCCTTCAATTATACTGTTCACTGTAGATGCAGGAATCAAGTGAAATCCAGATGTGCATGGCTAGCCTTAGAAAAGGGGAAGTTACCATACCCAGGATGTTTACTGAAGCAATATGACTAGTTATATTGCACCCTTGTTTGGCCCAAAAAAATTTCAGTGTTTTTGGTTTGAATATATTATTGACTAAAATTTAGTGAATAAAATGTATTATTATTATATATTATTTGTTATAATTTATAGTTATTTATTATATTATAATTTATGATTTTGTGTTTCAAACTTTATCATACCAGTGATGTCTACTAGACTCTGGTTTGGACAGATTTAAGTGAGTTATTTCCAAGAATTACAGGCCTACAATATTAAATGCCAAATTTCCATGCAAAATAATTGTACCGCTTTCAGCACCTAAAATCCGACATAATCATACCGCCAGGGAGGTTAATAGCTAAACTACCATGCCGCTAGTGGTTGATCTGCAAATCTTTGCATTTATTACAATAAAATATAAATATAAAAGAGCATGTAAAGTCACTGTAAATTCATAATAATAATAATATTAAAAAATAATAAACACTCCAATGAGTCAACATATGAGCTAAAAACACACCACACTTTCCCTTTTAGTTGATCATATCTTAATGCATTCCTACCCAAATGAATAGTGAACCAGTCATTGTAAATCAGGTGTCTGTCCCTATGAATTCTGCAAAAAAAATATTAAAAAGTCTGTAACATATTGTGATTGTGTCCACAAACACCAATGATGCCACAAACAGTAAGGGATTTATGTTTTGAGAGATATATTAATAAAATAATTTTTCCTGTTTAGAAGCGTTACACTGAGGTTTCAACTTTGCTATGTGTTAGCAGATATAGTGGTGGACGTGTCTGGCAGCTACACAGTCAAAAACCACAGCTATTTAAAAAGCAACTACAGCTGCTTCATTAAATAGTAAGTAGGGACAAACCCTGTATGTTGTCTTATATTCAACAGTATGCCTGTTTTATGGAAAGTTGACTAACGCCACTTGTTTTACGGGTGTGTATCTTAAGATATTCCCACACTACACAAGTATTGGCACTTAAATTTCAAAGATTATAAAAAAATGTATCTAATCTATGTGACCTTTTCAATGACATATGTTTTTTCTCTTTTTTTTTTTCAATTTCATTTTTCTCTTTCATTTCCATGACATTGCCTAAAAGAATGCTGGCTATGCAGTTTTTAATGGGAATCTACTATTGTAGTTACAAAGCACAAAGAGCTTTTAAAACTTTAATCAAATGAAGAAAATATACTTATAAATGATTGTAGCTTAAATTAAACACCCATGCAAAGGTCAAACTTCATTACCTAACTAGGAACATTTGGGTGAGCAGATCCACAATAGCTTTTGCCATAATGTGTATGGGCCTGGGTCTGCACTCCACTCCAGTAATGTAAGGTCCATGTCCCAGCTGCCAATCCTTCACCACTGCTGCCATCTTTTTATACTATCCCCAGTATGATGTTTTCTTGCTCCAGCTATTGGATGGCCATTGATGATGAAACTTCTATGCATGCACTCTGGAGTCACTTTATCCCAGTACCTGTCTCTATTTTTGGCATCTGTATACTGGGATTTTCTTTCATGTAAAAAGATACATAGAAAGTCTCTTTAACCAAAATAAAATACTTGCTAACAATTTTTTTTTTGCTATCCGTAGTTAGGCTTTAAAGCTTATTTGTAAGCCAAAAATTTTGAATGGAGGGGGCAATGGTCAGAAGCCTTTTCATATGTTTGGTGCTGTCTGTGTATCAGCTGGAAAAGTTCATCCTCTCTCTCCATTGTCACTGGGACAGGAAGTGGTAGATAACCTAAAATGTTACAGTTGTCAGCTGGAGCAGGAGGAGAGGGAACTTTCTCAATGGGGACACCAGTTCTAGTGATAGCTGTCTAAGAGGTGAATGCCCACCAGTTTGTGGAGATTGACATTAAGTTCTGGGTCACTGGGACAGAAAGTGGTAGTTAACCTAAAATGTTACAGTTATCAGCTGGAGCAGGAGGAGAGGGAACTTTCTCAATGGGGACACCAGTTCTAGTGCCAGCTGTCTAAGAGGTGAATGCCCACCAGTTTGTGGAGATTTACATTAAGTTCTTGGTCACTGGGACAGAAAGTGGTAGATAACCTAAAATGTTACAGTTGTCAGCTGGAGCAGGAGAAGGGGGAACTTTCTCAATGGGGAAATCAGTTCTAGTGCCAACTGTCTAAGAGGTGAATGCCCACCAGTTTGTGGAGATTGACATTAAGTTCTTGTTTTGGTTTTGGGATACAATTTTAGCTATTCCCTACTCCATTAAGTATGGTAAAAACATTTGTGGGTAAAGATATATTTTAAATGCCATAAAGTGAAGGTGAAAGTAAATTGTGTGCCCAAGTTTTATAAAATATTCACTGTAGGGTTTAATATATACAGAGAATCTGGCATTGGTGACTGAGATTATTTGTTTCAGATCTTCAAATGCTGGACCAGTAGTAGTAGTAGAGCATGTGGACCTGGTACTGTGTATGTGCAGAGATGAGTCTGGCTGTATCCCTGTGGTACTAAATGAGTCTCTGCAGACATGTTTCTGCCTATATTAGTTTGGCGACACAGTATGGTTGTGTTGGTACAGTACTGGTTGTGTCTCTTTTAACATGTTTCTGGTTGTGTCAGTAGAATATAGATATTTTTCTATGCAGACATGTTTCTGATGATGTGATTTATTTCTTACAGTTTTTTCTGTTTAATTGTAATTATTTGTTCATGTTCGTGTTCATGTGGGATCAGGATGGGGGAGGGGGGTCAGCACAAGGTAGCATGTATCATCATGTTGAGCCTGTGTTGTTGACCAGTTAATTCAAATAAGTGGATAGGAAATGGGGCAAACCTTGGTATCTTCACCTTGGGTTCTAGAGGACCTTGTCCCTGCACTGCCACTTCTGATCTCTGGACTATAGATGGGTGTAGCATGGTCCCACAATGTGCAGAGATGAGTCTGGCTGTATCCCTGTGGTACTGAATGAGTCTCTGCAGACATGTTTCTGCCTATATTAGTTAGGCGACACAGTATGGTTGTGTTGGTATGGTACTGGTTGTGTCTCTTTTAACATGTTTCTGGTTGTGTCAGTAGAATAAAGATTTTTTTTCTATGCAGACATGTTTCTGGTGATGTGATTCATTTCTTACAGTTTTTTTGGGTTCTAGAGGACCTTGTCTCTGCACTGCCATTTCTGATCTCTGGACTATAGATGAGTGTACCAGGGTCCCACAAATTTCTGCCAAGTCTGAGCTGCAGAGGCCTTTGGAGATCTGATTGCAAAGCGAAGTCAGCATTATGTGTTTTTCACCTGGGCTAAGGCTGGCAATAGATTATTGTTTTTTTTTTTTTTTTGATCCACAATTTCCCGTCTACACAAGTGAGTGTCAGAATACACTCAGTGTTGCAGCTAATTGGCTGCAGCTTACTAGTCGAGACAAATTTTCCAATGGTCCTATGGTCCTGTTCGACAGGTCTGTTGAGCATGAATGACTATAGATGGATCGAAATTTGTCTGTTCCTTGCTGAACCAGCCAAATTTCGATCCATCTATTGCCACGTTTTCTTGTCCGATTACTGCATTTTCAGTCCTCAGTGTTGCCTATTTCTTTGTGCTTCTGCAGAAGAGCTTGGACAGCACATCTGGAAACAACTGCTTTCCTTGAACTCTGCCTGTGAGAAACCTTGATGATACAGAAACACCACACAGCATCTGGTGCAGCTGTGCATAGTAGCTAATCCGTTTCTAGGTTTTATTATCAAAACTTAAAGCATATGTAAAGGTTTGTTTAAAAAAAAATATTAAAAATGTCATACCTCCTCTGTGCAGTTGGTTTTGCACAGAGTGGTCCTCGAACCTCCTCTTCTGGGGTCCCTCAGTGGTGCTCCTGGCTCCTCCTCTTCTCGAGTGCCCCATTGGAGAACCGCTCTCTCTAGGGACACTCATGCAGGCGCACTTCCGTGTCCTGCTGCTGCATCCATTGACACAGACAACAGGACTCGGCCCCGCCCCCTGGCTCCCACAACATTGGATTTGATTGACAGCAGTGGGAGCCAATGGCTGCACTGCCATCAATCTATCTAATCAGTACCCAAGACAATGGCTGGAGGTGATGTGCTCGTCCCCATCGCTGGAAAGACTGGTTCCGGTAAGTAAAAGGGAGGGTTCTGGGGGGCTGCTGCATCACAGGAGGTTTTTCACCTTAATGCATAAAATGCATTAAGGTGAAAAACCTTGAGAGTTTACAACCCCTTTAACTGTACAAGCTGAAGTCAGAAGCTGATTGGTTACTATGCACAACTCCACCAGATTCTGTGTAGTTAGTAAACCTTCTCCATAGTGTCTTGTTATTGTGCTCAGCGCTGCTATTGTGTAAGATGATTTACATAGAACTGTCTTCAGTGACCTCAACTTGCTATCAGAGCATGGTTTTTCCTCAACCAGTTACATTCCTTCCACACAGTTGATTCTGTTTGATCTATTGATTGTATTTTAACCTGCATGTTGTTTTGCATTAGCACCCTTTTGGTATAATTGTTTAATCATGTACATATGATTATGCATGTATTTAGTGCAACTTGGATGGAACTTTGATGCAACTTTGAAGTGGTTTGCCTATTCTATGGGGCCAAAACCATGCAGGAATTGCACCATAGTACAAAAACCCTTTCTAAAATTAAGCCGTGCATTAATGTGAACAGGCACCATTGAAAACAATGTGATTTCCATTGACATGTGATTCTGTGTGACTCAAGCCACATCTGAAATCACACTGTGTGCAAGTGTACCTGGGAGAATCAGTACTGCTTTAAGCGTACATATATATGTGTAATTCTATTTACAAAAACCATCTAAGAAGCGCAATGTACAGTATACAAATGTACCCTGTTTTTGTTTTCCAGACAGAACCCTGCAGAAAGACTTGGAAATCTGAAGAATGGAAAAGCTGACATTAGGAAACACAGGTTACAAAGCAAAGTGTTTTCAAAACTTATAGTTTTATATGGGTTCGCATTGTCTGTCGAAAGTCCAATATTATTCGACTTACAGTAGCTACTGTATAAAGTATTATTAACTTACAGAAACAAAATGATTTATGTTAATATACTGAAGGAGAATGTTTACTGAGCTTGGTAAATAAGGTGAAGCTATGTTCACTTCAGTCATCCAATCATTTGAAGGAAACAATATTCTGTTTGTTTTTAATTTCCCCTGCACCTGACTGGGTATTCAAATTGAACACGGCTTCACCTTATTCATTTGGCTCAGTGAACACTCAGCTTGCTAAGTGAGCTGGCTAGTTTTCACAATAAATCTACCCCATCAAATAAACAAAAGGATTTTTTTTGCCACTACAATACAGAAACAAACTGAGTGTCTGGAAAACAAGAAAATTAGGCTAGAGCTCCATCTGTTGGCTGAAAATAAGAACAAAAAATAATAAAATGCATTATCATAAACTGTATTTACTTTACTAAAAAAAAAGAAAAAAAAAGAAAAAAAAATTCTATTTATAAAAGAATGTATATACAAGACCATTATGAGCGCCCTAATAATATTTACTCTAGCAAATCTAGCAGTGATACTGCATTTACCATAAGGCTTAGTATTTCTCAGTTTATTAAAATCTGTTGCTTCTGAAAAGTTACCTTCACAATAAGCATTTCCCAGCCTTGTGACTCCTGTAAGAAAAAAAACCTAAAAAGATGTAAGCATACTTGGTAATATTTTCTCAAGGGCTAGCACAAGGGTAGGCCAACATGGCACTCCAGGTGTGGTGAAACAAAAAACCCACTGCAAGACCCTGACAGCCACAGGCATGACTCCCAGAGGCAGTGGCATAATAGGAATTTTAGTTGCGCCACAGCTGGAGTGCCGAGATTGCCAACCCCTAGGCTAGAATGATATGTTGCTTCAATACATGCTTGTAGGCTAAGCATTTTTCTAAACTAATGGACATATTTTCACAACTGAAAGTGCCTCTTTTTAATCTAACCAAGTGCTATAAATACATACCTTCCAGTGTATCTTAAAAAAAAGCTAAGCAAATTTAAAGGAGACAAATAACAAGCTAAAAATCATTAGCTTATTAGAAGATAAAATAATAAATCAGTTTTTGCAGCATTATTCATTTTTAATTAGTAGAAAATATACCACGCTAGTTACTAGAAAAACAAACATGCAATGATGAAGTATATGTCATATGCTAACAGCAATTAAAAAAATTAAAAAATATATTCATTTTTAATCCAAAGCTTTCCTCTGCAGCATTTTTTGCTGCTAGATGTGCTCTGTGTGTTGGCCAGCATCATTCAATCCACTTCCTCTGAGTCCAGGTCATCCTGTATCCCCCCAGATAATGAAGGAAGAAGCAGCATAGTGATGAGTTCCTTTCTGTCACTCTGCGTTCTCATCCTATCAGCATGCTCCTTGTCATTACATGAACTGATTGCTGCCTTGTTTTGTAGCTGCCTCTCACATTCCAGCCCTGCTGTACAGGGACTGCAAGAGTCCTGATATCAGGTCAGATTCAGGTACTTAGGCTTCATGTACACGTTCATGTACATTACAACCTCTCTTAAACGATTCAACTTGACAGATAGTAACCCATGTTTAAAACATCCGTTTTGCTGCATTTACATGCCGAATTTTACTGCGTTTTGCCGCGTTTGCTTTTAGAAGTGTTTTTAAAAAAAAAATGTTTATTTTTTTTTCAAAATAGCCAAAAATGAAAAACGCCTGTAAACGAAACGCAGCTAAATGCAAGTTACCACGTTTAGCCGCGTTTATAAGCGTTTGGCGCTTGAAATGCCTCTAAACTCAGCATCTGAACCCATTTTTTTTCATTTCAAAAAAGCCTCTAAATTCAACTGCCTAGAAACGACCGTAAACTACCCTGTGTACATGGACAGATAACATAACATAGAGGATAGTTCAGCGGCAGTTAAAAAAAAAATGATTACACTGAGGCAACCTGTTCTAAACAATTTTTTTGACAGCTTGAAACCGGCGTTTAAAAACGCCCATTTAGCTGAGTTTGCATGCCGTGTTTAGTCGCGTTAAAACACGTCTGCGTCTAGGAGCGTTTATTTAAGATAACATATCATAAGACCCTCCCAAAGCACAAAAAAACTGTATTATTTAACTATTATTTCAGCCATTCTGTGAGACCAGAGTGAGTAGCAGCAGCTGAGAGAGCAGCAGTGTGCTTGTATCTTCCTCAATTTTGGTGCTTTTACTATGGATCCCATAATAAGCATATGTGAGGAAATGCTCCTGACGTTGCTGTTGATGAGGCTGGAAAGTCGTCGGAAATTACATACGAGGACCAGAGTTCATCGCTACTGGATTCATCCATTGATTGCGCAGCACATGTCAGTAGGATATTTTTCCAACATGTATGTACAGCAATGCTAGTGGTGTATTGGCTTGGATCATGGGCTCATTAGGGGTATACATATGGTCTATGAAGCATTGCAAGCAATTACACGTTTTTAACATTTTTTTTGTGTTTTTTTTTTCATCATTTCCTATCATTTTTTAAGTTTTGTAATGCAAAAAAAATAGGGCACTTTAAAAATGCTTCTAAATGAAAACGCGGCTAAACGCTGGTACCGCGTTTAGCCGCATTTAAACAGTTTGGCGTCTGAAATGTCGGAAAGTTCGGCGTCTGAACTCATTTTTTTGCCTTCAAAGAAAAGCCTTTAAACGCAACTGCTTAAAAAAGACATTAAACAAACCTGCGTACACGTACACATAAGATTGGATGAGTTCAGGGGCAGCTGAAAAAAGCAGCCCACTGCCTCTGAACGTCCGTTTACCAGAAGCAGTGTACATGAGGCCTAAACGTCCGTTTAGCAGCAGCAGTGTACATGAGGCCTTAAACTTCCGTTTAGCAGCAGCAGTGTACACGAGGCCTTAAAATGCTTGCAATTAAAAAAATGCGTTTAAAAAAAAATACATTTAGGGCCATTTCACTGTTAACTTGCTGCACATGTTCACTGGCAAGTTGTACACTTGCAGAGCACTTAAAGCACAAGTTCTAGTTGATACTTTTCCAATTTGTAGCAAATTTGGGTGGCAGCTCTCTAGCAAGACCAAAGTTGCAGTGGTGAGTCTACAGCAAGAGCTCTGCAAGTCTACAGTATGAAAATTTAGTCACAGTGACACCTGTGGTGGGATGACTGTTGCATAACATAACTGAGCAGAAAAGAAGCCCAAAAGGGCTGGAAAAGGATTCGTCAGAGAGGAACACCCAAAATATAATAATATAAAACAATTCTTTATTAGAAAAATACAAAAAAACAAAAAATTGCACCACAATAAATATGATGAGGTATCAAACTACCTTCACAATAAAGTTAAAAGTAATGATAACGTTATCATGAACAGGTGATCACCACGGACACCACCATTCATTCATACAAGCATTCACCCATCATATAGAACTGTGACTATAAACTGGGAAACATTAGGCAGTGATTGACTGTAATAATTACAATAAATTCCCCAGTTCATAGAAGATGAAGTGGTGAATGCACCAGATAATGGAATACTCCCCTCTTACAAGACATCAGGAGGATCAGACAAAAAATTAAACAGGGGGCTACAGGAATAGTCCTGAATAGTCTATCCACCGCTTACAATTGCTCTTATATCAGGGGACCTACATTTTTGTTCAGGACTATTCCTGTAGCCCCCTGTTTAATTTTTGTCTGATCCTCCTGATATCTTGTACCAGGGCAGTATTCCATTATCTGGTCTTGTTTGTGGAACTAAAGGCACTGAAACTATGCACTGTGCATAGAATGCACTGAATATGAGGCCTACTCAGGGCTACAGAAAAAAAAGAAATATGCTTTTTTTCCCTTAAGTCTGCCTGTCTTTTCATACATGACAATATGTTGTTGCCTTTGGCAGCTCTTCCCAATCCCCTCATAGAGAAAAAACATCCTGCTATGAGCTTACATAATATTGTGTCATCAGCAAATTCCCAGACACTGCTTTGGATGCCTAAAACCAAGCCTTTAGTTAGCAAGTTCAAGAGTTGGACATGGAACAAAAATTCTTTTACTATGCAATACATACAGCATAATATAACAAGTTAATGCCTGATTTCTAATTTAGGTGGTTTAATGGCTTTAACTGGGAAGGACTGAGTTCAAGAAGTCTGCCATCACCCTTAAAACAAGAGGTAAAGTATACTAATAAGGGAACAATATCATGAGACTGCATTTTGCAAATATGAATTTCATATTTTAAAAATAACCTTGACCTAAAAGTCCGATTTCTAAAAAAAAAAATGTTTAATGTGCTTTTATTGTGAATAAGGATGAGCCGAACAGCCCCTGTTTGGTTCGCACCAGAACTTACGAAAAGACAAAAAATTTGTGCGAACATGTGAACACCATTATAGAGGTTGTAAAGGCTCGTGTTTTTTTTTTTCACCCTAATGCATCCTATGCATTAAGGTGAAAAAACACCTGGCAGTCACCGGTCCCCCAGCCTCCCTGTTTTACTTACCTGACCCCCTTCATCTTCTTCGGCAGGGACACGCCGTCCTTCTCTTCACTGAGTCCCGGCTCTGATTGGATAGATTGATAGCAGCGCAGCCATTTGCTCCCACTGCTGCCAATCAAATCCAATGCCGCAGGTGTCGGGGAGCGGGGCAGAGTCATACATTCAGCTTCTATGGACGCCGAATGAATGATTCTGGAGCTCACCCGCAAGGTAACCCCCTCGGGAGAGCGCTTCTCCTAGGGGGTTATCTAATGAGGGGAGGAGCCGCGAGAGCCGACGGAGGACCCCAGAAGAGGATGTTTGGGGCCATTCTGTGCAAAACGAGCTGCACAGTGGAGGTAAGTATGACATGTTTGTTATTTAGAAAAAAAAACGAAGCTTTAGTATCACTTTGGTCTATGGGACACGAATGTGAAAAATCAAAAGTGCTAATTTTAAAGGCTTACATGCTTACAAGTTATTGCATTAAAACGTGTTTAGGGACCTGGGTTCTGCCCCAGGGGACATGTATCATTTCAAAAAAAGTTTTTAAAACTGACGTAAAGTAAAACAATAAAACTGAAGTAAAACAATAAAAGTGAAACATTCCTTTAAATATCATGCCTGGGGGTCCCCTTAGTCTGCCTGTAAAGTAGCACATTTTCTCTTGTTTAGAAAAGTACCGCAGCAAAATTACATTTCTAAAGGAAAAAAATTATTTTTAAATTGCTCACGGCTGTAATGTATTGCCAGATGCCGGAAATATAAATAAAAAAATCATTTAAAAGAAACAGCGTGCGTTTCCCCCACCAGTCAATACCAGGCCCTTCGGGCCTCTTATGAATATTAATGTGAACCCCACCCCAATTTTTTTTTTTAAATAGCGTGGGGGTCCCCCCCAAAATCCATACCAAACCCCTTTTATTTCTTAATTTTGTCATAGGACTCCCCTTAACCACTTCAATACACTATATTATAGATTGTACACTGCACTATATACCCTGCACTGTATTATATATACTTCACTGAGTGCACTATATACTCTGATCTGCAGTCTATATACTATACGGACTGCACTATATACTCTGAATTGCAGTAAATATACTGTATATACTCTGCTAAAAAATTGGGCCTTAGGTGTTGGTGGTGGCAGAACACGGTAACCCCTCACAGTTACTCTTGTTGGGCGCAGGAACGGTCCCTGCTGTTAAATATTTTTTTAAAAATTGTAATTACATGTCCCTGTTAAACAGGAGCAGAAACGTTGGTCCTTAGGTGTTGGTGGTGCCAGAACACTGTAACCCCTCACAGGTACTCTTGTTGAGTGCAGGAACGGTCTCAGCTGTTAAATATTATTAAAGAGGCTGCCTGTCCTCTTTTAGTGGCCTATAAGCGTCTGCCTCTCCTTGGAGGCCTTCCGGACATGATGGGTATTTTTTTTTTACACTGCACTACACTGTATTATATACTGTGTACACTGCCTGAAGAGTATTTGAAACTGTACACACTGTATTATATACTGTGTACACCACCTGCACTGTATTAGAAACAGTGCACCCTGAATGCACTGTATATATAGGCTACGCTAAATGCAGAGTATATATCTATCTATATATATATATAATATATATATATATATATATATATATATATATATATATATATATATATACACACTGTATCTCACAAAATTGAGTACACCCCTCACATTTTTGTAAATATTTTACTATATCTTTTCATGTGACAACACTGAAAAAAGGACATTTTGCTACAATGTAAAGCAATGAGTGTACAGCTTGTATAACAGTGTAAATTTGCTGTCCCCTCAAAATAACTCAACACACAGCCATTAATAAATTTATGACAGTAATTCCGCGCATAGGAGTATAGAAACAAAGATAGACTGCTGCCCCCCTATAACTGAAAATCACCGAGGTGAAATCCAAAACGTAAAAAAGTTTTAAACAGGGGAATTGGCGCTGTCCAGCTATATGTGCATAGATAGTGATTCGTACAAGTGCAAAAAAAAAGATTTGTAAATACGTGTACCAAATATTAATATTGTGCGTGTAACGATTGTGTTTACAGAGTTATCTCAAGTGTAAACAATACACCTAATAGGTGTAATGTGGTAAAGTGCAACGTGCTCCTAATGCAAAAATACCATTATACCAAAAAAATGATACGTGTATAGAGAATTATGCCTATGGTTAGAAAAATTGGAGAAAAAACAGAATCCAATATATAAATAATTATGGCAATCAAACCAATATAACAATCCAAGCAAACAATTATGGGAAATAAAAATAATAAATAATAAAAATAAAAATAGAAATCCCCAGCATATGTGCATAAAAAGTCCAAAAGAAAATTTTTGTGTATAGAAAACAAGGACTTATAAAAAGTGATTGTCCAAAATCAAAAGTCCTAAAAGTGTGTCCTTCTGGTGAAGAAAAGCATAGTCTCAGCATTAACTGATAGTGTCCCGTCCTTCACTGCACCCCCACTCGTGCTTGCACTCACCGGACTGCCTAACCCCTGCAGGGGTAAAAGGCATATGTAGACAATCCTGCGATGGCGGAATAGGGAAGCGATCCTCCGTCCGGGGGTATTTTATCATGCTCTGGCGTAGTAGTATCCCCAATAAAAGGCATCCATATGAAGTGGGAAAAGAAAACACTTCATAGCGTGAATCCGAAAAAAAACTGAAGTTTATTATAAATCCATAAAATGTAGTAAAAAAGGTTTTTAAAACCAATCCATAAAACACTGGAGCTGACAATGCTCCGATAACCGGCTCGCAGCTGTTGGGCAGTGTGGTGTGGCGTGCGTTTCACCGCCCGACAGCTAGAACCGGAACAAACACAAGCTCGAACAGAGAGATGCTGACGTGTGCGTATCACGAGGCCACGCCTTACGCGTTTCGTCATCAAGACGTAACCTTGATGAAGAAACGCGTAAGACGTGGCCTCATGCTCAGCGTTATATCCAGAGGTTGTCTTTGGGAAATAGACATATGAGTGCTGCCAGCATTGCTGCAGAGGTTGATGGGGTGGGGGGTCAGCCTGTCAGTGCTCAGACCATACGCTGCACACTGCATAAAATTGGTCTGCATGGCTGTCATCCTAGAAGGAAGCCTCTTTTAAAGATGATGCACAAGAAAGCCCTCAGTTTGCTGAAGACAAGCAGACTAAGGACAGGCATTACTGGAACCATGTCTTGTGGTCTGATGAGACCAAGATAAACTTGTTTGGTTCAGATGGTGTCAAAGGTGTGTGGCGACAACCAAGTGAGGAGTAGAAAGACAAGTGTGTCTTGCCTACAGTCAAGCATGGTGGTGGGAGTGTCATGGTCTGGGACATCAGTGGTGCTGGCACTGGGGAGCCTCAGTTTATTGAGGGAACCAAGAATCCCAACATGTACTGGGACATACTGAAGCAGAGCATGAGCCCCTCCCTTCGGAGACTGGGCAGCAGGGCAGTATTGCAACATGGTAACGACCCCAAACACACCTCCAAGACAAGCACTGCCTTGCTAAAGAAGCTGAGGGTAAAGGTGGTGGACTGGCCAAGCATGTCTCCATACCTAAACCCTATTGAGCATCTGTGGGGCATCCTTAAAAGGAAGGTGGAGGAGAGCAAAGTGTCTTACATCCACCAGCTCTGTGATGTTGGATGGAGGAGTGGAAGAGGACTCCAGTGGCAACCTGTGAAGCTCTGATTAACTCCATGCCCAAGAGGGTTAAGGCAGAGCTGGAAAATAATGATGGTCACACAAAATATTGACACTTTGGGCCCAATTTGGACATTTTGACTTAGGGGGTGTACTCACTTTTGTTACCAGCGGTTTAGACATTAATGGCTGTGTGTTGAGTTATTTTGAGGGGACAGCAAATTTACACTGTTATACAAGCTGTACACTCACTACTTTACATTGTAGCATAGTGTCATTTCTTCAGTGTTGTCACATGAAAAGATATAGTAAAATATTTACAAAAATGTGAGGGGTGAACTCACTTTTGTGAGATACTGTATATATACTAGTCTGACTGTATATATATATATATCAAATACACTGCCACTAACTAACTAACTAACCTGCCTGCCTAATCTAGCTCAATCTCTCTATCTCCATCCACTATAACACACTATACGGGTGCTGTGTAAGCAGCCTTATATAGTGTGGGGCGTGGACTTAGTCCCCCTGAGCCATGATTGGCCAAAGGCTCCCTGTGTTTGGCCAATTATGGCTCTCGCATGAGGAGCGTGTTGTGATTGGCCAAAGTATGCAGGTCAGGTGTATGCTTTGGTTAATCATCATACAGCAATGCACTGTGGTCTTTCAGTGCATTGCATCAAATTTGCTGTGAACGCCCCATAAAATTTGCTGTTCGGCGAATGGGCGAACACCTGATATTCGAGTTGAAACTAATGCTTGACTCGAACTCGAAGCTCATCCCTAATTGTGAATATAATAACTTATATTTCTTATTACAATGGTTGTAAACCCGAAAAAAACAAAAACAAAAAAAACACCACTATTTTCACTATTATTTTGAGCTTTTCACATTGTATCACAGTAATTTTTTGGGGTTTATGCATGAAGTTTTTTTCATATTTATGATTTTTTTTTGTTTGTGTTTATACTATTAGAGGTATTAGATTCACATTTTGATTGTAGTAGGTCTTCACATCAACTATCTGGTCGTTTTTTGAGGTAGCGCCATTCCCTTTTTTTTTTCCTACACATCTTCATTTACCTGAGTGGTTATTCACTTTTAAAAGGGCAACTTCATTCATCAATTACACTAATTGTTTTGCGCCATTCTTTGTCACTTTATATTACACAAAAAAAAACCTGTAAGACAAAGGCATAATGAGCTAGTATGAATCACATACTAGCTCATTATGAAATACTTACCTTAGATCGAAGCTGTTGCAGCGGCCCTGCACACCGCTGTGACTGGTGACATGTCTCCTGGAGTTATTCCCAGGTTTGCGGGCTCCGGCGCTGTGATTGGCCAGAGCCGCAATGACGTCACTTCCGCACATGCTGCTGAAGAAACGGCTGCTGAAAAAACGGCGCGAGTGAGACGTTTTTTCAGTGCTCATGTGCCGATGATGTCGGTGCAATCGTATATGGTAAAATATCTCCTAAACCGTGTAGGTTTAGGAGGTACACATGGTGTAACTAGGTTTGCAACCACTTTAAACCTCTTTTATTTTACTTTTTCATCTCTAATGCAGTGTACACACGGGCGGAGTTTTCAACCGGACTGGTCCGATGGACTATCCGACGGACTTTCGGCGGACTTCCGACGGACTTGCCTACACACAATCACACCAAAGTCTGACGGATTCGTACGTGATGACGTACGACCGCACTAAAATATGGAAGTTGATAGCCAGTAGCCAATAGCTGCCCTAGCGTCAGTTTTCGTCCGTCGGACTAGCATACAGATGAGCGGACTTTTCGATAGGAACTGGGTCCGGCGGAGTTCCGTCGTAAAGATTTGAAACATTCCAAAACGTTCCAAATCTAAAGTCCGTCAGATTTTCGTCCGAAAAAGTCAGATGAAGGCCACACACGGTCGCATTGTCTGCCAGATTCGGTCCGTCGGACCAGTCTATTCAAATAGTCTGCTTGTGTGTACACGGCATAAGGCTTCTTGCACACAATACTCCTGTTTGAGCATCTACTTTTACAGACTTTTTTTTGTATGTATTTGTGCGCATTTTCACGCATATGCATTCACAAAATCACGCATGCGTGCAAAAAATAGGCGTAAATTACTGACCAAAACTGCCGATTTTTGTATTTTTTTACTGAACAATGCACAACGCTTGTCTACATGCCTGTGTGCATAGTAATTACAAGTAACGGACTGTATTTTAACTCAGTAAAAAAAAAAAGCTGTCTGAGCTTTTTCAAGTTGCAGTGTGCAAGAGGCCTTATACACACAATGATTGACCACAGTGTATCAAAGGTGCCTCTGGAAATTACTTACACTGGTTTGTTGCTTTTCTATTGTGAATGTAAAGCTGCAATGTAAAAAATGCTAAAACAAATTGTCAAACTATTGCACCTTGAGAAAAAAAAATCCTTGGCCACTTTCTCGCCTTTTAAAATAATAAATTCAAGTTTATGCCAGGGCGAATAAAAAACATATGCAGTACATCTCTGCAATACATGCACATTTCCCATGTTTTATCCCTTTAAAATCCTGTAAGTACAGAAAAATACCTGTCGTACAGTTGTGGGTTGATAAAAATCATAAGAAATTACGTCAGCCTTGCCTAGTCGCTTCTTGATGAAATACCAAATCCCCCAATCTGCACAAAATAAGGAGTATTTGTTCTGTAGTCCATGATAAAATCTTGGAGGGCTAAATAGTCCCCTCTAAATTACTGACATAATCAACAGGTATTTCTTTGCACTTACCAAAAAGATATAACAAAATGCTTTCAGATGTATATTTAAAGTTCAAGTTTAGTGGGAAAAAAAAGCTCCAGGGATTGTACTAACCATTAATTAGGAGTGTCATATGTCTGCCCTTTGTGCCACTGTGTTCCATTCATAGATGCCATACTTTTGGTTCCCACAATGAAAAGTGCTCTATGAATGGAGGATGGGTAGATGAATGAAGTGCCTCCTTCCTTGAGCACTTCATTTTTTTTTGTTTTAAACCCTTTTATTTTACTGTTGCTTATATCTGTTTTGTAACATATTTTCTGTGATAATTTCTTGCAGCATTGTCCTTTTCCTTTTCATGAAATCAACACTTAAATCTCAGAACTAGCAATTAAGAATTCTGCCTCTTTGAAGTACCTACCATAGTGTAAACCTTGTTAGATTCCTGTGTGTATGGGGAAATAAGTTATATAGATTTTTTTTTCAAAGGTCAGAACAGCAAATACTGCTGTGAACATTATGTCTTTCCATTTAAACATGTTATGGCGACTACAACATGTGTATATAAGGGAAACTGCTTAGTTTATCTGCCCCAGTGACTGTCACTCTCAGACTGCTGGTTCTTTGTTGTCCCACAAGCTAGAAAAACTCTGTACAGGGTGAGGCTAAGAAAGCCGGCCATAGATGGTTTGCACCGGCCGAGATTCGAACCATGTATGAGCAGGCTGATTGTACCCAAGTTGATTAATCGATCAACTTGGGTACAACCAGCCTGTTTGATCTTTTTATGTAATTATTGCCAGTGGCTAAAGGCGCTAGTATTAATCACTGTGTGTTCTCCTGGCTGGGACAGCATCCCCCGCCAGGAGAACACAATAGCTCTTCAGGTGGGATTCCCCCATCAACACTGATTGTGTTGATGGGGGAATCAGGCGATTAAATCACACCATCTTTCACCAGCTTTACTATAACTATTCTTAAAAACGTTCCCTCTCCCCAGCTCCTACCCATCCTGTATACCAGGGATATGCAATTAGAGGATCTCCAGCTGTTGCAGAACTACAAATCCCATGAGGCATAGCAAGACTCTGACAGCCACAAGCATGACACCCAGAGGCAGAGGCATGATGGGACTTGTGGTTTTGCAACAGCTGGAGGTCCACTAATTGCATATCCCTGCTGTATACCCTGTGTAAAAAAAGATCTGTGTACTTAGTTATTCTTAGTCAGGTCTGGTCATCTGATCCTGCAGGTTTGGCTCCCCTGTATCAGTGAGCAGCTGCTACAGGGGGAAGGAGGGAGTGCCGACAATGGATGGGCCTTAGGAGCCTATGGGTGATGTCAGGGCTCCAATAATTCACAGCCATTGTCAAGCTCCAGGCATCATGGTGAGCAATGTTAATATACAGATTACAGTAAAGAAGAACAGCTTTACAAAATTTACAAAAACCGTCAGTGTTTCTTATGAAATAGGGGTTAAAATAGAAAAATATTGACTTTAATCTTTGATAAGTCGGCCCCAGAGGCGCAGCAATATAAAATGTCTATATTACCAAACAGTAACCAGGTTAAAATGTTTAATACAAACAGTTATCTTCCACACAGGTTCATGATTTATGTGGCTTGTTTTTGATGTTTGCTGTTTTTGGATAAGAGTATCGCTGTATTCCTGATTTTATTTAGAAAGAAAATCTCTGTGTAAATTTCTTCAGATGGGGGGGGTTACATTTAGCATACACTCCTAATTGAAGCAGAATATCACAACGCTTCAGAAATCCTAAGAAAAAAACTCAAGATCATCAAACAAGGTTAATTAGCTGTAACCACATTTAGTATTAAAAACGCATCATCTTTAAACACAAGTTATATGTCATTTCTGTTTCTTTTTGCACTTCCAGCTTGATGGTCCCATGGATCACAGCTATTTTGACAACTATCCACCAGATGATGAAACACCCCCTGATGAGATGTCTGGGTGGGATCAAGATTTCTGAAAACACTTCTACAAATAATGACAATCTTGGAGTTCATATAAAAGAAATGGAAAACATTCTTAGAGGCCAGATAGAAAATCATCATCATCAATGATTTCTGTTTAGTACCAGCATTCATGTTAGTTACATTTTTACAGTCTGGAAAATGACAAAAATGTAATTTGTTTGCAAAACTGAGTTATCTTGAAATAGTTGTATTGGACATAATTTATAAGATATAACTTATAAGACCAACAAAGACTAGAATGTATCTGCCATGTCTATCTATCTATCTATCTATCTATCTATCTATCTATCTATCTATCTATCTATCTATCTATCTATCTATCTATCTATCTATCTATCTATCTATCTATCTATCTATCTATCTATCTATCTATCCACTCAAAAACATCATATAACTATGTTATTATTTTCAATAACATAACCTATGGTTATATGTATTATTTTTAGTAGTGTTATTGTGTTTTTATTATGTTATTATAATTATTATTTCCATTATAAAACAATGTAAATTTACAATTTTGCAGTATTTATACACTTTGTACATATATGTATATATTTGTAATTTTTACATTTTCTTATCTCCATAGTTACTCGTATAATTTTAGCTTCTTATCAAAGAGATAATAAACTTTTACCTAACTGTTACGCCAATCAGTCAGCAAATAATCCTCTCTGACTTTCTGAAGCTTATATGGAAGCTAAAATCCACAGCCTAGTGGCAGACGACATCAATTGCTATTTATGCCCCATTAGGCTTTAGGTCTGGAAGTGATACCCTGTTTGATCTCTTGATCCCCAACAGTGATTAATTGTCCATTTTGCTGGTACACTATTTTGGTTGAGTTGGAATTACACAATATACATCCAGCCTATAGGCCAAACTCTAGTTATAGTTGCTCTGCCTGCTGTGCATGTATCTGTCCATTTATTTAGGTTTTCTACCTTAAAACTGGAGAGTAAAAAGGGGTCACATGACAATCTATACTTCTTTTTCATCCTGCTGTGCACTGGCCTGCGAGAGAAGTCAGATGGAGCCAGCACATCAATACAGTAACTCCGACAGCAACGGTGATAGATATTTTGAAGATATCAGGTCTATCTACATTAAGCTACTACACAGAACACTGCCTAAATGTGAACTATAGAAGACATTTAATCAGATGCCTCACTACATCACACAAACCACAGTGGGTACTTTAGATCCATTTGAATGGTATGTGTATTGAACTGTGGGATGCTAAGTGCTGTCTGAACAAAGTTATTTGTTACATACGGAATAGGATTTAAATTTTAACATAGTCAGTTTGCACAGAGGAGGCCATTTGGACCTCCATTTGTGGGGGGGGGGGTGGTATTGAGCCTTATAGTGTTTGTTATTATTTTATACAGTCATCTGGAGACAAGTTCAGAACTCGTAAAAAAACTGTTTTATTACTCTGTTATGC
This sequence comes from Lithobates clamitans, assembly GCA_037952925.1. Lineage (NCBI taxonomy): Eukaryota > Metazoa > Chordata > Amphibia > Anura > Ranidae > Lithobates > Lithobates clamitans. The sequence goes on along the minus strand of JBBGZY010000017.1, from coordinate 5,136,993 downwards.
ATTTTAACATATTCACGTGTAACTTATTGTAGTAGATAATTAGTAAATTGTTCATATTTTAATGTATAAAAATGTTTTTTGATAATAAACAGTAATATAAAAATAGTTGTCCTGTTTGTACTAAACTTATGATTTTAGTATTATTGGAACCAAGTTCCGATTCCTGTGCAAATGGACAGTGATCTCTATAATGTCTATTAAAGATGTTCTCAATCGGTTTCAGCTTGTGAGCAACACTTGAAAATAATAACATAATATGAAATGGGGAACCAATGGAACATCAAAAATAGCACCCAAAATATGATAATAGTTATAAAACCACCTCTGACGCGTTTTTGTGTTTTATGTAGGGGCGAATAAACTTGGATGGGGCTAGGGGTATTATGGGATGCCCACTTGACTGGAACAAATTCTCTTCAGGGACACTTCAACTATATACACTCCTTTCCTTCCTCCTGCACAATCTTCCTTGCAGATCCACTGCAGTGTCACCCAAGGAAAATCTTTAGCAAAGGCCCTTTACAGATAGGGACCACAGGCCCCAATACTTGAGAATGATGGGGTGACACCACTAACACTGTCACTGCACTTCCTCTCGTGATCACTGGTCCCAGCACCACCTCTTCAGGTTCTGCCAGCCTGCCTGGCTGCAGCAGCCCCTTTCACTAGCCCTCCTGGCTACATCCCACAATCCTCCCAGACTGCACACTCACCAGCCCACCCTGCTAACTTTTCCTGGATACCTCCTTGACATGCTAGCTGGCTCCTGCTGTACTCCCTTTTGCTCCTGTGCCTCTGGACAGGACTCCTCCATGTGTCTTGAGAGGATCCCTTCAGCACCTGAGCCCTCAAGGCACCGCTCCTGCTGGCTAGACCATGAGTATTTAAGAGGGGCCTACCCACTGCCAGCCAATTTGCTGGGGATTGGCTGGGGCCCCCCTGCAATACTCCAGCTCCTCCTAACCTTAATCTCATTTTTCTGGAAGCTTCACCAAGGTTCCAGCAAGTAGGGGAACGTACCAGAGGTGCTGCCTGATGAGTCATCCAGCCTCTCTGAGTCACTCACCCTGACCCAGATTCAACTCAGCCTGGCTCTCAGCCAGGCCAAATTTACCTACACTATCAAAAAACCTATTTACACTAGCACTCTACACTAGAGGGTGCTACACAGGTAACACTGCAACAGTGGTGATATAAGAAAGTCTGAGGGATATTTATCAAGCTTATTGGCTATTGAAGGCAAATAAGGCTGCCTCTCAGTTAGCAAAGTCTATGGGATATTTTCTTTTCTTTTTGAGTCCTGCACCTGCAGTTCTGGGCTGACAATTGAGACAGTTTTTTATGGGTCTATGACTGAATCATTATTGAATATTAGGAATGAGCTCAGATTGGGATTACACATTAATTTGACTCAAATCCAACCTGTTCATTGTTTGGCAAACAGCTGAACAAACTGGTCAAATTAGGCCAGTTTCGCCACTTGAGGCGATTCAGTTCGCATTTGCAGCGCTTTACAAATCATTCATTCATTCATTCATTCATTCATTCATTCATTCATTCACTTGAACCCTATGTTGAAAACAAACCATCCAGGTAATTGACCTCACCCATGATCACTAGCCAATTTGTTTACCGGCTGGGAATCTGGCATTTGCAACAGGATTAGCAACCAAGAAGCATTGCCATATGGTGCATCATTGTGACTAATGTATAGTCCATGAAGAAGGGCCCAAGCTCACTTGGGTGGGTTGTATATAGCCTATCTGAACGAGAACTTAGGGGAAACCCTATGCTTTTTTTCCCATTTTTTTTTAAGTGTACTGTTCCTTTAAAAATGGTTTAGGGGCTCCCTTAAAATTCATACTACCAGACCCTTATCTAAGCATTTAGCCTGGGTGGCCAGGTTGGGAGGGGAAGCAAAGCTCTTTGGGAGGCACATTGTTGAGGGGACAAGGGCCTTGTTCCCAAATCCTGTCCCCCAAAAGGTACTGTGAGTATTTTCAGGGGGAGAATCCGGACCCCCCTTTCTAAAAAGAGGGATTGTTCATATCTAAACTCTACTAGGTACATTAAAAAGTCCTTAATTTGAAAGTTTAATTTAAAAATGTAAATTTAAAAGCTGCCTCCACAATGCCTCCATAATGACGTGGCACCCAATGATGTTACCAAAACAATCCCCAGAGAATTACTGTCGGAAAATGACAAATCCCTGGCCAGCTTCTGTTTTTAAACAAACCAGCTGGAGATCCTGGGTGACTTCTTTAACGGAATATGGTTATAACTGTAATTTGCGGTAGTAGGTTTTTTTTTAATTTTAGAGGGTTAACTCTGTAAAATCACCTGCCTTGCAGCTTTAAGGAATTCCCCACGCATGTTATTTAAAGAATTTGTGTAATTCAATGTTACCCTTTGCCCTGGTTCACATTGGAGAAATTTGGCATGCGATTTCACATGTCAGCAACCTGCACAGATGTCTCTGAAATCACCCCCAAAGTCAGGATTGACATGCAGGAATGACATTCTGCAAATTCAGCTGAACTCGCACAATTTCATTCCCGCTGTCAGTGTGAACCTGGGCTTTAAGCCACACTAATTTTTATCCTTATTTTAAAAGCTTTTTTTTTCCATTGGAACATGCCCTTCATGGCAGTGCCCAGCTACACATGCCCTTTTTTTGACAATAGCTTTGCAAAAGCAAGCTTTGCTTCCTATAGACTTCAATAGAGTTCGGCAATATGTTCAAGGTTTCATGACTGCAAACTGAAATTGGCCCAGTTTGCTCATCCCTGCTGAAAAAGAGACTTTTTCAAAAAGGTTTTTTTGTTAGAGTATAGACCCATGGTCATATTATTCAGTCCTGTACATCAATAATGGAACACCAAGCCTACATATTTGCCACCTATTGGATGGTGTTCCCTAACCCAAGATTACTGCTAATATGAAAATGTCACCAGCAGGATGTCCTGTAGGAATAACAAAATCAATGGGCAGAGATAATATGCCCCCTGTATGCCTTATTAATATTTGATTTTCAGTCTACTGGAGTGCACCTAGAGTGGGAGTCAGCAACCTAGCAGCCTGTAGATTGCGGATAGGTGACTGGAAGATAGCGGTCTGGGGTTGCTGACCCACCATTCAAGAGCATCAAACAGAGTGCAATGCAGAGGGACTACTTGTAAAGTTGGAACTGTAGTAGGGAGCAAGAGCTACATAAGCCGATGGCTCCTCTGTATTGCTGGCTCCTGTCCCATGCGGAGTGATACCAAATGCACTCCATCTCTTATCCCAGCTAGCAGTCTACAGAGTGGTGCCAGCAGCAGGAAAGAAGAGGTCTTCAGGTCAGTGTGAAGCAATACACTGGGCATAATAGTATAGGGCTGCTTTCACACTGATGTGCTGTGGTTTACCCACACCGTGGGTGCAGTGCAGTGTACCTGCGAGTTTGCTGCACTTAACCATAGACTTCTATTATATCTTGTGGGTTTGGTGCACTTTCTGAAAGCGCAATATATCTCCTGAATGCAGGAATTTTCGTGCGCTTTCAGAAAATGCACCACACCTGCAGGATATACACTAATGTATAGTGTACATGAACTTTAATGGCATCCCAGTCTTGGTCCGTAGGGTTCAATATTGAGTTGGCCCACCCTATTTAGCTATAACAGCTTCAACTCTTCTGGGAAGGCTGTCCACAAGGTTTAGGAGTGTGTCTATGGGAATGTTTGACCATTCTTTCAAAAGCGCATTTGTGAGGTCCGGCACTGTTGTTGGACGAGAAGGCCTGGATCACAGTCTCCGCTCTAATTTATCCCAAAGGTGTTCTATCGGGTTGAGGTCAGGACTCTGTGCAGGCCAGTCAAGTTCCTTCACCCCAAACTCCCTTATCCATGTCTTTATGGACCTTGCTCTGTTTGGAACAGGAAGGGGCAATCCTCAAACTGTTCCCACAAAGTTGGGAGCATGAAATTGTCCAAAATGTCTTAGTATGATGACACCTTAAGAGTTCCCTTCACTGGAACTAAGGGGCCAAGCCTAACCCCTGAAAAACAACCTCGCACCATAATCCCCCTTCCACCAAATGATTTGGATCAGTGCACAAAGCAAGGTCAATAAAGATAAGCGAGTTTGGCTGCTGCTTTAGCAGCTAAACGGTTAGGGATTGGGTACGGTAAAACCGTGACTCAACTGCAGGGTTTTACCCCCCCACCAACTTTACAAGTGAACGAACCCTAAGGGTGCTGCTGCCAAATGTAACTAAGGGCTCATTCACAAATGCAGCAGGCACTGCTGCTCCTCTAAAAATTTCCTGTTTCATCAGAGCTACTCAGTCACATGGTGTTAACATCACACATTTGGGCATGTATACAGATCCAATTAACAACCCAGTCCCTCCCTCCTCCTTCCAATCAGTGCTGGCCAAACAGAGGTTCAGGGTCGGTCAGCATCACAAGACACATCAGAGGAGAGTGAAGTCTCATCCTACAAGAATATTCAGGACTTGGCCGGACACTGCTATATGTTACATAACCGCTCTATACTGCTGGTCGGAAAAGGTATAAAGCGGTTTTATTTTAATGAATTAAAAAACATTTATAGCAGGTTGTGTAATGCAGGGGTGCGGATTTTATTTTTACATTCATGGCTTTAGTAAGACTAAGACAGCTGCATGAGTCCGTTTTTTTAGTTCAACCAACGGGTTGAATGAAAAAAACTGACCGGATTTCCCCCCCCCACACATTCGAGGTGAATGAGCGAATCCTCCCGCTGAGCTATTGTATTCTAACAGCGGGGACACTTCCCAATATCAGAATACACGGAATACACTGGCTTTAGCCTGCAGCACTGATGGACATGGGTGAAACCCAGTAGGGTGGTTGCACAGAAGTCAATCAGTAGATTGACTTTTGAACAACCACAGTGCCCATAAATGGATTGAAAATCGTCCAGTCCCTGCTGAACCGACGAAATTTTGATTCTTGTATGACCAGCTTAAGGCTTGCTCTGGGTTTTATCTGGACATATAATACCAAATAATTAAATAATTGTACCAAGGCTGATGATTACTATTATTAAACCTATGTAGGATGATTGAAGATATCTAAGTGGCTTCCTCAGTTCAGGTAAGTGTCAGCATGAAGTATGAGATCAAGGTGGCAAAATAGGTATAAATGCAGAGTATGTGACTGACTTATTTGGGCTGAGGCAGCCATTTAACTCATTGGTGGAAGGTCTCATCATTACAGAACAAGTCCAGGTAAATCTTATTTACTGGTATTAGCTCTACTATGACATGGATAAGTGGAAACTTTAACAAACATACTACTGCTGGTAGCAACACTACTAAATTGCTACTGTTGCTATTGGGGGTTAATTATTATAATTACTTTTAAAAACATTTATATTTCCTTATGAAATGATGGGACATGAAGCACAGCTTTGATGCCAAGTTCATCACTGAGCACACTGTTTCAGCTATACATAGTAGATACTCTTATGTGTTTATATTCCTTAGTGGTAGTGCTGCTCTTGATATGCTGAAGGGTTCTATTTATAAAAACATTTCCATAGCTATTCATTCAGTGAAACTACATGCATGTTCCTTTTGTGTGAATTAAAATGGTAGTAATGTGAAGATTTAAAAAAATCACTGACAGCTAGGGTTTTTTTTATAACAGAAGAGACCCTAGAGGTCTCTTCTGTCATAAATGCCCCCCCCCCCTCCCGCCTGTCAGCTCTGACCACATTTATGGCCCACTCTGTGTACCATGTTGATGTGACTCCTGTGCTCATGCGTGGGAGTGACGTCACCTTGGCTTGGCCATTTAAGCGACCAAAGATACTAAACCCAGAAGGAAAACCTTTTGGAGATTGAACCTGCAGGGTAAAGGAAAGCCATGACAGCACAGTGCTGGAGGGCTCTGTCTGTAGGTAAATCTGTCATAATGTGCTAGTGCGCAGCGCATACCAGTACATTATAACTTAACCGCTTCAGCCCCGGAAGGATTTACCCCCTTAATGACCAGAGCACTTTTTACAATTTGCCACTGCGCTGCTTTAACTGGTAATTGCGTGGTCATGCAATGCTGTACCCAAACTAAATTTGCGTCCTTTTTTCCCACAAATAGAGCTTTCTTTTGGAGGTATTTGATCACCTCTGGGATTTTTATTGTTTGGGATATAAATGAAAAAAGACCGAAAGTTTTCTACTTTTTGTTAAAAAAAAATCCAATAAACTAAATTTTAGTCATACATTTAGGCCAAAATGTATTCAGCCATGTCTTGGGTAAAAAAAAATTCAATAAGTGTATATTTATTGGTTTGCGCAAAAGTTATAGCGTCTACAAACTATGGTACATTTACTGGAATTTACACAGCTTTTAGTTTATGACTGCCTATCTAATTTCTTGAGGTGCTAATATGGCAGGGCAGTACAAACCCCCCAAATTACCCCTTTTTGGAAAGTAGACACCCCAAGGAATTTGCTGAGAGCCCATTGAATATTTTATTTTTTTGTCACAAGTAATAGAAAAATTACAAAAAAAAATTAAATTCCTCACACATGCCATGGGTATTACACAAGTAATTACACATGGAATTACACAAATTACATTCTTCTGCTTCTCCTGAGTATGGGGATACCACGTGTGTGAGACCTTTTGGGAGTCTAGATGTGTACAGGACCCCGAAAACCAATCACCGCCTTCAGGATTTTTAAGGGCGTAAATTTTTGATTTCACTCCTCACTACCTATCACAGTTTCGGAGGCCATGATATACCAAGATAGCAGAACCCCCCCCCCAAATGACCCCATTTTGGAAAGTAGACTCCCCAAGCTATTTGCTGAGAGGCAGGTTGAGTATTTTGAAGATCTTGCTTTTTGTCACAAAGTTTTGAAATTTGTAAAAAGAAAAAAAAATACATTTTGCTTTTTTCTTCATTTTCCGACGAAACAAATGAGAGCTGTAAAATACTCACCATGCCTCTTAGTAAATACCTATTGAAGTATTTAAAAATATGGTACAAGAGGATATTAGAAAGATTGAAAGTGATAGGAAAAGAAGAACTAAGCAGGTATGGAAAGCCATTAGAAAACTGGAAAAGAAGAAAGAAATAGTTATTAGGCCTGCCGATAATAGGGGTGGGCTTGTGGTCCTTAAGAAATCAGAATATAAAAATGAAATGTATAGGATCTTCGGGGATAAAGATACATATATTAAACTTCCTGGTAATCCCACCTTAAAATTGAAGAAGAAGATTGGTTAAAGAAAGGTATTAAAAAAGATATTCTAGACAAGAAAGAAGCAAAGTATTTAAATCTAAAAGCCCCCAAAATACCGGTGATGTACCAACTGCCGAAAATGCACAAAAATAAGGAAACTCCACCAGGGAGGCCAATTATTAGTGAAATCAATTTCCTGTACTCTAGATTAGGAGAGTATCTGGATACTTTTTTCCAATTTTTGGCAGCCAAAGGCAGAGCCTTTCTGAAGGATGGCAAGGAGCTAAAAGGTCTCTTAAAAGATGTATGTGTGGAGAGCTCAACTCTGTTGGTAACAGCAGATGTTGAGTCTCTGTACACTAACCTCAAACAAAAGGACACATTAGACACAATAAAATGGTCCCTACATAAACATACTAACTTGAGGCAGAGCCAAATTCGTTTTTGGTAGAAGGGCTTAATATGGCCATGTCTAACAACTTTTTTTTGGTTTGGGGTGCGATTTTTTCAATCAAGTTAAGGGTGTCGCAATGGGGGCAAAATATGCCCCCAGTGTGGCTAATATTTTTTTAGACAAATGGGAGAATGAAGGCATTTTTACTGACGAATGGCCACAGTTGCCACTATATCGGAGGTATATAGATGACCTGGTATTCATATGGGATGGATCCATGGAAGATCTCCATCTGTTCATGGGCCATATGAACAGCAACCGATATGGCATTAAACTTACCAGCAAATGGAGTGTTTAGAAGATCCAGTATTTAGATGTTGAAATTTTCAAGAAGGAGAACAAATTACTGACCAGAACGTTTTTTAAAGAAGTTGACAAGAATGGCTATAACTCAACCCGCATTTGTCATCATCCAGGGTGGATTAAAGCCATACCCAAAGGACAGTTTATCCGGATCAGACATAACTGTGACCTGGATAAAACTACTGGGCCCAATCAGAGGTGTTGCTAAAGAGATTTTTGGAGAAAGGGTACAACCTCTGTGACCTGGAGAAGGTCAGGTTGGAAGTATCCAATACTAATAGAAATCTTTTGTTAGACCAAGGAAGGGGAAAAGAAAAAAAAAATGTGAGCTGGCCTTTGTCACTGGTTTCAATGTTGACTATAAAAAGGTTGAAAAGTCTTTAAAGAGATTTTGGCCTATGCTGCTGAGGGATAACACCCTTAATAAGATTTTACCCCGTAAACCATCCTTCATATACAGGAGAGCACCAGGCCTTAGAAATATGATAGCCAAAAATGTGGTAGAGCCTCCTAAGATTAGAAAAAAAGACCTTTCTTGATACTATAGGCTTCTACAGATGCGGTAGGTGCAAACCTGCAGAACCACTGCGGATAAAAAAAGAAAAACAGATGTTTTTGTAGGGAGCAATGGTAAGAAGTATAAGATAGACAAATTTATATCTTGTAACACTAAGAATGTGGTATATCTCCTCTCTTGCCCTTGTGGCCTGATATACGTGGGGAGAACTACAAGATGTTTATATAAGAGAATCAATGAACATGTCACCAATATTGTAAATGGGTTCAGGAAACACAGTGTATCAAATCATTTTAGAACCCATCATCAACAAGATCCTTCTCTCTTAAATTTCTATGGGATTGATAAGGTTGTACCCCATTGGAGAGGAGGCGACATGAAGACTTGTGTCTCCCAGGCTGAGACACGCTGGATTTTTGAATTAGGGTGTCTCATGCCTGCGGGATTAAACATCAAGATCGGTTTAAATTGTTTCCTAATTGATTTTTGAACCGCTATATATATCCTTTTTAATTTAAGGTTTCATGATAGGTTGCACTATATCAATCGTCATTGGACATTCACGTCCTTTATTTTATATTTTATAATTTATATGTTTTGTGTTCTAAATAGAACCTTTTTAGGGAGCCCGGGCATCTGGATTGGGTGTAGATTTGTGCGTGTGGATGTTCTTTAGTGAACATGCATGCACATGTCTATTACACATAACAGGCTAGGACTCTATGCCCTTTTTTATGCATGAAGGTTTGAGGTTCTCTGCTATATATAGTGTCACCAGTAGATGGTGCTGTGATATGGCGGGACCATTGCTTATGGTCATGACATTCTTATAACTGTAGATCGGGCGATGGATTTGTCCATTTGTGTGGAATGTATATGATCAATATTAGAACTGTTACTCTATTTACATCTTATGGACTGTATATTAGTCTCTTAGCCATGCTCTGGGGTATTTTATCATGTAGTTTTTTTCATGCTGTTTTGCAGCTGTATTGTTTTATATATATATATATATATATATATATATATATATATATATATATATATAATCTATTTTTATTTTTATTCTGAGATTAAAAGAAATTTGTGATTACATGTTTCAATTGTGAGGCAAGTATGGATGAGACAGATTCTTGTCTTTTTTGTGCATTAGGAATTATATGGAAGCTTGTATTCTATCCCATGTGATCGCCACTGACCAATGATGCTGTATTACACAGCATTTAGGCTCCGGTATCATGGCGTCGGCGCCATTTTCCTGATGACGTGTGCATGAGCACGAAATGCATAGAAAACGAGGCTTGAGACACATGACACAGGAGCTCTCACTTCCACTTCCAGCTGAGACGCACGCCGCGCTTCCTGCTTCACGATCCGAGTGACAGACCGGTGTTCTGCTGAGAAAGTTCCGCTCGGCGTATAAGTTCCCCCCTCTACTGCGCCTGCGCAGTAGGTATCGGCGGAAATAGCCGAAGCAGAACAGCTGAAAATCAGCTGTACACGGCGCCTGTAAGAGGGCCCCTCGCGGGCTCGCTTCGCTCGATATAAGGATAAGGAGCTTTGGATTGGCACTTCAAAGTGTAACATCTTGAGGAATACCATCTATTGATTGAAGTTTGATCGATATGTGAATGGTCGTTTGGAGTGAGATTTGGCTTGGAGGACCCTGTTCAACTGAGGAAGTTTTCCCCATATTACATGCCTGGTGGGGACTTTGTGGCCAGAGATATCTGGTGAGCAGATTTATGTGTCACTTCGGCTGAAGCACTGTTTGCAAGGAATAAGCACATTGCACTTTAGGAAGGCACGGTGTTGGAGTTACAGTGTACACAGAAGAATTACATCATCATATAAATATATTTTTTCTTTATTATATAATGTTTGGCACTATTTTATGATCTATGTGTTGTTATTAATTTCATACCCATGCTGGTTTGGGTGTTATTCATATATGGTTTTGCGCCCAATTTTTTCACCATTTATGCTTTATTCGTTTTTATTAATTTCTTGGTGCAGCATTACACTATTGTTTGTATTAATATTGGCGCCGTTACTCATTTTTATATTTTCAAATACCCTGGGGTAAAAATATAGAAAAACCGTGCTAAAGAAACAAAAAAAACTAAACTAAATAGGTGATGGCAAAGTGTTTAGCAACTATCCATCATATTGGAAGCCGCAATTAATATGTACAACATCAATACACGCATAAATGAGAAAATTTAAAATATCGCGCTACCCAAAACTAAACCAAAATCTATATAGTGATATATACATGTAAACCAAAAGCAATATACAAATAAATGGTGAAATTAATAAACAGTGCAGGTAATGCAGACAACAGAATAAATTAATGTTTGACATCAACAAATACTCGATGCTCAATGCATAATGTGATGTACTAAACACCAGTGAATAAATATTTTAAAGTCCATCAATGAGTGAACAAACTGGATGAATTCTTATTTCCAAATGTTGAGTGAAATCCACAACCACAATCAACAGGAATACCATGATCCCCCATCACAGAGGACCAGGGCAAGCATGTGTTATGTTAACAGCTTCATGGAACAGCAGGCAGACTCCAGATGGTAGGGGGTCACTTCACAACAACTCGGTTCAGCAAGGCAATACCACAGTGCATAGAAGAGAATAATGCTCCAATAGTGTAAAACCAATAACTAATTTTATTAAAAAAAGTAATGCACTTACATAATAGCAGATGTAAAAACTCAGAAAGTCTGTTGCACAGGCCGGAGCACAAACAGACAGCCCGTTCCTACTGGAAACACGAATGAAGTACGAGGTGACGTCAGCGCGTCGCTCCACCCTACGCGTTTCATAATAACTTACGTTGTCCAGGGGCACCAATACCCTGGGGTGTCTACTTTCCAAAATGGAGTCATTTGGGGTGGGGGGGGAGTTTGTGCTATCTGGGCATTTCATGGCCTCCAAAACTGTAATAGGTATGAGGAGTGAAATCACCATTTTATGCCCTTAAAAAGCCTGAAGGCGGTGATTGGTTTTCAGGGTCCTGTACGCAGCTAGGCTCCCAAAAAAGTCTCCTGAGTATCCCTGTACTCAGGAGAAGCAGCAGAATGTATTTTGGGATGTAATTTCACATATACCCATGCCATGTGTGAGCAATATATCATTTAGTGACAACTTTGTGTAAAAAAAAAAGAAATTTTCCCAAAACTTGTGGCAAAATATAAAATATTTTATGGACTCAACATGCCTCTCAGCAAATAGCTTGGGGTATCTGCTTTCCAAAAGGGGGGTCATTAGGGGGGGTTTGGACTGTCCTGGAGTTTTATGCCCAACGTTAGAAGCTTATGCCTATGCCACACATCACCCACTCTTCTAACCACTTGAACCACCAAGTCCTTTCTGACACATTTTGTTTACCTGAAAATATTTTTTTTTTTTGCTAGAAAATTGCTTTGAACCCCAAACATTACATATATTTTTAGAGCAGAGGCCCTACAGGTGGGTGTTGCAATTTATTTTTCACAAAGCATTTGCTCAGCGATTTTTCAAATGCAATTTTTGTGGAAAAATAACACTTTTTTGAATTTTAATGCACAAAAACACACTATATTTCCCAAATGTTTGGTGAAATATAAAAGATGATATTATGCCGAGTACATAGCGGCAGCAGCACAGGCTTGTGCTGACATGGAGGAGAGCTTTGAGCTCAAGAGCCTACACCCCCCGCAAGCCGCTCTGGGCTCCGCAGTGAGTAACCACCACACTGGGGCAACCTCCCCCACTGAATCGTTAACAGGGCACACAATGGAGGACTTTTTATTCTCCCCTATGGGACCGAATGAGGACCACTCAACCTCCCCGCAACCACCTGGGCGTTCTCACACAGACTCCTTTATCAACACTGCAAATCTGTTCAACAAATTGTCAGAGCTGCTTGACAGTGGGCTGACCACCACAGCAGCCAAAATTACAGAAGAGATCAAAGCTGACTTTCAGAATTTGGGGGACAGAATGGAGGCTATAGAGCTTAAGCTTGACTGGCACAGACCAGTCAAAACTCTGATCACATTCAAGTCTTACAGGACCAACTGGACATGGTGTTCTATCTCAAGGAGCAGAAAGCTAAACCTTCTCATCCCAATAACTGTAGATACCATATTTCTTTGATCTCAGTTTTATTAGAACAAGCCAGGTAAAACTACAAAATAACAGAAATAGACCTCAATAAGTATGATATTGCATACAATACAGCATACATTGCATAAACAATGATATACAGTACAAGATGAGATAATAAAAACTTACTTTTTAAGTTCTCTAAGGGGTGATGGCGATTGATAGAGAAATACATGTGTTGTTTCCCGAATGTCTTCTCACAAAATGGTGGGTGTTTCACTTCCTGCTAAGATTCCACCCAGAATTCCCTGCTTGCTGACAACTTCTTTAGTTACACATACAATAAACAATTAAGAACAGAACTGCAGCAATACCAAAAAGGAACGCTAGATGGAGCCTGCACACCACATATGATTGTCTTAAGTAAATTACACATTTTGCATGTAAATTTAACAACACAGGTACAATTAAGGTACAAATAATCAGCAAGACATCTGGTGGACAGAACACTCCCCGCTTGACATCAAGTGATGTCACTAACAGAGTCCACAGTAGAAAGCAACAGAATAAGTTCGGTCACTGGTCTCAAGAATACTTTAGCCTCATTCTGTTGAAAGATCTCTGATCTCGACCTTACGGACACGATTATCCTTGCTTGGCAGTACTTTGGTGATCAAACCTAAAGTCCACATATTTCTTAGTGTCTGGCAATCTTTCATGAGCACAACATCACCAGGTTTAAGATTAGGCTTTTCAGTGTGCCACTTTCTCCTTACTTGTAGAGTGGATATATATATTGTTCCCTCCGCCGTTTCCAGAAGGTATTGGCGAGGGTTTGTACTTGTCTCCATTGACGTTTGTAAAGGTCCTTCTCACAAAACTTTCCAGCTGGAGCACCGGGAAGACTAGTCTTTTGCGTGAGTAACATGACAGGTGTGAGGACCACTGGATTCTCAGAGTCACTTGAAATGGATGTCAAAGGTCTGGCGTTAATGATAGCTGTAACCTCTGCCATAAATGTCATTAGACATTCGTGAGTAGGCCTTGCAGTTCCTACTTGTAAGAAGATAGAGTCAAGAATTCTGTGGGCTATGCCTATCATCCTCTCCCAAACACCTCCCATGTGTGAAGAGTGAGGTGGGTTGAAGATCCACGTGCAGTCTTGTTCACTCAAGTATCTTTCTACTCTGAGAATGTCCAAGTTAGAAGGAATTTGAAGTTCTTTCACTGCTCCTACAAAATTGAAAACTCAAACCAGCGCGCCCTTCTTGAGTTCTCACCACTGCGCTCAATGCCAGATAGTGGAGTGTAACCCCCTGTAAAAGATGTGAGAAAACAATGTGTGTGAAACACCTGTGTAAAACAAACTAATGGAGTGAATCCAAAGCTGCCACTTATTATATGACCAGTGCAAAAACTTCCTATTGGTTCCAAGAGCCCAAATGCGACCCCTGTGAATCAATATAAGCGGCGCTAAATGACAGTGATTAAATCATCCAAAAAAAGGGGAATCTAGTGCATCTATCTAAGACAAGAAAAATAAAATATAATAAAAATACAAAATTGCATGTGGCAATCTATATAAAACACTGTTCAGTATACAATATACCAGTGAAAATTAGGGGCGTGGCTGTACAGCATCCAACACTAACAGACAGTAAGGGACGGGACGGGGCGGTGCATCTCCGGATACCGGCGAGAGCCTTTGAAGACGTTAGAGGAGCTGCGTCTCGGGCTTGCAGGCTAGCAGGAGATCCACACCAACAGAGCGTCATTGAGAGGGGTGAGAACCTATCCAACCCGTTTCTTTGGGGTCCGCTGCGACCCCCTTTCCACAGTGGTGCTGGGCGTTTCACAGAGGAGGATTGAGTTGGAATTTGCTTTGCAGTGTCATTTGGCTTGATTCAAGAGTTTCTTTGTGAGTTTAATGTTTGAAGATTTTAAGTTTAATACATTTTATATGCTTTACGGTATCACACTATGTTGAGTCTTTCTATGCATTGAGGTGACACTGGGATAATAAGGAGTTCGGAAGCCCACACCCTCAGCTTACCAACTACACACCCATGCTTTCTTGCCAAAACACGAGAGTGTGAGGCATTTTTGAGTCGGTGAGTGTTGAATTCAAGGGGAGTGGAGGCACTGACACTAAGTGAATTGGTGGACGTTTTCCAGATATATCACATTTCCTGCACGGTGGTCTGTCTATGGACTTTATATGGACTATACTACCTGGTCTCACCTTTTTATTTATTTGCAATTGATATTGCCGTGTGTATGATACACCTTCACATACACTGTTTGAATTTTCATTATTTTCACTGGTATATTGTATACTGAACAGTGTTTTATATAGATTGCCACATGCAATTTTGTATTTTTATTATATTTTATTTTTCTTGTCTTAGATAGATGCACTAGATTCCCCTTTTTTTGGATGATTTAATCACTGTCATTTAGCGCCGCTTATATTGATTCACAGGGGTCGCATTTGGGCTCTTGGAACCAATAGGAAGTTTTTGCACTGCTCCTACAAAGTTAGACCCTCTGTCAGAACGAATTAGTTTCATTGGGCCTCTGATTACAATTAGTTCCGCTAGCTCTGTAGCTAATACTGCAACACAAAGTTCCAGCCTAGGTAGGGTGTGTTTAGAAAGTGGTGCAAGTTTTGCTTTCCCCATTAGGAACCCTATGTGGCATTGTCCTTTAGTGTTTATGGTTTTCAGGTAAGCTACCGCAGCAATTGCTTTAACAGAAGCATCCGAAAACACACAAAGTCTTTGTATCTGAACGTCAGCAGATGACAGAGGAACATATGGTCGTGGAATTTTAAGGTTGGATAGAGCTGTTAGTGAGTCCTTCCACTCTAGCCATAGGTTTTTCTTGTCAGTGGGGAGAGGGTGGTCCCAATCTAGCGACTCACAGGTTAAGTCTCTCAGTAGTGATTTACCCTGGATGGTAACAGGTGCTGCAAAGCCTAAGGGATCATACAGGCTGTTTATGGTAGACAGGACACCTCTACGGTAAAGAGTTTTTCTTCTGTGTTTACCTGGAAAGTAAACATGTCAGATCTTAAGTCCCAAAGTAAACCAAGGCTGCGTTGCATGGGAAGTGAGTCTGTGCCTAGATCTAAGTCCTTTAACTCGTTAGAACGATCTTGGACAGGAAAGGCTTCTAAAACGTCTTTACTGTTGGAAGCAATCTTGTGGAGTCTTAAGTTGGAACACGCAAGCATTGCCTGAGTTCTTTTGAGGAGACTGATTGCGGCTTCATTTGTGGGTAGTGATTTCAAGAAATCGTCTACATAGAAATCCTT
Organism: Lithobates clamitans; assembly: GCA_037952925.1. Classification (NCBI taxonomy): domain Eukaryota; kingdom Metazoa; phylum Chordata; class Amphibia; order Anura; family Ranidae; genus Lithobates; species Lithobates clamitans. The sequence goes on along the minus strand of JBBGZY010000017.1, from coordinate 5,121,077 downwards.
GTCCACAAACTGTCTGACATCTGACCCATACTCTGACTCTCCCACTCTAGCAGAATGTCTGAGGCCATATATAGCAACTGCAGGGGAAGGACTGTTGCCAAATATGTGCACCCTCATGCGGTATTCTTTGATGTCTCCAGAGGAGTTGTTGTCCCTGAACCAGAGAAACCTCAGAAAGTTGTTCTTTAACAAGAAAGCAATAGAACATTTGCTGTATGTCTTCCATGAATGCGACTGAATCTTTGCGAAAGAGAAGAAGTACTCCTAATAGTCTGTTGTTAAGATCAGGGCCAGAGAGGAGGACATCATTTAGAGAGACACCCTCATGTTTGGCGCTTGAATCTAACACCACTCTAATCTGTCCTGGCTTCTTAGGGTGATAGACCCCAAATATTGGTAAGTAACAGCATTCCTCTGAGTCTTTGAGGTTTGGGGCTATCTCAGCATGACCATTTTGGAATATTTTCTCCATGAAGGAAAAGAAATGTTCTTTCATCTCTGGTTTCCTTTGAAGATTGTGTCTTAGGGAAGTGAGACATTTACAGTATATGCTAGTTCTCTGTTGTTAGGCAAACGTCGTCTTTGTGGTCTAAAGGGAAGAGGTGCAACCCAGCTATTAGTCCCGTCTTTCTCCATACTACTTTCCATAACTTCTAAGAAGAGCCTATCCTCAATGGACATTGCTACCTGGTTATCTTCCTTTGTTCTCTGGAACACTGTGCTTCCTAAGTCGCTTTGGTCTTTGTCATAGGTAATGCTGTCACAGAGGGGACTTAGGAAGGGAAGAGGTACAGGGTTGTTGCGTGGTAGCTCCTTTATGAGGATGTGATTTTTGACAGGGTTGGAAAAGAGTAGGAGGACCACTCTCGAGGGAACTAGTGAGCAGGTTATTAACAGATGCAGGTTTGTGTGCACCTCTCAAACAAACATCACCTATAATGACCCACCCGAGATCCAGTTTTTGGGCATATGTCTCTTTCTACTGCCAGCTTCTCCATGTAAGCTTCTAAGAAAGCTTTCTGCAATTTCAGAGATGCTTCCTGCTGCGCTAGCTCTTCTTCCAGGCATATTCTTTCCTTCTCTTTCTCTTGTTCCATGTATACTCTTTCTTGCTCTCTCTTTTGTTCCATGCATACTCTTTCTCGCTCTCTCTTTTGTTCCATGCGTACTCTTTCCTTCTCTCTCTCTTGCTCTAAGCGTACTCTTTCCTTCTCTCTCTCTTGCTCTCGTCTCACCTTTTCTGCATCAAGGCGTGCCTTTTCTTTTTTCATCTGCAATTCTTGGTCTGCAAATGCGGCCCTGGCTTTCGCTGCTTCGGCTTTTGAACGGGCGATATCTGCTGCATTTGCAACAGATGACTTAGATGAGCTTGTTCGTGAACGTGTTTTGTAAGAAGATGTCTCACTGTGAGACATGGCTGCAGGGAAGAACCTGTCTTGCTGTATAGAGACCGTTCTAGTGTTGTTGCTGCTTGACAGAACGCGTTTCTGTGTAGCGTGGCTGCTTGCTTCACCTGCCACAGGCCTGTATCTTTAAGGCTTCTGACTGTATGGATACTGCGTAGCCCCAGACTGTACAGACTTCCGAAGTCGGCTTATCTTCCCTTCAGAGGTCAGCTTAAAAATTTCACTGTTCTGTCTCAAGGAGCAGAAAGCTAAACCTTCTCATCCCAATAACTGTAGATACCATATTTCTTTGATCTCAGTTTTATTAGAACAAGCCAGGTGAAACTACAAAATAACAGAAATAGACCTCAATAAGTATGATATTGCTAACAATACAGCATACATTGCATAAACAACGATATACAGTACAAGATGAGATAATAAAAACTTACTTTGTAACTTCTCTAAGGGGTGATGGCGATAGATAGAGAAATACATGTGTTGTTTCTTGAATGTCTTCTCACAAAATGGTGGCTGTTTCACTTCCTGCTAAGATTCTACCCAGAATTCCCTGCTTGCTGACAACTTCCTTAGTTACACATACAATAAACAATTAAGAACAGAACTGCAGCAATACTAAAAAGGAACGCTAGATGGAGCCTGCACACCACATATGATTGTCTTAAGTAAATTACACATTTTGCATATAAATTTAACAACACAAGTACAATTAAAGTACAAATAATCAGCAAGACATCTGGTGGACAGAACACATGGCCCTCTCCGGAATTCGAGAACAGATCATGTAGATACAATTTCAGAATAAGGGGACTACCCGAATCGATCACTGATGTTCCCACGGCAGTTCAAAGCTTCATAGGTTGTAACTGGATCGCGCGCATAGAGCATTGGGTCCACCACATAAAGATGGAGCCCCTAAAGATGTAGTGGTCAAACCGCACTTCTATGCTGTGAAGGAAGAGATCATGAAAAAATCCCGCTCGCAAACACCTCTCCTCTGTCAGAACCACCCTGTGCAGATCTTTGTGGATATATCTCCTGCGACCATACAAAGGAGGCGATCACTGAAACCCTAATGCCGCGTACACACGAGCGGACTTTACGGCAGACTTTGCCCGGCGGACTTTTCAACGTACTTTACGATGGACTTTCTGAATGAACGGACTTGCCTACACACAATCCACCAAAGTCCGCCGAATTCGTGCGTGATGACGTATGACCGGACTAAAACAAGGAAGTTCATAGCCAGTAGCCAATAGCTGCCCTAGCGTGGCTTTTTGTCCGTCGAACTAGCATACAGACGAGCGGACTTTTCGACCGGACTCGATTTCGACGGATTGATTTAAAACATGTTTCAAATCTAAGTCCGTCCAACTTTTGAGAAAACAAAGTCCGCTGGAGCCCACACACGATCGAATTGACCAATGAAATCCCGTCCGCCGGGCAAAGTCTGCCGTAAAGTCCGCTCGTGTGTACGCGGCATTACTGAATGTTCTCTCTCAAAAAGATATAAAATATTGGTGGGCCTTTCCATTTGCTCTAAAATTCACCTTTAAATCTAAAACCTACTCTTTCTCCAGTCTGCAAGAAGGTGAAAGGCTACTACTGGGTCTGAGACTCATTACACTTGACCAGCCTCACACCTCCTCGACCTCCCAATCGGATGCCACGAAAAGCCAAACACCATCCAGCCTCATATCTCCTTTGTGGAACAAGAGCTCCTTCAAGCGTCCCAAGGAAGGCAGACCTCCCTGATTTCAGGAGGCTCAGCAATGTAAACCACCTCCACTGGACTTAACCAGTTTTTTGTTTTTTGAGTGATGATCCGTTCACACCCACCATTTACCGAGACACATACAAGATAGATAACAAACAAAATAACTTACAGGCCAGTTGGCCACCCAGGGGTTCTTCTTCTTCTTTTTTTTTATTTTGCATTACCCAAACCTATTCCTCGCAAGCCTGGCAGCAGGACTTTACACGTTGCCAATCAGCATCGAACTTGGTGATACAGGATCCGGAACTGTACAGCTATCGAAAGAATTCCCTCAGTAGATGGACTATCCATACCTCTCTACAGCTGCCCCCTCTAATTGAATAATTAATGTCCTGGCCTTGAAAATCTAACTGCTACTCATCTCCTCCACCCCCCTTTCCCTATTCCCCATTTTTCTTCCCATCCCCTTTTCCCTACCTCTCTCTTCCCTTACTGCCCTTGCCCTCCCTCTTCCCCGCCCCTATCCATAACCTTACCAGAAAGGGTTGTTTTATGTTATTATTCTGTTTTAAGCAAGTTGCAGTCAGATGGTTATGCTTTTTTATATGTTCATTTAATTTGGTGTGTCTCGGCTGGGGTGGCATGTTCCTGCGCCTCCCTCTTCCTGCTGGATATGGAATTTCCATGCCAAATGGTTTGGAACTTAACCTCATAAGATAGGGTTGAGACAAATGTTGATACTGCGGACAGAGAAAAACCTTTTTTCTCCTGTCCCCCAGAGCCTCTAGTGGGCTTCTCTCTAAACTTTCCGCTTTCTTTTTTCCTTGCTAGTACTTACCTCTTTTCTCTTTCAGCTGGCTTCCGGGAGCCATGTCTCTACGCTGTTCAATTCAGGGACCACACTTCTCATTGGATGAATCTTGGAGTGCATTCCAGGTTCTTCCCTGAGGTGAGTGACAGAGTATCAGGTGAGTGCCTTATCCCTCTGCTCGATGGCTGACAACAATCTGCCCTCTCCTCCTCTGTGCATTGCCTCACACAATACGCAGGGGGTGAACTCCCCGGTGAAGAGCCATAAAGAAATACTTACTCCTAAATAAAGTGGAGGGGGTGTCAGCGGAAACTCTTTGGGTGGCCCATAAAGCCACTATTCGGGGCAAACTAATTCAAATTTCCTCCCAAATTAAAAAGGAGCGTTTGATAGATATCGATAGACTAGAAAAACATTCTAAACGTATGATAAATTTACATAAACAGGACCCCAAACCGGTTCTCACAGACAGACTAGATGCAGCGCGCCTTGCCCTAAACCTAGCTCTCACAGCCAAAGCTGAAAAAAGCATTAGATGGATCAGAGCTAAATTTTACCACCAAAGAGATAAAATAGGCCATATGTTAGCGCCCAAATTGTCTCCCCAGCCACGATAGTGCACCTTACCCAAAATATGAGTCCCGGGAGGGAATCACACTCTAAATCCGCAACGCATCATGGAAACCTTTCATGAGTTTTATGGGAAATTATACAAAGCAGGAAACAATGATAACAACGCCTATATGAATTCCTTCCTGGACTTGCTCCCACTTCCTAAACTAGAAACCCGACATAGGGATGAACTGGAGGCCCCCGATATTAGTAGATGAAGTACTCTTTGTCATTAAAAACCTTAATCAGAGCTCCGCCCCTGGTCCAGGTGGCTTCTTAACTCTGTATTACAAAACATTTGCACAAACTTAAGCACCACATCTGGCACCCTTCTTTAACTCCAAAACCTCTGGAGACCCCCTGGATAGACAGCCTAACGTGGCTTTCATCTCCGTGATTCCCAAACCGAACAAAGACCCTGGAGAGATAGGAAACTATAGACCCATTTCCCTAATCAACAATGATTTAAAGATCATGACCAAGATCCTAGCGAACCGCATGGTGTCCTTTATCGGCCTATATGTCCATAAGGACCAAGTGGGATTCATCCCAGGTCGACAGGGTCCTGACCAAATCAGGAGAGCGATCGACATTATATCTTTACTACAATCGAGTTGGGCTGGGGAGAACGATTGAGAAGGACTGCTCCTTTCGATTGACCTCCAAAAAGCCTTTGATTCTGTCTTATCTGTTCAACATTATGCACCGCTGGGAGTTTAGTCATAAGTTTATGGGACTCATGGTGGCACTCTATTCCTCCCCAGAAGCATGAGTACGCCTCCAGGGATATTACTCGGGACCTATTAAAATAGCTAGAGGGTCGAGACAGGGATGCCCCCTCTCCCCCTAATATTTGCTATAGCTATAGAAACCCTGGCGATAGCCATTTGCAACCATCCTGATATCCAGGGGGTCAACTGTGGACAGCAGACACATAAATGTGCCTTGTTTGCAGACGATATACTACTGTTTGTCACATCACCGACCACCTCACTCCCAAATATCGAAAATTGCTGGAGGACACTGCCAAGGGTTCGGGGTTTCTCGAAGTCCCAAATTCTGAACGTAATGGCCCCACACACGATTGCACAAAACCTTAAAAACTCCCTCCAATTTGAATGGAGTGACACCACCATTCCATTCCGGGGCACAGAGCTCTCCCCGAAAATTAATCTACTTTACCAGGCTTACTTTCCCCCATTGTTTAAAAAGCTTGAAGCAGAGCTCAAAGGCTGGGTGCTCCATGAACTGTCTTGGCTGGGGAGGATAAATGTGGTTAAAATGACGTTACTTCCCAAATTGCTCTACCTATTCAGATCCCTCCCAATCCCTCTAAGGAAAGATCATCTAAGGACATTTCAAAGCAAAATCTTAAAATTTATCTGGGGTACCTCAGGATACCGCCTGTCACAACTAACTTTGTTTAAACCAAGAACACAGGGAGGAATGGGGGTCCCTAACTTACTATGCTACTACCAAGCAGCACGCTTAGCACAATTATCGGTCATCTACTCGCGCCTGGAGAAACCTGATTGGGTGCATATAGAGCGGCAAGTGGTCCCAACACACACGCTTGACTTCCTTCTCTGGTGCCCTCCAAGAGGTCACCCACCTATTATGTCGCCAGTGCTCTCACACTCTATATCCCCTTGGGATAGCCTGAAAGGCCGCTCCTCCCTGACTTTGGATATGCAACTGTTAGCGCATATTTTTCATAACCTGAGATTCCCACCGGGAATGAACATTAAGGCCTTCAGATGGTGGTTGGATAAAGGGTTATATCGCATTGGACACTACCTAACTCCCCTGGGCCCAATTTCGCACAGCTATTGTAAAAATAGACTGGAAATGCCAGAATCGGAGCGGTATAGGTTCCTGCAAATCTCCCACTTCCTACACTCCTTATAGAAGAATAAACCTGAACCCCCAATATTGACAGCCTACGAACAATGGTGTGGTCAGACCATGGAGCAGGGGGGGGGTATCTCGGCTATCTAACTGTCACTTGCATCAGACAACACTTTATTACTTTACATGCAAGCTTGGGATAGCGAACTCCAGGTCAGCTGGAATGCAGAAACCTGGCATAAAAACGTTTTTCGGGCCTACAAAGGCATACACAATACAGCACTAATTGAGGCTAATCTCAAGGTAGTTACCAGGTGGTACCTAGTCCCGACAAGGCTGGCAAAAATGTTTCCTTCTTCCTCCCTGCTTTGTTTTAGAGGATGTGATTCTCAGGGTTCCATGCTCCACATCTGGTGGAAATGCCTGAAAATCAGAGAGTTCTGGAACAGAATTTTTCACATGATCCACAAGGTAACAAGCTGCCAAATCCCCAAAGACCCCTCGGTAGCATTGCTCAATGCTCACGTACCCGACACCAATAGAGCTACCCGGGATTTAATGTTTTTCATATTCTCGGGCGCAAAATTATCCATAGCAAGAGCATGGAAACAACTGGCTCTTCTGACTACTTTCTTCTTTTCCTTCTTCTTTCTGTCCTTCCTTTACCTATAATATTTTCTGGTGCACTCACTCTAGTAGTGCATTTTAGTCTCCACTTTAGACCATAAGAGCATGGACCAATTTTACAGAGGTCTCTCTTATATGGCACTTATTATACACAAGTAAGGCTCAATGACGCTATAATCTCGAACCGGTTGACCAAGTTTACTGTTTTATTTACTCTATATAAGAATTCTCACTTTTTTACATGCGACTGAGAGTTGAAGTTGCAATAGTGCCTTAAAACCTATCTTTGCTTGATGGCCTCAAGGCATTTCAAGAGGTCTCTATGATTATCCTTCTATATATATCATCTTTGATATGTACTGCCATTCTAGTCTCCAATCAGCTCTATGATCAGCTGCAGGAACCACTGGCTGCATTTCCGGGTTCCCTGGTGGGACAGGAGTGCCAGAGAAAACCATGGAAGATGGTGGGAGGGGGGAGAACGTTTCCTCCCACTGCTTGTAAAAGCAGTCTACTGGCCAAATAGACACTAGAATTGCTTTTACATGAAAGCCAACCGCCAGCTGAAAAAAACGATACCAAGATGATACCTAAACCTGCTGGCATCATTCTGGTATAACCACTTAAGGTCCAGCAACATACCAGTACGTCGCTGGTCCTTGTTGGGCATATATTGTAATGTTCTTTTTTTTCATACAGCCTGTGTGTTAAATGAAAAAAGAGAACCTAACAAATTCCTCCATTCACATTGATCAATCGGTAGTATGCCCACCATTAGAATACCGCCCTGCATCCACCCATTTCTAATGATGGGCATACATGCACCATTCTTTTTTTTATTCAGGCCATGGGCTGAGTGAAAAAAAGAACCTAACAGAGTCCTCCATTCACATCAATCGATGTAGATGAAAAACTCTCTGCCAAGAAAGTTAAATAAAAATATATGCCGAAGCATAGGGGCAATCCGCCCCTAATGTCCACCCCTGCCCCTATGCTTCGGTATATATGCTCTTTTTTTAACTGTGGTGGTGAAATCACCTCCTACAGCGCTGGAGTTGTTGACTTACGTATCGTGAGAGCAAACCCTGCTGCTGTCAAAATAAATAAACCCGTGCTGCAGCTGAATGGCGTACCTGCAAAGCAAATAATGTTTAACAACAAAACACAGTAACAGTACAGTATAACAGTAGAATGACATAAAGCAAACACAATAAAACACAGTAACAATAAACCATTACAGTTAAGCATAAAATACAGTAAAACAGAGCAGAACAATAGAGAGAGAACATTAGAGAAAGAACAATAAAACGACAACCATTTTTGGCTTATTTATTTATTTATTTATTTATTTTATTTTATGTTGTTTTTTTTTTTTGCGTTTTTCTTTTTTACACTTTTATTGTAACTATAAACATTCCAGCTTAGGGTCTCTCAAAATGCAATGGCTATCTAACATCTTTAGAGACCCTGTGTGAAAGTGTGCCCTAGGACTGTGCCGTGCTGTACTCTATTCTAATACTCAACTAGTGTATGGTAGCAACGGAAACAGTCACCGATGCAGAGACCAGGTTGGTCAGGACAGGAGGGAAAATAAAAGCGGTGTCATGCCAATATATCTGCGTTTTCTACAGACAGATCTTTGGGAAGGGGTACCACGGAGGACATCCGGAAAATGCCTCTCATGCCGCTGGCTCACTGCATTTGGATTGGGAAGTTGGGCCACAGCACCGTTTGGAAACAGATAGGCTGTGATGATCTCTTTTTGGAATTTTAGGAAGGATCCAGTTCTTCCTGACGCTTTGTATAGCACATAAGCGTTCAGTAGAGCCAATTGGAATATGTATACAGACACTTTTTTTATACCAGCATCTGGCCTTACTGGCAATTAAGTACGATGCCTCCCATGTTAAGGTTGTATTCGTGGACGCATAAGGGCTTCTCAACAACACCAGTCGCTGTTGTAATTTGGACTGTCCTTTCTGCGTGAATTGAGGACAGAACGAAAACATTCCATGTGTCCCTCCACTTGACTGCAAGCAATTTATTACACCTCAAACAGGCTCTCTCCCCCCATCTAAGTCAGGAATCTACAAGCCGTTGGGGGAAGCCCCGGCGATTAGATCACACGGTGCCACATGCGCTAATTCCAGAATCAAAAGGGTGACTAAGAAGTGGCATGCTTGTGTAATAATTGTCCACGTACTAATGGTACCCTTTTCCAAATAAGGGTAACACCAAGTCCCAAACAACCTTACAGCTGCTCCCTATATAGTCTGGGCAGTTGGGGGGCTCCATGCTGCTATCTTTTCCCTTGTAAACCAGAAAAATATATGTATAGCCTGTAGCCCTGTCATACATCTTGACCCCATCTGTTATGCTTGCTGGGGAGAAACTGTTTGAAAGCAAGGCAGCCAGAAAACTTAATCAGGAACTCATCAACGCAGACAACTTGATCGGGAATAAACAAGGCTGCAAATTGTTGGTTAAAGTGGTTTACGAGGGGCCGAATTTTGTGGAGCCGATCATATTCAGGGTCACCCGAATTCATTGTCGTTGAAGTGCATAAATCGCTAGGGACACTTTTTGGTTGCTATGGACAATCTTTAACCCCCCTGACGGTATTCCCGAGTCTGGCTCGGGGTGGATTTTCAGTACCAAAAACAGAGCTCCGTTCCCTGCGAGCGTTGCGATGCACGGGGACGGAGATCGGCGCCAAATTCAAAAAGTAAAGAACACAATACATATACAGTACACTGTAATCTTACAGAATACATTATTGTATGAAATTATTTCACCTCCCTTTTGTCCCTAGTGATTTCTCCAGTGCCCTGCATGCAGTTTTATATTATAAAAACTGTTCTTTCTGCCTGGAAACTGGTGATTGTCCATAGCAACCAAAACCGTCCCTTTACATCAAAAGCAGTTTTAGACCAGCCAGAAAATAGTGATAATAAATTAGAATCACTCACAGAATTGAGCAATAGTGATTTGTGGGGAGATCCGTCATCAAACACTGAAAAGTAATGACAGCGACAATTCTGCAACTGAGCAAATTTCAGTGTTTTTGATCTGATTACATTATTGAATAATTTCTATTATTATTAAATTATTATTTGGTATAATTATTTATAGTTATTTATTATATTATAATTTATGATTTTGTGTTTCAAACTTTATCATACCCGAGATGTATACTAGACTCTAGTTCGGACAGATTTAAGTGAGTTATTCCTAAGAATTACAGACCTAGAATATAAAATGCCAAATTTCCATGCAAAATAATGGTACCGCTTTCAGCATCAAAAATATGAAATAATCATACCAGGGAGGTTAATGAATAATAGTCCTGATATGATAATGACTCAATCCAACTGTTTCAATGTCCATTTAAGCTTCAGCCTAGAGGGTAGAGACTCCCATGTAGTATTTTTGTATAGGCTACAAAACTCAGTGGCAATGTGTTTTGTTTCTCTTGAATGTGGCATATTCCTCTCACATGCCATACCAGAATCGACCATGTGGGTGAAAGCGTGCTGCATAAACTTTCAACTGCTCACTGTGTACAACATAGATAAAATATTTTGCGCGCACACTCACAAGCTTGTTTCAATGTGAAAGACTCTTTATTCTTGTACAATCACATAAAAAAGCTGGTTTTCTATGTGATCATACAAGAATAAAGAGCTTTGCACTTTGAAACAAGCTTGTTGGTGTGTTGGTGATATATTTTATTCTTATTTTTCTTAAAGGTACACTGTAAGCAAAACTATAATTAATGTTCAACTTTAGGAACAGGCTTGCTACACCTGTACTTACACCTGTAACATATTCCTAATCACCTGCTTCCCATCCCCGGAACCTCCCCATGACAGCGTGCGGGGTCCCTCTCCCACGCAGCCATTGTTACATTTTAAATCTGAGCAGTTATGTGTGAATGAATGAACTACAAGTCCTGTTCGCCACTGCAGCAGATGGACTTTTAGTACTCAATGAACTACAAGTGTGGAAATCAATGTATTCTTAGTCCATTGATACTTTTCCCAGCTTTAAAATTAAAAGCCCATACAGGGGTATGGGCAGATAGCTGGAGGATGTGCTTGCAGGAGCCTGACATTGCATCAGCGATCCACTGATAATGGTTGTAATCAGGGCTTTTTTTCAGGGGAAACTTGGTGGAACTCAGTTCCACCACCTCTGGCTCAGACCCTTTGGTGCCTGCTCACCACAATCACTTGTAAACACAGAAGTCCGGTTTCTGTGTTTACAAGTGACAGCTCTGCACTCTGTGTGTAACCCCCATGAACTCTGCACTCTGTATTTAATGCAATCCTGATATTTAATGCCCATTTAAGACCCTTCTACTGTTTGTGAAATATGACCACACCCACTATTTTACGTGATTTGGAGGGTGTGTGTGGGGGGAGGGGTCGTGGCTGAGTTTCAGCACCTATTGTTTGAGAAAAAAAGCCCTGGTTGTAATTAGGACTGCACTGATTCCGGCACTAGTGCCAGTATAGGTGCCGATACTAAGCCTTTGCACAAGTATGGGTACTTGTGCAAATGCTTCAATACCTGAAACCAATACTTTCAGGCTTGGTTCTTTCATCTGTCAGTGGGATACCCTCACTGAAAGCTGAAATGTAAAAGAAAAAAGCCCGGCAAATATCGTTTTTTAAAGGAGCGGGGCCGCCGCATCCTTAAAAAAATGATGACTTATTCAGCTTTCAGTGGGTTTCCCTTGTTGACAGCTGAAGTGTAAGACCCCTTTCACACTGAGGCATTTTAAATGCACTTTTTATTCTAAAAATAGCGCCCGTAAAGTGCCTGAAAAATTGCTCCCCTGCAGTCTCAGTGTGAAAGCCGCATCTTTGGAGGGATGTACACACCACTCCTCCACCGCTCCTGCCCATTGAAATGAATGGGCAGTGCCGGCAAAGCACCGCTACAGGAGCGCTTTGAGGGTCGTCTTAACCCTTTTTCGGCCGCTAGCAGCCAAAAACCTCTGCAAAGCCGACGGCGCTGACGTCCCAGTGTGAAAGGGGCCTTAGCAAAGTCTGGCAATTGGAGCTGTCATAAAAAAAAAGCAGCCGGGCAATGTTTATCAACAACTTTCAGTGGCTGAGCAAAGTTGTTGATAAACATTGCCCGGGCTGTATTTTTTTTGTTTCTGTTTCTTTTTGTTTATACATCTACAGATCAAAGGGATGAACTTTGGTCTGCAGATGATGAAGTCAGTTTAAAGAAACCTGTCAATAGGGATTGGCCGAATGGCCCCATGGTCAGTTCGCACCATAACTTTCGAACATTTGGAACCGAATAACGAACCCCATTGAAGTCTATGGGACCCAAACGTGAAAAATCAAAAGTGCCCATTTTGAAAGCTTTTATGCAAGTAATCGGGCATATAATGGTTATGGGGGTCCGGGTACTGCCCTGGGGGACATGTATCAATGAAAAAAAAGTTTGTAAAAAACTCATTTTTAAATGAGCAGTGATTTATTGATGCTTAAAGTGAAAGCATAAAAATGAAAAATTCCTTTCAATGTAGTGCCTATGGGGTCCCCTTTGTCCATCTGTAAAGTGGCACATCTGTACTGTGTATAGAAGCTGCTGCAGCAATAATTGCATTTATTTAAGCCCAAAAAATGAAATTTTCCCTGCAAGCTTTCTTTATTTTCTAAGCAACGGCTTGGGGAGCCAGTTTTTGGGGTCGGGAAAAGCATTTGATAAACTCCTCTTTAAGATTTCATCTTCTGCACTCTCTGGGGAGGGGATGACTTCTTTGACTTTGCCTTTATAACGGTGGTTAAGGAGGGTTGCCAACCAACAGTGATCCTTTTCCTTTACGCCACGTATTCTTGAGTCCTTTTGCAGGCTTTGAAACATGCACCGCAAATCTGCAGAGGCATGAAAAGCAGACTCCTCGGGGTCACTGAGGATTACAGTATATGGAACTGCCTCCTCCCAGCCATGTACTACTCCCAAGGGTTCTGGGGATGGAAAACCATCTCTTACTGTTTGACGTAAGTCTGCCTCTGCTTCAATGCCTCAGAAACTGCCAGAATCCTCCTCCTCCTCCTCCTCTTGCCCCTTTTCTTTGTGCTGTGGCATGGGAACAATGGTGTCTGCATAAAGTGGGCCTTGAGAGTAAAGGAAGTCCTTCGTCCCACTGCTCTGCCTCGAGTGCCCTGTCCATAATGCCACGCAGAGTCTGCTCCAGCAGGAACACAACAGGGATTGTGTCACTGATGCATGCATTGTCACGGCTCACCATCCTTGTGGCCTCCTCAAATGGTGACAGTACAGTGCATGCATCCTTTATGAGCAGCCATTGGCATGGGGAAAAAAAAACAGAGCCGGCCTAAGCCTGTCTTTGTGCATACTTACACAGGTACTCGTTGGCTACAGACTCTTCTGGCCTGCTTTAGTAGATCTTGCAACCCTGGGTACCTATTTAGGAAATGCTGCACCACCAAATTGAGGAAATGTGCCAGGCATGTGTAAACTTTCCCTGTCTAAGGGCAGACAGGAGGTTTGTGCCATTATCGCACACCACCATTCCAGACTCCAGCTGGTGTGGTGTGAACCACGTCTGGGCTTGTCCCTGCAGAGCTGCAAAAATCTCTGCTCCGGTGTGGTTCCTGTCCCGTAGACACACCAGCTGAAGCACTGCATGGCACCTTTTAGCCTGGCTCATTGAATAGCCCTTTGAATGCTTAGGGGGTACTTGAGGTTCATTCAGCAGGGTGGGGCATGGAGGAGGAGGAGGGGGTAGAGCTGTCAAATCTTGCATCATCACCAGCTGTATGGAGACGTGGGGGCACAACAAGCTGAAGCACTGAGCCCTGTCCTGCATCCTTCTGAGTTGCAAGCAGAGTTACCCATTGTGCTGTGAACTAAATATATTGTCCCTACTCATGCTTGCTGGACCACGTGTCAGCAGAAATGTGGACTTTGCGGCTGACTGCCTTGCCCAATGATGCCACAACTTTGCCTTCCACGTGATGCTAGAGAGCTTGAATGACCTTACGTGAAAAGAAATTGCGTCTGGGAATCTGCCATTATGGTACAACACATTCTGCAAATTCATAGAAGGGGCAGCATCCACCAGGCTGAAAGACAGAAGTTGTAGAGCCAGCAGTTTTGACAAGCTTGCATTTAAATGCTGGGCATGTGGGTGGCAGGGACTGTATTTTTATTTTTCCGCTGCAGCAGATGTGGCAGAGAAATTTGCTGGCTATAGTCTACAGCTGGTGGTGTGCTGCTGGCAGATGTGCTGCGAGGACCTGGGACACCCTGCGCTATACCATCATCCCTGTCAGTGGAGGCTGCTGAGAGGTCATGAGGTATAGCAGGGACAGAGTGAGGTGAGTGAGGAGGGACAAATTTGTGCCCCTTTTGTGTGGCTTTTAGGTGCTCTTGCCAATGGGCTGAGTGATGGGAGGTTAAATGCCTTTTCAAGCATGTGGTACCCAAATGGTTGGTGTTTTTTCCACGCTTGATGTGCTTGAGACAAAGTTTGCAAATAAAAGAAAAAACTGCGCTAGGACAAATTCAATAAAATAAAGCAGCAGCTTATTGTGGGATAACACAAAACAAAATAAGAAACAGAAAAGCTGCGCTAATACATTATACCTAAAAGGATGAGTATTCAATAAAATTAGGTGAAATTTAAAAAATAAAAATAAGAAGGTGATTAGAACACCCCAAAGAACAAAATTGGGTGCTGTGCTAATAAAAGTCCAAAAAAATATAATAATTCAAATAGTTCAGAAATTTGCACTCAGTAACTTGACATACGGAATATATCCCCAACTGATGAATGGCATGCTTACCAGAACGTAAGCCAAATAAACAGGTGGCTTTAACCCTGACAAGGTCTTGACACGAACCAGTCCCAGCAGGATAGATCGATATACGACTTAATCACAGGTTGGCGTTGATAGCATCCCAGAAAAAAATATATAACATAGTGTAATACTGACACACAAGAAATGGTGCATTTAAATTAGAGTGACACTCACATTTTAAAACAAAAAAAGGGTGCATAAAGACCAGTGAAGAATAATCCAGTTACCAACACCGCACATAGAGCCTCCTTACCAGATGGCAGATTATAAGTGCAAAAATTCCCAACGGATGTAAAGAACATCAACCGGTGAAAATACGGATATAGTGCACCAACGCCACACAGAGGGTCTCCTTACCAAACTGCAAAATCAAAAGGCAGATATCCTAACGAACAGATCAAACGCCAGCTGGATGTGTTGGGGCTATTGGATGGATGGATATAACCCGCAGTTTTGAACCGGAGGTTCCATAACTCCCATGGTATAGATGAAACCAGTCCCAAAAATATAATAGAAAATCCCAATAGCGTGATAACGTTTAAAATGTTTAATGGTATAAAGAGAAACACTTACAGACAAACGATCATTGTATGCTAAAAACGAAGCCGGCCATGGGTTCCCCATTGAAAACGTCATTCTATGACGAAAGGCGTCTAGGAGGTACGTGCTGACGTCACCACGTCACCCCACTGAGGAGGACGGGAGAATTTTATGTTGCCGGCCGGCTTAGTTTTTAGCATACAATGATCGTTTGTCTGTAAGTGTTACTCTTTATACCATTAAACATTTTAAACGTTATCACGCTATTGGGATTTTCTATTATATTTTTGGGACTGGTTTCATCTATACTATGGGAGTTATGGAACCTCCGATTCAAAGCTGCGGGTTATATCCATCCATCCAATAGCCCCAACACATCCAGCTGGCGTTTGATCTGTTCGTTAGGATATTTGCCTTTTGATTTTGCAGTTTGGTAAGGAGGCCCTCTGTGTGGCGTTGGTGCACTATATCCGTATTTTCACTGGTTGATGTTCTTTACATCCGTTGGGAATTTTTGCACTTATAATCTGCCATATGGTAAGGAGGCTCTATGTGCGGTGTTGGTAACTGGATTTTTCTTCACTGGTCTTTATGCACCCTTTTTTGTTTTAAAATGTGAGTGTCACTCTATTTTATATGCACCATTTCTTGTGTATCAGTATTACGCTATGTTATATATTTTTTTCTGGGATGCTATCAATGCCAACCTGTGATTAAGTCGTATATCGATCTATCCTGCTGGGACTGGTTCATGTCAAGACCTTGGCAGTGTTAAAGCCACCTGTTTATTTGGCTTACGTTCTGGTAAGCATGCCATTCATCAGTTGGGGATATATTCCGTATGTCAAGTCACTGAATGTTAATTTCTGAACTATTTGAATTATTATATTTTTTTGGACTTTTATTAGCACAGCACCCAATTTTGTTTTTTGGGGTGTTCTAATCACCTTCTTATTTTTATTTTTTAAATTTCACATAATTTTATTGAATACTCACCCTTTTAGGTATAATGTATTAGCGCAGCTTTTCTGTTTCTTATAAAGTTTGCAAATAGCAACAGTGCAATCGGCTGCACATGTACTAAAAAAGGCCCAGACAGCTAAGCTGTGGGAAGTGGGCTGAGAGATAACAGCTCAACAATGTGAAGAAATAGGGTGGCTGCTGTGTACTCTTACAAAATTGCTGCCTTGTTGGGGTTGTGCCTCACCCTCACTTTCCTCCTCTGCTCCATCTGGCACCCAGGTCGAGTCAGTGACCTCATCAACATCATCTCCTCCATCCTCATTACCACTGGAGACAACTTGACAATATGCTGTGGCTGGGGAACATGAGTGCCAATTTGTGTACCAGTGTTCTCCCCTCTCTGTAGGCTCATGTTCCTGCCATGGGCGTCCGCAGAACTTTTTTTGGGGGGGGGGCTTCGGCAGCGGCGATACACAGTCGCATTTAACCCTTTCTTCAACCGCTAGCGGGGGTTAAAAGCATCCCGCTAGCGGCTGAATAGCGCCGCTAAAACAATGGTAAAGGCCGCTAAAACTAGCAGCGCTTTACCGATAACGCGGCCAGATGGCAGTGTGAAACAGCTCTTGAGATAATTCAGCTTCACTCCATGCCCATATAAATATAGCCTAGAGAATGTACATCTTTCTATTTGCAATGTATTGCAATACATCTGTTGTGGCCATATTTTGATCTTTATGAAAACAGCCTATACTGTATAGGTTGTTTTCATCAAGATCAAAATATGGCCACAACAGATGTATTGCAATACATTGCAATATAGAAAGATGTACATTCTCTAGGCTATATTTATATGGGCATCATGGACTGGTATGCCTGAGAGACTGAGTAACTTCCATACAAAGTGAAGAACATATTATAACACACAACACAAATATATTTTTCCAGCAATAGCTCCGCTGACCCTGACATCCAACCTCAATTTTGACAGCTCCTCTTTCTCTCCATACAGTTTCACACACTGCGGCGCTGCTGTGCCAACAGCGTGTGGAGAAGGGAGGAGGAACCCCACATTCCTCCTCCCTTCTCCGATATATAGGTCGACCTCTATCTTCTTACGATTCCGGGGGGGGAATTGCCCCCCCTTGCCCTATGCTGTGGACGCCCATGGTTCCTGCCCTCCTCAACCTCAGAACCAACATCTGAATTGAGTAATGGCTGTGCATCATCAAGGAGCAAGTGGCTGACGCTGTGTTCAAATAACTCCACTGACTCCTTCATGCCTGATGCTGGAGCTATGGCAGGAATAGCTGTGGACAAGGAGGCAGGTTTAGCCACCTTAGCAGCTGCAGGGGACTGTGCATTAGTCTCTACTTGGGTGACAGAGGATGAGGACAGTTTAGTAAGCCAGTCCACCACCTCCTCTGCATGCTGTGGCTGGATAGCACAGGCAACATCACTAAACAGGAAATGATGCCCTGCCTGAGGACTGACTATGTCCACCTTTGCCTGTTGGCACATACGCTGCTGGCCCCCCTTACAGTGCCATGGGAACATCTGCCTCTCCTTGCTGTCCTCCCAGACATGATTGGGGAGCTGCTTATTAACAAAACGTAATAAAGATGTGTAAATGTGTATGTGGATGCACTTTAATCAATGGAAAGTGGTATTTGGTGCACTTTAATTTGAGTATTCACTACACAGACACACTCCACGTATACACTATAATATACTGCAATATACTGCATCAAAGGTGCAGTAATGTACAGAACTATATGGCGTTAAACTTGCAGTAATGCAATGAAATATATGGCATTAAACTTGCAGTAACGCAATGAAATTTACAGTGTAAAACTTGCAATAACGCAATGAAATATATATGACGTTAAACTTACAGTAACGCAAGGAAATATAGGGCTTTAAAAAAGCAGTAATGCACAGAACTATTTGGCGTTAAACTAGCAGTAACGCAATGAAATATATGGCATTAAAATTGCAGTAATGCAATTAAATATATGGCATTAAACTTGCAGTAACGCAATGAAATTTACAGTGTAAAACGTGCAGTAACGCAATGAGATATTTGGTGTTAAACTTGTAGTAACGCACAGAACTATATGGCTTTAAACTTGCAGTAACGCAATGAAATATACAGCATTAAACTTGCAGTAACTCACAGAACTATATGGCGTTAAACTTGCAGTAACGCAATTAAATATATGGCGTTAAACTTGCAGTAACGCACAGAACTATATGACGTTAAACTTGCAGTAACGCACATGACTATATAGTATTGAACTTGCAGTAAGGCAATGAAATATATGGCGTTAAACTTGCAGTAACGCACAGAACTATATGGGGTTAAACTTTCAGTAACGCAATGAAATATACGGCGTTAAACTTGCAGTAATGCACAGAACTATACGACGTTAAATTTGCAGTAATACACAGAACTATATGGTGTTATACTTTCAGTAACACAATGAATTATATAGCGTTAAACTTGCAGTAACGCACAAAACTATATGGGGTTAAACTTGCAGTAACGCACAAAACTATATGGCGTTAAACTTGCAGTAACGCAATGAAATATACGCGTTAAACTTGCAATAATGCACAGAACTATACAGCGCTAAACTTGCAGTAACACAATGAAATATATGGCTTTAAACTTGCAGTAACTCACAGAACTATATGGCATTAAACTTGCAGTAATGCAATGAAATATATGGAGTTAAACTTGCAGTAACGCACAGAACTTTACGGCGTTAAACTTGCAGTAACGCACAGAACTATATGGCCTTAAACTTGCAGTAACGCAATGGAATATACGGCGTTAAACTTGCAGTAATGCACAGAACTATACGACGTTAAATTTGCAGTAATGCACAGAACTATATGGTGTTAAACTTTCAGTAACGCAATGAATTATATAGCGTTAAACTTGCAGTAACGCACAAAACTATATGGGGTTAAACTTGCAGTAACGCACAAAACTATATGGCGTTAAACTCGCAGTAACGCAATGAAATATACGCTTTAAACTTGCAGTAATGCACAGAACTATACGGCGCTAAACTTGCAGTAACACAATGAAATATATGGCTTTAAACTTGCAGTAACTCACAGAACTATATGGCGTTAAACTTGCAGTAATGCAATGAAATATATGGAGTTAAACTTGCAGTGACGCACAGAACTTTACGGCGTTAAACTTGCAGTAACGCACAGAACTATATGGCCTTAAACTTGCAGTAACGCAATGGAATATACAGCGTTAAACTTGCAGTAATACACAGAACTATATGGCGTTTAACTTGCAGTAACGAACTGAACTGTACAGCGTTAAACTTGCAGTAATGCAACTGAAATATACTGCGTTAAGCGTGCACTAATGCACAGAAATGTACTGCGTTAAATGGTACATAACGCAATAAAATATACTGTGTTAAATGGTCACTACACTCACACTGACTGAACTATCTCTACATTCACACTAATATAAAGATGAATGGTCGCACTACACTCACACTAAACTGATATTCTACACTGACAATAGAATCAGAATAGTACACTATAGCACACTAACTGTCTAATAGCACTGAACAGAGCCCTGTTCTATCTCTCTCCATGCCGCTATCACACTACAAACGACCGCTATGGAAAGAATACTTTTATAGTGTGGGGCGTGATTAAGTGCAATGAGCCACAATTGGATTCAGTCATCATGACAGCCTCCAATCATTGCTCTGACAGTGCTATGTGCCTTGATTGGCTGAAGCTTTCATTGCTTCATCCAATCAGGGCGTTCATTGCACTGTGCGGCGGCATCGAACAACCCGATAATTCGGAGAACGGCCGAACTCATGCTCAAGCCGAACCTTTCACCCATCCCTGCCTGTCAAGTAAAAAAAAATTTTTTTTAATTAAATTGTTCCTCTGTTTAACCCCATATTAACCCTTAATTTACTCTAATCAGTCTTATTAACACCTTATTCTCCTTCTCCGTTTAATTATTATTTTCCTGCAGATTTGTTTTTTATTAACCTCTGTTATATGAACTATTAATGATTAAAACTTTTTTTTGTTTGCTTTGTTCATTTTTCATTAATATTTTTACACCTTTAACATATTGAAAAAAAGCGCAAAATTAAAAAGAAAAAAAAAATGTATTTCATTTTTAGAATACTTTTCAATGCTTTGTACAATTGCTGACAGCAAAAATGTAAGCAAAAAAGTTGCGGTAGGTATCAGTAATTGGTATCGATGAGTACTAAAAAAAAGTAAAAAGTACTCGTAAAAAAAATGATATCAGTGCATCCCTAGTTGCAATGCTTTACAGGCTCCTATAGAAATAAATCATAAATGCACTTTTTTCTGCAAAAATATGTGCATATATTATTTTTTCCTTAAAAGTGAACTTGGCCTTTAAATCTTGAAATGTATCCAGAGAGCACAGCCTGCCTTTATCAAAACACTGAGATACTACACCAGTCTACTCCACTTCCTTTTGGCTGAGGTCCCAAAATGTCCCTGTACCCACCTAGCTGCACCTCACGTGCATTAAGCCTGATGTAAAGTATTACCAGAAGTTTCACAAATCCACCAATGATATCCAAACCTGTGCAGGACTCATAATGCAGGAAGACAAGAGAAATTACACTGCAAAGGCTTCAAGAAAATCACTTCTATTGTCCTCCTATTGATCTTATATAGAGGTGTGTGTGTGTTTATTCTGCCAAGGATTGAATTGAGCACAGATTAACCACTTAAGCTCCAGATGTTTTTACCCCCTTCATGACCAGGCGATTTTTTGCTAGTTGGCACTGCACTACTTTAACTGACAATTGAGCAGTCATGCAAGGCTGCACCCAAATTAAATTTATATAATTTTTTTTCACACAAATAGTGCTTTCTTTTGGTGATATTTGATTACCACTGGGTTTTTTATTTTCTCAAAAATAGACTGAAAAATTATGAAAAAAAACATTTTTATTTTACTTTCTGCTATAAAATATATCCAATAAAAAAATGTAAAAAATTAAATTTGTCAACAATTCGGGCCAAAATGTATCCTGCTACATGTCTTTTCTAAAAAAAATCCTGATAAGTATATATTAATTGGTTTGTGTGAAAGTTATAGTTATAGTGTCTAGAAACAATTGTATATACAGCATACTGAAATTTTTGTTATGCTACTAATGGTGGCGATCAGCAACTTATAGGGGAACTGTGATAGTGTGGTGGACAATCTGACATGAACTGGCACTGGGGGACTGACTGACTGCCACTGACATCACCAGTGACATTAATACAATGATCAATGCTAATAATATACACTGTCACTGTAATAATGGCACTGGGTGGGAAGAGGTAAACATTCAGGGGCAATCAAAGGGCTAACTGTGTACCTAATAATGTTTACTGTGTGTGCTGTGTACTGTTTTTACTAAGCGATGTGCCAGTTTTTACTCCCTCCTTTGCAGGGAGAGAAAATCCAGCACATCGCCCCTGACAGAAGAGAGCTCTGTGTGTACCAACACAGGACTCTCCTCTGTCATGTGCTCCGCTGATCAGCGGGTGCTGTCCATAAAACATTGGATGGGACCTGATGATCGGCTTGTGCTGCAGCGAACATGTGTGCCCCCTACCCGGAAGAAGCGGATCATGTATATTTAAAGCAAGGGAAAAAAGTATTTGACCCCTGCTGATTTTGTACGTTTGCCCACTGACAAAGAAATGATCAGTCTATAATTTTAATGGTAGGTTATTTTAACAGTGAGAGACAGAACAACAAAAAAATCCAGAAAAACGCATTTCAAAAAAGTTATAAATTGATTTGCATTTTAACCACTTCAGCTCCGCAAGGTTTTACCCCCTTCCTGACCAGGCCACTATTTGCGATACACAATTGCGCGGTCGTGCAACGCTGTACCCAAATAAAATTGATGCCTTTTTTCCCCCATAAATAGAGCTTTCTTTTGGTGGTATTTGATCACCTCAGTGGTTTTTATTTTTTGCGCTATAAACATTAAAAGACCAACAATTTAAAAAAAACAACAACTTTCCTGACAGACTCCATGGCAGCCTACGTGTGGGTTAACCCCGCCTCCTCTCCAATGCTATAGGACCCCATACCCTATAAGATTGAGCTCACCTGAATAGACTGTGTTCCTTTTTTGTCCTCCTCCAATGGACCTACACACACGATTGTTCCTGTTCACGTCCGGTTGGATATTTCCGGGATTTGGCATACCACTTTGCGGTGCAGCTCAGGACCCAGCCACGGGCGGGTGAGAAGCTTTTAAGGCACTAGATACCCCAATGGTGGAGGGGAGGTTGCCTCTGTATGCCTGAACATGGACGCATCAACGGCTGGCAAGGTCTGCGACTCTATTTTTCTTCCTATATTCATGGCAGTCGTTTCTATGTGTTTTTTGTTTGTAGCCCCTGTTTTCACTTTTACCAGTGCCTTTCCGTATCCCCAGCTACCCCTCATGGCGATTGGAACGCTTCTGCGTTCCAGCTCTCCGCAGCGCTTCCGAGTCATGGCCGCCACCGTCATTGCGCAGGCGCCGGAGCCTCAGCGCGAGGCTTGGCTCGCGCATGCGCAGATTGATGGGCACCCCGGCGGCCGTGCGGGTGCCGCTCGGCTACCTCCCCACAGCGCAGGCGCGTGGTGGGGGGGCGGTGATGTCACAGGCGGGGGATTCGAAAACGGCTGCTAGCTCCTGTCAAAATGGGATCTTCCCAGGCAGTGAGCAGTAGCAGCTCCAGCCCCTCCAGCCTTGGTCTGCCCTGATGAATGCCTCAGAGTGCCTAGTCCTTCTCCCTCAAAGGGAAACTTTTTTCTTAAAAAAAAAAAAAAAATAATAATAATAGATAAAAATAAGTGTATTTAAAAAAAAAAAAAAAAAAAAAGAGATGGAAGTAATGTATAAGTATATTTCTTTACTTTAAAAAAAAAAAAAAAAAAAAAAAGGGGGTAAGCAAGATTATATAATCTTTTGGCTGGCTCTGGTACATTTTGGCATTTTCAGGTCTTTTGCAGACCGTCCGTCTCTTGACGTTTTGTCCAAAGGTTATGGACAAGTCTCCGCCTTCGTGTGGCCAGCCCTCACGCACATGGTACGTGCAGGTGAGGGGAGGGGTTGAGCTTACGGTTGCAAAGTATTGGCGTCTCGCCTTCCCCCTCCCCACATTTTGTTTTTTCAGCCCAGGTCGTGATCCAGAACGACAGAGACCTTGCCAGGCCACAACATTATAACAGCAGGGGAGATGTTCCACATTCCTCTTCCAACTAGAGGAGATGTTACCATTCCTCCTCCAACTAACTAGAGGAGATGTTACCATTCCTCCTCCATCTTGAGGAGATGTTCCCATCCCTCCTCCAACTAGAGGAGATGTTCCCATCCCTCCTGCAACTAGAGGAGATGTTCCCATCCCTCCTGCAACTAGAGGAGATGTTCCCATCCCTCCTGCAACTAGAGGAGATGTTCCCATCCCTCCTGCAACTAGAGGAGATGTTCCCATCCCTCCTGCAACTAGAGGAGATGTTCCCATCCCTCCTGCAACTAGAGGAGATGTTCCCATCCCTCCTGCAACTAGAGGAGATGTTCCCATCCCTCCTGCAACTAGAGGAGATGTTCCCATCCCTCCTGCAACTAGAGGAGATGTTCCCATCCCTCCTGCAACTAGAGGAGATGTTCCCATCCCTCCTGCAACTAGAGGAGATGTTCCCATCCCTCCTGCAACTAGAGGAGATGTTCCCATCCCTCCTGCAACTAGAGGAGATGTTCCCATCCCTCCTCCAACTAGAGGAGATGTTCCCATTCCTCCTCCAACTAGAGGAGATGTTACCATTCCTCCTGCAACTAGAGGAGATGTTACCATTCCTCCTCCATCTAGAGGAGACGTTCCCGTTCCTCCTCCAGTCACCGCACTCACCGCCATGACAGCTGCTCGGATAACAGAGTCTGCTGGACATTTGGGACAGGAGTTCCTGAGGGTAAGTCTTTATGTGACCGGTGTTATGCCTGGGCAGTTTTGGGAATAAGAGACAGATAACATTGATGTGAAGTCTCTTGTGAAATGTGTGATGCAGCAGTCCCTAAAGAAATGGGATACATCTCACACATTGAGCCAGTTGTATATTCTACCTGGCTCCTTGGCTGACGTGGCCCAAAGGATCTGGGTCCTTCCCAGCCTTACGCTGCTTCTCCGGATTCCTCGGTTGGCGATTTAGGGGGGGACGAATATGTCGGAAGCCTTGACGTCTCTCGGGTTCCTCCACGAGTCAAAGCGATTATGGAAGCCCTTAAGTAGGTAGATCCTTCCACCCCCAGCTAAGCAAACCAATTCTTTAAGCGCCTGAAGAAAGAACACTCTCTCTCTCTCTGTTTTCTTTACGGAGTTAAAGAATGGGTAGTGGGGCAAGATGGACAAGAGAACTTCTATGTCATTCAGAACCTCCAGATTGCATCCCTTCAAGGTAAAAGAGCGAAGTATCTGGAAAACACTCCCCTCATTGATGCAGCATTGTTGCGTCTGGAAAAACAGGTTACTCTACCTTAAAAGATGCTGTGTCCTTTTGGACAGGCTTGAGAGAAATGTATCAAGACCTCAAGAAGGACGTATGAGTATGCCAACATGACTTGTAAACCTGCCCTGGCTCTAGCAGCTATGTCTAGGGCTACGGAAACCAGGACAGAGAACGTGGTTTTGTTCTCAAATGGAGTTTCAGAACACTTAAGTGCAGCGGTTAGGGAGCTGGAGCTGGCGTCAATCCGATCCCCCTGTTGGCTTGGACTAAAGGGTCCTCAGTCGCGGTTCAACGGGCCTTATGGTTACGGCTTTCCCACGAGAGGCACCGGCTCGGTCTGAAGAGTCCCCAGTACAGAAGGTGCCGAACGCTTGAGAGAAGCTTGCTGTAAAGGCCTGCCGGGGCTTCTGTAAGAATTGGGGCAGAGGGCAAGTGCCCTTCCGAAAAACCCGCTAACAACCAGGCGTCCGGTAGTGGTGAACCGGCTAATTCTTTTAGGTTACGCCCGCCCAGACAGTTCGGGCAGGGGGGGGCTTGTCTGCTCCTCTTCCTGGGTGGCCTGGGTGGCCTCAATCCCGACTGGGTCGTCAAAACGGTTGTTCAAGCAACGCATGGTCCTTCACTGTTACTCCTCCACCCAGATTTATTCCACTCTGCTAAGCTCGGTCGGAAGAGAAGAAGCAGACGTTACTGTCCTACATGGACTCACTATGGTCTCAGGGAGCAGTGGTACACGTCCCAAGGGACAAAAAACTCCAGGGGGTATACCTTCCCCTCTTCGTTATACAGTGCTAAACGATTTATGGCATCTAGTGCTAGATCTAAGTAACATCTAAGTAACAAGTATATAAATTCAGAAGATCCAAAATATAGGCTCTGTCAACCATCTGTACGGACAGGCGATTGGCTAATCTCATTTGACTTAAAGATGCTTCCTTCCGTGTTCAGGTGGCGAAGGAGTTTCTCAATACCTCCGGCTCCAAGTTGTCAAGACCATCGACAATTCTTCTACCTCCCTTTCGGGCTGATAACCTCACCCGAGTCTTCGCAAAATTCCTCTGGCCATAATGGCTCACATCAGAAGGAGAGGGGTACGTCTTTATCACTATTCCTATGTCCTCCTGTTGCTATCCTAAGACAAAGTCCAGCTGCTGGTTCACAGGAAACAGTTAATCTCCACCTTGACCAGCTTCGGTTGGCTCCTAATTCTAGGAAAAAGACACCTAGAACCAGTCCAGCGCCAGATGTTATTTGGGACCCGGTTTGCTACAGGCTCCATCTCTCTCCCAGTGGGGGAAGGTCACTGTCATCCAGGAGAGAATTTTGTGGTCTCTAATCCCTTCAGGGCTGAGGGCCTTATTGTGCAAGAATCTATCGGCTCGTCGGTTTCCGCGACCTCTATGGTAAAGTGGTCCTTGCGGAAATTATTCCCTTTCCAGTCAGGTTTTCTGCAGTGATAGAAATCAGGAGGCAACAGTCAACCTATTCACATGTCATCAACGATGAGGAGCAGCCTCTTCTGGTGGCTTCAGCGCAAAACCTGTCCAATTGCCACTCTGTTGCCCCACCTTACGTGTCAAGGTCATGTCCGATGCCAGCGGTACCGGTTGGGGAGCCCTCTGCAGATCGGATCTTGCTCAAGGGTACGTGTTCTCTCAACCCGGGCCAGTACATTATGGAATTTCGGCAAGCCTAGTGTGCCCTTCAGTACTTCTCCCATCTCCAGAAGGGAGAATCAGTATTATTAAGAATGGACGACACCCCAGTGCTGTGGTAGATG
This sequence comes from Lithobates clamitans, assembly GCA_037952925.1. Lineage (NCBI taxonomy): Eukaryota > Metazoa > Chordata > Amphibia > Anura > Ranidae > Lithobates > Lithobates clamitans. The sequence continues at coordinate 5,094,384 of JBBGZY010000017.1, read as the reverse complement.
TACTGGTGTTTGTCTGTTTGTATGTCTTATACTCGACGAAAGAGATTTAAAATAAATAAATAAAATAAAATAAAATAAAAAGTGAAGATGGAAAACAAAATGGCAATCTCCTATGTGAGGAGTCATAGAGGCACTCAAAGCTCCACACTATTCTGGGAGGTCGAGCCCTTCAGGTTTTGGGCCTAGACAACATTTCATCGACCTACTTCCCCAGGGTCCAGAGCGTCCGAGCGAATTTCTTATTGCGCATTCGGTTAAGACATTAACGAGTGGTCTCTTCGCAGGCAGGCATTGAAGTGGATTCTGTCCCTGGGAGTCAATCCTGCAGTGGATCTATTCTCTTCCCAGGTAACTTCAAGCTGGTGAAGTGTTACACTTGGGGTCGTGGCAGCTAGGCCTCCAGAATGGATGCCCTGACAGATCAATTAAGTTTCAAGAGGGCATACACCTTTCCACAGCTCCTACAAATCCTCAGGTCCTTTTCGATACCTCGTGCATAAGCAGTCAAAATGGTGGCAGTAGCCCCTTACTGGCGGAAGCAAACCTTGGTTTCCCCTCTTGTGCGAGCTCAGCTTTCGGGACCCGTTGCATCTCCCTCTCGGGCCTGACTTTCCTGCTCAAGTGGCAGTCCTGCACCCTTGTCCGGTTCGGGTGCAGGTCAAGGATGATTTCCACTCTCATGAGCTCTACGGGGACGAGCACGAGTTAGATCTATAGAAGAAGATGGACCAAATCGGTCAAGTTAACATATTCTTCGGGCAGATCAGGAAGAAATCCAAGGCTCAGGATATCTCCGGCTTTCTTTATTTGTCTGTATCCATCAGCTCTCTAAGAGTCCGAGTCTCAGCTTTGTCAGCCTTCTCCGGTGCTTCGTGGACTGTTCACCCCTTTTATCCGGCAGTGATTCCGTAGGGAGTTTAAACTCAGCCCTCAAACTAAACCAAGGTTCCCCAGTTGGGATCTTCCTCTTGTCCACAACTCACTGACTGAACTCAGTAAATACGGGGCCTTCCCCGCTTTTCTATTTGGAGACCTTTTGGTTAAAATCACTTTCCTTGTAGTTGTTACCTTGGCCAAGAGGGTCTCGGAGGTCACCCCACTAAATTACAAAGAACCTCTTCTGTCCTTCTTTCCGATCCGGATGGTCCTCATTCCTAGACTTAGCTCAAATACAAAAATTACCTCAAAGTTCCATAAAGACCAAGAGATCATCCTAACAACATTCAGGACCAGGAGTCCGCTGAAGTTCATCCTCTGGACATGGGCAAAATTCTGTCGGTATACCTGCAAGCTGCTTCTTCCCTTTTTAGACACTCAGCCGACCTGCACTTTGGCAGTAACAAACTGAATTGGGCTTCAGCTAGAACTGCGGCCTATATCATCTAGTTCATCCATCAGTCTTTTAGAACTAGGGGCCTGGATCTTCTGGAAGCAGTGATGGCACGTTCCACCAGGGGTATAGCGACTTCATGGGCAGCAGCCCGGCATGTGGCTCCAGACATGATCTACAAAGCGGCCTCGTGGGCCTCTATTAAAACTTTATCGTCACATTACGATATTGAGCCTGCTTTGCTATCTTCTGTGAACGTTGGTTATAATTCCTGTCAGTTGACGGGTCAAATTGAAATTTATTGCTGTTTAGCATGCCCACCCGTGTGGATTGGCTAGTTATTTCCCACACGTAGGCTGCCATGGAGTCTGTCAGGAAAAAGGAAAATTTATTATCAAATACTTACCGTAATTTTCCTTTCCTGATGGACTCCATGGCAGACGGAGTCCCCACCCATCGGTCAAAGAGTAGGCTAGTTACGGAACACAGTCTATTCAGGTGAGCTCAATCTTATAGGGTATGGGGTCTATAGCATTGGAGAGGAGGCGGGGTTAACCCACACGTAGGCTGCCATGGAGTCCATCAGGAAAGGAAAATTACGGTAAGTATTTGATAATAAATTTTCCTTTATTTTTTACTTTCTGCTATAAAACACATCCAATAAAAAAAATTTAAAAATCAAATTTCTTCATCAGTTTAGGGCAATTTGTATTCTGCTACATATTTTGGTAAAAAAAAATTACAAAAAGCATATATTGATTGGTTGGCGCAAAAGTTATAGCGTCTACAAAGTATGGGATAGATTTATGGACTTTTTATTTTTTTAATTGTTTTTACTAGTAATGGCGGAAATCAGCAATTTTTAGCAGGACTGCAACATCGCAGCGGACAAATCGGGCACTAAGTGACACTTTATTGAGGATCAGTGACACCAATACAGTGGTCAATGCTAAAACAAATGCACCGTCACTATATAAATGACACTGGCAGGGAAGGGGTTAACAACAGGGGCAATCAAAGGGTTAACTGCGTTCCCTGGGTGTGCTTTCTTACTGTGTGGGTTATGGACTGACTCGAGGAGCAGGAATCACAGATCTCTCTCTTCCTATCTGACATAACGACTATCTTTCCAATGAACGATCGCAGGTGGTGCTGATTGTCTAATCACAATGGGAGTGTGGCTGTGGTGGCGCACGCGTTACAGAGCCGATGGAAGATATCATGTACAGATACGTGATTTTGCACTTAAGGTATATGTATGTGGGGCAGTCCTTAACCACTTCCCGCCCGGCCCATAGCAGATGGCGGCTGGGCGGTGGTTCCGTTATCCTGACTGGGCATCATATGAGGTCCAGCAGGATAACATGCCGCCGTGCGCCCGCGGGGGGCACGCATCGCGGCGATCGGTGGAGCGGTGTGTCAGCCTGACACACCGCTCCACCGATCTTGGTAAAGAGCCTCCGGCTAATCATGATGTCAATAGGAAAAGCAGTTGATCGGCTTTTCCTGACTCGCGTCTGACAGATGCGACTAGAGGAGAGCCAATCGGCGGCTCTAATGACAGGGGCGTCTGCGCTGATTGTTTATCAGCACAGCCCCCCCCCCCCAGATCAACAAACTGGACCACCAGGGATCACCACTAGGACCACCAGGGAAGGGGCAACATGTGGATGGCCAGGTATGTACCCCATGGCCATCCACATGTGCCCAATCTGTGCCAATCAGTGCCCACAAATGGGCACTGATTGGCACCATTATGTTTCAGTTCTGCCCAGCAATGCCACCAATCAGTTTTATCAGTACCACCAATCAGTGTCATCAGTGCCACCTGTTAGTGCCCATCGGTGCCACCTGTCAGGGCCCATCCGTGCCCATCAGTGCCTACCTATCAGTGCTCATCAGTGCCACCTATCAGTGCCACCCATAAGTACCCATCAGTGCCACACATAAGTACCAATCAATGCCACCTACGAGTGCCCATTAGTCCCGCCTATAAGTGCCCATCGGTGAAACCTATGAGTGCCCATCAGTGCCGCATACCAGTGCCACCTATCAGTGCCCATCAGTGCCACCTATCAGTGCCCATCAGTGCCGCCTATCACTGCCCAACATTAGTGCCCGTCAGTGCCACCTCATCAGTGCCATCTCATTGGTGCCACCTCATAGGTGCCCATCAGGTCCGCTGTATCAGTGCCCGTCAGTGCAGCCATATCAGTGCCCGTCATTGAAGAAGAAAACGTACTTATTTACAAAAAATTTTAACAGAAACAAAGAAAAACTTGTTTTTTTTTCAAAATTTTCGGTCTTTTTTTATTTGTTGTGCAAAAAATAAAAACCGCAGAGGTGATCAAATGCCACCAAAATAAAGCTTTATTTGTGGGAACAAAATGATAAAAAATTTGTTTGGGTACAGTGTTGTATGACCGTGCAATTGTCATTCAAATTGCAACAGCGCTGAAAGCTGAAAATTGGCCTGGGCGGGAAGGTGTCTATGTGCCTGGTATTGAAGTGGTTAAGTGGTTACTGAGTGAAATAAGTGTTTGACCCCTTCACAAAACATGACAGTACTTGGTGGTAAAACCCTTGTTGGCAATCACAGAGATCAAACGTTTCTTGTAGTTGGCCACCAGGTTTGCACACGTCTCAGGAGGGATTTTATCCCACTCCTCTTCGCAGATTCTCTCCACAGCATTAAGGTTTTGAGGCTGAGGTTTGGTAACTCAACCTTTCAGCTCTCGCCACATATTTACTATGAGATTAAGGTCTGGAGACTGGCTAGGCCACTCCAGGACCTTAATGTGCTTCTTCTTGAGCCACTCCTTTGTTGCCTCGGCCGTGTGATTTGGGTCATTGTCATGCTGGAATACCCATCCACTACCCAATTTCAATGCCCTGGCTGAGGGAAGGAGGTTCTCACCCAAGATTTGATGGTACATGGCCCTGTCTCTTTGATGCGGTGAAGTTGTCCTGTCCCTTTAGCAGAAAAACACCCCCAAAGCATAATATTTCCACCTCCATGTTTGACGGTGGGGATGATGTTCTTGAGGTCATAGGCAGCAATCCTCTTCCTCCAAACACAGCAAGTTGAGTTGATGCCAAAGAGCTGTGACTACAACATTTTCACCCAGTTCTCCTCTAAATCGTTCAGATGTTCATTAGTAGACAACAGATAGGCCTGTACATGTGCTGCCTTGAACAGGGGGACATTGCACTTGTTGCAGGATTTGAGTCCTTCACGCTGTAGTGTGTTACCAATTGTTTTCTTGGTGACTATGGTCCCAGCTGCCTTTAGATCATTGACAAGAGTTTGCAGTGTAGTTCTGGGCTGATTCCTCACCGTTCTCATGTTCACTGAAACTGCACGAGGTAAGATCTTGCATGGAGCCCCAGACCAAGGGAGAGTGACAGTTATTTTGTGTTTCTTTCATTTGCGAATAATTGCACCAACTGTTGTTACCCTCTCACCAAGTTGCTTGACAATGGTCTTGTAACCCATTCCAGCCTTGCGTAGGTCTACAATCTTGTCCCTGACATCCTTGAACAGCTCTTTGGTTTTGGCCATGGTGGAGAGATTGGAATCTGATTGTTTGCGTCTGTGGACAGGTGTCTTTTATACAGGGTAACAAGCTCAGATTAGGAGCACTCCTTTTAAGAGAGTGCTCCTAATCTCACCTAGTTACCTGTATAGAAAACTTGCTGATTTATAGGGGATCAAATATTTATTTCACTCATTAAAATGCAAATCAATTTATAACCTTTTTGAAATGCATTTTCTGGATATTTTTGTTGTTATTCTGTCTCTCACTGTTAAAATAAACCTACCATTAAAATTATAGACTGATCATTTCTTTGTCAGTGGGCAAACATACAAAATCAGAAGGGGATCAAATACTTTTTTTCCCTCACTGTACATGATCTGGCACGGGGGGGGGGGGGGGGGGGCACTCTGCTGCAGTATATCTGAAGTAGGCAGTCCTCAAGTGGTTAAAGTGGAACTAAACCTAACTTTTAGAAAACTGTGAGCAATCATGCTATGTCTCTTTTGCAATAATACACACTTACCTGCTTGCTCGCAGTTTTATATTGAATGCACAGTGAGTGCCAGAATGATTGACTCCAGTGCGCATGAGCTGAATGATTTTATCCCTGTTGGCCAATCAAGAGGTCATAAATCAAGAACCCAGGGAGAAGATGAAATTGGACAGCAAAGGTTGTAACTGCCACATCGCTGGAAGGTGGAGATGAGTAAAATATGGAGTTTAGTTCAATTGTAGGAGGAAGGAGTTGTAGGAGGAAGACATCTTAAAATGTATCTTGACATATTCCATACATCTAACACTGTAAATGCAAAATGATTACATTTTACAAATCACCCTACATTACAAAGAACCAAAAATAACATACATACAAATAAAAGAAGAAAATGATCAATCAGAACCAGAATAATAATGTACCATATTGCAGCTTACCAGCCCTTAGGTGCCTGCAATAGTTTTTTCATCATCCTGTAAAAAACTTACACACTTCCTGTCCCTGGGTGGCTACACTCACCCCCATGGTTGCCAACCATACTGGACTTCAAACATATCTTTATTGTTCCAATTCACATGGGGGGTGAGGGGCACGCAGGATGACAAGGAAACTTTGTTTCTGGCAAGGTTAACAGGTATTTTTTATAATTGTTAAAAATGTTCTTAATCTATGTAAGTTCCTGTAATAAATAAATAAAATAAATAAACCTGAAAAGGGAAACTAATACAGCCACCAAATTTAATCACTTAAGGACTGAGCCTATTTTTCAGATTCAGTGTTTACAAGTTAAAATAATTTTTTTTGCTAGAAAATTACTTTGAACCCCGAAACATTATATATATTTTTTTCAGACACCCTAGAGAATAAAATGGAGGGCGTTGCAATACTTTATGTCACACCGTATTTGCGCAGCGGTCTTACAAGCGCACTTTTTTGGGAAAAAATACACTTTTTTTAATTTAAAAAATAAGACAACAGTAAAGTTAGCACAATTTTTTTATATTGTGAAAGATAATGTTACGCCAAGTAAATTGATACCTAACATGTCTTCAAAATTCTGCCTGCTCGTGGAATGGCAACCAACTTTTACCCTTAAAAATCTCCATAGGCGACATTTAAACATTTCTACAGGTTACCAGTTTTGAGTTACAGAGGAGGTCCAGTGCTAGAATTATTGCCCTTACTCTAACGATCTCCGATACCTCACGTGTGGTTTGAATATCGTTTTCATATGCGACTTATGTATGTGTTAGCTTCTGCGTGCGCGCTCAGGATTTATTTTACTTTTTATTTTTTATTTTGACACTGTCCTTTTAAAAAAAAAAAAAATTGGGCCACTTTTATTCCTATTACAAGGAATGTAAACATCCCTTGTAATAGATAAAAAGCATGGCAGGACCTTTTAAATGTGAGATCTGGGGCTAAAAAGACCTCATATTTACACAAAAATGCAATAAAAAAAAAAAAAAAAAGGAATTAAATGTCACTTGAAAAAAAAAAATGTCCCCTTTAAGAGCATTGGGCGAAGTAATTTTTGATGTCGCTTCCGCCCTCCAATGCTATGGAGCCAAGCAGGGGTCATCTTTCCCTCACTCGGCATCGAGGCAGTGAGGGGAGAGGAACTGATTGGCTCCACCGCTACCGATGGCTCCGGTAAGCGGCGGAAATGGCCAGAGGGTCTCTCTCCTACCACCGATAAATGTGATCTCGCAGCGAATCTGCCGCAGAGATCACTTTTAGCTGAAAGAGGACAGTCTGCCGTTTTAAAAAATATCGGGGTTATGGCAGCTAGCTGCTGCCATAACAACGGTATTTATTGTCAAAATAGCGACGTATAACGACGGCAGCTGGTCCTTAAGTAGTTAAGATTTGGTAAACTGCAATATATTACATTTTTGTTTTTGGGTTTAGTTATGCTTTAAAATTGTTTTTGGCATGAGTCACTAGACACAAGTGATACAGAAATCCAAACCCTAAGAAAGAACACAGGTTCAGTGAAAAAAGTTGGCAGGTGCAAGCTAAAAAACATAGATGAACTGTAAAGAATATGAGCACCTTGGTGGAAGGAAAAAAAAATACTATTATGTCACTCCCGATGCCCTGCTAAAGCCTGCATAGAAGCTTGCAGCCTTGAGTTCCTAATTATTATTCTCCAAGACTTCCTTGAAGACAAGTAAAGTACTGTGGAAGTGTATCTAAACCCAAGAACAAAAAAATGTATATATTGCAGCTTACTAGACCTTTGATGTTGGTGGCTGCATTTGTTTTCTTTTTTAAATTTTGCTGCTTTTATTTTCACCTGGTAATCTGGCCAGTAACACACTTTCAGTCTTGGAGGGATGGGGAGGGGGCTATGCACAATTGCTGTACTGTATCCATGGAGGAGTAGGTTAACCACCCTTGGACAGCAGCATTGTCAACCTGTTTGATGATGTAGTGGATGGATGATGGATTTTTACAGTAAGTTGCCAACAAATTAAAGGTTTTACATAAATATGACCACTTTAAGCACCCTTGTCAGTGGTAAAAGGTTTATTTTAACACACTAGCTGTCTTTTTTTGCTGGAAAGCTTGTTATTGTAAAGGAAAGTGAAAAATAACAGACTTATTAGCCAGATCACCATGTAATATATTTATGTAACGGGGGATTCAGGAAAACAAAGCTGCTACCTTAAAGCGGAACTAAACCCTCCTATCCTTTACAACCAAGGAAGCTGCCATCTTAGCCTCTGTTTGATCTGCAGTTGCCATGGTGCAGCACAGATATGACATCAACTATTTAAAGTCTTGACAGGTAAAGAACACAATCAACTGTGACAGTTATCATTCAAGGCGTAGCCACTCATTAAGATTAGAAGAAAAGAGGTTTAACCTTAAACTACGTAGCGGGTTCTTTACTGTAAGAGTGGCAAGGATGTGGAATTCCCTTCCACAGGCGGTGGTCTTAGCGGAGGGGGGGGCATCGATAGTTTCAAAAACGATTTGATAAGCACCTGAACGACCGCAACATACAAGGATATACAATGTAATACTGACATATAATCACACACATAGGTTGGACTTGATGGACTTGTGTCTTTTTTCAACCTCACCTACTATGTAACTATGTAACTACATAGGGCATATCTTGAATGCAACTGTTTTGGGAAGCAGTTGAATTGATGGGGTTAGTTCTACTATATTGCTAATGACAGACTGCATCATATATGTTATTTTTAAATAAATACAAAGAAATATTTTGGAGGCATTAATCACTGTACTATGGGTTCCATTGCAATAAGAAAGTATCTTTTCATTCTATAAAGTAGAATTCCAAGCTAAACCTAACTAGTCTTAAAAATGCTCCCTTCTAACTCCTAACACCTATGCTGCCTAACCTATATAAGAAAGATACATATAATTACCTATTTTCAGCTCGCTCATGTTCGGTCACCTGATCCCCTCTGTTGGCCAACTGCAGCTGGGGAGGAGAGAATAGAGCGCTCGGCAACAGCTGGGAATGCCTGGAAGCGGTGACTTCACCCATAGACTCCTATGGACGAAACGCTGTCAGTGCTCCCTCTTCTCCTCTGCCGTTGACTGGCACAGCACAGTACAGGGGAGCTGTATCAAGTGACTTGGAGTGAGCTGAAATAGTATACAAATCTTTCTTACACAGGTTAGTCATCATAGGTGTTAGAAGAGGGGAGGGAGCATTTTTAAGTCTAGTTATGTTTAGCCTGGAATTCTACTTCTAAGAAGTACTGACCCCTTGACTTTGCTCATCCTTTCAGGTCAACGGGGCATGGCTACTACCTGTCTGTAGCCTGTTTACTATACAATAAAGCAGTAAATTGAACCGTGAAGCAGCAGAGTGATCTTCCTGGTTCACTGTAGAGTGGAAAATAAATCACAAGACTAGCTGCACAGAATAACAAAGCTTTGATCAGTTAAAACATGTAAAAGGTTTAACTCTATATTTAGTTATCTGCCTGGCGGTGTACTTTAACCACTTCAGCCCCGGACCATTTGGCTGCCCAAAGACCAGCGCGTTTTTTTGCGATTCGGCACTGCGTTGCTTTAACTGACAATTGCGCGGTCGTGCGACGTGGCTCCCAAACAAAATTGATGTCCTTTTTTCCCCACAAATAGAGCTTTCTTTTGGTGGTATTTGATCACCTCTGTGGTTTTTATTTTTTGCGCTATAAACAAAATAAGAGTGACAATTTTGAAAAAAAAACGCAATATTTTTTACTTTTTGCTATAATATCCCCAAAAAATATATAAATTTTTTTTTTTCCCTCAGTTTAGGCCGATACGTATTCTTCTACATATTTTTGGTAAAAAAACATCACAATAAGCATTTATAGATTGGTTTGCGCAAAAGTTATAGCATCTACAAAATAGGGGATAGTTTTATGGCATTTTTATTAATATTTTTTTTTTCTTAGAAATGGCAGCAATCTGCGATTTCTATCGTAATTGCGCCATTATGGCGGACACATCGGACACTTTTGGCGCTATTTTGGGACCATTCACATTTATACAGCGAGCAGTGCGATAAAAAATGCACTGATTACTGCGAAAATGTGACTGGCAGTGAAGGGGTTAACCACTAGGGGGCGCTGCAGGGGTTAAGTGTGTCCTAGGGAGTGATTCTAACTGTGGGGGATTGGGCTACGTGTAACATGACACTGATCACCGCTCCCGATCACAGAGAGCTGTGATCAGTGTCAGTGTCAGAGGCAGAATGGGGAAATGCTTGTTTACATCAGCATTTCCCCGTTCCTCCTCTCCGTGATATGATCACGGGTATCCCCACGGACATCAAGTCCACGGGACCCGCGATCACACTCACTGAGCTTGCCTCAGGGTCGCACGCACCGCCGGCGGCGCACACGCTACCAGGCGGTGGCAAATTTAAAGGGACGTACCCGTACGCTCATTTGCCTGTCCGTGCCATTCTGCCGACGTAAATGTTTGTGCGGTGGTCGGCAACGCAAACTTGATCTGGCATAAAACATTGAAATACACACATTACTCTTCAAAAGGCCCAAGTCCACATTGCGAATAAACCCCAAGTGTGCTAAACCCCACTCCCTTTCACTCAACTGGCAAATGGTTGAAATCCATTGGACAGCAGAGGATCTGGTATTTAAAAGCGGAATTGACTTAATAGTATATAGCTCTATGCGGGAGCATAGGGCTTAAAGCGGAACTAAACCCCCCTATTGTCTTAGCCAAGGAAGTTGCCATCTTAGCTTCGGTTTGATCTTCAACTGCCATGGTGCTGCACATGTGATCAGTTATGACACCAGCCATTTGATGGTTTGACAGTTTGGTTGAAAGCACAACCAACAATGACAGTTATCATTCCCGACACAAGCCTGAAATGTAACTGTTTTTTTAAACCGTTAAATCAATGGGTTTAATTCCGCTTTAAACTCTTTTGTGCTCAAAAATTCAGCTGCTTGTTACAGAAGATGTGGATGTAGCTGAAATAACAGGTTGATTAACCTTAGTTCATGTGTTGGTGCATCCATTAAAAGCCAGTCTGGAAGACTATTAAAATTCACACATTATTTTCCTTCTACAAGCAGAAGGAGCATTTTTCTGCTGCAGTATTATTTTTTTTTTCTAGAGTTATCATTGCTTTACATTTAACAAGTGATCATCAATGATTGATATCCATTTCCTAAATTATCATAAACCTATTATTCATTTTCACAGCCTCTTTAGGGTAAACCAGTCACTGTACCTATGACAATATATTCTTGTAAAGAAGCATCAGGCAGATTTATTTGTGTGGTACTGTATAACAAAATTAAATATTGTTTATTTTACACAATTGTATTTATAATCTTTCATGTCCATTATACCTTTTGTTTACACTATTAAAAAGTGCTGGTTAAAAAAAAAACAGAAAAATCAATAAAATTTCTAATTATGTTACACAAACTTGCTGTCACAAACCACTTTCCATGATGTATGTCTTCAGACTATTTATACATGCTATGATGTGGTGAGGAACACGCAATACTCCTTCAGTACTTCCAAGCATCAAATATTTAACTTCCTGTCCATTCAATGCTAACAGATGTGTGTAACAGACGCAAGAAATGTAAGGACTGTATATATAGCAAAAGAACACCATAGGCAGGTGAATGCTGATAGTCTGAAGGCACATTACAGCCTCAGCTGTTCAAATGTCTAGTCTTTTTTTTTTTCCGGTACAAAAATAAATGTGTCTTTGAAAAAAGTAGACTCCTATTTTCTTTAGAGCTTATTTGATTCAGGAGCTTATCTTCTTGTGTGCTATGTGTCAGTTTTCTGTGAGTTCACTGACTCAAGTCCAGCATGAACACAGCAGACATCCATCGCCCAGTGTTTATATAATATATACTTTGTTTTTTTTCTTTTTTCTTTTTTTTGCATTGCTCTCTGTTAGGCTGTAACATTTCCGGAAACAGTTTTACTGAAAGTGCAAATATGAAGTTTGCTACAAACAGCTTTGAAGGCTTGAACCGTTATCTGCAGGCACAGGACTCCACTGTCATGTTGGGATAAACCTTAAGCACGACGTTCTTGTTTTCATCAAAGAACAGAATGCTGAGAGACGACATCTTTTCTGGGACGCAACATGGTTCGGGAATGCCGGGTACCACACCTACAGCACGTACGATGCTCTGGATGGTGGCATGGTTGGATGGCTTCAATGACTGAAAAAAAATGAAAGCAATGATATACTAAGAATTTGTATAACTTAGATAAACAGGCATTTCTTCTAACTTTTACCTTTCTATGTATGAAGGTAAAAACCCTTCTATGTGCAGCAGCCTCCCCCCCCCCTGTTCCCCCTGAGCCTCATTGCGATGTGCACAAGAGTCTCGGCTCTCCAGGGTCTCTCCCTCCTTGTTGGCTGACACAGCAGCAGGAACCACTATCCTGCTGCTGTCAATCACAACCAGTAAGCCAAAGAGAAGTGAGAGGGGGCATTAAGGTAAAAAACCTTGAGCCTTTAGGCCCCTTTCACACTGGGGCAGTGCGGGCACCAGCGGTAAAACGGCGCTATTTTTAGCGCCGCTTTACCGTCGTTTTAGCGGCAGTATTCGGCCGCTAGCGGGGTGGTTTTACCCCCCTGCTAGCAGCTGAGAAAGGGATAAAGCCACCGCAAAGCGCTTTGCCGGCGGTATAGCCGCGCTGCCCTATTCATTTCAATGGGCAATCTAAGGTGCCTACCTCACATTCATACACATTCTAGGGCCAATTTAGACAGAATCCAATTAACCTACCAGCATGTCTTTGGAGTGTGGGAGGAAACCGGAGTACCCGGAGGAAACCCATGCAGGCACAGGGAGAACATGCAAACTCCTGCTAGGCAGTGCCGTAGTTGGGATTTGAACAAACAACCCTAGTGCTGCCAGGCTGAAAGTGCTAATCACTTAGCCACTGTTCTTCCCTAGTTGGTTACAATGCTTTTTTTTTAGATATCTGTCTGATATTGTATGAGACTGTCACTTTCTGGGTCTGTATTTATAAAATTTATGCTGTAAATTATCTTTTTAATATGCATTGACATGTTCCCCCTGTCTTTTTTGTGAGAAGACTATTTAAAAATTACCTCAAACAAAATGTATTTTACCATTTTGTTGTTGATTACACTCTAGTCAATTTCTTTATTTGAAATCTCCTATGTGATCAGAAATCTAGAATGTTGATTGTTGAAATAACTTGTTTTACTACAACTGTTTGAAGCGGAACTAAACCCATCAATTTAAGGCCTTGTTCACACCATGGTGTAGAGACGTCAGCTTTTCTGCACACATTCTGCAAGGGTTAAAAAACAAAACAATGGTTCTCTATGTGCCCTGTTCACACCACACCGTGTATATTTTTTCTGTGCAGGAATCTGCAATGTGTTTGCAATTTTCTGCACGGGAAAAAACTGACATGAAATCAACATTGGTGTGAATAGGGCACATAACTGATGTGCATGAAAACTGATGTCAACATGCATAAAAACTGACCAAATGAGTGAAACCTCCAAATGACTGGTGTCATAACTGATCAACATGTGCAGCACCATGACAGTTGCAGATCAGATCAGAACAGAGGCTAAGATGGCAACTTCCTTGGATAAAAAGGATAGGAAGGTTTAGTTGCGCCTTAAGTGGACATTAGTCTCCTAAAAGTGTATATAAACACGAAGACAAAAATGTAATATACTGCAGCTTACCAATCCTCCGATTTGGTGGCTGCATTCATTTTCTTTTTTAGGCTTTTTTTCCCTTTATTACTACCCAGTGATGTGGCCAGAAACACAATTCCTGTCTTAGGGTAGCTAAACTCACTCCACTACTGTATCTATGGAGGAGCAACATAGCCATTCTTCGACAGCAACATTGTCAACCTGTGCAGAGGGTAGTGTTAGATGAACTCATAGATTTTGATAGTCTTTACATAAGTGACAAACGAATTATAGTTAAACCTCCACAATCTTTTAAAGCAGTTACAGAAACCGTTCTTTTTATCCTTTCGGGGTATTTAACTATATGAAAAAAAGCTGACCATTGTAAGCACCCCTGTCCATGGTAAATGGTTTACCTCAACCCTCTAACTTTTGCTGGACAGCTTGATCTGCTAAAAAGGAACTAAAGGCAAAATTATAAAGTTATTAATAAGCAGGCTATTTGTCTCATTACACACAATGTCCTGTCTACAAAAAATAAAACCTACCTGCCTGCCCGCAGTCTTCTGTGACATGTACACTGAGCTGCAAAAGCACAGCTCACTTTGCATTGCCGGCACAGACCCCGTGTGCCAGGATGACGAACATCATAATGCGGCAGCGAGTCAAGATGGCTGCAGACCAGCACCCTGAAGAAGCCAGGGAGAAGATACTGGCATGGGACTTCTCATGGACATAGAAGAGGAGGTAAGTATTGTGACTTTAGTTCACCTTTAAAGTGATACTAAAGTCTCATTTTTTTGTGTTTCAAAATTACAAAAATGTCATACCTGCTCTGTGCAGTGGTTTTGCACAAAGCAGCCCCGATCCTCCTCTTCCCAGTACCCTCTTCGGTGTTCCTGGCCCCTCCCTCCTGTTGAGTGCCTCCACAGCAAGCAGCTTGCTATGGGGCACCCAAGCTCAACTGCAACTCTGTGTGTCCATGGAGCCGTGGCTAGGCCCCATCCTCTCTCTCTCCTCATTGACTCACTGGGGTAGATTTACTAAAGCTGGTACACATCCTCTCTCTCTCCTCATTGACTCACTGGGGTAGATTTACTAAAGCTGGTACACACAAATTCTGGTGCAGCTGTGCATGGTAGCCAATCAGCTTCTAACCTCAGCTTTTTTAATTAAGCTTTGGCAATAAAACCTGGAAGCTGATTGGTTTCTATGCAGAAGTGAGCCTGATTTTGCACTCTCCAGCTTTAGTAAATAAACCCCACTGACTTTGATTAACAGCAGCGGGAGCCAATGGTGGTTCACTGCTGTCTCAGTCAATCAAGAGGGAGAGTCCCGGCAGCAGAGTCTCTCCTTCAACATCACTGGATGGAGGTGGGCTCAGGTAAGTATTAGGGGGGACTGGGGGAGCTGCTGCACATGGGTTTTTTTTTATCTTAACTCATAGAATGACCTTCTGCCTTTACAACCACTTTAAGTTGAAAAATAACATACCTATTGGCCTGATCAAAGGTTAACACAACTATATTACAGGGGTACTCAGAGAAAAAAAGGTAATTGACTGTCATTTTTGGTTGTGCTCATAGTTCCACAACTAACTTGAAAATGATGAGCCCTATAAAAATATATCCAAATACTCCCTATTTGATTAATTCATGTTTTCTATTCCCTTTCTGCTAATATCTACATTTTTTCTGCTTCAGACTAAATGTTAGCCTTTTACCGTTAATTGATACTTAATGTCTCTAAAGACCCTGTGAAGATATGCCAAATGCTGATCCAGCCAAAAACATGAATACCATCATAAACATGAGTCAGGCACTGTAGCTGGTAACACACATTTCTGATTGTGTTAGACCATATAAGAATGAGTACAGAAAATGCATGATGTCTGTGCTAGCCTGTTCTGAAAATCCTAGGTGACTTATGATTTCCAGAAAATATTTGTCATTCATTGTCTTTTTTCCATCTTAGCTAAATGCATAATGCCTAATGTTATTAAATGCATTTTATTTATTTATTTTTGAAAGATATTGCTTTTAGACATCAACTTCCAACACTACTTACTTTATGCATTTCTAAATTAAGTATAGTCAAGCTCGTTGCAAGCAAGTCTGCATTCCCTCTAAAAGTATGCATGACAATCCGCTTGACTCAACTTTTGCTATAATTGTTTTATAAATCCCTATTACACAGGCCCTGAAAAAAAGTATTTTATGGAACAAAACCAAGCAGGCAGAGTTGCTTATATTTTCTTTTTTTTTTATCCATAAGAAAATCTAAATGATTAAACATTGTTGCCCATTTTCATATTATTTTCCTCTTGCCTGTATTTGTATGCCTAAGACATCTGTTACATATGAAGGCAGACTCTTGTAGTAAATGTCCAGTTATTGTCTGCATAGAGATGGAAACATCCTAATGGAAGCTTGGTCAGTTTAAAAGTTAGGAGAAGGTTAAAAGCCTTATTTCAAGTGCTGTTAAGTCCTTATAGAAATGAGGTCTGCGGAAGTCTAGTTAAGTGCAGTTTAAGTTGGCATTTGGTGGCGGAACATCATAAAGTGGAGAAAACTGACTGCGCTTACATCATGTATATATTTTATTGATACTGTTTATATAATATATCCAATATATAAACAACACAAATTGTGAAAAGTTCTTCAGTGAAATGTCCAATTAACTCATAATTCTATATACATTTTAAGTGGTTCTAAACACTAAAGGTTTTTTACCTTAATGCAGTGGTTCTCAACCTTTCTAGTGCCGTGACCCCTTGATAAAATTTCCCAAGTTGTGGCGACCAACAGTAAAATTATTTTCGTAGCGTAGGTTGTCAGCACCCAAGGCAAGACAAGTAATTTGCGACCCTAACCCACGGACATTTAGCACTCCCTGAGTCACTTCCACTTGTACAGTATTAAAAACCCTTATGGTACATTTTAGGATGTACCACTCTCTCCGTGTTCTCCTTTCTTTCCTTTTTATCTCTCTCTATCCTAATTTCTTGTTTTTTTTCCCCCATTCCCCCATTGATCAAGGTCATCTGCTGATCTGAGAACTGTAGTGGGGACTTTTAATGGCAACTCTAATCACAGGTAGTGTGACTCACTATGTCTCCGGCTTCACTGTGTCTCCAGCTCTGTGGTGTCTCGCAGAAGTGACACCTATGCTGAAATCAGGAGATAGGGTCTCCTCCAGCCCCTCCCACTTCACATTCCTCACCAGTCAGCTGACCTCCTGTCTCTGCCCCCCCCAAGCCATGCCATTAACTGAATGAGTGGCTGGTAAAAAGGCTGAGTGGGCGGCCGCGGGCTTCAGGAACAGCCCAGCTGGGCTTCCACAGGCTCCATGGCCAGACTGCTGGGTGGCCGCGAAAAGGCTGAGAGAGTGGTGCAGGCTTCAGGAACAGCCCAGGATTTGGTGACTCCTGGCAAATTGTCATTTGACCCCCAGGTTGAGAACCACTGCCTTAATGCATTCTCTGCATTAAGTTAAAAAACGGTTGCACTGCCTGTTACCCCGTTGCTCCTCTATCGATGCAGTGCTGTGCCCAACTGTAGCTCTTCTCTCCTCTCTTACTGGTCTTACAGGCTTTGCTTAGAGCAGTAGTAGCCATTGGCCACTGCTGCTGTGAATCAAATCCAGAGAGGAGACGGCAGGGCCGAGCCATGTTGTGTGTGTCTATGGAGGCCCACAGCCTGACTCAAGAGCGCATCCCTACGAGCAGGCTTTGCTTAGAGCAGTAGTAGCCATTGGCCACTGCTGCTGTGAATCAAATCCAGAGAGGAGACGGCAGGGCCGAGCCATGTTGTGTGTCTATGGAGGCCCACAGCCTGACTCAAGAGCGCATCTCTACGAGCAGGGGGGACCCCAGAAGAGGAGGTAAGCCACCGCTCTGTACAATACCATTGCACTGAGCAGGTAAGTGTAAACCTCTTTTTTATTTTAATTGAAAAAAGTTTTTTCTTTTACAATCACTTAAAGTTAAATACTGTTGAACTTATGCACATTAAAGTGAATGTTTGTGGCTTTGGCATCATTGTAAACTATATTGATAGTCCCAAGTGCTGTTGCCCTGGTGTCTGCTACAAAACATGACTTCATATTGATTGTAAATGATAGCTCCGATCAGTGGGACCCAGTGGATAAATGGATATACTGGCCTAATTCCGTACTATATTTTTAGCAATAATGGAGCAGCAATTATTAAGTACTAAACCTTCCTACATTTGTTTAAAATCACTGTATCAATGAGATCCACTACAACTTTATTCCCCATCTCTGTTAATGTTCAGTTTATGACAATACTGCAAAAAGCATTCAGCTGGGAAAAGTCACAACCCTTTGTTAAGTTACTGAACTTTATGTCCCCTCTTGATTCTTATCATGGTGACAGGCGGTGCAAGGGCAGTCTAGTAAAATGAAGTTTTCAAATAGTGACACAAATGGCAATAAAGTTGTATTGCTCCCCATTTTATCAAACTGCAATAATGGAGCTCAATTTTAAAGCATACACAGCCTAACACTCATTGATGCTGTTCTTGCTTGCTGCAAATATCTGGTCATGAGTACAATTAGTTTAGTTTGGGTCTACTGCAGTTGTCCAAGGAAACAATAGGTGATGTTAGCTGAGTTTGGGTCTACTGCAGTTCTCCAAGAAAATAATAGGTGACATTAGCTGAATTTGGGTCTACGTCAGTTCTCCAAGAAAACAATAGGCGATGTTAGCTGAGTTTGGGTCCACTGAAGTTCTCCACTAAACCAATAGTTGATGCTAGCTGAGTTTGGGTCTACTGCAGTCCTCCAAGAAAACAATAGGTGACATTAGCTGAGTTTGGGTCTACTGCATTTCTCCAAGAAAACAACGGGTGGCATTAGCTGAGTTTGGGTCTACTGCAGTTCTCCAAGAAAACAATGAGTTTGGGTCCACTGCAGTTCTCCAAGAAAACACTAGGTGGCATTAGCTGAGTTTGGGTCTTAAGCAGTCCTCCAAGAAAACAATAGGTGATGTTAGCTGAGTTTGGGTCTACTGCAGTTTTCCAAGAAAACAATAGGTGATGTTCTACTCTTGGTTTCAAAGAAGCTCTGAATGACACGCCTCACTAACGAAGAGTTAATAATTTCAAGGAAATTACTCATAGAAAGGGATGCAGGAATATATTCAGTACACTGATTTATTACCAATACCTTTCTCTTCTGAGTGTTTCATACAAATAGTAGGACACAAGTCCTCAAGAGCTTATATTAATAAAAACAATTGTTTTACTTGTAAACACCCTAGCTTTTCTTGTACGTAGAAAAAAAATGTACCTTTCCATTTGACTAACTTTTCAACCCAAAGGAGGAATACGATACGCTATCAGTGTCAACCAGCTATAATTAACCTTTAGGCACAGATCCAATCTGCTAGAGGCCCAGGAATTCAACAAAATACAGGTGGACCAAAACGCTTGAACTTACAGAAAATGTTACAAACACGTCCAGAATTTCCCTGCTTGTAAATTGTAAAACTTGATATTTCATTTTGAAAACATGTGCTATATCCAATTCCACCCAGCCCCATGTCACAAATGAGAGCTGAAGCCAATTCATACTTTCAATTCCACAGATAAACACCGCAACTAAATTGAAGAAGCATTAAAGCTAGAAATACAATACAAACCTTCCATTTTGACCTGAACTCACTTGGCTTGTATAAAATGACCGTTCTATTCAAAGTAACATAAACACTGCTAGATGCAAATGCACACCCTATACAAGTAGATTAGGTTTAAATAGCCTCAGAAACACGGTATGTATTTTTTTTTTTTAGTCTACTATAATTTCTGATTTGCATAGCACCCCAAGCAAACAACTACAGAAGAAAATAATGTAGAAACCTTTGGCCTTAAAGAGCTTAGCATTCTTGCAGTTCGCTGCTTGAGTGCCAAGAATTTTTGTTAAAGCCTTAGCCCTGCCAATTATTTTTAAGTTTTTCGAGTGGGGTGGGGGGGTTAAAATTTTCGTCAGGTTTTTCTTTTCTCTCTGTAACTCTATCAGGGAGATATAACCTCACTTTCTGTGAACCCAATGGACAGATTTTGTCTCATATCCTGCCCTAAGTGAAAGTGAGGGGAAATCTTACCAATGGGACACAGGCAGCAAAAAACCTGACATGGACTAATTTTTGAACATTTGCACAACAAAAAAAAATTGCTGCAGTTGATCTTTAAATAGAACCTGCCAACTCATAGTGGTATTAAACCCAAATACAAACAGGACCCTCTGATTCCTCTACTATATAGTTGTTATGTAACTGTACTGTCTGACCTCATATTGTAAAGTGCTGCGCAAACTATTGGCGCTATATAAATCCCGTATAATAAAAAAATATTAAAAACAATTAAAAGAAAAACATTTAGTGTATTGGTACTTACCAAACGGGAGGCCCCTTGCACACAGGCAGTATAATTTACTGAAGTTTACTCAGGAATTAGTGACACCCGTGAGCAAGGGGCCAAAAACTGTGTGCAAAGACCTGAGTAATGTTAAGTATAGGTGAGTAATGGTGCGTAAATGAATAGAGGAGTACAATTCTTCTTCATTGCCAGTATTGTATTATACTAATTTATACTCGCATAAACATGCTTATAGACGAATAAACAAGCATATGCGAGTAAATTACTGCACTCAAATGAAAAATGTTGCATTTTTGTTTTACTGCTCTGTACTCAATTCTGTAAGGGCCGGTTCAACACTGGTGCGATGTCAGAGATTGGATGTGATTCGCACCGCACTGCAGTGAAAATCACATGCGATCTCTGTGCGATGCAATTTCAGCCATAAAGATCGTATAGCTGAATTCACATCAACCTTGCAAAGAACCTTTTTTTGTCCGCAGCAGAATGGGATCGCATGGGTGTTCACACCCATGCGATCCGATTCCTGTCCGAGTTTGCAGATCACACTGCGATATGCAAACTAATTTGGGGGCGTCATTAACTTTTACCTGATACTCCCAGCAGATCGCATAGGGTAGTATGAACTGCCGCAGGGAAACATGCGATGCGGGAACCTGCAGTGGATTCGCAGGGTTCCTGCATCGCAGCAGTGTGAACTGGCCCTGATACTGATCTTTACTCAGCTGTGTGCAATGTCCCATAGACAACAATGCATCTCATTTTAAATCAAGTAAAAAACTCAGCATTTTTTACTCCCATGTGCAAGAGGCCTGAATGTGGTGGTTGCATTTGTTTTTTTTGTTTTTTTTTTACTTTTTTCCCATTGTTTTCAAATGGTGGTCTGGCCAGAAACATACTTCCTGTTGTCATAGAGTTCCCCACTCCAATGGAATATCAATTGAGACTGGGGAGTGGGTAATGTTTAAAAAAAAATAGCGGATTTAGATTGACTAAGAAATTAAGCTGAACACTTTTTAAGAAGTTACAGCAGCATACCCAAGACATTGGTTGGTATAGTATTTCTGTCCCAATACCTTTCCTTTAAAGGGATAACTTCTACAGGTATGAAGATCAGGTACCTAGAGGTGCCTCCACATATTTATGGCAGCTTTCAAAGCCTTCTTGCAATGGCTGAATTTAATTTCATTTTATTCTGACACTGACAAGTTCCAACACTTTCTTGCCACTCAGACTCACCCAGCATATTCGTATTGTTTCTTCACTATGGGCAGCCTCACCTGCCAGGAGAAATTTGCAGGAGACAGAAAAGGCTGGGAAACTGTAGGAACCTTTAAAATGTACGGAAGCCTTGCCTGCCAGAATAGCCCTAGACTCGGCCATGATAGGAAGGATTTGGAGGCTGCTACATGTTTGTACACCTCTGGGTGCTTGCTCTTAATACCTCCAAAAAGTGTTCTTTATCTTTTCTCATCTGATAGGGTCTGTTTAAAGATTGACAACACCAGTTACAACTTCATTTTCCACCCCAGTCTGTACTTCCAGATCTCTACCACCACCTTGGCTTTTTAGCTCACACATTTTGATCCTTCTTCTCTCCTTTTCCTAACTTACCACCTGCAATGTTGATTTCATTCCATCTCATTTTGCATATTTAAAGTACCTCTCTTAGCATTTAAGTATATGTAAAGATAAAACTGTTTTAATTTTGGGTGGATTGTGGAAGTGTTAACACCTCTGTCAGTTTCTTTTTTCTATCCATGGGCACAACAGAAAGTGAGAGTAAATCGCTTTAATGATGGCCATACATGGTGCTACAAAACTGAACAAATGATGTTTGATTTGGCACATTTCAGTATCTGCACAATACCTGTGCATGAAGTTCTGTATTCACACTCTGTTATACCATATAGAAGGCACATGCTTGTATTTTTTATTCTTTAAAACCCAATAAAAATTGTTAAACTATAAAAACATTATTGAAGGTTCAAGTTACCTAATTATAAGGATTGATTTCTCTTTTTGAAAAAACAAAAAAACGCTATAAATAAAACCTTAATACTGGATCACAACTACACTTCTGAAGATAATGTGAATCTGTGGATCTGTACTAACTCAATCAATAGATTGAATTAAATTCAGACCTCCACAGGCACATACACTTAAATTCCTTTCCCTACCCGCTCCATTCAGCCACCAGTAATAAAAGGAAAGCCTTGTGCAAGTTACAAGTCAACAGATTATTTGCTTATACAGAGTTATAGATGTGACAATACGGCGTGGCCCAGTGCTGTCACATACTCCCCTTGCGAAGCATGCTTTTAATGTGATTGTAGGCATGTTATGGTGGCTGCAGTACTAGCTTAGAATTTTTTTACATGTGTTTTCCTCTATACATATTTGCTTTATATTGGTCAGCTCAGGAGGGAAAACCTCTGCCCCCAGTTACAGTTTCCTGAAATGTTATCCTTGCAAGCTAGCTTAATGTAAACCTATGCCCTGGTTATAGAAAGTCAAGTATTTACATATTCTTAACAACCAGCTATTCAGCTCACAGAAGAAATGGGAGTACAGCTATACTCCAACATTTCTTTCCTGACAGACTCCATGGCAGCATACGTATGGGTTAATCCCGCCTCTCATACCTCATAGGACCCCACTCCCATAAATCTTTGCTCCTAGCCAGAGGCCGTGTTCCTTTTTTGTCCTCCTCCTAGGACCAAGGTGTATCTTACCTTATGGAGTTATCTACGGTCCGGTCCTGGCGTGCACGATTGTCTTGATGGCGGTTCTGGAGTCCAGTATTCCCGGCTATTAGCAGGGTGGAGACGGGCTATACATGCGATGCCATGAAGAGCTTCTATCCTCGCCATTGGCAGGCAAGCGGCATTGGGCCAAACGTCCTTGCTATTAGCAGGAGGCCCCCCCTTACTGAAAGCCCGGTCGTGCAATGGATGGTCGTTCCCAACCAGGATGGACCAGGATCGTGCTGAGTGGTATCGTATACAGCCTTTGCCTTGCATAATTTTATGGCAGCAGTGTCTCTGTGTGTTTTGTTTGTCCTTCCTTCCTGGGTTCACCTGTTATGGCGGCTGGAGCGCATCTGCGTCTCAGTCCGCCGGGTACTTCCGGGTTCTGTGCAGCGGCCAGCCTCGTCTGAAAACGAGGCTTGGTTCACGCACGCGCAGTTCCGGGGATAGAACGGCGATCGCGCATGCGCGCGAGTTCCGCTGGATGACGCTGGGGTGCGTGGTGACGTCATCATCGGCGCCAAGTTTAAATAGCTGTCAAAATACAGCTATTACTTGGGATGTTCTGCAGATGATACAGCGGCCTCCCGGTGCACTGATTTGTATCTGCCAAGGTAGGAAGCTATGCAGCTGGCTGTCCAGCTCTCCTGTGTCCTCTGTTAGTATTCCCTAGGCTGACTATGGTTTTTTACTACAGTTATAGTTTTCTACTATGGACGTGTCACCGCCCCCCAGTGGCCAACCCTTGCGCTGCAGGTAGGAAATTTACCTTTCCTTCTGCTTGTATTTTTTCTTTTTGGGTTGCTTTTCTATGGATTCTATTTTTCTTTCCTTTTTCTTGCTCAGCCCTTCTAGGTCTGAACATAGGTCCTCAGCACGCGAAGATACAGATCGTTCCAGATCACATCACCAACAATCTTCATCTAGTTCCAGACGCCCTAGTTCAGCTTCTAGGCGTCATAGCGAAGAGCCCAAGTCCACGTCCGGGCGTCATTCCTACCGCCATTCCAGTCGCTCTGAGAAGAGAGCTTGCTGGGGATGTAAAGCTCAGGTCCCAGAGGGTAAATCCCTCTGTGAGCTATGTTTTTCCCGAGCTGCAAAAGAAAGGGGAGCAGAAGACCAGCAGGTAGAGGCCCTGGTCCGGAAAGTGGTTCAGGAATCTCTGATCAGAACGGATTCCATCCGCACAACTATTGCTCCCTCTGCTCCTACATTGGCTCCCGGCAGGGACGACCTTGGGGCTTCTGGTCCCTCCAGACGTAGTCCCTCTTTGAGTGAATCCTCGGAGAGTGAGGTTGAGACGGACGATCCTGGAGTGGGTTTTGATTTTTCCCTGGTACCACGGTTGGTCAAGGCTGTGAAGGATGCATTGAAATGGGAAGATCCAGTAGAAGCACCCTCTAAACAGAGGAAATACTTCAAACATCTTAAAAAGGATCGCCCAAATTTTCCCTTCCTGGGGGAACTCGGAGAAATCATTTCTGAGGAATGGGTTAAAGTCGAGAGGAAAAACTCGTTAATGTCAAAAGTGGCCAAAATGTATCCATTCAGGAGTGAAGAGGTTAAGCACCTAGAATCGGCTCCGCTCATTGATGCTGCTTTGATGAGGTTGGTGAGACATGTCACTCTCCCTCTCGAGGATACCGTCTCATTCAAGGATGGTCTAGAGAGGAAAATCGATACGGATCTTAAACGTATCTACATCACGGCAGGTTTGGCTTGTAAACCAGCCTTAGCCCTTGCAGCTTTGTCTAAAGCCATGGAATCCTGGTCGGATGATGTGGGTGCAGCTTTGGCAAGTGTCTCTGAAGATTTTATTAAAAACTCTCCGATTCATGAGCTGAAACTGGCGTCAGTCTTCTTGGGTGAAGCATCCCTTGACATTATTCGCCTGGTGGCACGTGTCATGCTCTCTTCAGTCACAGCTAAGCGCGCCTTGTGGCTACGCCCATGGGTGGCGGATCCTGCCTCTAAACAGGCCTGGTGCAGAATTCCCTTTGAGGGTTCTTCCCTCTTCGGGAATAAGCTGGACTCCGCCATCACCCGTGCTACAGGGGGTAAGTCAGGGTTCTTACCCCAGGACCGTCGCCTCTTGGGTCAGAGAAGACCTCAACCCAGGCAAGATCAAGAGCGTTCTAGAGATGCCCGCCGCTACAAGCCCGGCCGTGAGTTCAGAAAGAACTGGAGGAGAAATCAACCTTCTGGACAGAAGTCCTCAAAGACAACCTCTTCTGGTGGACGGGAGGCTTCCAAGTCCTTTTGATATAAAGCCTGTCCAGGCGGAGCAAGTTGGGGCCCGGTTACTCCTTTTTCAGCACGTCTGGGCAGCTTCGATCAGGGATTACTGGACAATCAAGACAGTCTCATCCGGTCATTCATGGGTGTTCAGCAACCCACCCTTACACCAGTTTGTCTCCACAGTCCTTCCTCGCCTGGAGGAGAAGAAACAAATTCTTCTATCTTACACGGACTCACTGATAGCTCAAGGTGCGGCCATCCCGGTACCCTCGGAAGAGAGATTTCAAGGGGTGTATTCCCCCCTTTTTATGGTCCTCAAAAAGAATGGCTCCTGGAGGCCAGTCATCGACCTAACACACCTGAACTCCTTCATCAAGAAGGAGAAGTTCAAGATGGAATCACTACTAACAATTCGCCAAACAATTCAACCAGGCGACTGGATGGTCTCCATAGACCTGAAAGATGCCTACTTTCACGTACCGATTGCAAAGGACTTCCAGAAGTATCTTCGCTTTGCAGTAGATCAGAGACATCTCCAATTTACATGTCTCCCATTCGGGCTTACAACATCGCCTCGAGTGTTTTCGAAGCTCTTACTGGCTGTCGTGGCTTTAATCAGGGTCAAGGGTATCCGATTACACCACTATCTAGACGATCTACTCCTGCTTTCACAGGACAGAGAACATCTGTTATTGCACCGAGATCAGGTCATTTCTACTCTGACGGAGTTCGGTTGGCTGTTAAACAGGGAGAAAAGTCATCTAGACCCGACTCAGTCTTTGATATTCCTCGGGGCCCAGTTCGACACGATAGAGAGCACCATCTCTCTACCTCTGGAGAAAATCCCGTTAATTCGGGACAGATTCATCGTGCAATGTCATCGCCCTTACTCAGAGCTTCTCAGTGTCTCAGGATAATCGGCACCATGGTAGCAACAGCCCCCATGGTGAAATGGGCACAGTGGAAGATGCGCCCCTTCCAGAAGGGTTTTCTCCAGCAGTGGGATCCGGGATCTCGAGACCATCTGGTCCGGATAACCCCATCCATGCGGGAGAGCCTCCCTTGGTGGCTACAGCGGAAGAACCTCCTCAACTGTCATTCCATAGCACCCATTTCCTGGATCACAGTGACAACGGATGCCAGCAGCAGAGGCTGGGGCGCTCTCTGTCTAGCAGAGGTAGCCCAAGGCAAGTGGGACTTTCCATCCCGAGGTGTAGTCTCCAATGTTCTGGAACTTCGAGCTGCCTTCTGTGCTCTACGAGCCTTTCTCCACTTAACTTCAGGAGCCTCAGTCCTCCTAAGGCTGGACAACACGACAGCGGTGTCCTATATCAAGAGACAAGGGGGCACACGCAGTCTCTCCTTACTGAAGGAAGTGGGTCCAATCATGTCCTGGGCTCAGACGAACCTGACAAATCTGACGGCTGTCTATCTTCCCGGAGCTCAAAATGTCCAGGCGGACTTTCTCTCAAGGTTTGCTCTGGACAACAACGAGTGGTCTCTCCACGCAGAAGTCTTCAGTTGGATTCTATCCCTGGGAGTGACACCGGAAGTAGACCTGTTTGCATCCCCTTGCAACTACAAAATACAGAAATACTATACAAGGTGTCGTTGTCCCCAGGCCTTCGGAGTGGATGCCCTGACGGACCAGTGGAGATTCCACAGGGCTTATGCCTTTCCTCCAGTTCCGGTCATTCTACGTTTTCTGTCGAGGCTCAGGTGGGAAGGAGTCGAGATAGTGGCAGTTGTTCCATATTGGCCCAACAGGCCGTGGTTCCCCCTCTTATTACAGCTCAGCTTCCGGAATCCAATTCCTCTCCCATCCAGGTCAGATCTCCTATCACAAGGGGCATCTCTTCACCCATGCCCATCCCAGCTCCATCTGATGGCTTGGTTCTTGAGAGGGAAAGGTTGGAAGCCCTAGGATGCCCAAGCGCAGCTATTTCAACTCTACTAAATGCCAGAAGACCAGGTACCAATAGAGTTTATCAGAGAATTTGGTCAAAATTCGCAGATTATGTTGCCACCACTGACGGTTCCTATATTGACCCAAGGATTCAAGATATTCTGGGTTTCTTACAAAAGGGTCTGGATCTATCCTTATCAGTAAGTTCTCTACGGGTTCAGGTTTCCGCAATCTCTGCCTTCACAGGTATATCCTGGGCCAGACATCCCCTTATAAGGCAATTTTTCAGAGGAGCAATAAGGATCAGGCCTCAAAGAAAGCCGAGGTTTTCCAAGTGGGATCTTCCTCTTGTCCTGGATTTCTTTTCTGAAAAGGAAATACGACTTGTGGATCAAGCAGCTATTAAAGATCTCTCTCTAAAGGTTGTATTCCTAGTGGCTATAACATCAGCCAAGAGGGTCTCCGAAATCAGTTCTCTAGGATGTAAAGAACCATTCCTTACCTTCTTCCCTGACCGGGTGGTTCTGATTCCTATGCTAGGAGCAAATCCTAAGGTAACATCGGTATTCCATGAGAATCAGGAGATTGTTCTGCCAATTTTCCTGACAACTGAAGACTCTAGCATTCACCCTTTGGATGTGGGAGAAGTTTTAAGGCAATACCTTGAAGTCACTGCTTCTTTCCGAAGGTCCGATTATTTGTTTGTTTATTTTCAAGGAAAGAACAAGGGTTTGCGTGCTTCCTCCAGAGTCATTGCAGCTTGGATCGTTCAGGCTATACAAGGGGCTTATACAGCCAAGGGTCTGGCTCCTCCAGAAGCGGTGACCGCTCATTCTACCAGGAGCGTTTCTACGTCATGGGCAGCTTCCCGCCATGTATCTCCGGAAGTGATCTGCAAAGCGGCCTCTTGGTCGTCGATCAACACGTTTATGACGCATTATTGTGTAGAACCGGCTTCCTTGTCTTCGGTTAATTTTGGTTTGCATGTCTTGTCTGTTGACGGTGCCAAATAAACCTTTTTTCTTTAAACCAGCAATTTCCCACCCGGGAGTGTATGGCTAGTCATTTCCCATACGTATGCTGCCATGGAGTCTGTCAGGAAAACGGAAAATTTATATCAAATACTTACCGTAATTTTCCTTTCCTGATTGACTCCATGGCAGCAGGAGTTCCCTCCCATTTGCTGGAGTAGGCTAAGTTACGGAACACGGCCTCTGGCTAGGAGCAAAGATTTATGGGAGTGGGGTCCTATGAGGTATGAGAGGCGGGATTAACCCATACGTATGCTGCCATGGAGTCAATCAGGAAAGGAAAATTACGGTAAGTATTTGATATAAATTTTCCGTTATGCTGGACCTTAGGGTCTCAGATCCTGCAGCTGTAGAGTTTCAGGAAGGTCTCCTCAGATCTTGCCCATTTATGGAGTGCCATGTATTATGTGACTCTATTCACAAAATGCACATCCTTCTTTGAATGGATAGTGGTGGGGATGGTAGAAGACAAGACAGTCCACAACTCCATACATCCTCTTTAATAATTAAACATTTTGTATAACTCCATAAAAGATGAATATATACAGCGGATGTTATGTGTTTCAGCTATAATGGCCTTGTTCACAACATCTTGGTGGTCCTGGGTGGGCATGCAAGGGGGGCTGCACTGATAAACAATCAGCACAGACCCCCCCCTGTCAGGAGAGCAGCCGATCGGCTCTACTCTACTCACATCTGTCAGACGCGAGTGAGGAAAAGCCGATCAACGACTCTTCCTGTTTACATCCTGTTCAGCCGTGATTGGAGATGGCTGATCGCGTGGTAAAGAGTCTCTGTCAGAGACTCTTTACCTAGATCTAAGTTGTGGTGTGTCAGACTGACACACCACAACAACGATCGCCACGATGCGCACCCCTGGGGGCACGCAGCGGCTTGATATCCTGGCGACGTCATATGATGTCCGGTCAGGATATTGCAACCACTTTGCCAACGTCATATTGCTATATGGCGGGCGGAAAGTGGTTAAACAGTAAATGAAATACATCACACTGGAATTAACCCATTAAACGCTGGCACGTTTTAAAAAGTGACTGAAGTCCTGGAGTTTCCTTTAAAACAAGTCCTCTCTGATATCTGTAGCTGCATGCACTGTGAAGTAATTCATTCAGCCTTCCAATCTCTAATGTAAACGCACAGCAGGTGCTCTGGGAGGAATGGGGGGGTGGGTGCAGTGTGAACTTTGCTACCTGAGAGAACAACCTAAATGACCTCTGATATTAAATTTAAGAATTAATTGCAGTTTGTTTTAAATCTTATTTATGGCTTGTTAAAGAATAAGTAAATACCCAATCAGGTGCAAGGAAAATTAACCACTTAACCACAGGGCACTTTCACCCCCTTCCTGCCCAGGCCAATTTTTAGCTTTCAGCGTTGTCGCAGTAAAAATGACAATTGCGTGGGCATGCGACACTGTACCCATATGAAATTTTTTATCATTTTTTTGAGACACATAGAGCTTTCTTTTGGTGTATTTAATCACCACTGGGTTTTTTATTTTTTGCTAAACAAATGAAAAAAGACATTTTGAAAAAAAAAAAGTTTTCTTCATTTCTCTTATACAATTTTGCAAATATGTAATTATTCTTCTTCACTGATGTGCGCTGATGAGGCTGCACTGATGGGCACTGAAAGGATGCATTGATGGGCACTGATGAGGCTGTACTGATGTGAACTGATAAGGCTGCACTGATGGGCACTGATGAGGTGGCACGGATGTGCACTGATGAGGCGGCGCTGATGGGCACTGATAAGCAGCACTGGTAAGACAGCACTGATGGGTACTGATATGCTTCACTGATGGACATTGATATGCTGCACTCATGGGCACTGATGGGGTTGCATTGATTATCAGGGCACTGATTATCAGTGTAAATGTCCCCTGTAACTGTAAAGCCGTTATCAGCTTTCCTTTCCTCAGACACTGACAGTGCTGAGGAAAGGAAATGCCGATAACAAATTGGAGACCGCTGATCACATGGTAAAGAGACTACATCATTGGCTCTTTACTCTGATCCATGAGGCGCTGTGTCCAAGGCACACAGCTTAACACCGATGACCCTGCTACGCACCCCCTGGGTGCACATGAGCGGCATGTTAAGAAGGACAATGTCCAGTCAGGATGGTAAAGCCCCCACCCGGCCGTCAAACTGCTATAGGCCGGACGGGAAGGTGTTAGAAAAAACTATTTTTTTTGCTTGTAGATGATTGAAAGATGGAAATCAGCAGAACTTTTCCACATTTTCTAAACTGTGTGGAGAATGAGTACAACTGCACTTGCAAAGTGCACTGTCTTTTTGTCTTTAGTAAATCCACCCTTCTGCCCACATTCTTGTTTTGGATCAGTGGCTCAAAGGTTTGAATCAACAAAGTCTGCATGACAGCCATTCATCTAGCTTTTTTTAGAAAAAAAAACAGCAATGGAAGCTCCATGTTTCTTATAAAGAAGATTAGAAGGACTGGAAATATTTAAAGTAGTTGTAAAGGCTAAATGTTTTTTGCCTTCATTCATTCTATGCAAGAAGGTAAAAAACTTCTGTGTGCTGCTCCCCCCATAGACCCCCTCCCATACTTACCTGAGCCCCCTCGCGATCCATTGATGTGCACGGGAGCCTCAGCTGTCCTAGGTCTCTCTCTCCTCATTAGCTGAGACAGCAGTGGGAGCCATTGGCTCCCACTGCTGTCAATCACAGCCAATGAGCAGAGAGTGGAGGGGGGTATCTAGCCACGGCTCTATGCATAGAGCGGGGCTCGAGAGCGAGCACGCATCAGAGCCCCCAGAGCAAGCAGCTTGCTATTGGGGGTACTGGTCAAGGGGGAGGGGCCAGAAGTGTCGGTGGGGGACCCAAGAAAAAGAGGATCAGGGCTAATCTGTGCAAAACCATTACACAGAGCAGCTAAGTATGACATGTTTGTTATTTAAAAACAAAAAGAAACAAACCTTTAATATCACTTTAAAAACTGTAAAAAATATTTGTAATACATGTATATTGAATGGCTAGCTTCTAAATATTTCTATAGACAAAAGAGAATGTATGAATATAGTTTTGTACAATATTGCTAGTTACATCAGAGAGTTTTTTTTTAGCTTTCAATTTGCTGTCTTCATTTTGTTGGGAAAGCCTGACAAAACAAAGTTGGAATGCTTGCTATTAGCAAAAGTGTGAAATGTGGACATAACAAATGCAGCAAGAAGTGGAACATGAACCTCCTCGAGAGGACAAAGGGTCAGGCTTTTATACACAGTGAGACATTAATGTTTGGATACTGTACAATAAATTCCCGCACATAAACCCTCAGTTTTTAAATCTTACTATTTTAACAACTACACTTATAGAACAGATATAAAAATATTACTTATTTACAGCTTCAGAGGGCTCCCTAATAAAACAGCTGGGCTATTTTATTAAGAAATAAAAAGACGTACAGTTCATAAAAAGGGATGCACGTTCCTGACCAGCACTGTGTGAAACTATATTTTGATATAAAAGTCTGTGTAAAAAATACTATTAAAATATTTACAGTACCTTTGGCATTGGGAACTGGCATGCACCTGAGCAATAATATGCATCAAAGGATTTGGGAGAAATAATCCATTCACTCCAGCCGATGTCTGCAAAATCTACTTTAAGATAACGCCGAGCACAGTTCCGTGGCTCATTCCACTGCTTTCTTCTAGCTTTTTTCAGGGTGTGTTCATCAAACTGTAGTGTTTGGCCTTTCTGCCGTCCACTTTTCCTTAGCTTTTTCTTAGACTTCTCCTTTTCGGCTGGCCGTACTTGAAGAGTTTTGTAAGGTTTCTTCTCCACCCATCTTTCTTCATCTTCATTGTACTGATACTCAGCTCCTGGTAGCTCATTGTTTTGGAGCGGCAACAAAATATCAGTTGACCGTCTACTCCTGTGATCAATAAGTCCTTCCTTTCTTTGTTTTTTATGAACTATACTAGCGTGTTGTCCATGTAAGTTGGAAACCACAGTGTCTGGCTCAGATATAGCGGAATCGTTGGCATAAACCAGGATATAAGGCTTATGACCTAGTAGCTGTTTCCTTCGTTTATTTGCAGTATCAACTGTCATGTTGATTGCAATGAGGGGCTCTCCATGTTGTTTGGCTTCACGCAAGACTTGAGTGATATCCTTCCAATGCCAAGATGGAAGGTCTCGGTAGGTTGTAGAAATGTTTATAAGAAAATTCCCCAAAATTCTTGTTTGGTTCTCAGGAGATGTTAAACTGGACACTTTCAAATCTATGGATAGTTCAGGTTTTCTGTGTCCACGCCTGGAGCAAGATGATGAATGTTGACATCGCTGACTGATGTTTAAAATATCTCCAAGATAATAATGAAATGTAGCTGACAATATATTTTCCGAAGATGTTAGTGATGTTAAATTGAAAATATGCTGATTAATATCTTCAAAGTTCCCTGGGGGAAAAAAGAAAACAAATAAGAAAAAAATGAATTAATTTGTTTTATCAAAACCTCATTCAGTTACAATGGTTTGGTCGAACTTAACACAACATCAAAATGCAATGTGTCTATGGTATATGGCATAGCTACCACTGAACCATAAAGCTGAAAGTGTCCATGCTGGGACACATCTAAAGGATCCCAATCACCTCAGTTATTTCGGCAAGAGATCCCTGGCCTCCCCAAAAATGTATGTATCTTTCTAATGACCATGTGGCTAACATCTTTAAAGCAAGTGCAGTTATATAATTGCTACCCAAAGTTTTCCAATACCATGAGAGTTTATAAAGTTTTTATATGGGTACACATATGTCCACAGAATGCACTTAGACCCCTTTCACACCAAGGCGCTTCAAAAATGCCCTAAAACGCCTTAGCGTTATTACCGCGTTTTTACAGCATTTTAGGGGCGTTAGCGGTAAAATTAACGCAATGCTGTAGGCGTTTTAACAGCGTTTTTCAAGCGTCATTGAAGCATGTGTTATTGGTGCTATCTTTCTGCTTGTATGTTTATCCTTTCAAGATTTGAAGTAAAACAAGACACTGCTTGTTACTTTACAAGACACTGCTTGTTTTACATGATATCACAAAGGATAAACATGCAAGCAGAAAGATAGCATCAATAACAAATGCTTCAATAACGCTTGAAAAACGCTGCAAAAAAGTGCCAAAAAAAATGAATCCCAGAAAAATGAAGATTTGAAGTAAAACAAGACACTGCTTGCTACTTTACAAGACACTGCTTGTCTTCATTTTTCTGGGATTAATTCTTTTTTTTTGGCACTTTAAGACCCCTTTCACAGTGGGGGCGGGGGGTAAAAGCGCCCCGCTAGCGGCTGAAATGTGCCGCAAATCCGACGGTAAAACGCTATAGGCGGCTCGGTGTGAAAGGGGTCTAATTTTGTTTTTTTGGCACTTTGATGGTCTGTTTAATCATTCTGACCTTCCCACAAGTTCAGTCCTGTTGTTGTAGATGCTCTCTTTTCTGCTTGCATGTTTACTTTTTTGTGAGATCATGTGAATTTTCTACAGTTCAAGGTGGATTATAGGCGCTATTCAGGCATTTTTACAGTGTTTTCAATTCATTTTAATGGAGAGGGGCGTTTTTTAAGCGCTTTTTAACAGCGTTTTTTGAAGCGTTATTGAAGCATGTGTTATTGATGCTATCTTTCTGCTTGCATGTTTATCCTTTGTGATATCATGTAAAACAAGCAGTGTCTTGTAAAGTAACAAGCAGTGTCTTGTTTTACTTCAAATCTTCATTTTTCTGGGATTAATTCTTTTAGTTGGCATTTTAAGACCCCTTTCACACTGAGGGCGTTTTGCAGGCGCTATAGCGTTAAAAATAGTGCCTGCAATCTGCCCTCAAACAGCTGCTCCAATCAATCCAGCGTGAAAGCCCGCGGTGCGCTGGCAGAACGTCAGGAAAAGTCCTGCCAGCAGCTTCTTTGGAGCGTGAAGAAGCGGTGTGTTTACCGCT
The DNA here is from genome assembly GCA_037952925.1 of Lithobates clamitans. Classification (NCBI taxonomy): domain Eukaryota; kingdom Metazoa; phylum Chordata; class Amphibia; order Anura; family Ranidae; genus Lithobates; species Lithobates clamitans. Next base: position 5,060,563 of record JBBGZY010000017.1, on the reverse strand, counting down.
CCTCCACCACTGCTCCCCATTGAAATCAATGGGGCAGTGCTGGGATACCGCCGGCAAAACGCCGCTATTGCGGTGCATGGCGGGTGGTTTTAACCCTTTCTCGGCCGCTAGCGAGGGGTAAAAGCGCTCCGCTAGCGGCCAAAATGGGCCGCAAATCTGATGGTAAAACGCAGCTAAATGTAGCGGCCTTTTACTGCCAACGCTATAGGTGGCTCGGTGTGAAAGGGGTCTAATTTTGTTTTTTTGGCACTTTGATGGTCTGTTTAATCATTCTGACCTTCCCACAAGTTCAGTCCTGTTGTTGTAGATGCTCTCTTTTCTGCTTGCATGTTTACCTTTTTGTGAGATCATGTGAATTTTCTACAGCTCAGGGCGGATTATAGGCGCTATTCAGGCGCTTTTACAGTGTTTTCAATTCATTTCAATGGAGAGGGGTATTTTTTGAAGCGCTTTTTTCAATGCCCAAAAGCTGCTCCAAAGATGCTACTTGCAGGACTTTTCTCAACGCCCCCCCAGCGCAACGCCTCAGTGTGAAAGGGTCCATTGAGATGCATGGGGAGCGTTTTAATAGTGTTATTTTTAGCGTTAAACACTGCAAAAACGCCTTGGTGTGAAAGGGGTCTAAAAGTCAACAACAAAAAAGTGGATCAATTACAGCTGTTTCTAGTATATCGAGTATATATGCAATCAGAAAAATGTGTTAAATATATAAAAGATTTATCACTACTAGCCTCTTTTTTAGCTAAATATTTAGAGGGCTGAAACAATATTCAGAGTGCAACACAATTCAGTTTTCCATTAGTTTACTTAAACATGCATATATTTACTACGCGTAAAGTGAACCTGTGGCTAGGCTATGAACACACAAGTATTTATGTATTCAGAAAGTGACCCTGCCAGCGACGTCGTAAAATCCAAAAAGAAGTTTCCTGCAACAAAAAAACACTTTAGTGTTTCAACCTCTAGGGGACTGTTTAGCATTCAACACTTCTGGGAATGTCAGATGCATATGTCCCCTGGCCACATTACAGTTTCATCTTCTGACCCCAAAGTCACTTAAAATGTCACTACTTTATTGCTGGCCAATAGGTTTACTTAAATAATCTGTTAATAGCTGTCAGTTGCACCAAATGTCTACTCTGCACTCACGTTCCTGGAAATCTTTCCTTCCCCTAACCAATAGTTCCCTTTACCCCCTGTAAGTTGGTCCTGATTGCCACATGTCCCTTGGATGTCTATCACCATAGCATACACAAGTTTCCTAGTTTACACACCCACTGTTCCCCTCTTCAGAAAAGCAATGGATCCCATGCACTCCAAAACTAAAGAAGACCTTTTACATTTAGATACACCTTAAAGTGTAACTTCACCTAAAAGGGGACGTTCCACTTTTCCACAGAGTGTATGTTCAGATACTGGAGTTTACATTCAAACCACCCTATCTGAAAAAAAAACTACATATTCAATAATGCTTGTTTGTAAACGTTTGTCCACCGTAAGAACGAATGATAAGTTCAATAATCATAGATTTTGCTTGTTTGTGTGGCACTGATTCAAGCTCATACACGCATATACATTAGTAAATTAGGTCCTATCACTGAGGTGATAGGCCTTCAGAATGCAGTAAGAAGAGGTAGAATTGCATATAAGAAAACCACTGAAAGTATGCTGGAGTGCAACTACTAAGAAGAAATCATGGTAGGCAACAGTTTTAGTGAATAAAAGAGAATTACCATTTACAATCATATCTATTCACTCTGAACTGCTTAGGTTCTTCCTATTTCTGGTTCAACAGTTTATTCTAGACCATGTGCTGATGATTAGTTGTCATATTGTAGCACTAGTCTGTATTGCTGATACTTTTAGGCTACTTTCACACTGGGGCGGGCAGGCGCCGGCGGTAAAGCGGTGCTATATTTTGCGCCGCTTTACCGTCGTTTTAGTGGCGCTATTCGGCCGGCAGCGGGGTGGTTTTAACCCCCGCTAGCGGCTGAAAAAGGGTTACTGCAGCGGCGCTTTGCCGACGGGTTTGCAGCACTGCCCCATTGTTTCAATGGGAAGGGGCACTTTAGGAGTGGTGAATACATCGCTCCTAAATCGCTGCAAAGATGCGGCTTGCAGGACTTTTAGCGGCCGAAAAAGGGTTAAAACTGCCCGCAAAGCGCCGCTGCATCATCGTTTTGCCGGCGCTTTTGCAGTGCTGCCCCATTGTTTTCAATGGGAAAGGGCGCTTTAGGAGCGGTGAATACACCGCTCCTATAGCGCTGCAAAGGACTTTTTTGACTGTCCTGCAAGCGCACCGCTCCAGTGTGAAAGCCCTCGGGCTTTCACATTGGAGTGAATTGAGCGGCTCTTTCAGGGCGCTTTGCAGGCACTATTTTTAGCGATATACTGCCTGCAAAGTGCCTCAGTGTGAAAGTAGCCTTAGAGAGGTGTATGCAATGCTATATCCCTGTGCAACATGGAATCAGTAATGCATATGTTCTATTTCACATATCCACTAATTTTCAATTTAAAAAAGCTGAACAAATATTTAGCAATTACATACACTTTAACAACTGCCATTTTTTTTGTATTTTATGAAATGAGAGTTTTTTCCTTTTTTTTGATAATTTGTTGCATTGTGATGCTGCTGATCTCATGCAGCATCTTTGCAGGCACATAGGGGGTTATTTACTAAAACTGAAGCTGAGTGCAAAATCGGGTGCAGCTTTGTATAGTAAACAATCAGCTTTCGGGCTCTATTGCTAAAGCTTAAGTGAACAAGCTGTCTGATTGCAATTATTCCACAATGGTTGCATGGCAGATCTCAGGCCAGGTTTCCTAAAGCCTAGCACACACCAGGGTTTGAACGGAAAAAAACCTGACAGCTTTGGTTGGAGCCGCTGTACTAACAATCTAACCTTAGTACAGTGATCTCCCTAGCTGAGCTGTTGTGTTCTGACAGGGGGGGCACCCCCCGCCATAATTCTTTGGCCATTGGCTGAGAGCGCTCATCAGGAGTTTTCCGGCATGTACGTCCGACAGAAGCTGGCTGAATGGTCGGCTTTTTTCGGACTGGCTGCTATACACACACAGGCCGAATGTTGACCATTTTTCATTGAACCAGCTAATGTCGCCTCACATTCAGCCCCTGTGTACTAGGCTTAAGAGTGATACTAGTGAACCCTGCCTGAGTAACGAACATCGAGTGCTTATAAATTACTCAATACTCGTTACATAGGCAGTGTTCACTATTATCACACAAGTAAATATGACAGGGTGACAACGCAAAAGTACATTTAGGGGACAGGGACAAGCATTATCACCCTATAACAGGAAATGGCTGAACAAGCGGCATCATAAAAAATAGGTTAAAAATGAATTTTGAGATGACAATAACAGGTTAAATACTGGAAAATGCATTTCCTGGGGAAAATGCGTGGGAATGCTGAATAGCTGAATTGCTAAAGCGGCCCCCATCAAAATTGCCCCCATCATATTGCCACCATCAAAATTGTCCAAATCAAATTGCCACCATCAAAATCGCCCCATCAGAATTGCCCCATCATATTGCCACCATCAAAACTGCCCCATCATATTGCCACCATCAAAACTGCCCCATCAAAACTGCCCCATCATATTGCCACCATCAAAACTGCTCCATCAGAATTGTCCCCATCAAAACTGCCCCATCATATTGCCACCATCAAAACTGCCCCAACAGAATTGCCCCATCAAAACTGCCCCATCATATTCCTCTATTATAAATCAGTACATGGTGTGTCTGTCCCCTCCCCGGGCTCTGTAATCATGGCTGAGATGCTCCAGCCACCTCCCCCCCCGTGTATAACAGAAGCTTTGGTATCCATGGCAACAAAACCAGCACAGTACACTCTGTTTAATGGCTAAAATTTCCTGAAATGACCACTAAACAAACAGTTTTTTCACAAAAACTGTAAAAGATATCAAACTGAAAAGATATAGCCAGATAGCTGAATATTTTGTCAACATTTTAAAGTTTGTTTGGCATCTGTAGGTGAAAGTACGAAGGAGCTGAAACTTTTGGGAGCGGAAGAAGATTTTAAGGATCTGAAGCATGCTCCCATTGACTTCAATTTTCAAAAAAAGTGTTAAAATGCTTAATATTTTAAAAAGTATAAATAGTAGAAAAAAAGTTGAAAAAGTCCCATCATCAGCTGAAGGGAGGAACATTTTTGAATAGTTGAATGGTTTAATAGCTGAAAGTATGCAGAAGTTACGCAGAGCCAAAAAAACGTACAGAATAATAAAATTGAAATTAAAAATAATTAAAATTGAATAACAATAGTGGGACTGCTAAAGCAATCCCACTAATTAGTGGGAATGCTTTAGCAGTCCCACTATTGTTATTCGATTTTATTTATTTTTAATTTTATTCCGTACGTTTTTCGGTAATGCGTAACTTCTGCATACTTTCAGCTATTAAAACCATTCAACTATCAAAATGTTCGTCTCTTTTAGCTGAGGTGTGCTCTTTTTCAATTTTTTTTCTACCATTTATACTTTTTAAAATATTAAGCTTTTTATCACTTTTTTTAACATTGAAGTCAATGGGAGCATGCTTGAAATCCCTAAATTTTTCTTCCGCTCCCAAAAGTTTCAGCTCCTTCATACTTTCACCTAGAGACACCAAACAAACTTTAAAATGTTCACAAAATATTCAGCTATCTGGCTATATCTTTTCAGTTTGATATCTTTTACAGTTTTTGAGAAAAAGCTTTTTGTTTAGAGGTCATTTCAGGAAATTTTAGCCATTAATCAGAGTGTACTGTGTGTGTTTTGTTGCCATGGTTACCAAAGCTTCTGTTATACACAGGGGGGGAGGTGGCTGGAGCATCTCAGCTCTGATTACAGAGCCCGGGGAAGGGGACAAAAGCTGAAAAATCAGAACATGATTTCTAAACTGCCGCCACTCCCTCATTTTCAAGCCCACCTACACAAATCTTATATCAAAACGTTCAGCTATCCCTGCTGCCACTAAACATGTCCACGGCTAAGCCATAGTCCTGATAGTTTTCACAATATGACCATTTGTTTGCAACTCACGCCGTCCATTGACATTCATTGAAACTACACTCTAGCCCCTTCAAATTTGAAGGGCAATTTCTAAACTGCGACCGTGCCTTCAATTTTAATATTTCAGAGACATACTATGTATCAAAATCTAGGTCTTGTGATTCTCACAATATAAAGATCTTCGCTGTAGGATGTATAGTTTTTAAAATACAGCCATTTGTTTAGAGGTCATTTCAGGAAATTTTAGCCATTAATCAGAGTGTACTGTTAGTGTTTGTTTTGTTGCCATGGTTACCAAAGCTTCTGTTATACACAGGGGGGAGGTGGCTGGAGCATCTCAGCTTTGATTACAGAGCCCGGGGGAGGGGGACAGACACACCATGTACTGATTTATAATAGAGGAATATGATGGGGCAGTTTTGATGGGGTAATTCTGATGGGGCAGTTTTGATGGTGGCAATATGATGGTGCAGTTTTGATGAGGCAATTCTGATGGGGCAGTTTTGATGGTGGCAATATGATGGGACAGTTTTGATGGCAATATGATGGGGGCAATTTTGCTGGGGGCCGTTTTAGCAATTCAGCATTCCCACGCATTTTCCCCAGGAAATGCATTTTCTAGTGATAAAATGAGGTTTTAATGATTGAGTTTACATCCACTTTAACATGAGAATAAAGATCTTTATTTAGCCATGTGACTGTAAATTTTACATTTCATTGAACTGAAAATAACTGTCACTTTTTTGAAAAACCTTTGTGAACTGAGGCTATTGACAGACTGAGATACTATTAAAATGCTTACTAAATATATAATAGGATTTAAAGGGATCTTTTATATCTACCTAAGGTTACACTTCAAATACAACATTTTTTTGCAAATCCTTGCATGTTATTAGTAAATTTACCAACATAACCTTTATAATTTCTATCCAGTGTATTTTACTTGAAGCAATTGCTCAGAAAGCCACCACATTAGATATTTTCCCTAACTGTAAAAGTCCATGGATACAATTCCAATACAAAGAGAAAACATACTTCTTTTTATCCGTTTTGCTAAGCTCCCTTCATGGGCTGTAACTGCGCCCACACTGGCGAAACTGGCAGAGACACGGACTCTCACGCTAAGCAGCACTGGAGAGCCATAAAATGGGGCTTTGTGGAAAATATAAGTAAAGTACAGCATGCGCTTAGTCTGGACTGGAAGCGGACCAAAGTATATGAGAACCAGGCTTACTGTTTTATTCAGAAACACCATGTGCCCAGGCTTTTATAATCTAATTATACATAGGTTTTATTTGGGTGTTCATCCTCTAGACCAGTTGAAAAATGAGCTATCATAAATTTTTTACTGAAACTAATTAGTAAGAGAAAATTAAATTAGATAGTAATCCTTTTGATATAGTAAGGGAGATTTGTGAAAGAGTCTTTAAAGTGAAATTGTTTGCTAAGTAGTGGTCAGCTGTAAAAGCATTCTACACCAAATATCAGAAAAGACTTTTACATCATCAGTACATTAGAGCCAAGTTGGATCTCCCAAACTCAGTTGGCAATTTCTGTCAAGGGTACATGGAAATGGTATACTGTAAGAGATGTCAACATTTTGGAAACAGTTTGGTGGAAATATTCTAATAAGCATTATAAATGAATGACTTGAAGGAGAAGTATAGCCAAAGCTATTTTGGCTATACTACTCTTATGGATCACAGAAGTGCAGTTCGTTCTGCACTCCTGTGATCCGTTTTCAGCCAACAACGGGCTAAAGCCCACTGTTGACTGATGTCACAGAGCCAGTCAAGGCTCTGAAATGGTCCTGGCCATATGGTCGGGATGCTCCCAAAAGCCTGAACTAACAGCTGGCTCAGCCTCTCCGCTATCCACTGAGAGAGTGAGCCAGCCCCTCCTGCCCCCTCCACAGCCCAGCACTACAGTGAGCACTGGAGGGGCAGAACAGAGAGCTGGAGACTGACAGTCACAGCTCTCTGCTCACAGAATGCTGAGCGATCAGCGGCCTTTGATCAGTCCGTTCTCAGTGCAGAGATGGTGGGGAACAGATGCAGCATTTGATCGATGCGCCATTCATCTAAGTGAATATAAAAGTTTTCTCCTCTCTTAAAGAAAAGTCTGCATGATCTGTATTCAACAGACACAATTTTAGGTTGACCTCCAGGATAATCAAATATTGTCTAAATATAAGAGCCATGTTATCTGAATCTTGGTGTATTTTGTGTATTTCTTCCAGATTTGTGCAGTAATCCAGTGTGGAAATTTGCCTTTGTGCACGAGCTTCCTGTATTAAGACCGGTCACTGCTTCTGTCTCTACTTTGCAGGGTGACTGGTCTTATATCCACCCCCTTCCTGTAGTTTTCTGTAGGCAGCCTGTAGTGGGTGGGTCTGTTGAGTTCCACCCTCAGTCCTTTTCTATGCACAGGTTATGCACAGTACATTGATGATGTCACTACTACTTTTACAATGTTTGCAAAGGCTTTAGGTGCACACAAAGTGGATTTCTATTCTTTTTGGCTATGATGGAATATATTTGAATAAAATGTTTGTGCCTTTAGTTCAGACCAAGTAAAAACCCAAGGGTTAATTTACTAAAGGCAAATAGACTGTGCACTTTGCAAGTGCAGATACACTCTGCAAAGGGTGGTTCCTCCAGGGCTTAGTAATGTATACTGTAAGTGTAACACTTCCAGTTATTTATTACCTTACAGAGAGATCACAGTTCTCCCCCTGGCAATGCCTTATTCTGTCTTTTTCTCCAGAGGGATGAAGCCGTCTATATTCAGGAATTATCCAAGGTCAGCATTTGATTCCTGGACTTAGATGTTGGCTTAGGGATATGTCTGTGAAGGTTCTAATCTATCCAGGTCACGTTATTTCAATCAGTAGTTAGTCACATTCAAACTGACTTGTGCTGTAATGTTGAAGACGTTTTGTAGATTATCCAAGCCATTTCTGTAGTTCTAATGAGTGTCAAGAACATATCCCAGCTTTTACAGACAGACAGTGCTATTACAGTCACCTTAAACCAATCATCACGGAAATTGTCATAATTCCTGTTGGATGGGATGGTGTAAAAGCTGTGGAAGCAACCTGTTCTAATACCATCCGTTAGTGCCTTTACAGGTGTTGACCATTCGATTGATATGGATGAAGGTGTAAATTGTTGTGAAATCGCTGACTCAGGGATGACAAAATTAACCACTAGCCGACCAGCCACCGCAGTTATACTGCGCAGGTTGGCTCGGCTGGCCTGTAGCTGTATGTCGCTCCTTTAAGATGACACAGCAGGCACCGTGTGTACCCAGTGCCAATGCGCATACCTGGCGGGTGCGATGACTGCCGGGCACCCACAATCGCTTGTGACAGAGCGAGAAACTGGATCTGCGTGTGTAAACACACAAATCCCGTTTCTCTCAGGGGAGACCGATTGTGTGTTCATACTAAGTATAAACACCAATCTCTCTTCTCCCCTAGTCAGTCCCATCCCCCTTACAGTTAGAACACACCCAGGGAACACATTTACCACTTGATAGCCCCCTAGTGTTAACCCCTTCCTGTCAGTGTCATTTATACAGTAATCAATGGCTATTTTAGCTCTGATTGCTGTATAAATGTCACTGGTCCCAAAATAGTGTCAAAAGTGTCCGATCTGTCCGTCACAATGTCGCCATCCTGATAAAAATCGCAGATCGCCGCCATTACCAGTAAACAATAAATAAATAAATAAAAATGCCATAAATCTATCCCCTTTTTTGTAGACGCTATAACTTTAGCGCAAAGCAATCAATATACGCTTATTGCATTTTTTTTTTACCAAAAATATGTGGAAGAATATACATATCGGCCTAAACTGAGGGAAAAATAATTTTTTTTTTAAAAATTGGGATATTTATTATAGCAAAAACTACAAAATATTGTGTTTTTTGCAAAATTGTCACTCTTTTTTGTTTATAGCGCAAAAAATAAAAAACGCAGAGGTGATTAAAAGTAAAAGCTCTATTTGTGGGGAAAAAAGGACATAAATTTTGTTTGGGTACAATGTCCCACGACCACGCAATTGTCAGTTAAAGCGACACAGTGCCGTATCGCAAAAAATGGCCTGGACAGGAAGGGGCAAATCCTTCCGGGGCTGAAGTGGTTAAGTGAATTCTGGAGATTGTGTAGTTCTTGGGTTTGCCCTCAAATGTTTGACAAATATCAGCCCTATTCAGCCCCTCTCCTTGTAACTTATAAAGTTACAATGTTGCAGTCTGATCACTGGGGAAGAGAAGACTGAGGAAATGTTTCCTCCTGCCTCATTGAAAATATCATCTTAGCCTAGGCAAAGCCACTAGCTTGGAGCTCATGGACTGCGTTTAAATAATAAAAGGTGGGGCTTTTTTAATGATACTTTTGTTGCAAATTGTGTGTCATGTCAGGAATTTAGATATAAACACTTAAAAATTGCTAAAAGGCCTACCTTAAAGGTAGACTCCAGCCAAATTTTTTTTGTGCAGCCGTTTCTACGGGACAGTCAGTTACAATGGATAATCTGCAAATCTCCATATTTGATATGCTAGCTATTAGTTAAGTTATTGAATAGTAGGTGTAACCAATTGTAAAAGTCATATAAAAAAGACATCAAGGCACACTCTACACTAATAATAAATATGTACCCACTGATAGTGGACTGTGCTTTCTTTTTAGCACTTTGGGTGCTAAGTTTTAAAGTATCCTGTGCCTTCCTCTTCAAAACAAGGGCCACATTGAATAATCACACACAAAAACGATCAGCTTTATAAATGAATGAATCACATTTGCATTTTAAGTAAAAGTTTTACTTGAAATTTTTATTTAAGCAGCATGATGTGATTTAGAACGGGGGTCAGCAACCTGTAGATCGCAATCTACCAGTAGATCTCGGACAGGTGAGTGGTAAATCGCGTTCTGGGCTTGCTGACCCACCATCCTAGCTCCTCTGTAGTGCTGGCTCCTGTCTCATGCAGAGTGATACCAACTGCACTCCATCTCTAATCCTTACTGGCGGTGTCCACAGTGGTGCCCACAGCAGAAAAGAAGAGATCTTCAGGTCAGTGTGAATCAATACATTGGGCATAATAGTATACGGCTGCTTTCACACTGATGTGCTGCTGTTTACCCACACCATGAGTGCAGGGCAGTGTACCTGCGTGTTTGCTGTGCATAGCCAAAGACTTCTATTATATCCTGCGGGTTTGGCGAACCACCTGATTTAAACACATGATTACCGTGCAATGCATCCGATTGAGACATGGCAGTACAGCAATTGGAGGTTTAAATCAGGTGTGAGGAGGTAACACAGTGCCCGGCGGTCTTTAACTTCACCAACGTTGTTCAGGTAGATCGCCACCTCAGTAAAGGGGTTGTAAAGGTTCCGTTAAAAAAAAACAAAAACAAACATGTCATACTTACCTCTGCTGTGCAGTTGGATATGCACAGAGTTGCCCCAATCCTCCTCTTCTGGGGTCCCTCTGCGGTGCTACTGGGTCCTCCTCTTCTCGAGTGTCTTGCTGGAGAAGAGCTCTCCGACGGGACAACCAAGTGGGCACGCTCCCGTGCCCTGCTGCTGCATCCGTAGACACAGACAGCAGGACACGGCTCCGCCCCCGACGCTCGCATCATTAGATTTGATTGACACCAGCAGAAGCCAATGGCTGCACTGTTTTCAATCTATCCAATCAGGACATGAGACACCAGCCGAAGCTGGTGTGATCGTTCCCATTGTGGGAATTACGGGGCTCAGATAAGTATAAGGGGGGCTTGGGGGTGCTGCTGCAGCACAGGAGGTTTTTCACCTTAATGCATAGAATGCATTAACATGAAAAACGGCAAGGATTTACAACCTCCTTAAGGTTGCCTACCCCTGGTTTAGAACAACAGAAAAAATCCTTTAGTAAAACAAAGCAAAGAAACTCCAAATAATCTTGAGCCCATCAGAGCCCCCTTACATGACAGTCTCTACAAGAATCCCTTCTTACATCAGAGTCCCAGTGGGCCATATTTGGCCCGCAGGCTGCAGTTTGGAGATGCCTGCTCTAGATCAACTGCAAGTTTAGGGTTTCGAGGATGCATGTTTTTAATCCTTTTATTTTCTCCTTTGAGATGAACTTTTTTAACTGAACTATGTAACTATATGAAAATAAACCGATGCAAATTGCTTATGATATGTGTTAATATTTATGAATAATTGTTCAATATGAATCAAGGTCAACAAAACTGAATATAGTAAAGAAGAAAAACTTTGAATAAAATATACTATAGACTCAAATTTAACTCTGTATAATTTGCTTCAACCTTCCAAATAATCAGGAAGTTATATATAGAAAGAAAGAAAGAAAGAAAGAAAGAAAGAAAGAAAGAAAGAAAGAAAGAAAGAAAGAAAGAAAGAAAGAAAGAAAGAAAGAAAGAAAGAAAGAAAGAAAGAAAGATTCCATGTTTATAATATAAGGAAAACATTTTTTCATGCATATCATTGTAAAGCATTTATTATGTTATAAAAATAAGAATATATTGGTAAACATTACAGTTACAAAAGCAATTTACAGTGACTCATTGGTCAATAATTAAATTACGCAAATAAGACTTCAAATTGTAGCAAAATTATAATAGTAGCCAGTAGGTGGCGCTGTATTCTAAAGCACTGCAGAGAAACATATAAAAATCATTACATTAGATTATAGGATTAACCAGCGTTACACCAGTCAAACCTTCTTATCATTTGAAAGTAGGACGCGAAGCAGCAATAAGAATTCACCAAGTTTTTGATGCATGGAACGATTTCAAAGACCAGTTTGACAATAAATATATTCGAGTTATTAGTCCAAGCCGAATGACAAACAACTTCTGCAGAAATTATCTAGTATGTCAGGAAATTAGCGTGATTAAGTGTAAGACTGCTACAAAAACTTGCTGAACTGAGATGGGAATTCATTGCCAATATAGAATATGCTGTCTATGTTCATCGTTAGTTCCAGCTGCACAGGAATACCAGAAACGCAGGAGCCTGTTATTAAAACTGTCATTGTCATTGCTTAGTAAGTGAGATGAAGCTTTACTCTGCAAAAAATACCCAAACACATGCAAGGAAAAAAAAAAAAAAAAAAAACAGCATTTTTGTTTGCACATGATTGGATGATGGCAGTCAACAGAGCTTCACCTCATTTACTAAACTTTGGGGCAACTGCACTTGCAGGTTGCCTTTAGTAAATCAACCCCACTGTGTTGTGTATGACCTTGTGTATTTTTTTAAATTTTGTCCAACCAATTTATGTAGGACAGCTGGCAATTTTCATGTCACTCGCATAGTATGCCACTGATTCCTAAACCATATTATTAATTGCCACACGTGAAATCTTTTAGTGTTTGTGGTTAATTATGCCTGTTTTTTTTTTCTTCGCATTACAGCAACAAATACTTAATACTTAAATTCACATGTTCGTATGACCATCTTTTCAAACAAAATTGTTATGCAGATTATGCATGTATGGATAGTTGCCATTCAAGGTCTGTATGCAAAGCAACAGGTTCACTTTCCTGCTGGCCCACCAGCTGCACATAGTCACTTCTCCTTCCCTCTCCCACAGCTTTATTAGGAGGCTGCGAGAAACCAGAGCATGCCTTATGTAAAGTCCCTTCCCCATGTGACAGTGTTAGCTGAGAACTGTGTACTTTACCCCCAATATGGTAGCTGGATGAGTAGCCAATCGAAAAGCATTAGTCCTGCCACATTGGTAGATTTGGACTCAATTATTTATTTATCACTCTAAATTTTATCCTAGTTTCTGAAAATCATTGTATGCAGGACTTTTATTTTTTCTTAGAGAATGACGGGTCCATGCAATATGCAGGACCCACATGGGAGAGCCAAAGGGGAATGCACGTTTCCCTATTCTGTGTTTCAGGATTGCCATTGGTTATCAGCAGCCTCTGCAGGGTAGCAACAAGCAGCTGATTGGTGTAATTTGGCGGGCCTCTAAGCCCGCGAATTTCAGAGGTGATAAAAGAGGGCTGTCCGTCCGTTACCGTCAGACCGTGTGGTATAGGACCGGGACTCACACCACTCAGACCGTCGGAAGGATGGAGCGCCGTTCGCCCGTGGGAAGAGAGAGCCTGCTTCGTCGCCTCATTGAGAAGGCGAAGAGTGCCGGAGGGGAGGAAAGGCTCCTTCACTGACTGGAGGCTGGTCATTCCGAAGCTCCGTCCATTAGCACAGCCCCGGAGAAAATGGAGGAGTCTGCAGCGGACATGCGCAGTCCGCGCCGACAGCCGAGGAGGGCAAAGAAGAAAGCCAGAGCAGAGGCTTCTCCATGTCCTGCTGGCAAGGGGAGAGCCCACAGTGTTCCTTATATGAAGACCCCCCCACGCCAGGATAGTGCTACTCAGCCAGCTGCTGCGGCCAGCAGTGAGCATATCAGGAGTTCGCCTATGGGTGAGACACACGCTCTTAGTAATGTCACTGATTTAAATATTTTGGTTGACACTTTGTCTAGTATTGTAAAAGATCTTAAAGGGGCACACACAGTTGGTGCTAATGTTGGTACAGCCCTAGGTGCACAGTGCTCTGGTGCTTTCCATGTCACTGATCATAATCCTGTTTTGCAAGGGGCACAGCTAACTGGTGCTATTAAACAGACCAATGATGGTATGTCACAGCATAGTTTGGATTACGTCAGCCCAATATGGCGCAATTTGTCAGAGGTGCCCTTTGTCACCAATGTGGCGGACAATGCTAGTGCACCAACACAGAAACCTTTTCAAATGCTCCATTCTATTAACCCCTCTCCACGCTCCATTTATCCTATAGTGGCGGAGTCCTCCCTTAACCTCCCTGGCGGTATTCCCGAGTCTGGCTCGGGTTGGATTTTTCCATACCAAAAGCGGTATCCCCGAGCCAGACTCGGGCTTGCATCGCAGGATCCAGGAAGAGCATACTTACCTTGTCCCCTGGATCCTGCGATGTCTCCCCGCTGTGATCGGCGAGCCGCTGTGTCTCGCTCGATTCACAGTGCCGAGCTCCGTTCCCTGCGAGCGGTGCGACGCACGGGGACGGAGTTCGGCGGTAAATTCAAAAGTGAAACACATAGTATAGATACAGCATACTGTAATCTTACAGATTACAGTACTGTATCAAATAACTACACATCGCCCTTGGTCCCTAGTGGTCTGCCCAGTGTCCTGCATGCAGTTTTATATATATAAAACTGTTCTTTCTGCCAGGAAACTGGAGATTGTCCATAGCAACCAAAACTGTCTCTTTACATCAAAAGTGCTTTTAGACCAGCTAGAAAAAAGCGATAATAAATTAGAATCACTCGCAGAATTGAGCGATAGTGATTTGTGGGGAAATCCGTCACCAAACACTAAAAGTAACAAAAGCGACAATTCTGCAACTGAGCAAATTTCAGTGTTTTTGATTTGATTACATTATTATATAATTTTTATTATTATTATATTATTATTTGTTATAATTATTTATAGTTATTTATTATATTATAATTTTTTATTTCGTTTTTCAAACTTTATCATACCCGGGATGTCTACTAGACTCTTGTTTGGACAGATTTAAGTGAACTATTCCTAAGAATTACAGGCCTACAATATAAAACGCCAAATTTCTGTGCAAAATAATTGTACCGCTTTCAGCACCTAAAATCAGAAATAATCATACCGCCAGGGAGGTTAAGATTCCTATGCCGTGTGAAATTTCACCGTTAGGTTTCCACTTACCTGACACTGTTAATGGAAAAATTTGGAGGGGTGAATTTGTAGATTTATTGTCATTATTGCCTGCTTCTAAAGAATTCCTATCCAAATCTGATAGGATGGCAGACGACCGCTCTGAGGAAGATAGGAGACGATCTGTCCCCAAAACTTTTCAGAATTGGTTGCAAGCTTTCTGCATTTATGCAGCGGTGCTGGGTGAGCAATTTCCAGTAAAATGTACAGGCTTATTACAGCTGAAGCTTTTCGTCATTTCGATGGTACCTCATGGTTCACCTATGATGAAAATTTTAGACAGAAATTGGCGGTTCATCCATCTTTAAAATGGGGATGTAAGGATGTGGGTTTATGGTTGAATCTCATGCTGCCGCAGAAACCCCCATTCGCACCTCGAACGGTAGCCCCACAGAATGCCTTTCGCAAAGGGTTCTGTTTTGCCTTTAATGAGGGGCAGTGTAAATTCCTGTCAAACTGTAGGTACAAGCATGAGTGCTCCTACTGCAATGGGGCCCATTCAGCTAGTAGGTGCTTTCGGAATTCATCAGCAACTTCCCTCCCATCTTTATTCCAGGACACTGATGGCAAAAGCCATGACTCCAGTGAGTTTGTCAAGAATGCAACCGTGGTTAGATCTCTACCCAGATTGCACAATGGCACGGCTCCTAATTGACGGTTTCCGGGATGGTTTCTTGGTTCCCTCATTTTCTGGGCCGGGATGCGTTTTTGTAAAAAACTTGCTGTCTGCTAGGAGGCATCCTGACATTGTTCAGGAAAAAATATCTAAAGAGGTTAATGAAGGCCGGGTAGCTGGCCCTTTCCACAGTCCGCCTTTTTCAAATTTCCATCTTTCTCCTTTGGGCATTGTCCCCAAGAAGGAACATGGTAGTTTCAGACTTATCCATCATTTGTCCTTCCCAGCTGACAATTCACTTAATGATGAAGTTTCCAAAATCTTAGCCCCTGTTTCTTACTCCTCTTTTGATGAAGCACTAGTGCTTTTAAGACGTTTTAGGCAGGGAGCGTTGTTAGCGAAGGCAGACATCAAATCTGCCTTCCGTCTGCTACACGTGCATCCGCAAGGTTTCAATTCCCTGGGTTTCCATTTCCAAGACAAATGTTATTTTGATAGATGTTTGCCCATGGGCTTCTTCTCCTTATCATGTTTTTATTTTGAGGCTTTCTCTACATTTTTGCATTGGGTTTTGTCGGAATGTTCCCCTACTGGGGGTTTACTACATTATTTAGATGATTTCCTGTTTATTGGCCCAAAGGACTCACAATTATGTCTTGAATCACTGAACTCATTTTTTCATACTTGTGATTCCTTTGGAATCTCCATTGCGCATGAAAAAGCTTTATTTCTGTCACCCACTACTGAATTTTTGGGGATTATTATTCACTCTTCCTTGATGGAGTTTAGGCTGCCCAGGGACAAATTGAACCGTATGAGATTAATGATCTCGTTATTTTTATCTAAACGCAAGGTATTGTTGAGAGATGCTCAATCCCTATTAGGTCTTTTTGCGTTCGCAGCTCGGGTCATCCCTATTGCCAGGATTTTTTCTAGGTGCTTTGCTTTGGCTATGAGAGGTTTGAAGAATCCTTACTCTCATGTTTGCATCTCTGCAAACGTCAAAGAAGACTTGAAAATATGGGATTCTTTCCTTTGTAATTTTAATGGGTCCACGGCCTGGCAACAACCTTTTACGGATGATTTTCAGCTGAACTTCTTTACAGATGCTGCTGGTTCATCTGGCTTTGGAGCCTTTCTGGATGGCCTTTGGTGTGCCTCTGAATGGCATTCCAGTTGGCGGCATCCGGATATTCTGCATAATATAGTTCTCCTCTAATTGTTTCCAGTGGTAGTTTCTATGGTAATTTGGAAGGATATGTTTATGAATCGTAGGGTATTGGTTCATACAGATAACAAAGGCGTACTTTTTGCTGTCAACACAATGTCATCCAGGTCACAGCTAGTTATTAAACTTTTACGTTTTTTAGTTTTGCACTGCATGCGTTTCAATATCTGGTTGAAAGCTCCTCACATTTCAGGGATCGATAATACAATAGCTGACGCTCTATCTCGTTTGCAGTTTCACAGATTCCGGGAATAGGTTCCATCAGCGGATCGGCACGGCACCCCTTGCCCAGATTGCCTCTGGGGCTTGATTTGGGACTGATATCTGCTCATCTCCAGAATTCGGTAGCACAGAAGACATGGCGAGACTATAACCTAGCCTGGTCCAAATGGTGTTCTTTTTGCTCTAACATGCTGGTGGATGTATTAGATGTGAATGATTATATCGCTTTGGCTTTTGTGTCCTCCCTGATTCAGGCCCAGCTCAGCCCTGCCTCAGTTAGTAAAATTTTGGCCGGGGTTTCATTTTTTCTTAAATTTTCTGGCAGGCCTGCTTTGACCTCTTTTTTCTCGGTCAGTCAAATCCTTAAAGGATTTCAGAAGTCCTCCCCTACAAAGGATTATTTCATTCTCTTTACTGATCAAACTAATGTCGGTTTTAGAAGATGTTTGTTTTTCTAGTTTCGAACTCTTGCTTTTCAGGGCAGCATTTTCGGTTACCCTTTTCGGCGCCCTGCGAGTGGGTGAGTTTACAGCTCAAAACAAATCATCCTCTTCTTTTCTGTTGTTCTCTCATGTGTCACTTGAGCTGGACGGTTTACGTCTTTCTTTGCAGGTATAAGACTTTTGGGTTGGGTAACAGTCAGTGGATATCTCTGGCCTCTTTTCCCAACCTGTTGTTATGCCCCGTGTCCCACACGGCCAATTATATAGCGGTTAGACCCTCTTAGACGGTTCCTTCTTTATCCATCAGGACTTGTCTCCTCTGACCAGATACCAGTTTTCTGCTGTACTTTCTTCTTGCCTTAGGCGCCTTAACCTCTCAGGTTTGAAATTCTCATCACACTCCTTTAGAATTGGGGCTGCCACCATGGCTAACCTATTGGGGTTCCCCCCTGAAGGTCAAAAGAGGGTTGGCAGGTGGGCTAGTAGTAGGTATAAGCTTTATGTGCACCCTGAATTGTTAATTGTCTGATTTTTATTTTTCAGATTCTCCTAAATACACTATATGGATAGTAGGCCACTACTACATCTATTGGGCTGAAAGGCTGGCTGCATCCAGAAGTTATTCCAGCAATTTAGGTCTGGACTTTAATGAATTTAAAGTTTTGTGGTCTGGTATTCAGGGTCTGAGATGGCATAATCTTAGAGACCATTTACTACATTTATCTTCTATTTGGCCCTCTCCTGTAGTTTTAGTTATTCATTTGGAAGCGAACGATATTGGCAAAGTTAGGACGTGGGAACTGCTTTGCGAAATGAAGAACGATATTTGTGCCATTAAGCTTCTGTTTCCATGCACTATTTTGGCCTTTTCTGAGATGGTCTCTAGACTCCTTTGGTCCCCCTGGAGGAAATTCTTTTATGTGGATAAAATTAGGAGACGCTTAAATAGGACCATACATAATTTCCTTGCATCATCCGGGGCTTTGTCTTTCCGCCACTTAGAGTTAGAGGGCTTTATACCAGGTTTTTTTTAGGGAGGATTTGGTTCACTTATCAGACATTGGAATTGATATTTTCAATATGGGTCTGCAGAGTTTAATTGAGAGTGCCATGGTGTTGGGGGGACCTCAGCCAGCAGCTGCTCTCCTGGCCTCAGTCGGTGGGGAATAGTCGTCCAGCATTGTCTGGATGGACACCGTATAAATTTTGAGTTGTGGTTATATAACCAAGGTGGCTTCATATTTATTTGTATTTTCATTTAAACATTAACAGGTTACCTTTGAACAACACCATGGCCAAAATGTATTTACCAAAACAATAAATGGTTTAAAGAAAGAATTGTTGTTTTCTCTTTGTTTAATGACTCCTTTGTGCCATTGGTTATCAGCAGCCTCCGCAGGGTAGCAACAAGCAGCTGATTGGTGTAATTTGGCAGGCCTCTAAGCCCACGAATTTCGGAGGTGATTAAAGAGGGCTGTCCGGCAGTTACCATCAGACCGTGTGGTAAAGGACCGGGACTCCCACCCACCCCTCCCCTTTTTTCTGAAATAGTCGTGGTGTTGTTCAGTGGGGAAATAGTCGTCCAGCATTGTCTGGATGGACACCGTATAAATTTTGAGTTGTGGTTATATAGCCAAGGTGGCTTCATATTTATTTGTATTTTCATTTAAACATTAACAGGTTACCCTTGAACAACACCATGGCCAAAATGTATTTACCAAAACAATAAATGGTTTAAAGAAAGAATTGTTGTTGTCTCTTTGTTTAATGACTCCTTTGTCCATGGGTGCAGGTACTCTCCACTTTAGATTCCCCCATAGATTCCCCTTGCCCCTACCACCTCTGAGCAGGTCCCTTGGTTCCACCTTCAACCCACCTCCTAGTACAGGCTGTCCCAGGGTTACAAACAAGATAGGGTCTGTAGGTTTGTTCTTAAGTTGAATCTGTTTGTAAGTTGGAACAGGTAATTTTTACATTTTTTTGGATAGTATAGGGAAGGGTTAACATCATTGTCATGTTAGTTTTGCTGTCTGTGCCCCTGTTCAGAAGATTTCACCTCACTTTCTGTCCCTGTGACAATTGGATTTTAAAAATCTTGGGGGAAACAAGGAATGGTGATAAAGCATCAGTGGAGACACCTTTTTCCCATGATAACTGTTATGCCGCGTACACACGATCGGACATTTCAACCACGATATCCTGGGATTTTTTTCCGACGGATGTTGGCTCAAGCTTGTCTTGCATACACACGGTCGCACAAATGTTGTCGTTAATTCCAAACGTCAAGAATGCGGTGACATACAACACGTATGACAACCCGAGAAAAATGAAGTTCAATAGCCAGTGCGGCTCTTCTGCTTGATTCCGAGCATGCGTGGAATTTTGTGCGGCAGAATTGTGTACACACGATCGGAATTTCCGACAACGGATTTTGTTGTCAGAAATTTTGAGACCCAACTCTCAAATTTTTGTATACAGAAATTCCAACAAAAAATGTCAGATGGAGCCTACACACGGTCGGAATTTCCGACAACAGGCTTCCATCGAACATTTGTTGTCAGAAAATCCGATCGTGTGTACACGGCATTACAGCAGTGAATTTCCCTTTCTAGGAGTAGATTTCCTCTAACTTCCCTCCCTGTTGTCTCCCTCTGTTCGTAAGTATGAGTCATTCGTAACTCGGATGTTCGTAACTCGGGGACTGCTTGTACTGCCCCCTTTAGAGAAAATTGAATAATGTAAGATTTTGTAGTGCTAACTAATTTGTATGGAATGTGTTAATTATAACAAGGAAAGCAATTAACTAGATACCCTGCATCCAGCAACAATAGTACCCCCAGCAACATTAAACCTCCTGCGACAAAATACCCCCAGCAACAATAGATCCACCCTGGAAACAATAGATCCCCATCAGCAACAATAGATCTCCCTGCAGCCAGCATTAATAGACCCTCCAGCCTCCAGACCCACCCAGCAACAATAGACCCCTCCCTCAACAATAAATCTCCCCCCGTGACAATAAATACACCAGTAATTAGCATCAATAGACGTTCCAGCACACCCCAGGACACCCTTGCCATTACATACATTCAGTGCAGGAGGTTCCCGGAACTGCTTACCTCCACGTTTTGGCTGAAAAAAAGCCCAGTTCCTTTGTATAGTCAGTTGTATTCTGCAAAGAGAGCCAAAACTACAAGTAAACCAAACAAGCAAAGCCTGTAAAACTGGTTGTTTAGGGGTCAATGCCACAGTGATATCCATTATGCTCAAGTGTAGGAACACACAATGATTTCCTTTTCTGCTAACCAGCTTTGAGAACAAACCATCATTTCCCACTTTTGCCTACAGGAAAATGGACAATTCCATCTATGTTTGTATGGTGCAGTTAAACATCACTCAAGTTGAAATGGAAAGTTGCTGCAGGTTTATGGTTGTATAGTCACAAAGAGGCCAAGAAGATATAAACTTAGCCCAAACCAAATCAGTGACCACAAATGAAGAGATTACCTACACTGGGGTTTATTATTGCTTCCAATGGCTTCAATGATGTGGTAATCAGGTATTTTCCTCCCAAACTACAAGCCATACACTCTAAAGTGACACCCAATTTATAGGCCATGGCTCTAGCATTTTTCTTCTTGATCCCTTTGAGGGATTTATTGATTGTTACTGAAAAATAATAATAAAGATTAGCCAAAGATGACAGATATGCTTGGTACATTGCTTGCATTAGATTAGTAATACTTAACCACTTCAGCCCCGGAAGAATTTACCTCCTTCCTGACCAGAGCACTTTTTGCGATTCGGCACTGCGACGTGGCACCCAAACAAAATTGACGTCCTTTTTTCCCACAAATAGAGCTTTCTTTTGGTGGTATTTGATCACCTCTGCTTTTTTAATTTTTTGCGCTATAAACAAAAAAATAGCGGCAATTTTGAAAAAAATGCATTATTTTTTACTTTTTGCTTAAATAAAAATCCTCAAAAAAATAATTAAAAAAACATTTTTTCCCTCAGTTTAGGCCGATACGTATTCTTCTACATATTTTTAGTAAAAAAAATTGCAATAAACGATTATTGATTGGTTTGCGCAAAAGTTATAGCGTTTACAAAATAGGGGATAGTTTTACGGCATTTTTATTAATATTTTTTTTTTTTTACTAGTAATGGCGGCGATCAGCGATTTTTATTGTGACTGCAACATTATGGAGGGCACATCGGACATTTTTGACACATTTTTGGGACCATTGTCATTTATACAGCAATCAGTGCTATAAAAATGCACTGATTCCTGTGTAAATAACACTGGCAGTGAAGGGGCTAAACACTAGGGGGTGGGGAGGGGTTAAGACAGTACTAGGGATGTGTTCTAACTGTAGGGGGGATGGGCTAGCTGTGATACGTCACTGATCTCTGCTCCCGATGACAGGGAGCAGAGATCAGTGACACTGTCAATAGGCAGAATGGGGAGATGCTGTTTACATCAGCATTTCCCCGTTTGTCCTCTCGGTGAGGCGATCGCGGGTATCCTCGTGGCGATCGAGTTTACGGGACCCGCGACCCGACTCACAGAGCTCAGTGGCGCGCACGCAATGGCATGGCAGGGAATTCAAACGGGACTTACAGGTACGCCCATTTGCCCAGCCATGCCATTCTGCCAACGTACATCGGTGTATGCCGGTCGGGAAAGGGTTAAAGTAGAACTATAGGCAAAAGGTTTTTTTTTAATTTTGGATAGGGTAAGAGAGGATTATAACCCCTGTCAGATTTGTTTTCACCATCTTGCCCCATTGGGGAGATTTCCCTTAATTTCCTGTCTCATAGCCAAATAGTAAGTGAAAGGAAATCTCTGGAAATCAAGGGAATTCCTTGGGGACCCCCAGGTCACCAGAGCTATTACTTTTCTGGGGACAACCCAACATTTGGGTAAATTCTTTTACTTTCAATGATAATGGTAAATAGGACAAATAAAGTGGGTGGATCTTCCTAAAATGTTACTAAATCCAGGATCCTGAATTCACTATATCTGGTCTCCCACAGTACACAGAACATGGAAATGCAATCAGTTTAGTAAATATAAACTGCAAAATACTTTTTCTCATCAACAGTATATAGCAGTCTTGTGACTTCTATCAGTGCCTGGTTAAAGCGTGTAGTAGGAGTTTTCATACTGCACTGGCTGACCTATCAGGGTGCATGACCCCTGACTCTCTGTCTGGACAGTGTTGATTGGCCCTGTGCTGACTCTCCCACATGTCTTTAGTTATACTTTAATTAATATATTCTCATTCTTAGAGCAGCAAAAAAATTTCAACATTACATTTATTGATTGTATATAAAAATTAAGTGCAACGTTTGTAGAAAAACTGCACATATTAAACAGTTGTCTAAAATCTGACAACAAAGGTGCTTGGAACAACAAAGAATGAGCCACTCCTCTAACAATCCCCTAATAATCACTCTCCTATTATCACTCTTTGTCCTCTGATGTTTTTACCAAGTTAAAAGAGGATCTTAAAAGGAAATGGGTTCAGGAAATAGAGCATGTCTGGCTTAGATTTGCCTTTAAAGATTTGCAGACTCACTGACTGTCAGGGTGAATTATTTGTGAGGAGATCACGTTTTCATGATCTGGGCGATGTTTCACATAGTTACATGTGCAACATCTGCAATAGAGGAGCATGCCAAAATGGGTAAGATTAGTCAAGTAATCATACTGAATGAGCTAAAGGAATATTATAGGCCCCCTGGCAAGAGAACAGTTAAAGTGGTTGTTAAGCCACTCTAACCTGTATACACCATCAGCACTGCCTCCTATTGTAGTGTCCCCCTGTGTGTGATTTATAAAAATAAATGCTGTAAATACCTAATTTTACTGCCGAGATGGCTATCACATGACTGGCCAGCTTTCTCCTTTCCTACTCAGAGATACAGTGTGTGGGGCTGAGATTCCTCTGCTGATATCAGTCTGGAGGGGAGGAGGGGAGGAAGAGAGGAGGAGAGAGCTGCCTGGTCTCAGTAGCAGTTATATTTATAAATCATTCACAGAGGGGGACACTGCAATAGGAGGCAGTGCTGATGGTGTATACAGGTTAGTGTTATGAGAGCAGCAGAAAGGGGGGAGGGGCGGCTCACACACAGACAGAGAGGGAAGGGGGGAGGAGGACACAGGAGAAGAGCAGATAGCAGGCTGCTGATGACAGCCTGCTACTGGCCACGGTGTCTGGTCTCAGCAGCCGCGATACACCGTGGTCAGTTTACAGAGGGGTGGGGAGAAACTGGCAGGATCAGTCAGGTTTTTTAGGTGTTATAGGGGGCCAAATGACACAGGACAAGCACTGTGTCATATAGCATGCTTTAAAAAAGCAGGATCTATTTTTTTGGGGGGGGTTAACAAACGTTTTTAAGGGTATGTTCGACTTTACAGAAAATCTGTAAGGTGAACTTACACTGGACCCTCTGCCCATCCCCAAAGCACCCCCGTTCCCGTGGTACCTGAGTCTAGCAATCACCCGCTGTGAGAGATCGAGTCGCCACTTTACCGGTCCAGGGATTTGAAAACCCTGCTGCTTAATCTCCTAAATGTACCTCGTGAAGGTACGTGCAGGAGGCATTCTAATTGGTTGGCGTCATCACGCGGACAGCGCCAACCAACCAGAACCCGCCAACCAACCAGAACCCGCCTAGCCCATCCTGTCATCGCTGGAGAAGAGGAGAGAAAGCCACAGGGATTTCAAATCCCTGGATCGGTAAAGTGGTGACTCGATCTCTCACAGCAGCCGATCGCGGGACTCAGGTACCGCGGGAGTGGGGGGGTTCCAGTGTAAGTTCACCTTACGGATTTTCTGTAAAGATGAACTTACCCTTTAACGTTTTAAAATAAAAAGAAATCCCTTGCTGCAATACTAACCTTCAGTCTGAAGTTGTCCTCTGCAATACTTCTTTTCTACCACAAGATGTGCTCAGACATCTAGGCTGATTGACACTGTGGGGAGTGATTTACTAAAACTGGAGAGGGCAAAATCTGGTGCAGCTCTCTCTCTCTCTCTAAAGATTTCCCCGTTCACTTACAGAAATATTAACTCAATTACCCCAAAATACAAATAAACATAAGATGAACTTTGCTTGAATGTAGATTTATTTGGTTTACAAATACTGTTTACCCTTATAAGCAGAAGATGTATCTCTGCTAGATCCATTCCTTCCTCCTCTGCCACGAACAGGAATGCTCAAACAAAACAAGTGTGCATATTTATGAAAATATTTTACATGAGAAATATTTTTCATCAGTTGTATAGCAAGCATTACTTTTTTTAGCAGCACAATTCAACTGCCTTTGTTTAGGCTTTTTTTTACCTAGAGAAATTAAATGTTAATTTAAAGTGTTATTAAAGCCACAACAGTAAAAATCTGTCTGTATATGCAGTAAAGCATGTTTGTTATACTCACTGTGGAACCTAAGGAGTTAATCCTGCACACTGTGTAAAAAGGCTGTTTAATCCTGACCCTCCCCTTCTTCCACTGTCCTCAAACCATCTCCTGATAATACAGAGCCTTGGGGGCACTCTGCACATGCTCAGTTTGGTGTGTATTTCTAGAGAGTTTATTTTGCGAGGATGCATGTGATCAGCACAGGGCCAATCAGCACTGTCCAGATAGAGAGTCAGGGGTCATGCAGCCTCATAGAACAGTCAGAGGAGAATGATAACTCCTCCTACAAGCTTTAACCAGTGCTCGGCTGGACACTGATAGAAGTCACAAGACTGTTATATACTGCTGATGAGAAAAGGTATTTAGCAGTTTATATTTATAAAAATAATTGCATTTTCATGTTTTGTGCATTGTAGGAGACCAGATATAGTGAATGCAGGGTCCTGGGTTTAGTAACACTTTAAGTCAACAATCAGGCCCTCTGAGTGTAGATTAAGGCATATTGCTTGTTATGGGTTATCGCCCTTAGGAAAATGCTTAATGCAGTGGATGCTTGTAATTTGATGGGGGGAATAGTAAGCCAATCACACAGACTGAAGAACTTAAAGCAGTATTAAACCCAAAACCCAAAATGTAATATATTGCAGCTTACCAATCATTAGATGTGGTGGATGCATCAGTTTTTTTCTTTGTCTTTTTCTAAAAAAGAAGATTAATACTGCCATCACATCTAAGAATTGGTTTCCTGTCTTCTGTGCCTGCAGGACTTTCTGAATGCAAGGCTAAACCATTACTTTGGAGATAACATAAGATGCTGGACAAGGGTGCAAGGTATAGGGCAGTTTCTCAAACTTTTCCAGTCGTGGCACCCTTGAAAAGTATTTTCATTCTCAAGGCACCCCAGGCTAAGGCTTGGTCTAGATTACTGCGTGTCGACGAAGGTGTGCAAAATTGCACGCGTTCCTGAAACTCAGACAAAAATGCTGTTTATTAGCAGACCCTTAGGGGTGCCATTAGTTGAAACTAATGGGCTGCCCTACACACAGCTGCACAGTTGTGAAGGGCTCATTCACATGTGAGGTAAAGGGGGGGGTAAAACCAACTGGTTGAGCTGTTTTTACCATACCCCAACTGCTCCCCTTTAGCTGCACAGGCACCAGCCGGAGTCATACACATCATGTGGTCATGACAGGAAGTATACCCCCAGGTGAATGGGGCTGTATTGCAACCACCCCCGCAACCGCATGCATTGCACGTGACTGCTACATAGTGATGCTGCATTTAAGGGGTTAAAACAAGCATTGACATGCTGATATACTACCACTACAGCACCTGTCAAATGCCTCTGAAAAGCAATCCAAGCATGGAGTACTTTTCAGAGGAGCGGAAGTTGTTGCTGCTATTATGGATGAGCCCTAAAAAAGCAGTTCTGATCGTACCGGATTAGGGGGTCAGGATTAAAAGTAATGTACATACATTCATACATACACACACATACATATAAACACTTTTTTAAATCTGCAGTACTGTACCTGAACTTGCACTGCTGGGTACACAAGAAAACCCTTCCACTGCTTTCACTTTACTGAATGCAGTTCACTGTCCTGATCGAGCTTCCGATGTGCTGATGTAAAATTTGGTGAAGGAATGGGAGTTCGGTCTCATCTTAATGTCTTTCTCTACCAGGATACCGCGGCACCCCTAAAGACCTCAGATGTCACCCCAGAAAGACTAGCACATATATAGAACTCTGGACAAACTAATACATTTTAACTTTCTAGCTGTTTGTTTCTGGAGCTTTGAAACTTGGGCACTTTATAAAACAAAAATTCTAACCAGAGCTCTCACCCATTCCATATCACGTCTGCAATCCTGCTAGATATAAGTGATACTGCATATCATAGTTTATCAGCCGATAATAAGGTTCACGAGATCTGAAAAGATAAAGTGTTGCTAAACCCACAAAAGTATATGCAGTAGAGCATGCTTGTTACACTCACTGTGGAACCTAAGGGGTTAATGCTCTGCATTGTTTAAAAATGCTGTTTAATATTGTCTTCATTGAGCCTCCCGTTCTTTTACTGTCCCCAATCCATCTGCTGAGTACAGAGCCCTAGGAATCACTCTGCACATACTCAGTTTAGTGTGTATTGCTAGAGTTTTTTTTCTTTTTTGGGAGCATGTGATCAGCACAGGGCCAATCAGCACTGCCCAAACAGAAGGTTGGGGGTCATGCAGCCTCATAGGACAGTCAGAGGAGAATGAAAACTCCTCCTACAAGCTTTAACTAGCTCTCGGCCAGACACTGATAGAAGTCACAAGACTGCTATATACTGCTGATGAGAAAAGGTATTTAGCAGTGTATATTTACTAAAACTGTTGTATTTCCGTGTTCTGTGTACTGTGGAAGACCAGATATAGTGAATGCAGGGTCCTGGCTTTAGTAACACTTTAAGCCAGAGCTCAAGCTTCTGAGAATGCCCAGAGTATCAGGGCTCTCAAGGTACTCTGCTCGATACAAAATGACACATACATTTCCCAGCCACAAAGATACCACAGGTACATTTTAACGTTAGGTTTTATGTCACCATTAGACGACCAATACTCTGTTTTCATTAGGGGTTGCCAAATTCACCTAGAAAATTTTTTATAGGTGTGCAAAAAACAAAAGGTCCTAAAAGATTTTTATATTGTTAAAACTTTTAGTTCTAATTCATTCTCCAGATCCAATAGGAACTTCCAAACTGTCAACGCAGGTACAATCACTGCATATTTTATGGAATAGATTCTGACATGCCAGTGAATATATTAGTGGTGAACTGCATCCATTGCCAGGAAAGTCCTGGTGATGACAGTATTGTCACAGGATTTCCATGCATGCGTGATGTTCACTAGTAATGTATTCATGGATCATTTTTACGGAGTCCTAATAAATAGCACAATACTTTTGGTGTTACTTTTCAAATTATGAAAGATATAAAAATGAAAACATCCAGAACAAGAGATTTATATTCAGTTGTGTAGAATAGTTTAATAGCTTATACAGATATTGCTAATAATGAAAAAACAATTATATAAGTTTAATTTATCCTGATTTTTCAAGCTTTTTTTTACACTCTGAGCTTGAGGTGCCAATGTGCCAGCTGTAGGGCCCATTCACACCATACGTGTTGGGCACTTTTGTGAAATACAGTTGCAATGAGTATACAAGGCAATTCTCCCTTTGTCCTATGAGTTCAGTTCACATGAGATGTGTTGGTGTGCACTGAAAAAAAATTAGGACAGGGTGCATTTCTATACCACACAACACGTTGTTGCATACTACACCGCAGGGCAATGTGCTGTGGTGATAAAAATAAATGAATTGTCAGTGAGAGGTGTAACCCAGTTTAATTACTCCCCTCATGAGGTGTATACCAATATCCCATGGTTATTTCTTTAGCTCACTGAAAAATAATATATTGAACCTATTTAAGTGTTGTTTTACTGTTCTAGTACATGGGATATATCCTTGTATTTGCTGCTTCTGCAAGCATGTACCAGGGCTCTGGCTGTTGCAACAATTGATATGTTCTTCTGTCTTTATTGTTGTATTACTGAATAAAAATAAATGAAATGTAATTTACTGACATTTAAATTAAGTAAAAAAATCATTGGGCACATATTATACAAAGCATGGGCCTTTACTGGTAGTCTGTGTATTTGTTTATCATTCTAAGTGGCCAACTTTCTGCTCACATAGATTTTTACATCTTTGACAGGTTTGCGTATGACAATTCAATAAACGTGTGGCTTTTTTTAAAAAGCACTGATTGAGCATCTTGTTTCACATGCTCTGTAAATCAGCATTTCTACAGAATGGGTAGGACATTTCCTCTCCAATTTCTTTGCCTACAGGGCGGAAACTAAAGGGAAATCTCTTCAATATCATTATCATCTATTTCAGGTCAGAGACTTAGAAAGTGTTGAAGCCAAAGCATAAGCAAGGCAACCAGGGATCTGACATTCTGAAAGAAGAAGGAAAGCAATGGCGGCCTACATAATTCTGTCCTAACAGGTATACACAGACACAAAATTAAATACCAGTTTATGGGGACAGGTAAGCGTTAGGAGATTAAAGGCCTCCCCCCCAACAAATTATTGACAAGATCGAGTTCAAAAGGACTAAGATCTACCAAGACCTTTTACTGTTTAAAGCCGAACTCCAATCAGCTTACAAAAATGGCATTTGGATGCCACCCCATAAACTAAGTATCAAATGCTTGCTTAGTCTAGAGAAGTAATTGAGAGTATTACTTACCTAAATCCACAGTCCCACAGGCTTCCTCCCAGCTAGCCAGTATCTTCTTCCCCATTCCAATATTGACCACTGGACCCACAAAACAGTTTTTCTTGTCCACTCTTGCATCCACCTCTCTCAACAACTTCATCACAAGCAATGCAGGACCAGTGGCTGCCTATGTGATGATGTATAGGGCCCACCCACATTCTCTGGCACCAGCTAATGTAGAACTAAACAATAACCTCTCTATTACTTTCTCTAAATGAGCATTAGATACTAAATATAAGGATGGAAGGGTCGCCAATTGCCATTCTTTGTAAGCCAATTGGAATTCAGCTTTAAAATGTTGAAACTTATACACTGAACAAGATAATGTTGGAGATAATATTACAGACCACCACTGACACCATATTATAATGTAAAATGGCTTAGGTGACTCTTGTCTCAGCTCCATCAACTCTATCTCTGATGCCACCATAACTGAAGTGTCCACACGCAATTCCAAATGTACACTAAAGCTAGTTCATGTTTAGGCTCAAAGCTGTGCCCACTTCTCCTCCCAATGTAAAAACAGTAGCACCTAATACATATTAAGAAGACATGCTGAAATGGTTTACAAATACACGAGTGGACATTGTTGTCTGTAATTTGAAGCCTATTCAGCCAGTATATACCTTGCCTTCCATAAGCTGGCCTATATCAGTGCCATTCTTCATTACTCCATGTTCTCCTTCTTTTCCCTCTACCACTAAATCACATAAGCTGTGAAATAGTTACATATATCATACATAGAAACAGAAATATTTTCTCATATAAGTGGGGAAGCACTTTAGTTCTGTTATTTAAAGGATCAGTGATCAAAACGAGGGCTTGAGTAATTTTCTGAATGTCACTCACTCACTGTTAATAATTCAAATAAAGAGATGTGGTAAAAGTAAACCTGTCACTGGACCATGAATAAAGAGATATTGCCTTTGATGAAAATTGCTTGGCAATACCATCAGATCCAGAGTTAAAGGCAGATTAAGTTGTATGTAATAATTTTTTTTTTGTTGTTCCCCTGCCTCTTATCCTTTTTGTCTGTTTTAGATCCTTTACTATAATGGGCAAACCCAGTATTACCCAATAGAGGAGCACAGGGCGATGAATAAGTCTAACCTTTATAATAGAAATGGAAATTTACACATGACTTGCAAACAGGAGCATTGACGTCCATCATATGA
Organism: Lithobates clamitans; assembly: GCA_037952925.1. Lineage (NCBI taxonomy): Eukaryota > Metazoa > Chordata > Amphibia > Anura > Ranidae > Lithobates > Lithobates clamitans. The sequence continues at coordinate 5,030,321 of JBBGZY010000017.1, read as the reverse complement.
CAGTGCGTAGCCCCAGCAAGTGGCTGCTAAACCCCAGTGCACGCAATCAGTAAGGTGCATTTATTAGTTGATCTGAATTACATGGCATGGTCATAAAGTATTTTAGACTCTACAAGAGCATTGGGCAAGGCTTGCTAGCATTTTAAAAGGAAAGAACTTTAACTTGTTAGGTTTGAAAAAAAAAATGTTTTACAAAGTTCCCTTTTTTATTTTGACTGCACAAATAATTGTGTGGCCTCAGGCCTAAAATAACAAATGAATAATGGCTTAACTGACAATATTAATTACACACATGACATTAATTCATTCTCAATATTTAATACTCTGCTGGGGCTATATTTCAACTACAGGTCTTATAATATTGTAAGGCAAGCATGTGTTTTTAAAAGATTGCAAACCATAGCAGGATTGTGGAACCTGTCTAGCTATCATTTGGAAACAGGTGGATAGAATGACACATCTTTTAGCAGGTAAAAAAGTTCACATAATGGGGTTGATTTACTACAGTAGAATATGCTAACAAAAATATTGTTTTTTTTTTAATTTCCCTTGTCAATGATCTGGTATTGAAAGTAAACGCAAAGCTGCCTTATTTAATAACTTTGCTAGGTGAACATCCTTTATTTCTTCCTTATTCCACAACGTACTACACCTAGCTGGCTTGTTGTTCTACTGGATAGGATACTGCAGCCTCACCCAGCCTAAAATTAATCATAAAATAACACAATATGCTATATTTAGCTACACAGCAAGGTCCACTAGTATCTCTGCCAGTACTTCCAATGGCACTTGTAGAAGCGCTGCCTATACTTCCAATAGTGCTTGCAGAATCCTTGCCAGGACCCGACTTCTCTCTTGATAGCTGTCTGCCTTGATCCTTGTCTGGATCTAACTATTATCTTGCCAATTTCACAGTGTACAGTCTCCTGGCCTTCCTTGTCCTTGCTTACCCCTAGGTGGGGCAGTCATGGGCAGAGCTGCTGTGAAATCACAAGCACAACATTCTTGCTAAATCTAAAAGATAAAACTGTATTAAGTTAATAAATAAAGCTCTATGTGTGAAGGTCTTGGGGCTCATTCACATGAGTGCTGTGGTCTGTACAGTGTAAATCAGTGTTTTGTTTTTTTTAAATGTGGTCGGGGCTGTGTGCAGGCAGCCTACTGTATGTTACCCTATGTGGATGCAGCAGCTGTACGACGACAGCTGCAGGTCCTAATCCGACAGGTGTATGGATGAAGGTATACAGCCCCCACACCTGTACACCTGTCAAAATAGGACCTGCGTCCCCTCAGAGTGACAAGCAGCTCCAACCACACATACCGCTTATTCACATTGTATGGGCCAGAGAACCCATGTGAAAAAGCCCTACATTTTTATTTACAATTCCTTATTTTGTCTTACAAATAATTTTAGAATGTTTTATTTTGTTATTTTTCACAACGCTGTTTTTGGTCTTTGCTGAAATATGAGGGCTCTAAACAGACCCGAGGCAGGGGCGGACATACAGAGGTCACAGAAGTCTCCACTGTGACTAGGCCCCATGCTGCAGGGGGCCTGTGTGCCACCCCCCCCCCCCCATGCCTGAATTGTTAGAGTGGTGGCTGCATATGAGACCGATCTCCCCAATCCTCAGCCAATGCATAAATCGGCAGTGCAGGAGCTTGATTCCACTGTGTTTACACTGAAAGTGAAAGCAAGGGAAAGGTGTCTTGCACAGTGTGTGCTGTGCTCTCTGCCTCCTCCTACAGCGCAGTACCCAGCATGGAGAGTGAACGGAAGGTACAGTGCTGCTGCTGCTGACTTTAAAAAAGACTATCTATATATGTTTGTATGTGTGCATGTGTGTGTCTGTATGTGTTTATATGTGTGTGTGTGCATGTGTGTGTATGCATGTGTGTGTCTGCATGTTTGTGCATGTGTGTTTATATGTGTGTATGTTTATATGTGTGAATGTGTGTGCGTACATGTGGGTTTACATGCATGTGTATGTATACACATTACTTTTAATCCTGACTCCCTTTCTCCTTATGATCAGAACTGATTTTTTTAGGGCGGGTTCATAATACCAACAAGAAAACACCATTCCTCTGAAAAGCAATCCTGCATCGCTTTTCAGAGGCATTTGACAGGCAGTTAAGAGGCAAAATGTTGGTGGTAAAATGTTGAGAAACACTGATACAGAGAAACTGGTCTCTCCATTTTCCTCCTGCAACTGCTGAAAGCCTGCGGGAGGGAGAAGAGAAGTGAGGGGAAATGGAAAGATCAGTTCCTCTATGTGCAACCGCCCCTGCCGCTCCTCCTAAGCAGCTTCTTTCTGCTGCCCCCCTATGTGCTCTCCAGCCCCCCTGTACTTTTTCCTGGCCCCCTGTGCTCTCTCCTGGCCCCTCCCCTTGTCCTCACAGCTCTGCAGGGTTCCCCTCTTCCCTCTCCGGCCAGATGCTGCAGGGTATCTGTCAGGATGAAGCCACTTCTGAATGGAGAGTCAGTGATCCATACTGATCATGGACTCAGTCCATTTATAACTGAAACATAGTAAACTGTATTTACTATGCTCCAGTTTGTGAATGAAGGAGCAGCTCTGTACAGAGCTATTCCTGTCCATTCATTCTGTGCAGCTGAGGCTGTGTTCTCAATCTCCTCTCTCTGTTTTAAAGGTGAAACATCAGAGGTCTGTTTAGACCCCTGATATCTCACCAAAGCCCCCAACGGGGCTCTTAAAAAATTGTAAAAAATATTTTTTTTTAATTATATTGTAAGAAAAATAAATACACGGTAGGAAAAAAAACTACCAAGGTCACAAATGTCGCACTTGTAACTGGGCCTTGGTGTTATGCCAACAGGCTCAGGGGGGAAGGGCCCCAGCCAGGGGTCAGGGGGGCCCTTCATGGTTAATTGCACTGGGGCCCTGAAGGTTCTACTTACACCACTGCCCTGAGATCTCACTATTTAGATAGAAAAAGGAACTGAGGACATAGATTCTTCCATCCCTTTCTCTGCAGCCTCAGCTGCACTGGCCAGTGAATTAACAGAGAGCAGTATGTACACAAGCTCCTGTTCATTTACAAACTTAAAGCAGTATCAAACACAGCTTACTATGCTTCCGTTATAAATGAACACTGTGAGTGATCCGTACCGCTCATTTAGTGATGTTGATTTACTAAAACTGGAGAGAGTACAATCTAGTACAGCTCTGCATAGAATCCAATCAGCTTCCATTTTTTTCTGTCAAAACCAAATTGAACAAGCTGAAGTTAGAAGCTGATTGACTATCATGCACAGCTGCACCAGATTTTGCACTCTCCAGTTTTAGTAAATCAACCCCATTGTGTTCATTCGCAAAAGTAAGGAGCCAGTAAATATAACATATTTACTGGCCTCTTACCCCACTCTCCATCTGGAAAAGTCGAAGTGAAAGGACAGCGGGGGGAAGCCAGCAGCGGGTGGGGAGGGGGTCACACGGGGACAGCAGGAGGAAGCAAATCTTGGACAAGGAAGGTGATCAGTGAAGAGGAGGGGTGGGGGCAATTACAGGAGCTGCAGCAGAGGTTAAAAAGGCTGAATATGTGAAAAAGACAGTAGAGCTTTAGCTGCTGGCTGGTGAGAAGACTACATAGTATTAAAGGGGTTGTAAACCCTTGTGTTTTTTCACCTTAATGCATAGAATGCATTAAGGTGAAAAACCTTCTGTCACTCAGTAGCCCCCCCCCCAGCCCTCATTATACTTATCGGAGCCCTGTGTTTCCCACAACAGGAATGAGCATACCAGCTCTGGCCAGTGTCTCATGTCCTGATTCGATAGATTGATAGCAGCGCAGCCATAGCCTCCCGCTTCTGTCAATCAAATCCAATGACTGCGGGCGCTGGGGGGCGGTCCTGCTTTCTGTGTGAATAGACGCAGAAGCATGACATGGGAGCATGCCCGCACGGTGTCCATGAAGGAGAGCGCTTCTCCGACAGAGCACTCGTGAAGAGGAGGAGCCAGGAGTGCCGCTGAGGAACCCTAGAAGAGGAGGATCGGGGTCGCTCTGTAAAAAAACAACTGCACAGCGGAGGTAAGTATGACACATTTGTTAGTTTTTTTAAAAACTGAACCTTTACAACTCTATAATATTGAATATTCTATATTTACATTTTTAGTCCTGGCCATAATAAATAAATATGTAGAAAGCTAGTATAAATTTCCTTTAACCCTTTCACTGCCAAACTAATTTTTAAAAAATGTTTACATGCATTTTAAAGAGTACATTTTTGGCCTCAAAATTACTCACAAACCCCAAGTCATTATAGCAGAGAACCTGTAGAATAAAATATGGTATTTGCAAATTTTTATGTTGCACAATATTTGTGCAACTGTTTACTAAATGTATGTGTCACGGAACGTCCCACACTCCGCTTGAGTGCTTCCGTCAGTATACCACTTCCTTGTAGTCTGGATACAGATATCAGATATTCCAAATGCTCATAAGCACAAAACAAGGCGACACTTGCTTCACTGCTAACATGGACTGTTTTATTTAGAATCAAAATTACAAGACTTTATATGCCTTTGAAACCTCCTCTAACAATACAACTGTAACCTAATTAACGTGAGCTAATTATCTAATCCTTTATACAGCCTAGGTGACTGAGACATGACCTTTTGCCCAGACATGTGGTCACCGAGCTTCATAAAGTAACAGAGTTAATTAACGCAAACAACAATGGGTGAAAAGACTCTTAGAGCCACACTGGACTTATTTACAATAAACACATTATAGCAGACAACAGACAGGTAGCTGGAATTGAAGACATTAGCATTTAACAGTAGGAGTCCCAACGGTATGAATCAGTCACCATTCTAATATGGCATATAAAGGGTTCCCAGAGTCTGTGTGTCTTGGGGGGACATGGAGCTGAATCCAAAGTAACACCAACCCCATGGTCATGGGCATACAGCTCACAGAGAGCACCATTCCCCCAAATGCCAGGGCCCATAATCGGTGGGCAAGAGGCTTGCGTTCAGTCCCCTCCAATAGCCTCTGTCCCGGGTGAGTCTGTCACAGTATGTTTTCAGTAAAACATACTTAACAGCTTCCCGACCAGCCACCACAGTTTTACTGAGGCAGAATGGCACGGATGGGCGAAGCGACATTACCTTATGTCGGGCCGCCTAGGATTCGTTTTAGAACCGATCAGTCTCCAGGCCCAGGCCAATGATTTCTGGCCTGGACCTGCTGATCGGTCCTCACTAATGAAATCCTCCCCTGCCTGTGTAAGTGTAAACACAGGCAGGGGAAGTTATGTCATCTCCCCTCGTGGAACTCTTTTCCGTTCCAGAGAGAGGTGAGAGTCCAAACGTGAGTTGCACCAACACTGACACAGTACACATAGGCACATATTTCACCCACCGATCTCCCCCCCGGTTAACCTCTTCACTCCCTGTCACTGTATCACTCAGTGCAGTTTTCATATTTTTTTTTGATCACTGTACTGGTGTCACTTGTGATACTGATCAGCGTTAGGGTACTTTGTAGTAGCCCCACATAGGTCTAGGGACCCCCCTAATAAAAGTTTAACCCCTTGATCACCCCCTGTCACCAATGATCACCATATTAGTGTTACGGGTGATGCTGGTTACCTAGTTGTTTTTTTATAGTGTTAGGGCACCCGCCATATATTACCCAATAAAGTTTAACCCCCTAATCACCCAGCGTATTTGTATTCGGGGTGACCCTGAATACGATCGGCTCTACAAAATTCGGCCCCTCATAAACCACTTCAACCAGCAGTTTACAGCCTTGTTTACTCCCGATCAAGTTGTCTAAGTTGATGAGTCCTTGATTAAGTTTTACGGCCGCTTGTCTATCAAACAGTATCTTCCCAGCAAGCATGCAAGATATGAGTTCAAGATGTATAAGCTCTGTGACAGGGCAACAGGCTATACATATAGTTTACGAGGGAAGAGATAGTTACGTAGAGCCGGAGAACTGCCCAGACTACATAGGGAGCGCTGGTAAGATTGTGTGGGACTTGGTGTCACCCTTATTTGGAAAGGAGTACCATTTGTATGTGGACAATTATTACACCAGCGTGCCACTTTTTAGTCACTTGTTTGATCATGGAATTGGCGCATGTGGCACCATGCGATCTAATCGCCGGGGCTTACCCCAGTGGCTTGTAGATTCCCAACTTAGGCTGGGGGAGAAAGCCTGCTTGAAGTGTAATAATTTGCTCACTGTAAAGTGGAGGGATAATAAGAATGTTTTCGTTCTGTTCTCCCTTCACGCAGACACGATGGTCCAAATTCAAACGGTGACTGGTGTTGTGAAGAAACCCTTCTGTGTCCACGAATATATAACCTTAATATGGGAGGGGTGGACCTCAACAACCAGTTGTTGGTGCCGTACCTAATTGCCCATAAGGCCAGACGCTGGTATAAAAAAGTGTCTGTATATTTATTCCAATAGGCTCTGCTGAATGCTTATGTGCTATACAAAACTTCAGGACGAACTGGATCCTTTCTTAAATTCCAGGAAGAGATGATCACAGCCCTTCTGTTTCCAGACGTTGCTGTGGCCCAACTTCCCAATCCAAATGCAGTGAGCCGGCTGCTACCCCTACCCAAAGAAATCCCCAAAGAAGATGTCATGTCTGTAGAAAGCGCGGATTTAGGCTTGACACCCGCTTTTATTGTCCCTCCTGTCCTGACCAACCTGGTCTTTGCATTGGTGAATTTTTTGAACACTACCACATGCTAGTGGAGTATTAGCATAGGGTACAGCATTGCACAGTCCTAGGGCACACTTACACAGGGTCTCGAAAGATGAGATGGCCATCACATTTTGAGAGACCCTAATCTGCAACTTTTACAGTTTACAATTTATATAAAAGTGCAAAAAACAAACAAACACAAAAAAATAAAAAAAGCCAAAAATAGTTGTGGTTTTATTTTTCTTCTCTCTCTATTGTTCTATCTCTTATGTTCATTCTCTATTATTCGCTCTCTATTGTTCTATATCTATTGTTCTCTCTCTATTGTTACTGTATTTTAGAACTGTAATGTTTTATTTTTACTATGTTTTATTGTATTTGCTTTGCAGGTATGGTATGTCTTACTGTTATACTGTAATGTTACTTTGTTTTATTGTTAGCCATCATTTGCTTAGCAGGTACGCCATTGAGCTGCAGCACTGATTTATTTATCTTGACAGCAACAGCGTTTGCTCTCACGGTACGTAAATCAGCATCTCCATCACTGTAGGAGGTGATTTCACCACCACAGTTAAAACAAAAATTGTGTGTATGCCCATCATTAGAAGTGGGTGGATGAAGGGCAGTATTCTAATGGTGGGCATACCCACCGATCAATCTCTTTTTTTCAAAAAAAGAACATTACAATATATGCCCAACAAAGACCAGCAACATACTGGTAAGTTGCTGGACTCTGAGTGGTTATACCAGAATGATGCCTGCAGGTTTAGGTATCATCTTGGTATCATTCTTTCCAGCCAGCGGTTGGCTTTCATCTAAAAGCAATCCTAGCAGCGAATTAGCCTCTTGACTGCTTTTACAAGCAGTGGGAGGGAGCGTCCACCCCCCTCACCGTGTTCCATGGTTTTCTCAGGCTCTGCTGTCCCAACAGGGAACCCGAGAATGCAGCCGGTGGTTCCGCCAGCTGACCACAGAGCTGATCGGAGACCAGAACGGCTCCAATAATCTCTATGGCCTAAGAAACCGGAAGCTACAAGCATTTCATGGTTTCGCCGGATATAAACAGCACCATTGGGAAATTGGGAAAGCAGTTTATCACACCAATCTTGGTGTGGTCAGATGCTCTGAGGACAGAGGAGAGATCTAGGGTCTAATAGACCCCAATTTTTTCAAAAAAGAGTACCTGTCACTACCTATTGCTAGCATAGGGGATATTTACATTCCCTGAGATAACAATAAAAATGATAAAAAAAATGAAAGTAACAGTTTAAAAATAAAATAAAAAAGCTAAATTAAATAATAATAAAAAAAGCACCCCTGTCCCCCGTGCTCTCGCACAAAGGCGAACGCAAACGTCAGTCTGGTGCCATATGTAAACAGCAATTGCACCGTGTATGTGAGGTATCACCGTTAAGGTCAGATCGAGGGCAGTAATTTTAGCAGTAGATCTTGTCTGTAAATCTAAAGTGGTAACCTGTAAAGGATTTTAAAGGCTTTTAAAAATGTATGTAGTTTGACGCCGCTGCACGTTTGTGCGCATCAAACATTTGGACAATATAGTGTGTTTTAGTGCATTAAAATTAAAAAAAGTTTTGTTTTTTTTTTAAATTGCATTTGAAAAATCGCTGCACAATACTGTGTGAAAAAAAAAATTGCAACGCTGACCATTTTAATCTGTAGGGCCTTTGCTTTAAAAAAAATATATAATGTTTGGGGGTTTAAAATAATTTTCTAGCAAAAAAAAAATATTTTTTCATGTAAACAAAAAGTGTCAGAAAGGGCTTTGTCGTCAAGTGGTTAGAAGAGTGGGTGAAGTGTGACATAAGCTTCTAATGTTGTGCAGAAAATGCCAGGACAGTTCAACCCCCCCCCCAAATGACCCCTTTTTGGAAAGTAGACACCCCAAACTATTTGCTGATAGGCATGTTGAGTCCATGGAATATTTTATATTTTGCCACAAGTTTTGGGGAAAATTACAAACTTTTTTTTTCTTGCACAAAGTTGTCACTAAATGATATATTGCTCAAACATGGGCATATGTGGAATTACAACCCAAAATACATTCTGCTGCTGCTTCTCCTGAGTATGGGGATATCACATGTGTGAGACTTTTTGGGAGCCTAGCCGTGTACAGGACCCCAAAAACCTGTTTATTTTGCATAAGAGGTCATAGTCATCTGGTAAGTAAGCACTGCCGCACTGAGCCACTTGGGTTGTTGAAGAGTGCCCGCAGATGGGGAAGAATTTTGGTTGGTCACATCGGTAAATGCTAAAGAAGGGCTGATGCCATGTTGAAATATAAGGACATTTGATCATCGGTTGTGTATTTTTTTCACTGTGTTTCTTCACTGGCACAAAGAATAGTGCCAATTTAGCACTGAGCACATTATTTTGGAATAGGGCTCAATATATTTATATATTAAGTCCCGTTTATTTTATATGTTTATTCAATTATTCCCATCAAGAACTTAACAATGTGGAGGAGTACCAACTGTACTATCATTACTTAGTTAAAAGTTATGCTTACAGATCTCTGGATAGGACAGGGTAATTATGTGCATCCCATGTATATTCATGTCTACAATTCACTCTTTGCCTGTAAAGTTTGGTCACTGGCACATAATTCTCAGGATTTTTATCATCAATGGCTACCCAATGGCTAAAAAGGTGTGCCGGGAGCCCGGAAGAAGATTGAGAGAAAATGGTGGTTGAAGACAAAGCAGCACGAGAAAGCAAAGGACAGCTTTGATTTTCAGCCGTGGAGCAGGGCACGGCCAGGTGAGTCTGCAATAATAGGAAAGTATGCTGTGCATACTCTTAGAAATCTATTTATAAATGTTTTCAAACAATTTTCACCCAGAATACACACATTTTTCCAATTGAATATAGATTGAAAATTGAATCTTGTGTCAAAAATTATAATTAAACCCCTTGGCGTGGGAGCAGCTGTACAGTGATTTTAGTTAGGCTGACGTATAGGTGAAATGCCTAATATAGTCATATAGGGGTTGATTTACCAAAACTGGAGAGTGCTAAATCTGGTTCCGCTCTGCATACAAACCAATCAGCTTACGTGTTTGTTTTTGTTTGATTGGCTACCATGCACAGATTTTGCACACTCCGGTTTTAGTAAATATCCCTAGGGTGTGTATGCATAAAATACATGGTTTCTAAACCTTAAAAAGAATTATACATGTTCACCAAACCTAAAAAAAAAAAAAAAAAAAAAAAAAAAATTTGACAAAATGCATCTTTAGTTGATTTCCCCCCACCCATTATCATCTATGTTGTCTACAATCACCATCTTTCATTAACATTATGCTGCCAACTGTCTCCTTGTAGTATATGAATACAGCACTAGAAGAAAAGATTTACCATATAGTGGTCAGCATGTAAGGGTGTATTTATACACTTTAATAGCAGAATATTCAGCTATACACATACCCATGCTTGTAGCTGCCATCCTTGCAACTGCCACTTGCTATCAGTTTGAAAACTGAAGTCCCAATATGTGTAGTAGAGCTGCTGTCCGCCGTCATTCCAGCAGGTGTTTCTGCTCAGTGCTTAATAAAATGTAAATAACTTTTAATACATTGCAATTAGCCAAGGCACTCATGAGCTGCCAACAAGTATCTATTTTTTATTTTAATTGACAGAAGTTTCTTAAAGTGGACCTGTAGGTTCACTGCTCCCACCATAATGTGCAAGTATGCATAGCGTACTTACACTTTAGAGCAGACTCACCTTCCTGTTTGCCCTTCTTCAGTGCTGACAGTTCAAAAAACTGTTGTAACTGCGCTAATTACTGTGACCTCAAAACTTCATCCATTTACCACCTTAAATGAATAATTATGTGGCTAATCGAAATTCAAAAACAGTGATAAACAGTCAATAATGTGCAAAAAAACAAAGTCAAAAAATGATAAGATTGTTAGTGTCCAAGAAAAAGTGAAGAAAGTACAACCACATCCACCAAAAAGGTCCTGGGAATTATTAATATTATTATTATACAAGATTTATATAGCGCCAGTTTGCACAGCACTTAACAAAATGAAAGCAGACATTACAGGTACAAGAGGAATCAGAGGGCCCTGCATGCTAGAGCTTACAATCTAGGAGGAAGGGTCAATTGATACAAAAAGTAATAGCTGTGGGGGATGAGCTGATGGAGAAAGTAAAACAGTGTGTTAGTTAGAAGCAGGATAGGCTTCTTTAAAGAGAAGGGTTTTCAGGAATCATCTAAAGATGAATAGATTAGGGGACAGTTGGACAGATTGGTGTAGGGAGTTCCAAAGTATGGGAGAAGCTCTGGAGGAATCCTGGAGGCGAGCATGGGAGGAGGTGACAAGGGAGCTAGAGAGCAGGAGATCATGGGAGGACTGAAGAGAGCGGCTTGGTTGGTATTTTGAGACTAGATTAGTGATGTAGCTGGGGGCAGAGTTGTGGACGGATTTGTAAATTATTGTTAGTACTTTGAATTTTATTTGTTGGAAATGAAGGTATCCGAAGATAGCTGTAAAAGCCAGATAGCAAAATGCAGGCTTACCAAATTGAAATGACCCTCGACCTAAACAGAAGTGAAAAAGAACATTAACCTCCCTGGCGGTATTCCCGAGTGTGGCTCGGGGTTAAAATTCAGGACCATTAGCGGTAACCCCGAGCCACACTCGGGATTGCATCGCAGGATCCTGGTGCCTCCTTACTTACCTTGTCCCCGGGATCCTGCGATGTCCCCCGCAGTGTCCGAGGGCTGTGTCCTGTCCCGAAGCCTCTCTGTGCCAGGCTCCGTTCCCTGCGAGCGTCGCGACGCACGGGGGCGGAGCCTGGCGGCAAATTCAAAAAAATGTAAAAATCATAACACATACAGTACTGTAATCTTACAGATTACAGTACTGTATGAAATGATTTCACATCCCATTTGTCCCCAGTGCTTTGGCCCATGACCTGCATGCAGTTTTATATTGTATATACTGTTCTTTCTGCCTGGAAACTGGAGATTGTCCATAGCAACCAAAAAGTGTCCCTTTACGTCAAAAATGGCTTTAGACCAGCTAGAAAACAGCGATAGTAAATTAGAACACTTGCAGAATTGAGCGATAGTGAATCGTGTGGAAATTTATTTTTTTACTATTTATTTTTATTTTTTTTAATTATTATTTTTTTTTTATTATATTATAATTTATGTTTTTGTGTTTCAAACTTTATCATACCCGGGATATCTACTAGACTCTTGTTTGGACAGATTTAAGTGTGTTATTGTTAAGAATTACAGACCTACAATATAAAACGCCAAATTTCAATGCAAAATAATTGTACCGCTTTCAGCACCTAAAATCAGAAAGAATCATACCGCCAGGGAGGTTAACAGTGTTGTTCTGCAGGAAATCTCTCTTATATGGTCCACAAAAGGCTGGGTTTAGCTCCGATCTTCACCAACCATATGTGTTTGGAATTTCCGTATTCAACCATCCATCCTCATAACTCATACAAGAAATAAGAGCAAATATCACACATAGTGTAAAACTATTAAATAATTTTTTATTAAAAAATTGTAATGCACTCACATTTAAAATTCCACAATTTCACTTATAGGAAAAACACATTTAGCTGGTAAAAATATGGCTTCCCAGAGGACTTCTGGTTACGCAATGACGTCAACAGCAGGCTCTGCTCAAGCAGTTCAATACTGTCCCCCACAATTCATTCCATCCACTGTCATCTTCTCTGATGCTTCTTAAGTTGCTCCTCTTTGACTGGGCAGCCTATGCAGCTTATGATAAAAGTCCTGCACATGATGAAGGCGTTTATCAAGCTGTTTAACTGAATGTGTCCTTTCACAGCCAGCAGAGTAGGGGCACTTGGCAGATGTAAGAGGACGTTCCCCTCGCTTGGGAAAGATTTCCTCACTTCCAGTACAGTACAGGAAGTAAGGGAAATCTCTCCAATGGAATGATTCTAACAATTCTTTACACTATCCAAAATGAAAACAAAACATGTTTTGGGTTTAGATATACATTTAGTCACAGCAAATACGGTAAATATTCTGAATTTCTGCTGGGCCTCCCCTTGCTTTTAGCTATTGGTTCAAAGGTTAGCAAATATGTATTTATCTTATCTTCATATAATATTGAAATACAAAATAACTTGGTAGATTTAAAAAGGCAAGCATGACCCATAGCAGTGTCTAGTTCTGTTAACATTAAATATACTTATAATGCTGCCGTGCTCTGCAAATGCTAATATGAGCTTCATGTTTCCATAGCACAGGTGGAATAATTTCAGCAGTTCTTTGGAAACTTCATCCATAAAGCCATCAATCAGATTAGTTAAAACAAAACAGATGAACCAGAGAAATATAACTGTTTTGCAAAGGTTTCAGGTTAATTTGCAGAGGGAAGAGGAATATTAACTTCACCTCATTTCCATTTGAGTTCAGTAATGTAGTAAAGGTTTATGAGGGCCCCTGGTATTTCCACTGGTTGCACTTTTGCTTCCAGTAAAGCAGTGTTAGAAAAATGAAGAACGCTGAAAATATGATACCTGCTACTACAGATAGTTATGATAATATCAAACAGGGAGAGAACATTTGAAAGGTGGTTCCACAAATGCATGAAGCAGTAAAATGTCAACTCCTTGTCTGCATATTTATTTCAGGTAAGTGACTCAGAATGCATTAACACTACTGGATCAGATTGACAGTGAGTGAGAACTGAGAAGCATAAAAAGAGTTATATTACTGTGAACCATTCTGAATTTTATCATTTTTAACTAATGTTGACCTAGAAATGTCTTAACCCATCACAGCTAGCTGGAGCCTGCTCTTCAAAAGCTTGTAACAGAAGCTTCCTGTTCATGTGATCACTGTGATTGGCTGCCAAAGTGATCACATAATTGAGGGCCCACTCCAACAGCTCCCAATCCTAAACAGTGGCCAGAGCTGTCAGTGATGGCACGTTCATTGATAGCATTAGTGGAAATGTTCTTATTGCCCTACCGACTCTATTGTTCTGTGCTGCCATAGATAAGTAACAGCCACGTGCACATTCACCCAGAACTGTAGTGCTGAGGAAGAGAGGGAATGCGACTGGCCAGATTGCAGAAATCTCTGAAATGAGCAGCCATATTTAACCACACAGGGTTGATTCAAAGGGTGATCTTCAAAACATTTTTAGCGATGTATATTTAGTTGAAAGCCTTGCAACAAATTCCTGCAAACCCACAACATTTGTATTGTTACACTGGCCATAAATGGAACAAATCACAGCCGGTTCAGCAGAGACCGGCTGAGATTTAGTCCATCTATGGGCAGGCTGATTGTACCCAAGTCAAACCATCGATTGACTTGGGTACAACCAGCATGTTGGATTCTTAGCATGCGATTACTGTCTGTGGCTATAGCCACTAGCAGTAATTATTGTGCTTTCCCAGCAGGGATGGCTCCCGATGGGGAGAACACAGGAGCTCTGCGGGAGGAATTCTCCCATCAACACTGAGTGTGTTGATGTTGGAATCAAGCGATTTTCTTATTACACCATCTATGGCCTGCCTTAGTACCATGTCTAACAAATTCAACTAGTTCTTATTTGCACATATTGTATGGCAATATTGTTACATTAGATTCATAAAAGTAAATAAGACCTCTTCCAAGTTGGAGTAAACGGTTGATTACATCACACCTTTCATTATATTCTGCAACATAATTTGTCTTTAACCTCTTGCTTACTGGGCACTTAAACCCAATTTTCAGCTTTCAACGCTGTCACACTTTGAATGACAATTGCGTGGTTATGCTACACTGTACCCAAATTACATTTTTATATATTATTTTTCACACAAATACAGCTTTCTTTTGGTGGTATTTAAAGTGGAGTGCCACCCTGAAAAAAAAAATTGCACCATAAATCCTAAAAAAAAAATTAAAAATAAACATTTGAAAAAAAAAAAAAATTTAAACTTACCTGAACCCTTGTTGCTAGGCAGTATTCCTAATCTGCCTGTTCCTATTCCGCAGCGTGTTCTGCTCCTAACTGTGTGTGTTCCCAGAAAACCACGGGGCCATTTACAGATCACCACGCCGCTCGCGCGTGCGCAGTAGGAAACTGGCAGTGAAGCTACAAGGCTCCACTTCCTGTTTCCCTTACCTAGGATGGCGGTGCCGGGACCCGAGAGCCTAGAGACGAGTAAGCCTCGGGTGGCCGACATCGCGGGCACCCAGGACAGGTAAGTCTACTTATTTAAAGTCAGCAGCTACAATGTTTGTAGCTCCTGACTTTAAAAATTTTTTTAAGCTGGCCTGAATCCCGCTTTAATCACTACTGGGATTTTTATTTTTTGCTAAACCAAAAAAAAACATGTTTCATAGTTTGTAAGAAAAAATGTTAAATTCATTTTTTATAAAGTAATTTTTCTCCTTCATTGATATGTGCTGATAAGGCTGCATTGATGAGCACTGATAGGCTGCACTGATGGCCACTGATAAGACGGCACTGATGAGGCGGCACTGATGGGCCCTGATAGGTGGCACTGATAGGTACCACTAATAGATTGCATTGATGGACACTGATATGTGTTCCTGATGGGTACTGGTAGGTGACACTGATGGGCACTGGTAGGTGACACTGATGGGCAGCACTGTTGATGAGGAACTGGTTGGTGACATTGATAGGTGGCACTGTGGGCACTGATAGGTGGCACTGTGGGCACTGATGGGTGGCACTGTGGGCACTGGTAGGTGGCGCTGGTGGGCACTGGTAGGCAGCACTGTTGTGCACTGGTAGGTGGCACTGGCAGGTGGCACAGGTGGGCACAGATGAGGCATAGGCTGCTCTACTTGATCAGGACCGATGTCAATCTGACAGCCGCCAGTGATCTGCTTTTTTTTCTCCTCACGCTACTACCGTGAGGAGAAAAAATTGCTGATTACCGGCTCTGTTTACATCACATGATCAGCTGTCATTGGCTGACAGCTGATCATGTGGTAAGGGGTCGGGACCGACCCCTTACTCTGATCTCTGATCAGCCGAGTCTCATTGACTCACTGATCACAGAGCACGCCGCACACGCCCTGCAGGGGGCACACAGGCCAGTCAAGCACTGAAGGACGTCTATTGACACCCTTGTGGCAAAGTAGGTCTGTGCTGTAGTTGTCATTTGGCTATAGCGCGGACCTAAAGAGGTTAAGCCCCTCTGAAACGTATATTTGAAAACAGCATCTCCAACACTATGGGGTTGGTTTACTAAAGGCAAATAGACTTCACTTTGCAAGTGCAGTAGGACTCTGCAAGGGAATTTGCTCCAGAGCTTTGCAAATTAGGTGAAGTTCACTTTGCAAAGAATACCGAAACACATGCAAGGGGAAAAAAAAAAACAACAGCATTTTGGCTTGCATATGATTGGACGATGAAAGTCAGCAGAGCTTCACCTCATTTACTAAGCTTTGGAGGAAATGCCCTTGCAGAGTGCAACGGCACTTACAAAGTGTACAGTATATTTGCCTTTAGTAAATCAACCCTTGTGTAACTACTGTAACAGGAAATAAGAGGTAAGACTAAGAAAAGGGAGGATGTCAGCACATTGCCTGTCTGGCTGAATATCTATTTCTGGGCTTTAATTCTGAAGCATCATTCACTTGAATCCACTGGTATGTGAGGAATTACTCCTCTAAGCTGAAATTGGAAAGGTTTCAATGTGCATATAAGACAAGACTACAATTCCCATACAAACTTTGGCAAACAGAAACACACCTTTCCTGTGTAGGCGCCACAGCAAAATGTGACATCATAGATGCAGTGCATTCCATAATTTGGGACACTGAACACTGTACATTGCCTATCTTCATCCAGGACAGGTAAGCAATTTGTTGCCACAGTACCAGCACAACCTACAAAGTGCTTGCTCTCTGGCAATGAGAGGAAGTCTCCATTCTCTGTAAATAGAAGAGTTAGATTTTGATGTATCTTATAACTGGCTTGGATACATTATTGCCTTAGCCCGGAGCTATACATTCAACCACCTAGACACCATAATATGGGCTCTGCCCACTTTATTGCTTTTCTTAAAGCGTAGCGTAAAAAATTACGTTTATACGCATTGTGCATCAATTACCTTACTCCTCAGTCATGATTGCAAACACCTCTAAGTCATCCTGCAGCGTAATGGATAAAAAGTCACAGTTTTCTCTATGAGCCAAGATAATATGCTCTCATGGGGACCAGGCATTTTTTCCCTGTTTGTTATCTTCTTAAGCACTGGCCCATCCCTGCCTCTGTGAGTTCTCCTGCCTCTTGTGCCTATAAGAGAGACCTGGGCACTACACTTGTCGCTTACACAAACAGCATTGTATATGTCTTTTCAATAAAGGAATACTATTTTTGGTGTGCCCACCATCCCTTTCCTTATTCTGATATATTCCTCACGCTGTGCTGCCACCTTCTCCTCTGACATCACTGGCAGCCGGCTGTTTCTTTTGGGTTTTGTAGATGGTCCCCTGATGAAGCACTTGTGCCCCGACGCATTAACAAGGAGCTGGCTGAAAGAACCAGGAAGAGACAGCCAGCATCTTGATGACACACTGCAGTGCGTGAGCTGAGTACTCTGAAACCTCCTGAGATGCCTGAGGTAAGAGTGAAATAATGGAAATGGGTGTGAAAAATGAAGGTCCACTTAACAAAGGTAAAACTGTACAAGCACCACTCTAATAGCTAGTTAGAAGGGAGTAAGAGTTTTTTTTTAAGGGAAACCCTGGTAACTGCACTGATATATCAATTTAAACTGTATCTAAATTTAATGGTGGCCTTAGACTTACTGATTTTCAAATAATATGATAAATGCCACTCTCCAGAAAAACACTGGAAGTCATAACAAAACTCTTTTTTAAGTTCATGTTTCAAATATTTTCTCCCTGTGATCCACTGAATGTAATGCAATGCACATCGCACTCCAAAGTCCAAAGACATGCTGTTAGGTTTATTGGCTTCTGTCCAAAAATTGGCCCTGGTGTATGGGTGTGAGTTGGGGACCTTGGATTGCAGACCCCTTGGGGGTGGGGACCGGTGTGGGTGTGGTGGAGCGCTGTGTAGATTGATAAATAAATAAATAATAATATAGTGGATGGGCATCTTGATGGGACGCTGGGATGGGGACAATTGTGGGTGCTCACTCAGGTTGAACAGGATGGACTGGTGTCTTTATTCAACCTTACTAACTATATAACTATGCCAGTGTACTTATGTCAGCTGTCAACCTGTCTTTCAAGCCAATGACTGGTGTCATAGCTGGTTACATGTGCAGCACCATGATAACTGAAGATCTAAAGAGAGACTAACATGGCATCATACCCGGCAGATAGGTTTAGTTGCGCTTTATCACAGTTTTCAACTTTGGTAGCTAAAAATGACTGTCATGTTCATGAAAATAAAGATCTTTATCTTGGTCTGTTAGCATTGTAAACTGAGGTTAAAGTCTAAAGCTGGACATACATTGCTATTTTTTTTTGTTTAGGCGGATTATTATTATTATACAGGATTTATATAGCGCCAACAGTTTACGCAGCGCTTTACAATATAAAAGGAAGACAATACAGTTATAATACAATAAGATACAGGAGGATTAGGAGGGCCCTGCTCAGAAGAGCTTACAATCTAATAATGAATGGAATCGATTCCCCATCCGCACATTTAAGGTGGATGTGGGAACCCTCCGCACAATGCTGTTTTATTCTGACGGGGGGACTCCTCAACTGTCAGAATGCACAGTTCAGCGCTGCAGTCATTGGCTGACCGAACAGCTTTTCTCCAACAGGTCTTTTCAACAGAAGTCATTCAATGTAATAACTTCTGTTGAGCAGCAGTAGCCACACATGGGTCGACTTCCGGCTGGTCCCTGCTGAACTGTCCAGATTTCGATCCATCTCTGGCCACCTTGAGTTGCAAATTTTTCCATGTATTTGCAGCATATTTTGCATGCCTCAGTTATCAAAAGCACATCACAGAAACCATCACTGGGAAATTAGGGGAAAAAGTTTAATACAGATATCTGGATATTGGCTTTGCAAAGAAGGGAACAGAAACATCAGACATTAGGCACTAGCAAAAAAAATTCTAGGTTATCTCCCAGGCCAGCGTGGCTAGAGAATTTGGTTCCTCCCAGGAATCACATGACCTCGGTTTGAAAGCCCCAGATCTGGAAAATGTATTCAGTATCAAGTAGATAAGGGAGTTAAGATTCAAAGCAGGTGTTGCATATACAACGCCTGATTTTGTATGTATCTCAGCAAAGACATTCAGTCCAATTTAAGAGGATGATGTGTTTAGAAAAAAATAACTAACATATGCTTTTAATAATTAGACACCCAGAAGGTTAAAAGGGTATATGTTAAATGTGGGGTAAATCATATGATCTTTGGAAGATGGATGTACAGTTTCTATCTATTAGGTTATCTGTAAGTTAACATGTTGAATTGTTGAAATGTTGAACTGTGAGCAAGAATAAAAAAAAAAAGTTTTTATGTTTGAGAAATAGTGATCTTCCAACAGAGTGGGAATTTCATCAGACTGATACAACCTTGTTTGTCTTACAAATATGTGTTTTTAAGTGATAAACTTCACCTGCAATACTGTTGCTTAATTGTTAACTCACACATGCCCAATAGGAAAAGAGTAATTACTCACCCACGCAAATGATCACAGCAGTCATCTAATGACTAAAAATGAGGACAGTGCAAGTTCATCTATCAGTAGAGTTCTAACAGTTTCCATTCACTTTTAAAGGAAAACATAAAATGTCAACGTGTATCTAAAGCCAAAATGTGTATGTTTTTATTTTTGAATAACATTTTTGAATAAAAACAGGACTAAAAGTGGTGGAAAATTCTGAATTATCTGTGGTGCCTAGAATAGGCTAAGGCCTCGTACATACGGTCTGATTGTTGGATGACCGAGCGTCTGATTTTTGTTAAAAGGGCGTGTGCAGGATTTTGTCTAGCATACTAACTATCCGCAAATTGTCGTTTGACAAACATGAACGTAATGACGTACTATGAGAGTCTAAAGATGAAGTTCATCTCTCAAGTATCACCCTTTGGGCTCCTTCTGCTAATTTCGTGTTAGTAGAATTTTGGTGAGCATTGATTCGCGATTTTCAGATCGTACAAAACAAATGCCTTTTAAAATATATTTGGCATAACTACATCAGTATCACCAGCAAATCAGCTTAATTATTATCCCATTAAAGAAGATGAGAATGTGCGCTGCATTTCAAGATTTCATGAATTGCCGCGTCATGAATGTTAATTCTACATTACAAACGCTAGTTTACAAGACCAAACTCTTTCGGTTCGTTCCTTCATTCAGCATGCGTGTTTGTACTTTTGTGTGACGATTTCTGTACTGACCATCCGAAAATCAGATGTTGAGTTTACATCCGACAAAAATTTTATAGCCTGCACATCCAGCTTTTATCTGACGAAAAAGTGAAATCAGCTGTCGAAAAGCACCGTACTGGCGATTCGAAAATCCGCAGACAGCTCGTCTTACGAATTTTCCCTTCTGATTTTCGTAACGTGTGTACGGGCCTTAGGGGGGAAATCTTACAATGGGGACACCTGTTCCAGTGACAACTCTCAAGGAACAAA